>CANSNZ010000239.1:390000-1590000 GCA_947646795.1 Beta lomatogona | reverse complement strand
ATAGTTTTAAGGTGCATTTAGGTTGCATTTTAGAGCATTTAGATTCATATTTAGGTTCATTATTGCATCATATTCTTAAGTTATGTTATTCTGCTCCTATTCGGTATGTTTTCTTGTTTTTGATGAATTTCAGGTAATGAGAACGTATTTGGAGTATATTTAGCTGAGCTTGAGGATTAGGAGCACTTGGAAATAAGCTACGATGCATAAGGATAGTATGGATACGTCTTAGTACGAGTTTGAGCGAAAACGAAGCGGAAAATCATTAGAAGAAATGTGAAAAAGGAGTCATGTATACTCTTCTGATCATAACTTTTGATGTGCTTCTTAGAATCAAGAAATTCCAGTGGGGTTGGAAACAAGACTTGAATGTCTTTCCAACGATAGGTCACACGCCCCAAATGGACTTCTGGTTCGAGAGATACAGCCTTCGCAAGTTGACGCAAAATCGCTGTTTTCCCGCCCGGTCGACCGGGCGAAATGAAATTTTCACAGGATGCAAGGCATGTTAGCCCGGTCAACCGGGCGAGAAAGGAGCCAAAATCGCTTGCGCGCCCGACCGGGCGGGCTCGACCGGGCGGATTTGCTGTTCTGTCGTAGCTCCTCAATCACCGTCGCCCGACCGGGCGGATTTCGCCCGGTCGACCGGGCGGCTTCTCGAGATGGGTTTATTTGCCTTTTTTGCCAGTTTTGTAAAAACTATAAACAGGTCTTCTCTCTCTCCCCAAAAGACCTCTTTTTCTGACGTTATATTTTGTATTCTTAGGTTTAGCTTTAGTTTTCTTCTTCTCTTCTCTCTAGCTTTGTAGTAGTAAACCCTAGTTTTTCTTGTTCTTGATTTTTCATGAGTTATATTATTTCCTTCTCTTTATTTCATTGTTTTCTTTAATCATGCTTTTCTTTGTAGATTTAAATTTCTTTATTTATTTCATGATTGAGTAGTTTATATTCTAGGGTTTGGGAATCCATGTTTATATGCTATAATTCTTGATGGATGTTTATTAATGGTTTGATTAGTTATTGATATCTCTAATTGATTAGTGTTTATATTATTAATCTTGCAATCTGATCAATTGTCTGATTAAATATTGCTAACATTGAGTCACAGATCGAGAGATAGTACTCTTTAGAGGCTTACCTACAATTAGCAAATCTGATTATGTAGAGCGACCGTACTAGCATATGTTGATTTGAGAGCGTTAAGGCCCGACCGTAGGATTAACATGTGCTCTAGATATCTGATTCATTGAACCATTGATGATATTTTGATAGATTATAGTTATAAACGTGGTAAACCATTGCCCTGGATCCTTTTTAGTTTGATTTTCGTAGTTTGATTAATTTAGAACTTTAATTCAATATTCCTGATCTTGTTTAGTTTCTCCATACCTTAGAAGCTAGATTAGAACAACCATCTCTCTGTGGATTCGACCCTACTTACCCTACCACATTGTTAGAAGGTTTGTTAGGAATTATTTTTGACAGGTGTACGACACCCTATCACTGCTCCAAAGATTTCTCTATGAAGAGGACTTATGGTTCATGTTGTGATGGAGATTCGGGGTCGAGTGAGACCTCAGTGTTGCTTCCTTTGTGAGTAGCGAACGACTCTACACTAGGTGATGTATGGAGAATGATAATGACAAGTTAAGATCGTAGCTTCATATTTATTGGGGGTGTGTTCTTCATTCATACAAATCTTCAAGGTGGGAGATTATTGGGAATGTGTTAAAGACGCATATCATGAAGCGAGCAGACGAAGCAAAGTCGACAATGAGTATTGAGCATGTGTGGAGATGGTAGAGTGATGCGACAATGTGGAGTAGCTCACATACTGCAGTAAGGAAGCATAGCATCAACCATCAGGAGTCCGCAGGCATGGGTCTACACCCGCATGGGATGGCGAGCAAGCCCGCAACCTCGAGCCCACTCCCCGCAACGTGTTGTGAACATACGATTGTAGTTTTATGCCAGCCCACAAGGCCACGAATCGTGGGGTTTAACGCCTAGCATGCTGTTACATAGATTTTGTCGTGTTCGGCCCAATCATGGGTTATAACTACTTAGATTAGGTTTATTGTTGCTCCACTAGTATAAATAGGCAAGTCCATTGTTATTATATTATGCCATAAAGGAGATATTAATTACTTTAGAGAGCTAGAGAATCCTTTAGAAAGGTTAGATAGTCTAGAGAGATTAAAAATTCTCCTAGAATTATCATCTCATCATACTCAAAAGTCCTAGAGCGTTATTCGTGGTTTCCTCCCTGTTCAAGAGTTTCCAAGTTAAATCTTGTGTGTTCTTTATTGATTTGATTTCTTTAATACTCCATATATTATATTTTGATTGCTCGATTTGTTAGCGCCCACGATATGTATTCCTAACACCTTTCTCAATTTATATACAGTTGTTATCTTTAATCAGCATATATCAAGATCTAAGTCTAACCTAATTGATTTCATATGAATTATTATTATTATTATTATTATTATTATTATTATTATTATTATTATTATTATTATTATTATTATTATTATTATTATTATTATTATTATTATTATTATTATTATTATTATTATTAGGTTTTTTTTCGAAAAATAACACATTAGGATATGAACATACAATTAAAAATGAAAAGAACACATATTGTAGGTAAGAAAAATATTTTGTTTATGGTAAAGAGAACATATTGTTCATGTCTAATTAAGGTCCGTTTATAATAAGAATTTAGGTAGTAATGAGAAAAACATATAATGATATTAAAAAAAAACATATATTGAAAGAGATACAAAATCTACTTAAAGAACACATTCTAAAATTAAAAGATAGATGTTATTTTTATATTGATGACATGTTTGGATTTAACTAACAACATGTTCTTTGTTATATCAATAAATTATTCTTTGTTATATCAATAAATAATTCTTTTTTATTATAAATAAACCTGTAAATATATATAATCATATGATCTTAAACAAAACTGTTAACTATTCTTTTTATATCGTTGTCATGTTCTATATAAAATTTGTTTTTAAAGATAAGTTGAAATCCCTTATACGAAATTTTTTGAACGTGATGCCAACACCATTAGGTTATCCATGCTACTCATGTTTTATATAAACTAGTAACATATACTTTATATTATTCTGCTAAAATTGTTTAAAAAAAAATTAACATCATGTACTATTGTCATATTCATTACATGTATAACATCAAAAAGAACATCGCAAATAAAAATTGTTAATTAGAACAAATATAAAAAAGAACAAGTACAAATGCCAAAAGAACATTATTCTTATTGAACACAAATAGCTTCACTAGTGATATCCATGACATTCATAATAATAGCAACGACATTAATAATAATTACCAATATTAATAATTAATAAGTACAACAACGATAATAATAATAATAATAATCCTTTTGAACAAATGTACTAGTATATACTAATATTAATAGTAATAGTAATCGTATAAAGTAATATTAATAATAATAGTAATAATAATAATAACAATGATAATAATAATAATAATAATAATAATAATAATAATAATATTATTATTATTATTTATCATGTAATACCACCCCCGTTTCTGAGATTTTGAAGGCCTAAGGGAGAACTTATATATTAGGGCCCTAATTAGATTTTTAAATGTTTGGTTTTTCGGTCCAAACCGAAAAAAAAAACAATTGTTTGGTCCATACCATTTTCTTGTGAGGCTTAAGAGCAAACCTACGTATGACCTCATCCTACATCTTTCGATCTATGAGTTTTCTTGTGCATGATGTTAGTAAAGTAATAATAATAATAATAATAATAATAATAATAATAATAATAATAATAATAATAATAATAATAATAATAATAATAATAATAATAATAATAATAATCATAATAATAATAATCATAATCATAATAATAATCATAATAATCATGATAATAATAACAATAATAATAAATTTTTTTATATAAGCATAATCTAAACTTATCTGCTCTGATTTGAACTTATTTTTTCTGATATGATTTGAAATAAGTAAAAATAAGGTGAACTAAACACAACCCTGATCATCATTTTTGCATTATTGTCCTCTCTCCTCATCTTCCGCCACCGAGCTTTTCCTCATATTCAACAATGGGTAAAAACATAATCAATATTGTAATCAATGATCCAAAAAATCCGCCGGATTTTAGTAAGATATCTGCCGACATTGACTATTCTTTGAGCTTTAAAATTCGTAATATGTTCAGTGTGCATTTTCCAATCAAGGAGTATAATACGCCTGCGCCTTCTGCTGCCGGCGCCGGAGAACTGATGAAGAAGATAGTGGCTGTAATTAGGGTGGAGATGATTTTCAGGCTGTTGCTGGCGACTCGAGGAATGTCAGCTGATCATGTAACTACCAGCCCCGTTTCTAACATTTTGGAGGCCTAAGGGCGAACCTACATATTATGGCCCTAATTAGATCCAAGATTTTTAAATGTTTGATTTTTCGGTCCATACCGAAAAAATAAACAGTTGTTTAGTCTAGACCATTTTCTTGTGAGGCCTAAGAGCGAACCTACGTAAGATCTCATCCTACCTCTTTCGATCTATGAGCTTTCTTGTGCATGATGTTAGTAAAGTAATATTAATAATAATATTAATAATAATAATAGTGGTAAGCGTGTCGCGCACCTAACAAAAATAATTATCCTAACTAATCCTCCTAACTATGTAGTAGGGTAAGTCAAGGTCGAATCCACAGGGACAAACGATATCAAACACTAGAAATCTCGACTCAATTTAACTAAACAAGTGACAAACAATGGTGAAAAGTGTTGAACTAATAATAATGCTAAATTATGACAAATATTAAGAACACACGAGGTAAAATCAATCAATAAAGACATCTAGAATTAAGTATCCACTCTAGCACCAATAATACATGAATAATTCCCATCCCAATAAACATAATCAATGATTCGAAAGGAGTATAATACGCATGCGCCTTCTGCTGCCGGCGCCGGAGAACTGATGAAGAAGATAGTGGCTGTAATTAGGGTGGAGATGATTTTCGGGCTGTTGCTGGCGACTCGAGGAATGTCAGCTGATCATGTAACTACCAGCCCCGTTTCTAACATTTTGGAGGTCTAAGGGCGAACCTACATATTATGGCCCTAATTAGATCCAAGATTTTTAAATGTTTGATTTTTCGGTCCATACCGAAAAAATAAACAGTTGTTTGGTCCAGACCATTTTCTTGTGAGGCCTAAGAGCGAACCTACGTAAGATCTCATCCTACCTCTTTCGATCTATGAGCTTTCTTGTGCATGATGTTAGTAAAGTAATATTAATAATAATATTAATAATAATAATAGTAATAAAAATAATAATAATAATAATAATAATAATAATAATAATAATAATAATAATAATAATAATAATAATAATAATAATAACAATAACAATAACAATAACAATAACAATAACAATAACAATAACAATAACAATAACAATAACAATAACAATAACAATAATAGCATTAGTAATACTAATAATCATCATAATAATAACAATAATAATAAGTTTTTTAAATATAAGCATATCCAAAATTCCGATCTTAAAAACCCTCGTTGCGTGCCTAGTAAATTCTTTGTCGATTTCTATCTTAAAAACAAGCATCGTAGTATTGTAATCGTAGATGATTACATTTTTTTTTATTGTACTAGGGTGGTTGCTTACGACAAAGTGCAAAAATTTTTACTTTTACAATGAAGTTCATGTGAATTATGTTGTATTCCATTGTGCATTTGTAGCTTGTGTGTCTTTTGTAGTTGAAAATAATGGCGAAGAAAGTGATGATATATGTGCTCAAGTTAGCGGTGTCATTACTGCTAGGAATGAAATGAGGGATATATCATATGTAGATCGTATTCTTTTTGACAAGTCGGAGGAGTTGAACTATGATGCTTTGAATATATTGTCTACCTTTGCTGTTCCTAGTTATTCCGTGCTTGAAATTCAAACAAATGTCAAGGTTAATGATGACAAAGTTGTTGCTTCTTTGAAATTTAAACCTTGTGACATTCCTGGCTTAGCCTTTGAGGATAAGATTATGGGGGGAATTTTGCATCCGAGTGTTTGTTGAGTTTGCACCTGCAAAAAGTGTCCTTATTGAATATCCAATAACTAAATGGAAAAAACTAGAAACAATTGAAAGAGTATTCGATGAGAATATTGAAGATTTTTTGGACGACTAGAGTGTGTACTTCATGCTTGAAAGGCCTATAACGAGGCCAACCAGTAAAATCCTGAAGAAAGACCAGGTTGGTAGTCCGTATTAGTGTATTTATTTGAATTTTTTTCTTTTTTTTCTTTTTCGATATTGAACTTGACTTGGTTCTTTTGTTTGTTATAGCTCATTCATATTCAACCACAGCTGAAAGAATTGAGGAAGATGGAATGGTTGGTTGCTCTTCTTAAATTCCATTATTAAAGAGCATTGCATAATAGCTTGTTTGAAAGTCGATGTTGTCAATACGGGAAATCTAATAAAATTGCTTAAATAAAATCAAATTGAAAAGAAATGTTTTGTTAATTTCCGTATTTTGAACACATACAAGTACTATATTAATAAAAAAAATTGGTTATATGTTATTAAATGGTTTATGGGTATGGTAAGCAATGTTCAATACTGTATTGATAATTAATAACTTACAATGTTTCATCCATTATAAAGTAGTTAGATTTTGCATTTGTATTGTGCTATGAAATGTTTTTCCTCTACTTTTACCCCATTCCTTCTCTTTTATACTTCAATTTCATTTGTATATATTTTTCCCCCAAACTTTTATAGTTTTATTCAATGGATTATGCTATGATTTTTTTCGAATAATGACGATTCATGTTAGCCAACTCCAAATCATTTTGGAACTAAGGCTTAGTTGTTGTTGTTGTTGTATTGTGCTTTGAAATAACTTACATTTTTTTGTACTCTCTCTAGGAACACATATTCTAAGAGTTATGACCCCGTTGCACTTATTGAGATTTTTTCAGTGTCTGTACATCCTAATGTGTGCGGTGATTCATTGTGCATCAAGGGAATTATTAAGGCAACTGAGGGATAAAAAAAATTGTTCTTTTTTATGGAGACAAGTTACCTGTCGTTGTATGCCCTAATGAAAATGTTAGGCTAAAAGGTCCCCGTGTTTGTTATAGGGGTGAATATTTTGGTATATATTGTGATCTGAAGGACGATGAGGGACGAGAAATCAGCTCGGGATATGCGACTTATGATTTCAGCACAATTAGTCGCTGGTATAATAGGCGCATATGTTCCGTTGTCAAGGGCGAACATGGTTTTGCAACTTTGCATTACTCGATTTTCAGCGTTGCTGCACAAGCCAAACTTGAATTTAGCTTAAAATGTTTGGATCCAACGATATGTGTTGAAGTTGGTGGATTGGTTGTTAGTCATAATGCTGGTTTCTAGAGTTCCACATCAACAAATACAACAATATATGAGCACTCTAGCAAGCTCATTGGCAAATAATGAACTTAAGGTCAAGACAACATCGTGAGAGTCCCCAATTATCAAGTTCTAACGTACACAATAATTCAGCACATGCACAAAGGCTCAAATCAACCCAGATGTTCTTCTTTAGTATCGAAATCAAACTATAACTAAAAACTGATAAATATGCAACCCAACACCTTCAACAGAGGAAAATGTAACAAAGGCTACATAACATAAGATGGTTCATTATGAACTCTAATATATACTTGCACACACAGGAGGAATATATAAGAAAGGGTACATATAATCTTGCACAACAGGAGGAAAATATGAGAAAGGGTACATATAATCGTACATCATCAACAAAGGTATATAGAATCATCAACTCTCTTGTGTGAATAAATCGTCATATATGATATCTTCCTTTCTAGATCATCGATCTCAAAGTTTTGGGATTGTGATATGAAGTATTCCCTCCCTACATCAAATGCAAGTTCATGTTTAAGTGTATGAGAATAGATTTATTAAACTAAATCATAAAAACTGAAGAGTATGAAACTTACACAAGTTATGCAGTCATTGACTTCTTGTCTACACGAGGTGGTAGTAGCCATATGATTTGGCATGCTCCCTCCTATGGTAAGTGCTAAAGAATCATTTGGACAACCTGCTACTTTCCACCACTTCATCGAGCTTTACCTTTCACAATTAAGCTACGAGAACGCAAGAGAATGAAGATTTATTACTTTGGTCCATTGAAAAAGGAAATCAATAACAAACAAAGAGATGACAAGTTGATGGCCGTAAAAAAAGTGATGAAAGTTGAGAAGTTATTTATCTATGTCATACTTTTTGTCATGCATCTACACTCTAATATCATTCATCTCAACACCAGGATACTTTGACGACATGGCTACTTTTGTATTCAGTAACATTTATCCTTGCTGACCATCCTATTCCAACAACATATTAATAGTTAAACCAAATTAGCTAGTAACATATGATAAGAATGTTCAATGAGTAAACCATGATTTACATTATTCTTAAAAAATATGAAGACAGTCATATGCAATCAGCCTAATATTTTGAAGTGGACTTGTACTATTTTGAAGTGATCCAATGAAATTATTGTTATACAAAGAGACAAGGCCACCAATAACCTACAAAGAAAAGTGCAGGAAGCGATCTATAATAAAAGCAACTGCCTATGAATGCTAATAATAAGTAGGAGAGGAAATGTACGTCGTTTAATGCCACTTCACACATCTCTTTTGATAGATCTTTACATCCTAGGATGAGAATGTGTAATAAATCCTTATTACTCCAGAGCCCAAACCCAGAAAAAAAGCATGCTAGTATTAGAGAATGAACAAAAGAGAGTTTTGGAAATGCAAAACATAATTAGATCATTTAAAGAAAAATTAGCACAGGGAGGTGCAAAATTGACATTTGTTTACATTCTATAGTGAATATGTGTACAATCAATTCAAGAATAAGCCGACTTTATACATTTAAGGACATGTAATAAGAAGTATGAAGAGTTGGAATAGCAAAAGAGCTATCTACTCTATTAGTTAGTTCCCACCACAAGTAATGTAAATTGGTAGAAGAACGAAAAGAATAAGCCAGCGACATCAGCTATACGGTTCTTACTTGTCTATCTTGAGACATGATATTTACTCCAAGCTCACATCAAAGGTAAATAAACTACTTGAGCAACACGAGGCCTTCCAAGAGCTGAGGTCAGCCCTTTCGGAAATGCCAACTTCTCAACATAAGTAAAAATAAAAAGAAATGAGCTTTTCTTATGCAAACTATAGCTCTTACTTCAATTGCATTGCACCACTTGCAGCTAAGAATTTAAGATTATACGGCCAGGAGATGACCACCTTCAGAGCTTAATTACCCATTTACATGAATTGGAGTTCTTTTTTCCTTGTAAAATCGTAATAACTAATGATTAAGCTGCACTCAGCGAGCCTCATTAATATTAAAACGTGAATGGTGGATAGATAAGCCAACCATACCAAAGAAGTATTTGAAAGCAGGCAAGGAAAAAAAAAAGTGTAGTAAAATGCCTACCGATCCGGGAATGTAAAGTCGTCATATACTACCAGCTTTCATGCTAAGGAGTCCTTCATCAAAACCCTTAATGACCTAATTTAGCATGTAAGAATGTTAGGAGTTGATTGAAACAAATTGTTAGATTAGTAGCGTCGTGATAAAAGGTGGGGAAAAGATTGTAAAAGAGATAATTAGAGAGAGAAAATACAAAATACAAAGGAACACAAATGCAAAGACTAACTATATTTCCCTTTCCTCTTTCTCTGTCTGGTTACTGGTTGCGTGTGGTTTCTTCAAAGATGAACTATATTTCAGTCCAGAAACGAAACTACATATAGGATGACAGTTGAAAGAGCAACGAAGATCTTTCAATAATTTCAAGAGAAAGAAGTAAAAAATTCGAAGAATCTTCAGCAATGGATGACATTAAGAAAGAGATTGACAATTATTTCAGGAAAAAACCCACCATATAATAAGGGTAAATTGAGGAGGAAAGAGAAAATTTTACCTCCACTCTTTCTCATTCAACTCCAAACGGTGGCTTCGCTCACTGATTTGTTTTGGTTTATTCTACAAAAATTAGAGCATTATAGAAATAAATTTTGGCAACGTACTTTTGAATTGTTGACAAATAGCAACATATATTATTTTTCCGTTGCTTATTATTAATCGTCATTTTCTATACTAATTTTCCACCAAATGAAGGCAACATATTTTTAATTTATTGCTATTGGAAACAAGTGGTTTTAACATTTGTTGCTTGATGGCATCATATTTCGATTTGTTTCCATTTAGCAACAAACTACGATGACAAATATTTGATTTGTTGACATTAGAAACAAGTAATTTTACTACTAGTTTCTGGATGAGATCTTATTTTATATATATTTCCATTTAGCAACAAACTACAACAACCAATAATTGATTTGATGACATTAGATACAGTTAGTTTTCTATTTGTTCCTGGATGGCATCGTAATTCCAATTTGTTGCCATTGATTATACACAAACTATGATAACCAATATTTAATTTGTTGACAGTCGAAACAATTAATTTTACTATTTGTTGCTAAATGACATCATATTTTCCATTTGTTGCCATTTAGAAACAAATAATGGAAATGGGTATCTGATTTGTTGATATTGGAAACAAGATATTTTATTGTTTGTTGCGCAAACAACATCAGATTTTTTTTAATCGTGTCCCATATCGAAGAAATATGAGCCATAGTATCATCTTATAAGCTATATCACTTTCTTATACTATTATCAATTGCTTTTCAGAACATCCTTCAAGCTTGTAAGTGGACTGACTGATTTTCTTTCTATTTATTGATTTACCCTAACACATTTCTCATATTATCAAACAATTAACAGAAAAACATAGTTTGACATTCGTTATATGAATAGTGCATTAGTTCAAGTGTGAGTCTGTAATGATTAATAATTTGTTGCTAATTTTTAGCAACAAAAAAAAATAATTATTTGTTGCCGTACTTAGCAATGATCATTCATAAGTCGTTGCTAGAGTTGGCAACAAATGCGACAAACATAGCAACCAACATGGCAACAATATTTGAATGGATGCAATATGACAACAAATTTGTTTTGGAATTAGTTGCTAAAATCATATGGCAACAAGCCTTTTAGCAACTACTATTTTTTGTTTCCAATTTGTTACCAAGTCGAGTTGGCAACAAATTTCTTATGAATAGCAACGATAGTAGTTGCTAAATTGGTTTATTTTTGTAATCGCTCATCGATTAGCTTTAATTTCCAAAATGTTTGACCCTAAAACAAACAAAAAAAAGTTAGCCAGAACGCAAAAAACACATCAACGGGAAATTTTAACGAAATTAAACCCTTAGAGAATAAGAAAGGAAATTTACCTAGAAATGTAAACATTTGTTTGATATTTCAGGGGTTCCTCCTTCCTCCATAGTTGTCATTAATGTTTTGACAACTATGGAGAAAGATCTGACACCATGATAATGGCATATAAAGCCAAAGAAAGACCTGAAGCGAAGAAGAGGAGAAACAAAAAATCGTGCGGCCTAGCGTCAAGACTTAAGAGACGAAAGATAGAGAAAGAGGAAAGAATTAAAAGAACGTGCGCCTCAGATTGAGACTCATATGAAGGGATCAGATTTGCTAATCCTTGTCTACAATATATTTCAAGTTTTTCACACTCAGTTCACTATTGCAGGGAACAGTTGCCAACTTCCTACTTTTAGAAGGGGTGGAAATAAATGGTTTTTTTACCAGGTACCCCTGTGGTATTTCAAAATTCATGGGGTACCCCTATTGTTTCAAAAATGCACCAGGTAACCTTATTATTTCGATAAAATGCATGAAATTCCCATAATGACTAACAGTGTCAAGTTTTCGTTAGTCATTAACCCTAATTAACCCCTCTAACCCTAATTAAGCCCTCTAATCCTAACCCTAAAACACTAACCCTAACCCCTAACCTCCTATCACCTAACCCCCACCCTAAACCCTAACCCTAACCACCCAACCACCACAACCCCCCTCTGCCCCCCCCCCACGAGCACTCTCATTCCTTCCCTCCACCCCCCTTCCCGCACCCCCTGCAGCCCCCTCTGTCGTCCCCCGCCCCACGACCTTACCCCGCAGCCCGCCCCCCATTTGCTTTCCCCCAAAGCACCCATCCCCCCTCTCGTCCATTCTTGATCCGGGTTTTGGTTGTAATCCAAGAAAAATTCAAACTTTACAAAAACCCACCTCATAAAACACCTGCAAAATTGAACTACAAGCATAATGAGCCATTGATTTAACAAAAATCACGGGATAAAAGAAGCTAAAATTCAGAGAAGATAGCATAAAGAAGGCTGCGGGGGGTGCGAAGGGGGGCTGGGGGAGGGCGAGGGGATGCGGGGTAGGGGGGTAGGTTGCGGGGGTGGGGGTGCTCGTGGGGGGAGGGTACGGGGCTGTGGTGGTCGGGTGGTTAGGGTTAGGGTTTATGGTGGGGTTTAGGTGTTAGGGGGTTAAGGACTTAGGGGTTAGGGTTTTTGTTAGGGTTTTTGTTAGGGTTAGAAGGCTTAATTAGGCTTATTTTTGTCGTTGATCGGCCAATGTTTTTCAATTTGCAATCTTATTTGTTTATATGTACACACCTCTGACCCATTTCCCTCTAATTACTAACATTAAACACACTAGCCACTAGGGGTGTTTGGTTGAAAGAAAATTGAAAGAGAGGTTTGATCCCAAAAAGCTAATAAAAGCTACTAGTAGGAGTTTTTTGGAAGAAAGGTTTGTGAATTTAGTTGTATAATGACTAATATATTCTAAAGTTGGTCAAATGTACTAAAAAATCCCCACCAATAAATGATTCTGATTTCCTTATTGGTTATCACCTAATAAAGTACCAATCAACTAACATATATCTATCAAACACTTTTACACAAACAGCTAGTACAAACAACTAGTCAAACCAGCTAATACAATCAGCTAATGTAAATAATTAATAGCTAACAACTAACCTCTCGTTGCCAAACAGGGCCACTATCTCTTCCCAAAAACTTTTTCTTTACTACTCCTTCAAAAATGAAAACCCAACGATATCATCGTCTCATCATTAAAGGGCTTGCATTTGAATCTGCAACAAGTTTAGCAAAGAATCCTAATTTATCTTGTGAGGTGTATAATTTGGAAGTAGAGGAGAAGGGGATCAATTTGGTAAAGAACTCAGAGCAATAGGGGTTTTATAAGTGAAAAGGAGAAGAAAAATGAGGTTACCAAAGATTAAAAAAGGAGGTAAAATGAAGTATTGAGATTGCAAATAGAAAAAATAGTGGACAAAGCCGGAAATTAGTTAGTCAATGTCGGAAAAGTAGAACAAGGTTGCTTCTCGTGAAAAAAATTTACTTCAAGGTTCTAATTTGCCAAAGGTTGTTTTTCGTAAAGACGTGATTATAAAATGTCCATTATGACAAATTTTTCTAAATGGTAATTAAAAGTTTTTCTAAAAAAAGAATTTATTTGAGATGGAGAAGCATTATTAGTTGTCGTCACTAAAAGAGGTACACAAATTATTGGAAAAGACGGTCTCACTTTAGTCTTAACGTGAGGCCTGCCCAAATCCAAGAGATATATGGTTTTCAAAAAAGGACCGCGTTTCACAAATTCTCACGATAATATTTTTGGCGAATTAGTTAATACTTTTGGTGAATTAGTTAAGTATTTTAGCACAATAGTTTAGAGCTGGTAATCTATATGTAAAATTGCATTATTTTTTAGTTAACATATCCAGTACATTAATTAGGCCCTGTTCTTTTGAACTTATTTTGGCTGAACTGAACTGAACTTATTTTATTTTTGCTGAACTGAACTTATTTTTGCTGAACTGAACTTATTTTTACTTATTTTTGCTGAACTGAACTTATTTTTGCTGAACTGAACTTATTTTTACTTATTTTTGTTGAACTGAACTTATTTTTACTTATTCTTGCTGAACAGAACTTATTTTTACTTATTCTTGCTGAACTGAACTTATTTTTACTGAACTGAACTTATTTTTGCTGAACTAAACTGTATTAATATAATATTATCGATACTTATTATTATTATTTTATTATTATTTTATAGTAATAAATAATAAATAATAAATAATATAAAATAAATAATAAATAATAAATAATAAATAATAAATAATAAATAATAAATAATAAATAATAAATAATAAATAATAAATAATAAATAATAAATAATAAATAATAAATAATAAATAATAAATAATAAATAATAAATAATAAATAATAAATAATAAATAATAAATAATAAATACTCCCTCCGGTTCCTAAAGATCTTCCTTGTTACTGTTCCTACAGATACCAAGGAGGATTCATTGATGTGGGGTCTAGGGTGGATAAAGTATAATAAAGTAAGACCATAGAGGAGAGAGAGGGTAATAAAGTATAATAAAGTAAGATCATAGAGGAGAGAGAGGGTAATAAAGTATAATAAAGTGCAATTGTGGACCCATATGATAGTGACATGAGAGGGTAAATAGGGAAATTTATTTTGCCAAATAAGGAATAAAGCAAAAGAGTGAAGATCTTTTGGAAACGCACTTAAACGGAAAGAGGGGAGATCTTTAGGAACCGGACGGAGTAATAAATAATAATAATAAATAATAATAATAATAATAATAATAATAATAATAAATAATAAATAATAAATAATAAATAATAATAATAAATAATAAATAATAAATAATAAATAATAAATAATAATAATAAATAATAAATAATAAATAATAATAATAAATAATAAATAATAAATATTAATAATAATAAATAATAAATAATAATAATTATTATTATTAATAATAATAAATAATAATAATAATAAATAATAAATAATAAATAATAATAATAAATAATAATTATAAATAATAAATAATAAATAATAATAATAATAAATAATAAATAATAAATAATAAATAATAAATAAATAAATAAATAAATAATATAATAATAATAATAATAAATAATAATAATAATAAATAATAATAATAATAAATAATAAATAATAAATAATAAATAATAAATAATAAATAAGAAATAATAAATAATATATAATAATTATAATTATTATTATTAATAATATTTAATAATAATAATACTAATAATAATAATAATAATAAATAATAAATAATAAATAATAAAAATAATAGCAATAATAATAATAATAATAATAATAAATAACAATAATAATTATTATTAATAATAAATAATAATTATTATTATTATTAATAAAAAATAATAATAAAAATAATAATAATAGATAATAAATACTAAATAAAAAATAAAAGAATAAAAAAATAAATAAAAAATAAAAAATAAAAAATAAAGAAATAAAAAAATAAAAGAAATAAAAAAATAAAAAATAGAAATTCATCGTTATTATAATTATAATATTAATAATAATAATAATATTAATAGTAATATTGAAAATAAAAAATAATAATCACAACATTAGACAAGACTGAATTTATTTTTGCTGAACTGAACTTATTTTTGCTGAACTGAACTTATTTTTACTTATTTTTGCTGAAAATAAGTCCAAAAGAACAGGGCCTTAGTGTTACGTTGTTCTATAATTAGTTAAGATCTATTGAGTATTATTTAGTTTCCAATATAAATGAAGAAATAACTTTTTTTATAAATCTAAAATGTCAAATACAAAAGACAACCTAAAAAAAGAACTTAAAATAACCTAGCATTTTGAGTAATTGTACCAATTTCAGTTTGGTTCTTGGAATTTTTTTTTTAGTCTTCTTAAAATTACTTTTTTTCCTTACACTTCTTCCATTTAATTTGTTTTTGCACGATCGTCTTTTTATAATTGGTTATGTAGTTAAGACTTTGGCTATACTTGCAGCAGTAGTCTTGTAGACTTCTTACAGTACGTTTTTTGCATCTTCATCATCTTGACTTTTGAGAATGAGATTGTAGAACTTTCTTGTGGTTTCATATCGCCATGGGGTTACATTGTTTAATTTGTAACTGCCCCAAAGATTTCTCTATGAAGAGTTCTTATGGTTCATGTTGTGATGGAGATAAGGGGTCGAGTGAGACCTCGGTGTTGCTTCCTTTGTGAGTAGGTAACGACTCTACACTAGGTGATGTATGGAGAATGATAATGACAAGTTGAGATCGTAGCTTCATATTTATTGGGGGTGTGTTCTTCATTCATACAAATCTTCAAGATGAGAGATGATTGGGTATGTGTTGAAGACGTATATCATGAAGCGAGTAGACGAAGCGAAGTCGACAATGAGTATTGAGCATGTGTGGAGATGGTAGAGTGATGCGGCAATGTGGAGTAGCTCACAGCAAGCCACGACTGCAGTAAGGAAGCATAGCATCAGCCATCAGGAGCCCGCAGACATGGGTCTACACCCACATGGGATGGCGAGCAAGCCCGCAACCTCGAGTCCACGACTCGCAACGTGTTGTGAACATACGATTGTAGTGTTGCGCCAGCCCACAAGGACACGAATCGTGGGGTTTAGCACCTAGCATGCTGTGTCATGGATTTTGTCGTGTTCGGCCCAATCATGGGTTATAACTACTTAGATTAGGTTTATTGTTGCTCCACTAGTATAAATAGGTAAGCCAATTGTTATTTTATTATGCCATAAGGGAGAGATTAATTACAATAGAGAGCTAGAGAATCCTTTAGAAAGGTTAGAGAGTCTAGAGAGATTAAGAATTCTCCTAGAATCATCATCTCATCATACTCAAAAGTCCTACTGCGGTATTCGTGGTTTTCTCCTTGTTCAAGGTTTCACGTTAAATCTTGTGTGTCCTTTATTGATTTGATTTCTTTATTACTCCGTATATTATACTTTGATTGCTCGATTTGTTAGCGCCCACGATATGTATTCCTAACACCTTTCTCAATTTATATATAGTTGTTATCTTTAATCAGCATATATCAAGATCTAAGTCAAACCTAATTGATTTCATATGAATAACTCAATGTTGACAATACAACTAATTTTCGCAAAAAATATGCCTAAAAACACTAGAATACAAGAAGATAAACTCTATTAGAAAACAGAATCAAGGGCTGCTGGTCAAATTAATTATACTTATTATTTATATAAAATATATGATGCAATACATCTGACTTAGCAACTCATTGACCTTTGCTAATCTTCTCCATCACCACAATTAATTTTCATTCTCTATTCAAAAGTCGGAACCGTTGTCGAAGCATAATATGAGGACATCCAATAAAAGGCACAATGCTTGCCAACATATATATTCTTTTATCTTGATGATGAAACATTCGATCATTAAAATAGCTTGCAAATTGATTCACTAAATAGTGATAATCTATCCCCTAAAAAAAGTGTACTGATTATCTAAGATTATGATGCAAACCTCCTACCAAAGCCGTATAAGTTAAAAAAAAATAAAAATGAAAATTGATGTATGTCCTAACAACTATGATAAGAACTAAGGAGTCATGAAGTCTAGAATACTAGTTAAATTTAACTACTTGTTTTAACTAGCCTTTTTAACCCGTACCATGTACGGTCGCCTGATAAACTTTTGTAAACTCAATTTTATATATTTAGTTAATTGAAGCTCAAGGGATGATCATTTATCAGCTTATGATTATATTATAACCCTAATAATCCATCTTAGCTTATTGTTTTTAATATAAACATTATTGACTGTATGACTTATTCTACATATATTCATATAAATGTTATTAGGTCTAATAATTGGTCAAATAAAGTGTGGTTTTTTCATTTCTCTACCTTATCCAATAATTTTGTCAGTTAAGTCTATATTTTGATCTATAAAAAAAGCTGTGTTACAATAGTAATGCAATATTATATATCATTGCAATATATTCATTAATTACAACTTTATAGAATTATGGGGTAATTATTTAATACTTCATCCTTTAATAGATGCATCATATTGACTTTTGACACTATTTGGATATCAACTTTGACCATTTATAAAGATAAATGTCATAAATTGAATTGTTGATGGGTTAATCTCAATGTATATTTTCAAAATATTATTTTTTATAATTAATAATAAGATATAATTGAAAATATTGATGGTCAAATATGTACATCGGCAAGTTTTCCTATTCAATATGATGCATCTATTAAGAAACCAAGTATCAATTTCGTATTATACATTGATTTCATCCTACTTACTTACTTAGCGGAACACCTTCCAACCCTTACTTAACCTATAATAGGTTTATCCCAAATTTCCAACCCAATGTAGAACTCAAAAGTAAGCCAAACACCTTCCAACCCTCTCAAAAATTACAGATGTTCTAACCTAAGATCGAATCCTGGTGAAGGGTTATATTATGAGCTAAGCTCAATTAGTATATATTCCTAACCATCATGGTTGATGAATTTTCAATTAATAACTGCAGGTAAGTAGTCCATGTCAGCCTTTGTCAAGAAAAAGAAGTCCACGTCAGCCAATAAACTATATACTTATTCTTGTTCTACTATGTACTTGTGTACTCAGCGGGCAATAAATTCTGATTGGCCACCGTCACACATGTCCAGCACAAGCTCATTAAATATCCAATTTTTTTTATAAATCTTGATTATTCTGATGTGGAGATTAAAGTAATAGAGAATTAAATCATTTGTAAATGGTCTCTTAGAACAAACAATTGAAACTAACTTGCTAGCTGTAGAAGTACTATTCAACACCATTTACATAAATCTCAATTTTATTATAAATAGTGAAAGCTCTCAATAGGAAATCACCATCACTCATTAAACACAGTACTTGTAGTTGTAGCTAAACAAGTACAAAAAAGCTCCCAACAAACATACACACAAAAAAAAGGGCTAGCTAGGGCAATGGCTAACAAGAGAATGAGGGTACTCCAAAAACTCTCAATTGCAATCCTTCTTCTCATAATCCTTCTCCTCTCGCCCTCGGTTCGAGGGCAAGCTGCCTCGGGATGCGAGGCGGCCGCCACCGGTGGATGCTATGACAAGGAAAAATCCTTAAAGCTAAAAATCATAGGTATATTTACCATACTAGTTGCTAGCATGATAGGAATAGGTTTACCCTTATTTTCAACTGCTTTTCCTGCCCTACACCCGGATAGAAACGCAGCCGTTGTAGTAAAAATTTTAGCTGCAGGGGTAATTTTGTCAACTGGTTTCATGCACGTACTGCCTGATTCATGGGATATGTTGACATCTCAATGTTTACCTGAAAATCCTTGGAGGGTTTTCCCTTGGTCTACTTTTATAGCTATGGTTACATGTGTCCTGACCATGATGATGGACACCATCGCCACCGCGTACTATAAACAGAAAGGGTTGAAGAGAATGCACAACCATTGTGGTGGTGGTCATGGTGGTCTTGGCGGCGGCGGCGACGGTGGTGTTGGAGCAATACATCATATGGAGAGTCCTAGAGAAGGTGACATGGAAATGGTGGACCAAAGTCATCATAAAAGTGATAAAGAGCAAGGTGTAGTAGTTTCAGAAGATAAGGAGTCTCAACTCTTGAGGTATCGTATTGTGGCTCAGGTATGAATAAGTTATTAAGAATTGATTTATTTATAATTGTTTGATAAAGACTTTTTGATCTTATAGTTCTGTTTTGACTAGATTAAAAAGAGTTAATCCCAATTATATCCATTTAATTTGCAGTTTTGGACATCTTAATTCAAGCTTTCCATGCATTTACTTTCTAAGTTATAATCACCCTTTTGCTCTTATTACTATTCATGTTTTTAATCACTTTTTTATTTCTTCTACATTTAGTAAGTTTTTCAATTTTTCATGCTAAAAACTATGTCAAGATACTGTGAGACGAGGTTTATTTATTTGTTGTTTCGCTATCTTTGT
This sequence comes from Beta lomatogona, assembly GCA_947646795.1. Classification (NCBI taxonomy): domain Eukaryota; kingdom Viridiplantae; phylum Streptophyta; class Magnoliopsida; order Caryophyllales; family Amaranthaceae; genus Beta; species Beta lomatogona. Next base: position 1,570,048 of record CANSNZ010000239.1, on the reverse strand, counting down.
TAATTCTTGTCTTGCTCGTATGACATTTGTTACAATTTTTATATAGTCTAATACATCTTTTCTACTCCGATAATGTGGTGAAAGTCCCCATCAAAAGAAAAAATAATTATTACGGTCTAAGTTTGACAATCAACAATACTTTTATGTCACATAAACTTCTAAAGCATCATAATAAGATTATCTCTTAATATTCTTTCAATCTTTAATCTTAAAAGTATAAAAGGCCCTCGATATAATAGTGGAGATAAATATATTATGATAAAATAGAACAAGTCATTTAAGTCAAAATCATTTTTCAAAATTATTACCACTTAAATTGAAAAATTCCATCGAGAAAAGTAATACTCCATTAAGAAAATATAGGTTTTAAGGTTTGTGTAATGCTATAAGAAATCAGCACTCCCTTTTTGAAAATGTCTCTTATTGGTGACTAGAGAAGATTTGAAGAAGACAAGAGGGAAGGAATATGAGTTCATAATGATGTTATTCAGTATTCACTATTCTTTTGTGTAACTTGTATGGTTAGCTAGCATAACACATCTTTTTTAATACTATACATTAGTTTAATACTAAATGAATCTCGTTGTCTATACTTTATACATGTCATTTTCGTAGAATTTTCATTTAGTACGTGGAAAGTCAACTTAAAGCAGTTCTATTATTATCTGTTAATCACTAGTTTAATTTGTTAATACCAATAATTAATGTGATTTTCTTCATGAAACACTTGACCAAAGGTATAGATGGCTACAACTGTCCATTGGACACATATTCCTCACACAAGATGGACATAAAGAAGATTTACTATAGCGAGTGGAATTGCATTTATAATTTTCTAACAAAAATCGCCTCCTAAGATTTCCACTATCGTATGTATAATCTCAATCTACTGAGTAGTCCACAATTTTTCCAATCTGCTGTTCTGGAGTATAATACACATTGAGTGTACGACCTCCAGCAGATTGTTTTAGAGGCGATAATAAATAATGGTAACAGTAATAAATTTTAGTGTAGTTTTGAGGGATTAGTCTAATCTCAATATTTATTGTAATGAAATGAAGTCTATCTCCATCTCTAAACATTTGTGTTAAATATGCATTAAACTCAATAAACATTTAAATTTAGTTATATATAATGAATAATGATGATAATAAAAAAAAAACTCATTACCACTCGATTACTTTAAAATTCATTACCATTACCACCATGCATCGCAACTTATTATATTACAAACACGCCAGAAGAACAATCCCAAATGGGGTTGCCAACAATAATAGCTACCATTATTACTGTATCTTGATCATTGTAAAGCAATTAACTCGTTGGAAGTTGGAACTATTATGTCATTTTTCATCAACAATTTTTTAGAAGGATGTCAGGGTATATGCACATGCATGCATGCCCTGGAGACATTCTAGATCCGCCAAAATGGGAGTAAAAATGAAAAAAGACAGCGTAGTCCAGCCACAAATTAGTGAGTCGTCTCTTTGGACTTTGGTGGATAGCGTAGTCTACGAAAGTATATAGGACTTTAATAACTGTCTTTTAAGTCCAACCTTTGAGTTTAATTGACGCATATGAAGTAATTGTGAAGTTAATCAACTGTCAGACTTTTTTCATCATATAATCTGAAAACTTAAGATCTCCATATCTTAATTTTTTTTATAATGTACAGTGGATGATCAAATTGGATAAAGAATTCCCACTATTAAAACTTAATATGCCAATAAGAATTTGATTTCACCACATTATAGATGCAAGACACAAATATATTTTGTAGAAAATAAGTAAAAAGTCAATGATCAATGTGTCAACCCTTTCTAATACAAATATTTTATTGAATTAATATATGAAAAATATCAAACCCTTTTTCTAGGTAAAAGATTGCGAACTCATCTTATTATTTTAGTTGTCTAGCTAGCTTGGTCATAGTTCGTTAATAATACATTAATTTTCTTATACTTTAAAATATTTGGAATGATATGGTTGTTATTGTCAATATGCTTAATTCATCTCCATAGATTTATTTGTATGCTTAAATATTGAAGGCAATCAAGTTATAATTAAACCACCCGAAAAAGAGACATTGACTATATAAGATTTAGTACATTTATGCGCTGAAAAAAGTAAAAAGGAATATTACATCAATTAAATATCTTATCAATCAATTCACAAACACAATCAAGTATTACATCAAAACGGAAAATTCACTCAATTAACAAAGTGAAATGATTTATTTAACACAAAAGACTATGTTGATACAACAAAAGAAATCCTACAGTAATTCACTTAACATTCTTTTATCGTTCATCAAGTTTAGTTTTAAAAATCTAAAAGAAAGAATAAGTTAAAAAATCAATAAAAGAAGGGTTAACCTACGAAATTTAGCCAAAAAAGTCTAATGTTTAATTTTTTACCCCTAATTATGTCCAAAAAGGCTAGAATTTATGTTTGAAAAAAAAAAAACCAGGCACGCATCGCGTGCATAATTTGCTCGGAAGTAAAAAGCTAACTCATGTTCCAAAATGGAACCCACCCACTTTGTTTTGCTAAATAGTAATCATTATTATAGTAAGAAAAAAAACACACGATCATTTACACATCTTAAGAAGAAAGTAAATATAGCCCCCTCAAAAAAAAATTGAAAATAAAATATGGTAGTGTATCCTCGAAATATCCTCAGCGACACATGTCATGTTTTTTTCTATGGAAAAATTGATAAGAGCAGGCCCAACTATGGCCCACCTTCCATAATAGATCCCAACTTTGGATTATCCCACACAGGTCCCAACTTTAGGGTGTGCTTCACAAAAATGGTCCTAGCAGGTCACTTAACCTGCTACAACAGGTAAACTTCCTAAGCCACTAGCCCACCACCCTTACCATCCCCGCCACCCTCTTCCTTGCATTCCCACCCCTCCCCCGCCCTCGAAACCTCCTGTCGTGCTCCGCCACCCTCCCCCTCCCCCGAAACCGCCACTCTCTGACTCACTGTCGTCGGCTCATCGGAGCCCCGCCACCCTCCCGCACGTCACCGACCCTCCTTCCCCCTCTCCCCATGCTATTTGGAAGTCTCACTCATTTTCTCTCTCCCTCTGCTACTACATACTCATCAATGGAGGACACCACAGAAGCCACTATCATCACACCCACTACTGAGCCGGAAACTTCATCGGCAACTTCAACTTCACCGGAAATCAATCCGCCGGAAATCAAATCGCTAGAAATCAAACGGTATTGGGGAGACGAAGTAGATGACGAAGAATTCACCATCGATCAACTCTCAATCAAAGATCGTTTTTTTTTTCGAAATTGATTTACTTTGCTTGAACTGGTGTTCTTAAACTCGAATTGAAACCTTAGTTTTGGTGAGTTTGGGCATGGGTTTTGGAGGTGGTGTTGGTGGGTTTGGGCATGGGTTTTGGAGGTGGTATTGGTGGGTTCGGGCTTGTTGTGGATGGGTGGGGTGGTTAGGGGAGTTTCGGAGTGGATGGTAGTGTTTTGGGGATGGCTGGTGGTGTTTTCGGGGGTGGTTGGTGATGGTTGTGAGTGGTTAGTGGTGTCTCGGGGTGGCTGATTTTGGGTTGGTGGTGTTTCAGAGTGGTTGGTTTCTGGGTGATGGTGTTTTGGGGTTTGGTGGAGGTTTCGAGGTGGTTGTGGTGGTTGGGTGTCGGTGGTTGTGATTGTGGTTGGGTGGAGTTCGTGAATTAAGGGTGTGGTGTTTTTAAATTTACCGTTTAAACAGGTAACCGGTCTACTTGGACCGTTTTTGTAAAGTACACCCCAAAGTTGGGACTGCTGTGGGATAGTCCAAAGTTGGGATCTTTTACGAAAGGGGGGCCATAGTTGGGCCTGCTAAATAGTAATCATTATTATAGTAAGAAAAAAAACACACGATCATTTACACATCTTAAGAAGAAAGTAAATATAGCTCCCTCAAAAAAAAAATTGAAAATAAAATATGGTAGTGTATCCTCGAAATATCCTCAGCGACACATGTCATGTTTTTTTCTATAATTAACATATGTCATGTGTTGGCAGGCTTAAAGTAATACTTCATAAGTATAGCATCATATCATCCACAGAAACATCGGATATACCTTACTCATAATACAACTAGCAGCTAGCAGCTAACAAAATGGAGCAAATATCACTTATTGCATACTAAAAATGGATATAAATATTGTGCAGGTATTGGAGATGGGAATAGTAGTGCACTCAGTGGTGATAGGACTATCAATGGGTGTTTCAAACAATCCATGCACCCTAAGACCACTTATAGCTGCTATGTGCTTCCATCAGCTTTTTGAGGGCATGGGTCTTGGTGGCTGCATCTTACAGGTACTCATTATTTTTCTTTGCTAAATTTAATATTTATGTTCCTTACCAAAAAAAAAAAAAAAAAAATAGTATATATTCTCCACGTCTCTTGGACTATTAAGAGCAATACTAGCTTAAATGACTAGTCTACAAAAACATTGTAAAATGCTGTTAATATATTAAGATAGAGTTGACAATATAAAGGAATCTTTGGTGAGCTTTTTAAGCTTTGCAATAGGCTAATATATTAGTATTTAAAACTATTGTGAGATTGTCATTTTGAATTTAAGCTAGTAATCTAAGCTAGCGTGTAGTCGCAGAACTAGTTTTTTTTTTTTTTTTTGAGAGGAAGTTGCAGAACTAGTTATTGTTCTCAACATATATGTTCGTTCATGTCACTCTACATTTTCCACCTAATTCAAGAAAATTTTAGAAGAAAATCATGTATGAAATAACTTTTTTTTTTTCGGATGTATAAATGAAACTAACTTAAGTGCTTAACAATCGGTAGTAGTATAAAAAAAGTACTTATAGTAACAAATAACAATTGTGTTATTACACAAAAAAACAAGGTTTAATAACTTTTTAACTAGTTGACTTGGCTTACAGAGTTGAACCTAACTCAAAAATCTACAACTAACAAACTTCGATTGTAATCCACCAAAATGAAACAAACCCATAATAAACAAATTAGTGAAATAAAATTATTAACCACACATCTAGATAAAACCCTCGAAAATATATTATTTTGAACTCAATTATCTTGATATGAGATACAATTAAAAGTCTCTCTCCCTATGAATATCAAAGCGAAATAACTCTGTGTCATTATAAGTAATCTTATACTACAAGCATTACCAGTTACCCTCTTTATATTTGCTAGTAATTTCGTTTATGCATTAATATTATCAATCTCTTCATTTATGCTTGTAAGTAAGCCCCATCGTACCATTAACTAATGATCCACATATCTATATTTAATGACTCAGGCCGAATACGGGTTGAAGATGAAATCAATAATGATAGCCTTCTTTTCAGCAACAACACCATTTGGCATAGCACTTGGGCTCGCTATGCTAAATGTGTATAATGAGAATAGTCCGTCTGCTCTAATTGTGGTGGGAGTACTCAATGCTACTTCATCTGGTTTACTAATTTACATGGCTTTGGTGGATCTATTAGCATGTGATTTTATGGGATCTAAGCTTCAAGCAAATATCAAGCTTCAATTGGTTTGCTATCTTGCTGCCTTTCTAGGCATGGGTGTCATGTCCCTCATGGCAAAATGGGCATAAGCCATACATATTTTCTTGTTGGAAAAAGTAGCAAAAAAGGTCTTTTTTTTTTTTTTATAAATGGGAGTACAAGCAAATAAAATGAGGGTGTTATTAGTTCTATATTCCCTATGTAACGTTCTTATAACTTATTTTGGTAATTTTTTCTATCTTTAAAAAAAATCGAGCATATGTGTCAAGTTTTACTAATTTGATCATAAAAGCTTAGGGTGTTATTTTCTTTTTGTATTCATGCTTGAATTCCATAGTTAATAGCAAAAACATGTGTGTTGTACAGAGATTGACAAGTTGTGATCCTCGATTATACCGACTTGTAGGTAATATATGAAAATCGAGATGTTCCACGTCGTCGCTTTCTCATATAGATCATACTCTGTGTATATTCTAAATTAAACTTAAGTCGAATGTCAATGAAATTGATGAAAATGTTGTCATTCTCTAGTCAATGTCATATGTCTTTTTTGTTAATATTATACATTATATGATGATGGAATGACGTTTGTTGAATTTTCATTTCTATGAAAAGGGTAGAGACTAGAGTCTACTAAAACCTTTGACCACATCTTTGTTTGTGAATCAAAAGGGGGAAAATACTTATCTCTATGTTTATTTGCTTGGGTTGTAATACCCCTCTGTCCCATAATAGATCAAGGCTAGCTGACATATTTGATAAAAGAGAATATATTTGTCTCTATCTTAAATTGCTATGTTTAAAGAGAATAAAAGATCATGAATGAGATTATATTTGCTTGGACTGTAATACCCCTCTGTCCTAATTTCTAATATTAGTATAATTTTTCTTTTGTGAGGTAATAGATATACTTCCTATTAATATTAAATTGCTATTAGGGTTTAAAGAGGGTCATTTAATATTAGTCCAAGCAAATAATAATGTGATGAATAAAATGGAAAATCACTACCGTGGGCCAAATCGGTTTTTCAAACCACACACAAGAACTCCAGAATAGTGCTTTGAAGCCCAAACTTCTATCACGCCAATAACCATAAACCAAAAACCCTCTTCCAAAACCCTACAAAAACCTTCAACTAATCTTCCATTTCTTCAAATTTCCCCAAAATTGAAACCATTTCACAAAACCCCATTTCAAAAAAATGAGTTCCAAGTTATTTGTGATCCTAAATCGACTAAATTCAAGGCTAAATCAAGCTCAATTTTCATTAGAAACAGCTCTAATTGGGAGCTCTAATTTAATCATCAATGAAAATAGAAGCTATTACACAAGTACAAGAACAGGTAAACAAGGGAAAGAGAGCTTGTATTCAAAGATAAGCCCTTTAGGAAATCCTGGAATCAGCATTAAACCGGAGCTTGATGGTTGGGTTGAAAAGGGTCATAAAATTAGGGTTGCTGAGTTGTTGAGAATCATTCATGATCTTCGCAAACGCAAGCGATTTACTCAAGCTCTTGAGGTAATCTCTTGCATTCTTTTTGTTATCATTTGAGTGACATTTTGCAGGTTTTGGATTATTGGGATGTTTCGATGATCATATGTTATAATAAATAATATATTAAGTAAGTTATATGTGTGGATATAGTAAGTTGGGGTGCCATTGTTTGTGTATTTGGAATGGTGGTGTTTGTGTTTATTTTTGCATCATAATTTGTGGTTTTATAGAAGTATGATTATATTTTTTTGGTCTTATGGGTGTTTGTGAAAGTGGGTACTTATGAAGTAATGGTTGCGAATTTGGAATTAATGGTTTTTCTGGAAACTGGGTAGTAAGTGTTTGATATGCTTGAAATTGAATTGGGATTATTGGAGTTACATTATTATGATTTATGGGTATGTATTATTTGTCTTGCTCCAGAAAATGAGACATGGAAAAGGAGAATTTTTATTAAGTTACGATTACAATGGCAATTATTGCAATGAACCTCAATGTGAACCTTAATCTCAACAGTAAAAATATCATACTTTAGAGAATCTGTTGAAATTTTACTTTCTGAGGTTTTCCCCACGAGGCAACTTATGGCATGAAGACAAGCCAAAGCTTCCGTGTGCATTGCCCCCCCATCACGTTCACGATGTTGCTTCATTTCTTACAATCCCATCCTAAGGCCGAAGCCCCCTGTTCTTCTGTTTGATTGTATAATTCCTGAGATAGGGATGTTGGCTTCCTCTTGATCCACCTAAAGTTCTTAGGCTGCTTACATTGTAAATAACGAGGTTCGCAATTATAATGTATGGTCACAGCAAGATAGGAATGGGGTTGCTTGGGTATGTATGATTTAGAATTTGTAATGTGTATTCTTATTTCTTTTTATATTTTTGAGAAGGTGTTTCAATTAACATATTAAGTAAGTGGATATCTTTCTCTTTAGCTAGGAACGGTGGGTGTTTGAGTATTAAACAGTGTCTCATGTCCTCAGTAGTGGGATGAAAAAACCATTCTTGGTCTTGTCTCTCTCCAACACGCAAATTAAAAGAGGTGAGGCTTGGGGTTGTATTCCAAACCCCCTCTAAGACCTAATTAGCTTTCTATGACTGATGTTTAGGGAAGGAGTGCATTCAAGGAGAGAAAGAATGTGTTTAGAGAGGGAGAGATTGAAGTTAATGAGATAAATATTATGCTTAGCAAAGGAGTGGAGGGATTTACTTTCTGAGAATGACTCTTAGCAAATAGGCTTGTTAGTCACTCTCTTGCTTTTGTTTGCTGAATCAATCAAGGCTTGCTTCTAGGAGCTTCCAGGAGTTGTGCAGAATGCTTGAATTTTTATTGCACAATGGCAGAATTCTAACTAATTAAACAATCAATAGAGGATCTAATTTGTTTACTTATACTGCAAAACCAAAGAAAATTTTAGTTTTGATTAATCTTTTAGCTGGGTTCCTAAGCTTACGATAGACATACCGATGCAGGTATCAGAATGGATGAACAACAAAGGGGTCTGTGAATTCACACCAATTGAACATGCAGTTCAATTGGATCTCATTGGTAGAGTCCGTGGATTTCTGTCTGCGGAGAGCTATTTCAATAGTTTACCTGACCAAGATAAAACCGATAAGACATATGGTGCTCTTCTTAACTGTTACGTGCGACAACGCCAACTTGACAAGTCCTTGTCGCACTTGCGGAAGATGAAGGAGATGGGAATTGCATCTACAACTCTCACTCATAATGACATTATGTGCCTATACACAAATATAGGACAGTATGAGAAGGTCCCAGAGGTGCTAGCTGAAATGAAGGAAAACAAGGTTTTGCCTGATAATTACAGCTACAGACTGTGCATCAATTCATTTGGAGCAAAATCTGATTTCGAGGCAGTGGGACATATTTTGAAAGAAGCAGAAACTCAACCTCACATGGCAGTGGACTGGAACACCTATGCAGTCGCTGCCAATTTTTTCATTAAAGCAGGTGACACTGACAAGGCAATCGATGCCTTGAAGAAGGCAGAGGTCAGAGTAGATAAGAAAGAAGGTACTGGCTTCAATCATCTGATTTCTCTTTATGCCAAACTACAAAAGAAGGATGAGATCTTAAGGTTGTGGGAACTCGAGAAGAGCGCTTGTAAGAGATGTATCAACCGTGATTATATTAACGTGTTAGAGTCTCTTGTGAGGACGGGTGCAGTAGAAGCAGCTGAGGAAGTGCTGAAGGAATGGAAATTATCTAATAATTGCTATGATGTCCGAGTTCTTAATATTGTCATTGTAGCTTATTTAGATAAGGGAATGCTTGAGAAAGCTGAGGCAATGCTTGTGTCAGATAAGGAAAAGGGTTGTAGTCCGAACACTTGGGGATTATTAGCAGCAAGGTACCAGGAGAAGGGTGAGATGCAAAAGGCAATCAGCTGCATGAAGGCTGGCTTGTCATTTTATGTGGAGAATAAAGGTTGGAAACCAAATAAACAAGTCATTTACAGTCTTCTTAATTGGATTGGTGATGAAGGTAGTGTTGAAGATGTAGAATCTTACGTCAAATTATTGAGAAATGCAGTTCCCGTGAATAGACATATGTATTACGCTCTAATCAAGGCTCATGTTCGAGATGGCAAGGATGTGGATGAGCTTTTGCAGAAGATGAAGGTTGACGGAGTTACAGAAGATGAAGAGATGAAAAAGATTATACAAACGAAAACTTGATCACCTCATGATCAACACTGCTCACAGAAGCTCGTATATTGATTTAGTCATTTAGGCGATGCAGGCATGCAGCTACTGCATCTTCGAGGATGAAGTGCACTTTTAACTGCATCTGAAACCATGTTGGCATTCCCCAATTGTCACAAGCATTTCTTCAGCAGGACATTTCACAAGTGAGCATACCTTTTCAGGTCGTTTCTTCAAAACATTCTCCCCTGTCTGTACTGTCATTAGTTCGAGAAAAGTAAACTTCTCCAAGGTTGTGATCTGATGTAATCTTACCCTAGGAATGATGGATCGCTCTGTAAGAGTGGAGAAAATTATCCATTCACATAGTTTATATTGTAAGCATTTGAAATTCAATCAATAAAAATCATTTTTGATTGCAAAAGTTAGCTTTTATCAGCAAGAGTTGAATGTTAAGCAGTTAAACTCTTGACACTATCCTTAAACCATGCCCTTGTGCATCCCATGTTGATTTACAGAAACTGACTTTGATTTTGCAACTTTACAAATAGGCGGGTTACGAGTTTACGACTTACGACTGATGGGGATGGCATATAGTGCAGGTTAGGTGATACTACCCTCCAACTGTCTCAAGTAGGGCGGTTATCGGTAGAGGTATGGTGGGTAGCGGCATAGGCATAGAGAAGTAATGTGTACCCATGTCCGGTATGTATCGATTGACACACTTGTTAGCCATCATAGGTAGTGAGATGGGTTGGGAGTTGGGATCCTACACACCTCACAGGCACCTGTCCCTCTCCATACACAACCATATAACTCCTCGCGTATGTGTAGAGATCAATCATGCAGCAGGCTACGATGTTTCTCTTGGCCATGCAACTCCAACTCATTAAACTATTGATCCTTTCCTTAGAAGTAAATTATAACTAATTAATAATAATGATTATCATTTAGGTAGACCAGTCAGGAAATTAACAAGTAAATTTTGTTATTTTCATTTGTTAGACCAATCAGGATTGAGTATTTGAGAAGACACTTTCCTAATTGCTAATTCCTTTTTTTTAACTTTCCTTCTAAGGAAATATGTTCCAAAGTACCCAAAATAAAATACACACTTTCAACCACAATATTATTCCATTTTCAACATAGCCATTAAGATAACTTGATTACTTTTGAGGTAAGGAAATTTATAAATTGAACAGAAAAAATAGTAAGAAAAAGTGTCGTGATGACACCATAATAGAAAACAAAACAAAATTTTTACACTTTGATAAAGAAATACTTCCTCTGTTCTTTTTCTAATGCAACAATTGGATTTTTACACTATTCATCCACCACTCTTTTATTATCTATTATGATTTTTATGTAAGGAAAAATATAATCATGTAGGGTCTTGTTGGATTCATCTCGATATAAATTTTCTAAATATCATATTTTTATAATTTTTACTAAAAACCAATTAAAGATATTAAGAGTTGAAATTGTACATTGACAAGCATGAAAATTCAGTTGTTGCAATAGAAAAAGAATGGAGGAAGTACAAGACATTTGAACCTTCGTTAAAAGAGAAAGTATAAAATATGACAAAGACGAAATGAGACAAATTCACAAAGAGGAAGTGTGATGGTAGGTATAAAGAATTGCTAAACTCATTTTAGATAAAATCAATTTGCTTTTATCGAACTTATTTTTGCAAAACTTAACTTCTTGTTGTTGGACTACACTTTTTGCAAAACTTTTAACTTACTTTCACTGGAAAAAAATAAGTTAAATACATCATAGCCTTACTACAAGGTCTACTTATACAGTGTACTATTTTAGACTATCACCACCAAAAACTATAAAGAAAGCAACCTGAAATGCCAAACATCAACGGTTCACTACACAGCTAAGTGTACTACTAAGAACATGTATATTGTTGGAAAAAATCACATATGGCTATTAATCAACATGTAAGCCTACTGTGTACTCACGCTGCTGATCCGTATTATTTTCGACATCCCGCAACTCACATAAAGGCACCTACTCCGAAAGGGTTGATTTCAGCTCTCCACTGTTCTTCATCTCCAAAATGATGTCACAGCCTCCTATAAGCTCCCCCTTGTAGTAAAGTTGAGGATAAGTAGGCCAATTGGAGAACTTTTTCAGCCCCTGTCTAACTTCATCATCACTCAAAATATCGAACGAACCGAATGTCACACCTTCCTCTTTCAAGGCATTCACCACCTTTGAGCTGAAACCACACTTAGGAGCATCAGGGCTACCTTTAATAAACAGCATGACAGGTGAACTGTTGACCAATTTCTGCAGACGTTCATCAAACGATTCACTAGGAATAATAATCCCTTTCTCGGCCAAAAACCTCCTGAGTTGACCACTTTTCTGCATTTCCAGTACAACATCTGACCCACCAATGAGTTCACCTTTAATGTATAGCTGGGGGTAGCTGGACCAGTTTGAATGAACCTTGAGCCCTTTTCGGACATCTTTATCAGTCAAGACGTCAAAAGTCATGAATTCCACCTTTTCTTGCTGAAGAATCTCAACCACTTTTTGGCTAAACCCACACTTTGGTTCTTCTGGTTTACCTTTCATGAAGAGCATGACAGAACTGGCGTTGATGAGGGTTATAAGGCGAGAAGTCAAAGATGTGCTTAAGCCAGTTGAAGCTGATACACCACCCTTTCCACTTCCAGAATCCAGTGGTTTGCCATCAGTGGAATAGGGGGTCTCTATCTCATGATCTCTGAAAACATCTTTCAGCTCACCACCCTCATGCATAGATATGATTATATCACACCCACCAAGAAGCTCACCTTTGCAGTACAGCTGAGGATATGTTGGCCAATTGGAGAATTTCTTCAACCCTTCTCGAACTTCTTGGTCAGTTAAGATATCAAAGCTTCCAAACTTGACTTTCTCTTCCTTCAAGATGTTGATAACTTTCTGACTGAAACCACATTGTGGCTCTTCTGGGCTTCCTTTCATGAATAGCATAACTGGGTGAGAATTAATCAGCTGTTTCACTTTCTTGTTGAGTCCATCACTGCGAACAGATTGGCTACCCAGTGGAGATGTCCTATTATCTTTAGCAAGTTCTTTCACTGTTTCAAGGATAGTGGATCCCGCAGCCAACCCCAGACTGGCAGGTGCAGCGGGTCCATCAGGGTTAACTGATCCAGCAACTTTAGCGACTTTGTTGGCCAAGCTGGATGGATCTGCTCCCTCCAATGTATCAACTGCCTTGCCACCCTAACGAAAAACAAAAGAAGCAAAGCATAATGGTACGGTTAGTTGAATAAATTAACATATGTCAATCACTTTAAATTAAAACCATCTGGCTAGAGCCCTGATCTGTCTGGTGTTCATCTGAAGGCCATATTGTACCCATCGACTTTTGGTAGTGGGATAAAACTTCAGGTCATAGGGTCATCAAATAGGTCAATTTCAGCTAGTTTGCACGTACGTATAAGCAGCAGAACAATTAGAAGGAGAAAGCAGTGACTGGTTAAATGCAAGTATAGTCACTTCTCCCCCTTTCCAAGGCCAACAAGTTCGTAAACACAAGCGAAGAACCTTTCTCCATCCTCCCTGTTTCTCGGCAAAATTTTATGAGATTTGCAGGTGAAAGCATAGAAATGAGTGATAAAATGACCTATCAAGTACTTCTTAGAGCACTATCCACAAACCCCCAACCCGGAATGTTTCATTATTTATTTCAAATTTGGCCTAATCTTCTCCAAAAAAAATAGAAGTTTATCAGTCCACCAATCAACATAAGAAAAACGTTCTCTTTTTTCTGTGGTTTATAAAGGCGCTATAAGCATTGTTTGGCAATCAGCTAAATGGCTTGTTTATAAAGGTGCTAAATGAGTGATAAAATGACCTATCAAGTACTTCTTAGAGCACTATCCACGACCCTCAACCCGAAAAGTTTCATTAATTATTTCAATTTGGCCTAATATTCTCCAAAAAAAATAGAAGTTTATCAGTCCACCAATCAACATAAGAAAAACGTTCTCATTTTTCTGTGGTTTATAAAGGTGCTATAAGCATTGTTTGGCAATCAGCTAAATGGCTTGTAAGACCAGCCCGTAGTGTTATTTGTTTGTTTTAGATGTTTAAGTCAGCTCTTAGCATTGGGTCAATATAAAGAGGCGTTTGGTAAAATCAGTTATTAGTTGTTTATAGGCAAGATACACAACTTCTGACCAAAACAGCCACAAGCCAATGAGGAAGAAAGGCTGAGTCAGTTTCAAACATTCAATCATAGAATTATTAGCTAAAAAACTGGCTTTAAGCCAACTATATATCATTTACCAGGCATATTCTGTTTGACCACATAAAAAGCCAAATGGCAATGAGAAAGCTGGTAAAAAGTCAATAATCAAATAAGGCCAAAACCATACGATGCAGCAGGGCAATGGTTACAAACAACCTGAAATGCATTGCAATTGCCAGTAATAAAAACAGTCTAACAAAAACAAATGATTGCAGTTGAAAGGCCTTGCTAAGCCTGTTTGATAATATGATAGTCCACAAATTCTAATGTAGCAACTATAACATGCAACCATGTGTGGGATCAGATAATCTGACCACACTGTTATTAACATCATGAAAATCTACAATTCAGCAACATAAGTATTTTAAAACATGCGTAAAATCTCCTATTATTTAAAGCTCCGATGAATAAAATTTCTATTGGAAAACAGGAGCTGCTGCACGGCTCATGGAACAGATAATAGAAAACTGAACTCCTCAACACTGAAACCAAATACGTGTGTCATGCACATCGTGGTTAGCATAATCAAATACCTTTGTAAATATATCCACTTACGACCAATTGACACAGAACATTTCCACCTGAAACTTGCAAAGAATAAACATAACAAGGGCCTGTCATCTAAGCTGTGTTTGTTAAGGAGCACAAGCAGACGACAAGTACAAACAGGTATCATCCAGAGTAAGACAGCTTCCAAAATAGGTTCTTGTAATTTTGTTATTAAATAAGTGAAGCTTACGGAACCATGTGATAACAAAATCCTTGATACATCACTATATCACCACTGCTCAAATCGGAGAAGCAAATGCCAAAGATGTAAAAGCTCATAGAATTTGAAGATATCCTAAATTATTTACATATTCTATCAGAGCCTTTGAAGGTTAATATCATCAGAACAATTCGACATATAGACTCAGTATTTCAAATTAACATCAGCAACAAAGTATACTTGTCCTGCCCATTTGGACTATTTTCAACTAAAATTGAACAAGCTGCTGTTGGGGAAATCTTCACCTTTAGGGAGGACAAATTAAGTTTTTCTCTTGCTGCGAAATAGTCTGTCAGTCAGCTGCCATGAGATCAAGGCCTCATGGGTCTAAAGAAGATAGCCTCATAACAATTACTCCTTTGCAATAGTACAAGTGAGGCTAAATACCACTTGCTTATCCCCACCATGCCCTGGGAGGGATCCCATTACAAGCCTGGAGCTAATTAAATAATATGATACTGAAGTATTTCAGTGTCATAGTCATACGTAGCACAATGAGCATAGCAAATTATAATAGCCCAAACACCCAGCAATATCAATTCATAATCTTATGAAAGATAGTGAACTTACCTTAAAAAAGACAAAGTATGGCACGGCAGAAACAGAATAAGCCTCGGATATCTCTGGTTGCTCCTCAGCTTCAACCTACAAAAAGGATAGAGAAACCTCCTTTCATGCACATGTAAATGTAATGAGTTGGAATCTGAGAAACAGAACATAAAGAAGAAAACAACTTCTGAATTGATTATAGTTATCAAGCTTTGGAGTGGCTTGACTCACTCCCCACTAAGCTAAACAGACTCAAACGACGCATCAATATTTGGATGCCTTTCTTCTCTCTGCAGTCCTCCATATGTAGACATATTTCCATCCCTTTCTCTCTATTCTAACTAATTTTCTGCCTTTTTCCTCAAGCTACTTTCTAACAAACTTGTGATGCTATTTCCCATGCGACCCTTCTCTTTAACTTGTTCATTACAGTATAATCAACATTCCACGCAAAGGTAACAAATTATTCAACATTATACTGACAACTCCAGAAGTGTCAGGTGAGTAAATTATCCCATCCATGTTTTTCCAGTAGAAATTCATCAATAACACATCCATACAAATATTTTTGACACGAGAGATTTCAAATATCAAGGAAAGAAAGGTACTACAAGAATCCTATATGATAATTGAGTTAACGATACTGCGATATTACGAAATATAATTTCAGATACACGATACAGGTATCTAAGTGATAAGAGCAGTACTCATCACTCATCAGGCGGAAAGGTGTTCTCTATGATCTAACATGAATATCAGCATTTATAGAATAGTCTCATGCTGCTACACCATCCACCTACACGATTACACCACTGCAAACGCCAACCATTACACAAGCAACCAATCTCCTCCACCAGAGACACCGCCACCACCCTGATCAGCTATTACTGCAAAGATATCTACCTTTAAGCAGTCCCCAACAAGGTGACAACACCACCATCCAACACCCAAGAACGCCAACTGCACCACCAGCAATCTATATCCCTCCCAAACCACCGGACACCACAACCAGCAAAACTACAGCACCCAACATATCTTCTTGTAACCCAAAAGCCCAAAATGATCCGACCATCAATTACCTGCCCTCTTATGCACTCTCACTGCCACAACCACCACTACACAACATCACAGCACAACACCCCAACAATAAAAATTTAAAGATATGAGAGAAAATCTACCCAAGAAAGAAGATAAATGCCCCCTTTAATATCACCAATCATGGCTTATAGATTTTAAAGACACAGGTTAAGCATTGGGAAAGGAACAATCCTTGGGGTATGCATTCCATCAAACCTCCTGCTAGAGGATGTGTTCAAATCATCACCATGAAAGCTCTAGGTAGGGAGCCGTTATAGTCAGATTTGACCACCCAAATGGTCTTCCAAGTGGACGCTGAGCAAATGAAGATCATGAAAGGAAGAGAAAATAGTTTGGGCTCGAGGTAGAAAAACGACATAAGAGAGATGGGGAAGAGGAAGAGCAAATGTATTGGGGTGGAGGAAGGGGCAAGGGGGAAAGGAAAGTGTAATACGGCATATGAGAGATGGGAAAGAGGTAGTTGGTGGGGTTTTCTCTAGTCAAACCAAATTTGGAAGTTTCAGGAGTCCTTTTCATTCTTTTCCCTTTCTCCTATTCAAACCAAAAGGCCTTTAAGGCGTAAATGTCGATGCCAATCAGTGATTGCATGACAGAGAAAAGCTGACTTCAAATTTACAAATGCTGGGAATTCAGACATCTGAATGCTACCCTATTAAACTACCAGGACAAACTTATTCCTTATGCACACTATCCCTCTACAAGACGATAGAGTTGACATATCCAGTTCTGTCTCTAAAAATAAAATAAAAACGCTAGCCTTTTACAGAGCCATTGAAAGTCTTTTTCTAGTATAAATAGCCAATTTCCTTTTCTCCTGTGCTAAATCAAATCCCCTGACAGCCACTCTGCATTCTTGCCACTCACTTCTCCTCGAAGAATAATAAGGCAGTGTGCATAGCAAAGAATCCTCCCCTAAAGATGAATTATATAAAGCGGCAACTTTTCCTTCACAAAAAACCAACAGTTTCATGTTCTTCTTTATCACTTCTAAAAGGATTAAATGTCAAGTATCCAATAAAACTTGTTACAATGAACTACAAGTTGACAAAAAAGGAAAAGAAAAAACAAGTAATGGCCACTTGGTTTCCTTGCAAAACACAACTACACATTTTTGTCAACTCTAAAGTTAAGTGCATATGAAGTCTACCCCTGTATTCTTTGAATTACTTTACCACTCTCTCCCCCTTAAAGATTAAAATTTTCAAAACTTTACGCATAAATAAAGTAAAAGTTATTTATGTGCATTTCGGACAAAGGTGCACCTTAAGTTAGGGTGATGCATGCGCTCGATTTTCCGGCCTCATAATTTGACTCCTTCAGTTGACTTTTTTCTGAAACCCAGTTTTCGTTGCAAAGACCAAAAATCCACCAAATGAAAATAATAGAGCGATGTCCAATCATACACTTTAAATTTGAAAAAAATAAATCCCACCAAGACTGGACCAATCGCACAGCACTAAAAGCTAGAAACTTCACCCTTTCTAACAATGAATTTTGACTAAGAAAGTAAAGGATTATTCCTTTACAACTAAAGTAATCCAAAGATAGCAAACAAAGGATGACTACTACATGCCCCTTACGCCTCTCAAAACTCATATGAAAGACTTACAACTGCTCTAAGGCAGTCGCTGTTCACACCCAACTTATCCAAGAGAAGTGGCGAGCTGTAACTGTTTCCAGTAAGTACGGAACTGACCAAAAATACAAAATCAAGTGGCTAAATGTTCCCCTACTAGGAACACGCATGTCCAGAAATATCAAGAGACAACGCCTGTTTGAGAGTTAAACATGCAATATATCTCAATTTATTTGTTTCCTCAAGGAAGGCTTTGGAATCTAAGCTTATTTTAGATGGATGTAGAGGGAATCAGTAGGAAGATCACAAAAAGTCAATCAATAGAATCCTCTAGATAGAGAAGAGATAAGGTAATAAAAACAAGAATAGCACAAACTTAAGTAACTATTGATCATGTAAGCCCTCCTAAAGTGGAAAATCTTAAGACAACTAATTCCCACTGCCTTCCGAAAATCAAGAGGAATGTGGAGAACTGATGAAAGAGGTGAACCGAGGAAAGTTTATAAAACCACAGCCAAAAGGAAAATTCATGCTGAAGCGATTGTCCTGCCTATGGTTACTCTTGAGAAACATATACCTCTTACAGGGAAAACCTAAAACCTTACAAGCACATCCCACTTGTTCTTCTGAAGACCACACAAGCTTGTAATCATAATTATTAGATTAATCAAGAGGCTTTGTCTCTTTCCTATCCAACTTCAGTAAATGAGCACGCAATCAAGGCAAGAACATATGCTTAGGGAAAATTTATGATACCACCAGTACCAAAATCTGACATACAATCTGCATTCATGAATGAAAACAAATGACCCAACCCCCCCCCCTCTCCGACCACCACCATACAGAAAATGAGGAAGCAATGTCCAACTGGGAAAAAATCTTCATTGAAATGTCGTGTAGGATGTATAGCATGATAGAGTAGCGGGTGAAACATGGAAAAAAAAACTCGGCCGTTACATTATGTATCACCCATTATGTAACCTATTTGAAATTGTCATTTCGAGATATATCTTTACATAACGCTGCAATAAAAATCACGGCCTTCTCGCCTCGATGTCCATTACGTAACGCTAACTCGCCACATTAGAACTTTTTTACCGTTAATTTGTTATTTGTCAAATTTGGCAAAAGAAGAGAAAAGAAAAACATATACTGCAGCTAGAAAAAATAATGTACACACACCAAAGAAGGGAGAAGAATGCGACTTGGGCATTCAAGTGAAGTAATGTATATGAGTTAGCGTTTAAATATATGAATAAAGCACTCATGTTAACCGTGACCCAAGAATATGATAGGCTTGGTCATCTTATGTTAAAGGAATACTTGTTAAATGTAAAATGCAAAGCTTGGTCTCCTCATCACATGGGTCACCCTTTTCTCTCGATATGTCTCTCTCCTCATCTAAATTATTGTGTCTCCCCCATGTTGCAACTAAATAGGAAGTAATAATTAAGACAATATGGGAAGCAAGACAATTGCTCTTACGATGGAAGTCATTAGGTATCATATAAGTCAATGATAAACGGTATTAAAGGAGACACTCAAGCAAAACAAAATCAAGCAAAGTCTTTCGGGATCTATGTGGACGACCATCGAAGGATCTACGTAAACATCATTTCATATTTCTTACCCCATCCTATTGGGATAAAGGTTTTGGCATTGTTGTTGTAATTTCAAAAATTTGACAAAATGCCCATTTCAGTACAATTTGATTGGTCCAAACTTTTAAAAAGGCGTGGACCATATCCAATAACATTCCCCTAACATGATGTCCATAAATACAAGCGTATGTGTAAATAATAAATCTAAAGAATTAAACTCCATTCCATGAGTTATCAACCTCTCCACACTTGTCTTCTCAAAGTTGGTCTAAGTATCATGCTCTATTCATTTCATCTCAAGCATAAGTCATCACCCCTCAATCATATCACTCAATATACTATGTAGTGCAAACCATATCTATACCCCTTCTCTCACACCCTCTCTGTCTTCACACCTAAAAAGAGGTGAACCATTGCAACTGGAAACATGATAAAGTAGTATTCCTACTCCAAACCAACTCTATATGTGACTATACCCTAAACTATTTATTATTGAGATTTATGTTACTCGGTCTCTCCAAATAATTCAAAGAATGTTGGATACTAGTAGGAAAAGGTCCACGCTTTAGTTCTAAAATTATACGACATGGATATGGTCAAATGTGTGTTTTGACTTGTTTTTCAGACAGTGATACGACACACACTTTAAGTGTGGTAAAGTAGTGTGTTCAACTGTGTATAAACCACATTCAGGAGCAGAAGCACATGATATTATTAACATGGTTAACAATGGATGGTAAATTCCACCTAACATTTGCAAAAGGAATATAGAAATATAAATATAAAAAAAAATCTCAGCATGATAAAGAAAAATAAAGGCATAGAATGAGTTGTGTCTGTCATGTGGAAATGTGGAGTATCTAATGCGTGCCCCACATATTGTCATCGAATTGGAGTGTCAAAAAAGTAACATAGGTTAAGAATCCCACCTATGTAACACGGAAATGGCTGGGGTTTTGAAAACAAAAATGTCTTGAAAACAAGGAAAAATCAGGTTCTAGCCATTTTTGTGCTTCATTCACTCAGAAACCAGGGTTTCGAGATCGAAAATGTTTGACAACTAAGGAAACCTCTAGTGCCAAACGTTTCCGTGCTTCATATAGTCCTCCCATGTAAATTAAATTTTGGGAACAAAGTTGGATCAAAATTCGCTACAATCTAATCTTAATAACTTAATCTTTAAGGTCAAAATGGACCTTATAGCTAACTTAAAGCCCATCTATGCCAACTCCAATTATATACCCAAAGAAAATACCTTTTAAGCAAACTCCATACAAAAACCTTTAAGCTTATAAAAGCAACAAAAAAAAACTCGCTTCATAATGCTCCCACAAAGGTCACAAATCAATACCAATTCCACATACCTAAAACGACAATAAGCATAACATAATAAAAATATCAGAAATTGACAAACTTTTAGTAAGCAGCAAGTGAAAATGTCATCAGCCCCAATAAGGAATAAAAAATCATCAAATCAAATTCACCACAAACTATATTATTCAATCAAAACCCAATAAACCCAACATCATCAACAACAACAACAACAACAAAAACAAACCTTAGTCCGAAAATGATTTAGGGTCGGCTAACATTCACAAGAAATCATTTTTATGCAAATATAACAAATACCCAACAAAACACACAAAAAAAAAGTCATACTAAATTAACATATTGAACAATTACAGCAAACATGAACTCAACTTCTTCCCCCAAAAAAAAATATAATTAAAAATAAAAAATAAAAAAAGAGGAGAAAAATACCCTGAAGAAATGGGCATGAGGGAAATCAGTGGAGAGGTGAGAGAAAACTTGGTCCATGTGTTTGGAAGCATCACACCAACTTGCCCAGAAATGTAAAATTACAGAAGTACCCTCATTCACTGCCTTCTCAAGCTCTTCTTTTGACTCCACATTCTTCACACTTCCACTCCCCATTGATTTTGATTTTCTCTCTCTTTATGTTCTTAGATGATAGAGAAGGAGAAATATTTGGGTGATGAGATTTTATAATAACTTTCAAGAAAATAACCTAAGAAAAAAAATACAAGTAATTGAGAAATCAAAACAAGAGAGGAGAGAAGAAAGAGATGATTATTGGAGATGATTGGAGAGTGTATGTGACAACTACGAATATTCGATCTGTGCCGTTAATTTCTTGGCTGATGCCTGATGGTTTTGAGCCCTGTTATTTAGTTCCAGAAGCTTCTCTTTCTTCTGCTTTTGGAGAAATTGACGAGAGTCATTTGAAGTAGGGCCTTGGGGCCTAGGGGAATGGGGGTGGCTATTCCGGCACAAGCCCTCTAGAGTCCGACTCGATTCGAAGATACTTCCTTTGTTCTGTTTTAAATGAAACGTAGAGTCTTGGTACTAATGCGATGAAGAGAGAGATCGAGAGAAGTAAGTGTCAAATATAGTAACGTTTCAATTATTTTGAAATTGTCTAAAAAGTGTTTCATTAATTTTAGAATGGAAGAAGTATTATAATTTAAAGTGAAGATATGATTTGAAGTTTGTAGGAGGTGAAATTTATAAATCTGAACCATCGAATTTGATTATTATTGTCACATGGTCAAACGATAGATTGAAAGTATAATTAAAATAGGATTATTATGTTAGCATCAATTGTTGTTTTTAGAAACGTAAATATGATACGAGTTTAGACTTTAGAGTATTATTTTATTTGAAGAAAAGAAAATGGAGGATCATGTTTGGAAAGTGAAAGATTAAAATGTAGGATGGATGAAAATGAAAAGTGTAAAAAGTAATAAGTGTAAAAAGTAATATATGATTAATGGCTCAAGCAGTTTAGTATTTTTTTCTAAAAATTTGATTATTGTGAGTGTAGTCACAAAAAATTTATTAAATGTCACATGATTTATTTTTTAGACCCATTAAAGTCAAACATTGACTTTCATTAGTGATGTCATCAAGTTAATTAATTTGGGCTTGCTATTTAGTTTGGCCTATTTTCAATTAAAGTATCATTGTTGGGTCAAGGTCTCATTAAGTAAGATGTATACTATTGAAAGGGTTTATGTCTATGAGACCTAACACCTAAGTGGCTGGATACTTAAAAACCCTAGTCAAGTCACATCGAACTATTTCCCTACAAGAAAACATACAGCAAAACCTAAAACTCTCAAATAACGCTCTTTCTACTAGTCAAGTCACATTGAATTCTCTCCCTACAGGAAGGACAACAAGCATTCAAAAAGACGTATTGTTCCATTCAAGAAGATCAGCCTTGGACGAGATCAAGCCCGAAGACCCTTATTCAAGAAGATCATATTTGTTCGTGAGCAACAACAAATCAACATCAAATCCTTCCTGAAGAAGATGAACAACAAACATACAAAACTGATGTGTCGTTCTATTCTACATCAACATCATTGAACAAGATCAAGCCAAAAAAACCCTTATTAAAGAAGATCAAATTCATTCACACAAAACTAATTAAAGGTGCTTAAACAATATAAATGTTGTCGAAAAGTTTATGAATTTAATTAATTCAATTTTAGTGAGTAACTTATAAGGTGATGACAACTTTAAAGAATGGGAAAAAAAGAGAAAACAATTAGCAAATAATAAAGAATTTGAATTTAGCTCTCTGAATATTACCTATTTATTCATTCCGCTTAAACAATATACATGTTGTTCAGGTCCCGGTCCGGTTTCGATTTTTTTTGCCGGTCCGGTCCGAAACTGGACACCCCTACTAGTAACAAAAAATAAAGAAAAGAAGCCACATATATGACACAAATTGTGGAAACTTCATCTCATATGACATGTCATTTACACTACAAGATAATAATATTTCTCAAGGAATGAACAGCACTGCAGTTTAGTAAAGCTCATAAATTTTTTTTTTCTCCATTTCTGAAAAAATATTTCGGTGCCATACATCAGAACCTTAAGAACCTACAACCCGCTAAAAGAATGAACATGTATTGGATTGTTCTTATGTGATTATAAGCCAAAAGAAAAGTAGATGAATTTTTATGAACCAAAACATGTATAGTTTTCTGCAAAACATTTATGTTAGCATTTTGTACCAAAACTAAGGCTTTTCGGGTTGATTTTATCTAAGCGTATCAGTATTGTACTAGTATTCTCATCTTCGATCCACTTAATAGCTTCCTTCTCCAAAAGCTTTAGAATCTGTCACATAAAAAAGGCTAAATGTCAGCTTATAGTCAGCTCTATTCATTTCATCCATAAAATACGTAGTCAAATTAAAACATCAGCCATTAAAGATCGTACGACAGAAGAAATTTTGCCTATGATTCGGAAGAAAGATATCTACAGAGAAAAACAAAGTAGCAGTTCCAAATTGTAGCATCTTTCAAATGTTATGCATTTATGAAAATTATTACTTTACCATCACTCTAAGGGTATCTAACAAATATGTTCCCTGAAGAGGGAGACATCTAAAGCGGAACGATAGAAGAACAATACTTCCACATAATTGCTTCTACTGACCTGAAGTTTGGGCCTTTTACAAACATTAACACGAAAACTACCTATTTCTTACATCCAAAAGCACAAAAAATCCCTTTTCTACATTAACATTGGCGGGAATCTCATAAATATGATAATAGTCGTGTATCTAGAATGACTAGGAAAAGTGGATAAGACCAGATATAATATTGATTGTTATGGGCAAATCCAAAAGCTTTGTAGATAGTGTCAACTGTCAAGTTCGTGTCAGTTGTTATAGACTGCGCAAAGTGTAGGTTTTGTGTAGGTCTGTAGTTGCTCGTTGGGTTTGGAGACTGTCAGGAGATATGAACTATGAAGTGTGTAAGAAGGTTCAGGTGGTGCTCAACTGCTCATACATAGCAGGAGGAAGTTTCTGAGGCTGAGACACGACCATGCATGAGAGCGCACAATTGCACAAAGGGGGCCAGTCGGTCAGAAGCATCTGATAGTTCCTGGACTGGTGTCATGCCATGTCAGATAGGAGAGTTAAGCTAGTTTTTGAACCAACCTACTTGTTTCCTAATTGAGTCTACTTTATATAAGAAGTTAGGATGATTGTATCTGAATAGGGAAGTGGAGAAAGTCCTAGTGCATTGTCATGGTTTTCCCGCCGATTCTCGGGTTTTCACATTGATCCTCGCATGTGTTGATGTACTATGTTTTTTGTCTTTTTGCTGTGTAAAGAGTATTGTTTGTTGGATTGTAATATTGGATAGTCATTATATCCCCGATCTTGGATTTATGAAGACTTTGAAGTTCTAGGCAAACTAACACAAAGAATATAGTTTGTTGGATTGTAATATTGGATAGTCATTTCTCACTATATTCCCAATCCTGAATTTATGAAAACTTTGGACAAGCAAAAAGTTCTAGGCAAACTAGCAGTAACTAAAGCTCACCAGTCGCTTGCGCTTTTCAAAATCTCGATCATCATTCCCAATAATAATTTTCAGATTCCCAACCACTGAAAAGAAAAGTACATTTCAGGTAATAGCTACAAGCACTGCAGCAATGAGAAAAGGTTTAGACAAAGTGATGACTTACATGGGATGCCAGAGAGTGTACGAAGGTGAATTTTAACAAGACGTATTGCCTCTTTAGCATCGTGATCTTGCAAGTCAAGAGACATTTCGTTTTGCATCTCGCCATCCGCGCTACTATTATTAAAAAAATAAAGATCGCATAGAGGGAACAAGGCACCAAAGACCAGCCAATAAAAAAAACTTACCTGGTCTCAAAGATTTTTGTGGCCGATTCTTCGTCAGCTTCACGAGCCTTTTGGTTAAATAGCTGTCCCTATATTTGGAATAAAATGGGAGAACTCAGTTAGACAGTTACTAATGCCAAAAGAATTTTGGTTTAAAATTTAACAACAGCCATGGAAAACTACTTTCATTTCGGACGAGGAAAATTCAATTTTAGACATTTTAACCAATTAATTGCAGTGACAGTTATTACAAAATGGCAATAATCAGAAACATCTAACCCTTGTCAAAAGAATGAATTTTCGAGCGTTATATAAATATGGGAAAAGCTATATGCAGCCTATAAGAAGCTAAGAATGGAAAATATATACATTAATTGATCATTTATTGGCTTGCATCGGTTGATGCATAATTTTACCATAAATTCACAACTTATTCCATTTTAGGTAGTGTATTTATGTCTTTATATGCAGCCCTAACAGCATAACCCTATAAATATATGCTTCCCTCTGTGTATATATAAGCATAATTACAAGTTTCACCAATAAAGAGAGATTTAAATCCAAGTCAACCAATGGAACACAATTCACAAACTGATGTTTAAGATTTTTAGTATTATGCACACAATTATTGTTGCCCCATCTTTTACTTATCACCGATAAACATGAACTTAACCTGTAGAGAGAAGAAATGATTCCAACCTTTTCCAGCATTGAGAGTGCTTGACCACGATCACCCCGTGCAAAAGCTTCTGCAGCCTAATAGGAAACTCATAAACACTTATTAGAATCTAGCTTCAGAGACTTAGGGAGTTGGGGGAAACAATGTTACACCATGAACAAGCAGAGAGTTTCTCAAAGATTTCATGGCTGTCAAAAGTTGCAATATAAAAACTTACAGCTTTATAATATTCCTTCATTGTCTCACGGTGCTCTTTTACAGCTTTGCGAAGGATATGATAGCTACCCTCTTCGGCATCATCTACATAACAGGAGGTTATGATATGATCAGCAAAAAACTGGACATGTCTTCAGGTGTCAGGTCCCCAAGCACAGAAATAAAGTTGAAGGGATTCTTAATACGATACCGGGATGCTAAATCCTCTATCAGATAGCAAAATTTAAAAGAGGCACAAAGTGGGTTAGCTATTTCTCAATATCACCAAAAGAAAGCAAGATTTTTAAAAAATTGAATAATGGAATTAAAAATGTAAATCCTCTGTAATAAAGATTGATTCATCCGTCACCTAGAATCTTATTTCATAGTTCAATATGCAGAAACTTCGACAGAAAAAGCTATAAATTTGACTGCCCAAACATAATTAAGTCAAACAGTGATCATATATCAACACCAATTTAAAACAATAATTAGACCATAAATGGAGCTGTAAGAAGCCCAAAAGGATCAAACCGACTCTCATATGCTTGGTGGAATAGGGAACGTCAAATATCACGTGGCATCATTAAACCAAACTGTATGCGTAGTATCCTACACAACGTATACCAACTAAACCTCATGTGCATATAGGACGCATCCTATAACGAGCTTTCTGCAGACAATGGTATCTATGGGAAAACCTTACATTTCCTTTTCCTTTTCGAAATAAGATACGAGGAATAGACTTGATCCTTACTACTGGGAAATAAGTTGTTTAATTCTTTCAGCTTTCTGATGGAGCCCATACTGCAAATGACTGCATGCTATACCATGGAGCGTACTTCATTAAAACATCACACTGTTTCCAGCAAGAGAATTTGAAGATTACAGTCCGAATATATGCATGCATCCATATGCAGCACGAACATCTACATCCACTGCAGCAGGCGAGGAATATGGAGATATAAAACAGAGAAATCAAGCCATATAAATCGTACTTTGGTGTGATTAATGTGCACATCAATAAACTGAACCATACAGCCCATCAAGGGGAGGAAAGAGAGATGAACAAGAGAGATTCTCCTGCTTTTTCAATGTTAAACTTAGTTCTACGCATATTACAGATAACTTCAGCGCTCACATGCGAGCAAACTGTATATGAGCTGAGAGGTCATGTAACAGTCAAGACGTTTTCTTAATGTAACATACTAGAAAAATATGCTAGTTGATTTCTACTTTTGGTCTTTTTAATAAGATATTTCAGAATCTTAATTTTGCATTAGTTTTATCTCCAGCTTACTACATAACGATATAAAGCGCAAAGCTTCATGTCAATATAATAAATAAATTAAAATGAAATTATGCCTGTACACCAAGAATTAATTTATCTAGAGAAGTCGCCAAACTCTTGTGTTACTAAGAAGAAATGTCCACGTTTTGATGGTGTAGCATTACACAAGGGAGACACAATCAAAGTAAATAGGAAGATTATAGCTTCACAATTACCAAGAAAAATAGAGCAACAATATATTCTTCTACAATGGCTCAACACTTATTGTTTATTTTCCTTTTTTCAGCAACGCATACCTTCTCTTTGGTAAAGTCACCACAAGAGAGGGCAGTTGTGGATTAAAAGCAAGGTGAATGTGCATTCTTAGTTTTCAGTAATATTAGTCTCGGCAATGTTGGTTCTTTTTTCAGTCTTTCCATCAAACATAAAACACTTTCCTCTATCAAACATATATCCCTTTCCTCTGACAGTTCATTTGGAGTAAGCCATAGCCATGAAAAGAAATTGCATACAGATCTTATGATATCGAGAAGACCTATCATATTGACAAGGTCAGAACTTGCAGCCTTAAACTTACAGTACTCAGCAATGTCCTCCAGAGGCTCAGTTACCACTGTCCCGTTTGCCCTGGATCTCGTAGCTGAATCCAAAGGAGCACTGACGGTCAAATCTGTTAGCTCTGTAACATGAAATACTGCACTTGAAACCTCCTTTTGCTGCTCATATCTCTCACTGGGTTGCCTTGAAGGGACTAAATTGGTTCTCATGGTTTTGCTCCCGTTACTGCACAAAACAACTTAAAGAGGTTGGTGAAGCTCAAGAAAACTCCTATACTCTACCCAGGGCGGAGAGATGTCTCTAGAAAGGAGAAACTTGTTCATACTATGAGATCCAGTTCTCTTAACCTAAAATTTACTGAACTTGAATTATATTTACTGATTGAACCTGAATCTTACCGACTAAAGCTAAAATTTACTGATTGAAACTGATTTTTACAGATTAAAAGTTACTTTTACTGATTCTCTGTTGTTTATAATTATTGATTTTACTAATGCAAACTGAATTTCACTGATAAAAGATGATTTTTACTGATTAAAATTGATTTTTCCTGATTACACTGATTGTAGTTGAAGATATCAGGGCCTTAACCTAGAATTTTTTTAGTTCCCTGTATCAGACATGACTTCCTTGTGTTCAAAGTAAAAGACAGAAAAGGTGGAGCAACTGGCGAAACGGAGAGGATTAGGAGTAGACCTTTTGGCAGACTTTAGTTTTTGCTGTTGGTTCCTAGATGACAGACTTTTGGAGTTGGAATGCAGATCATTATCCTGTAAATTTTAACCAGATAAAAAAAATTCAAACTTAGAAATAAAAAACCAAAGAATCTTGTTCATTTAAACAGAGGAACCACCCATGGTCAGTGACTCTGTAGTCTTCCTGCGACTCCCACAAAGTAGTCAAATGGGAGATTATTTGGACAAAATGGGAGTGTGACTTTTCGAGTAATGTCATTATCTCTATCATTATTTTCGTTTTTTAGCTCTTTTGATTCAAAAGTTGAGGGAGCCACCTCCAATGTTGCAAAAAAAAGCCGTATAATTTTATTGAATCAAAACCATTTCAGCCAAAGCCTCACTGGCTATTGTCATCACAAGCATTAGAAGAGACCAACCTAACAACAAGAGCAACTTGAATTTTTTCTCTGTTTTTAACATTGCAATTCCATAGATGATGAGGCAGCATTTAATGCAACTAAAGAGGTTATAGTTTGGCCATTTAAGTGACCTTGTCTTTCCCATCTTGGCATTATGTAAGAATAATAATAAAATAAAAATAAACCTGAACAACTGCTTTTGAAAGTATTGTCTACAGTCTAGACAAAAGCCTGAATCAGTGGAAACAATATCAGATAATATACGTACCTCACATAAGTTATTTCTTCTGTCAAGAGTTACAGCCGTAAGATCTAGCAATGTCTCCAAGCTCTGCTTATTTAAGCAAACAACATGTATTAATATGCTATAAAAAAAATGAATATATTAGTCTGCGAATATTAGACCATTAAAAACAGCCATTGAGTAAGTAATTTAAGGCAGAACTAAAAATTGATCTGGCAAATGCTTCTGCCACAAGAGGCTTTTCTAGTTGTCACTTTTTTAGTGAATGCTTTGACACATACCAAGCTGATTTGTTATATAAACTCGACATTGAGACTCCATATGTACAGCATATGACTCACTTATGTTTGTGGGCGAAAATGGGTTGAGGAGATGAAGTGCATTTTGTTCTGAATTTCATCTTAGAATTTGTTTTCCTTTTTCTTTTCTTTTTCTTTTTGGGGTTTTTGGGGGGTGGGGGGTGGGGAGGAAGTAAAATGGTAATGACTGAAATTACTTTAGGTTGATCCACTTTCTCTGTTTTTAAATTTGTTGAAGGAGCTTTTCCACAAATTGATGGACAAAGCAACTAGTATGGGTTAGATGGATCATGGACGGTTTTCAAGCTGCCATTATTGCTCAATCTAGTCCCCATGGAAGAAACAAAAGGTGATTGACTCTCTTCATATGATACAGTTCTCATGGGTGACTCAAAATAAGTCATGTGGGGAGGTTCTAGACTCCACGCATGAATGCTTATGCTTGACAGCTGGCTCAGCTGAGCTCAATTGAGTTGGGGCGTGTCACACACCCGATATATCTTATTAAATGTCACTTGGTTAACACGTTGTTATCATAGAAAATTCAGTTACAGTTTTGATTGCTGCATATTGTTCTCAAATAGTATGCGGTTAGGTTCGGGCACATATAAAGAGCTTTTAGTAGGATCGTGTATGCTTTATTGTAAATAGTGGGAAAGAATCATAAAAGTGATTGCGTGAGAGATATAGTGGATGATCCAACATCATGTGGGATATAGGAGAGGATACGAGAGAGAAGATTAGAAGGGTTGGATTGGTAAAGTATCCATTACGAGAGAGAAGATTATAAGGGTTGGATACGAGAGGATACGAGAGAGAAGATTATAAGGGTTGGATTGGTAAAGTATCCATTACAAGTAACAGAAAAAAGTTCTGTGAACATACAAAAAAGAAATACAAAAACAATTTAGTGGATGGTGGGAGTAGTTGCTAAATATTGTCCTCAGTTACAAATTCTACTATACTCTTCCTGGATTACTATGCATATCTGATTCAAGACATTAGATGATTAGAACCCTTCAGTCTAAAAGCAAGTTTGACTCTTCCCCTTAAGAGCTATGCATCACTTTAGAGGGGAATTTTACTTCAAGCAGTGGCTTTCTACGGCACCTCAAACTTGGTTCTACCACCTAGACAAGTCCTTCCCAATTGCTTTATCTCTATCAACACTTAAGTTGCACTCCAAGCACAGTTTTTTCAGGTAGGACAACACATGATTAAATAGGTGATGTTCTTCAACGGGTCTGTGCTCATTGACAGCTAACTATGTAACTAACACTTACCCATCTCCTTGGATAGTTGGAGTTGAGCTTTCCATAAACAGAAATCCTATTCTCCCTCCAAAACTTAGATACAATCCCTAAAAAGAATGTTGAGCAACTTTTTTCAGATCGCTTTGTAATATTAGCTTGTAAATTTTGTATTCAACAACTCCCTTTCTTTTAAATGCAGTTGAGATGATATTTTGATTTATGCTTGTTGAATGGAATCTTAATTTTGGGATGTCTCTACCAATAAGAGTTGATATAACATGGCGCCATGCCCATGAAATACAAAATGATCAACTTCAATCCTATTGGTTACATAGAGAAAGGAAAAAGGTCAATTATAACCATGAAGCCTTGGAAAATTAGCATGCATCAAAATGACAGATAGATAGCCACATGGAGCAGGAGAACCGAAAGTCAAAGAGAAAAAGGAGCATCAATAAGCAGAAAAATAATGCCATACCTTCTTCATGTCATATCCACAACGACCTGACATTGAAGTTAAAAACTAATTAGTAGTTGAACATAAATGATAGATTGACTGATTTCTCAAGGAAAATGCACTAGGAGTGTTGGAAATATGCTATCATACGATCCAACTAACTTTAAAAAAATGCCAATCAGAGACAGAAACAGCTATCTAAACTTCAAGACAACATAAATAATGTATCTATAATTTCTCCATCAAAATATATTGGGAAAGTCTACATGGTGATTGATGATGTCTTATTAGTTATCCTTGGAAAAGATCTAATTTTGTAAACATAACCCTTGGCTACATTTGAAATCTTTCCAACTTCTATGAGCAACATTTGTTAAGAAACACGTTAACTCACTTACCTAAAAAGAAAGAAAAGAAGAACTCTTAAAATAACTAATCAATCCCCTTCCCCTCGAGCATTCACAAAAGACATGGACAACAACTAAAAAACACATAAATTAAACACTTAATTGAATGGAAATGCACAACTCCTTTCACATCGAAATTGGATCACTTCTTCTCAATTATTAACCAAGAATAAGTCAATCCCAAGCTAGCAAAAAGGGAGCGAAATTCTATTTGAGGACTTCATTGATTGGACCATAAGTTGCTGCTGAATCTTAGTGAACCGAACATTAAGATGTTAGAGTTGCTCTAAGTATTTACAAGGCATTTCTAGAACTACCAATCAAAATTTTAAGACTGAACACAGTTTCAACATATTAGAAGGATCCAAGTGATTAATTACATCATCTATTGGTTGTATCCTTTTACCTCAAAAGTCTTTCAATAAAATTAAATTATATTGTGAAATAGCATGTTTAGGTGAAATGATAAATGGATCTTACTATAAAACATACTTCGAGCTTATTCTAATGGTGCACAGATTATAGACTCTCAAACTTGGAAGTAGCATAGGTTATACATAAAGTTCATACCTTTTTTTCTTAGGTTATTTATAGAAAGTTATTACTCAATTGTTCTCTTTTTCGCATTCCTGAACCCTATAGACCTATTATTATCATTCTAAAACTAATTGTTTAGAATTAAATTTTCAACTTGTGACATAGCATGCTTAGATGACACTTTCAGTGCTGCCCAGATGGCGAGATGTTTCTCTTTTATAAAGATAATAAAGATTTCGTGCTCAATTTTATTGATATGTTATTACAAATATTGGTGGTCAAACCATCAAAGTTCAACCATATAAACAAAAGTGGCAAGTATTTAGATGAAGGAAGGGGCTACGTAGCAAAAGAAGAAGTATTACCTAAAACTTGTCGAATAACACTTCTTTCCACTTGAAATCCACTTCCAAGCATGTCAA
Organism: Beta lomatogona; assembly: GCA_947646795.1. Classification (NCBI taxonomy): domain Eukaryota; kingdom Viridiplantae; phylum Streptophyta; class Magnoliopsida; order Caryophyllales; family Amaranthaceae; genus Beta; species Beta lomatogona. Next base: position 1,537,355 of record CANSNZ010000239.1, on the reverse strand, counting down.
ACAGAAAATTTTCCATGTCATCATTCAAATTGGCATTGTTTACTGATGAGGAACTTTCAGAAGAACCCGAACTAGCATCCCTCGTATGCAAAGATGTTTCGCAAGTATTGATAGGTACTGAGAAACGAGTTGCCTCTGCTTTCAAAGGCTTTGTCCCATTAGGAATTTCATTTGATCCGGCAATGCGGCAGACACAATTTTTCCCACAAACAGTTGAAATGGTAGCCACTGAAGGCGCCTCTACTTTCTCAGTGATTGTCTTGTTCGGAATGCTCTTTGATCCAGCAACGCGCCAAACATAATTATTCCCGACACTACTAGTAATAGTACCCATCGAAGCAGGACCTCTTTTCAACTTAGGCGCTATAGAGCTGTTCCTATTAGTATAAGATGACTTATTATAGTCGTTATTGATAATAGCTTTTGAAAAGGTTCCAGAATTTATTGATCCTTTGGGTATATGGGTTGCATTAGCAGATGGGTGTGTCTGCTTCCCACACAGAATCTCACTAGCCATGTTAGCATTTCGGCCTGCCTTGTAAAAAGCAGAAGCAATCTCACCAAGAGAGAATGCAGAACCAAAAGTATCAAGTAGAACCTTCAATGCCTTATCTTCATTCTCAAGCTCTCTTGTTGCTGACGGAGCCTCCATTCTCCTAAAGCTTCATAACCAAGAGCAAAAACATGACAATTTTTTAATGACAAATATCAAAGCAAAATCAATTCAAAACTCATCATTTCAGCTATACTGCACAATGGCACTAGAGCAGAAATGACAAAAGAACTAATCTGAAAACAAAAGAACTGAACGACGCATGGTCCAGGAACAAATCTGTAAACATTGAAATGGCTAGAGTACACAAAAGACACCTCCATGTTAGATTCAAAAATCAAAAAGCACGTTTAATTCTGGCATCTTTCAAGTCTTAAGGCAATCAGATTCAGAGAAATGAAATACTGGAATAACATGCCTTCAGGCCAAGTAGTCAACACGGAAATCTGAAGTTTCATGTGTTTAAACACTAACTTACAAAAAGTTGCAGCATAATATACTTAAAATCACCCCTCCCACATGCCAAAAGAAGAAAGAAAAGCTTATGAGACACGTGAAAGGGAAACACAAACAAAAATTCGAGCAAACATCCAATCAAATCCCCTTACTGAGTGTAATATCCTAGAATCCTCGTAAAAAGGAGTTCAGACTTCAGACACAACATAAAAGCATTTCCTCAGAATGGCATGCTTTCAATAAAAACATACAGACATCGATTTAAGACCAGTTTTTCGAATATATAATGTATTTGGAGGTAGCCTAATAAATGGCAATTCCAAAAGGGAAAATTTCGCGTATCTTTTCCTCCTAAATTGATGAATTAAGGAGCCACAAACAGGTTAATGTTCAAAGTCAATGAGGATACAATAAAGTATTTCAAAGTAAACAATTTAACTCATGCAAATTTAATCACATAAGATCCAACAGTAAATGCTATTTACATAAAGGGTAGGGATAACCCATTTTAATTATACAGAGCTCACCTAATGTATCTAGTAAACTCGTATGTCGTATCTGAGTCTTTATCACTAGGCCAAAATCTCTTTGCTTAGAGGTTAAATAAAAGCATGCCATAGCAAAGGTGCTACAAAGCCATTTTTAGAAGCACATATTAAGAGCTTGAATTTCGGCATCTGATTTCAGCGCGACGACGAGCAACACACATGAAAAATGAATCTTCTTAGTTTTCTCCTTGCACATTTGCCTTATTAGCCACATCTTCAGTGAAGGTTTTTTTAATCAATATGCTTAAAAGGGTTTAGCAAAATGACGATGCCATAAGCACAAAATATGCAATCATAAACCAAGAAACTCCTTATTTATTCTCTCTCACTAAATTTTCTCAAGAAAAATTCTCCATCATCTTATATATACTCTAGTTTCTCAATCCCAGTAAAAATTCTCAAATTCCCTCATACTAAATTCCAAAATTTCTTTGAACTGTTGCTATCACTTATCAAAAATCATACAACTAGTCATAACACACAATTTTATGCTTTTACAAAGAATACAATCAAAATCAATGCATTTATGACAATCTGATATTAAAGATACCATACAATTACCTTTCATGCAAACCAAACCATAATCGGTGACATATGACTTCAATAAATCATTGCCAAATTCAGATATCCAAATCATTAAGATTAACAGACTTTTTTTACTAAAAAAAAAATCAAAAATCATAGAAATTCTTCACCATTTATTTCACATTCTTGCCACCCACTTCAAATATATATTAAAATTCTTTTTAAAAAAAGAACCTGTAATGAAAATGCATAAATGATAAAACATTGAAGAAAGAAGCTTACTTTTTGTGACTGATGAAGAATTTCTGAGAGTAGGGCTTCCAATCTTCAAAGCAATATATAGAGATTTCCCCACTTTAGTAATTTGTATAATATAGTCTTTTAGTACCCAAATTAATAATTAAGTACTGATAATCATAGATTACATTTGACAAAACACAACATACATTATAATTTTAGACAAAAAGAATCAATCTTTGAATCATTGAATGTAAAAAACTAAAAGGTACCTCAAGATTCTCAGTAATTTCACTATGCCCAAGCCAAGAAGCAATGACTAGTGACAAAACTTTAATTTGTTACCCCCTTCTCATTTTCATGAGTTATTTTCTCTGCTTTAAAACTTTATTTTCAAGGACGGAATATAAATATAGGGGGAAAAAAAAAAATCAAGGCATAGACGAATTTTGCAGCCAGTAAACGTTCAACATGTGGTGTTATTTTCAAGTTGCTTTGAATTATTGATTTTGAGTTGACTAATGTTTTTAATACCACATTCATATCTCATGTGAAAAAGTTCCTTCTTTAACTAAAAATAACTAAAGTAAACCACGATCTGTGATAACTTAACTATTCGAAATTTTCCTTAAAAAAATCTACTCAAAGGCATCCTTTAATAAATTAGATTCAAAATCATTAATTTTGAGTATAAATCAATATCTCTATTATATAAGCTAAGATGAGAGATAGAGTGTTCCCTCTTAAAAAGACTTATATACCCTTAATCTCACAAAAAATAAAGAAAAGATTTTCGTAATTCTTTCCTCATTTACAAATATGAATAATAAGGAAAGTTCTACATTATCAAAAAGAAATACATAAAAATGTTTGAAAAGAGGAAACTCACGATTGAAATTATAAACTGATGACTAAATCAATTTTCAAACAATTTAAAAGCAAAGATTTACAGATATTCTTACTATCTAAACTCTCAGTTGCAATAACAATTTCAAATAACATGCATAAACAAACCATAAAAGAATTAAGAAACTTAGAGAATATTCATTTTTCTATTTTTTGGGCTCACAATAAGTTGAGATAATAAATAATTAAATAGATAAACATATATCATTAGATAATATTAATTTATAGTTTTTTTTATTGAAGCACTACTCACCATAGTATGCCTAAAAATCTCAATTACCTAGTGAAATTAAATTGAACTACTACTCATAAAATACGCCTATAAAAATATATGTATTTTTAAATAAATTAAAAACATAACTCTCATCAATGTTTTCCATAAATAGTTGTTGAATTATCTACCAAATACAAGATAATATTTTTTAGTCTCCTAAACACTCGGTCTATTGTGAATCTTGATTTACTTTTCCGAAGTTTCTTAATATTTTTCAAATTATGTACTTCATAAATTCTTCATAGCTTTTTTCGAGGTTTTTAATGAATTATTCATAATTTTGTGAAAGTAAGTAAACATAAGCAAAACAAAGCACACGATGATGATCCCCTCAAAAAAAAGCACACGATGATGATTAAACTTTAGAGCATGGCCAATGGATGATCCCAAATTGGGATCATCAATTACTTTATTAATTTCTCACTCTTCCACCTCATTTATGATCCACAATTGATTTTAATGATCTCTTCACCCCCAATGGATGATCTATAATTTTAGATCTTCACCTTCTCTTTCCTAATTTTTACTATACCCCACCATATATTCTCTCTCCTCAATCTCCTTTCCATCCCATCTTTTTTTATTTATTATGGATTATTTAAGAATCAATTAATGATTATTGAATGTAAATAATTTTTATGTTTGTGATTAAAAACTATTAGTAAAAAATAATTTCGTGAATATTGTACATAATTAGATACGGTAATTAAATCAAATCACCTACTTCCACTGCTCACTACCGTCCTATTGCTTTGTGCAACGTGCTTTACAAGTTGGTTTCTAAGGCGATTGTGCTTCAGTTGAAACATATATTGCCATACGTAGTGACAGAGAATTAGAGTGCTTTTGTCCCCTGGTAGATTGATTACGAGACAATGCACTTATTGCACTGGAGATTTTTCATACAATGAAAACAAGGAAAAAAGGGAGACGGGGGATTGTTGCACTCAAACTTGATATGAGCAAGGCCTATGATCGGGTGGAATGGGGCTTTCTTCGTAAGCTACTGCTCACTATGGGCTTTGATGGGCGCTGGGTAAACCTTGTGATGGTGTGTGTCAGCACTGTTGAGTATTCCTTTGTCATTAACGGAGGAGTATATGGTTCGGTCACCCCAACTCGGGGTCTCCGTCGGGGCGATCCTCTATCGCCTTATTTGTTTATCCTTGTGGCCGATGCTTTTTCGCGAATGTTACAATGTAAGGTTCAGAAAAAGCAGATTCATGGAGCCCAAGCAAGCCGTAATGGGCTGCCATCTCTCATCTTCTTTTGCGAGATGATAGCCTCCTCTTTGCTAGAGCAAACCGGGGAGAATGCTCTATTGTAGTTGATATCATCAACCAGTACGAAGCAGCATCCGGACAGAAAATTAATTATGAAAAGTCGAAAGTATCTTTTAGCAAAGGAGTCGGTGTGGAGCAGAGAGAGGTTATGATGAGTGTGCTTGAACATGAGACAAGTGGATAGACATGAGAAGTATTTGGGCATCCCGACCATCATTGGCGATCGAAGAAAGTTATCTTGGAAGCTCTATTGGAGAGAATATGGAAAAAGGTTCAAGGCTGGAAAGAAAAATTTCTCTCTCGTGCGGGGAAGGAAGTTCTCCTCAAAGTCGTTATCCAAGCAATACCAACGTATCTCATGGGTGTGTACAAGTTGCCCTGCTTTTGTTATACAAAAATTCATTCTCCGATGGCAAGATTTTGGTGGGGGCAAAATGGTGAAGCTCGAAAAACACATTGGAAAAGTTGGGAAAAGATGTGTGCGCCCAAGTGGCTTGGAGGTATGGGTTTCCGCGATTTAGCCGTGTTTAATGATGCTTTACTAGGGAGACAAGCCCGACGCCTCATCCGGGCTCCCGACTCGCTTCTTGGCAAAGTAATGAAAGCCAAATATTACCCAAAGTGCGACTTCCTTGATTCTTATTTGGGTCATGCGGGCGGTTTTCATGGAGGAGAATTTGGGGTTCGAAAGCTTTGGTGAAGGAAGGCATTGTGTGGCGTGTAGGGAGTGGTGCAAATATCGACATTTGGCAAGACCCATGGCTTATTAAAGAAGAGGGGCGCTTTGTGACGAGTGTGGAGGTTCCCGGACTAAAATTCGTGGCGGATCTTATCAATGTAGAAGCATGGGAATGGCGAACCGATCCGGTGGAGGAAGTTTTTAATGAGGCGGATGCTCGCAGCATACTGTCAATCCCGCTTAGTAGCTGTGGCAGGAGGGACGAAGCAGTCTGGGCTTATTCCAAGCACCGTATGTACTCGGTGAAAACTTCATACATGTTGGGGAAGGGGGGTAATCTTGACACGCTTCATCAGGCGTGGAGTGACATATGGGGAATGGAGGCGAGCCCGAAAGTTAGGCACTTTTTGTGGAGGGTGTGCACGAACACGCTACCTGTGAGAGACCTCCTGGTGAAACGCCATATGCTCGGGGATGCCTTATGTCCTTGGTGTGGAGCTGCCGACGAAACAGTGAAACATTATGCTTTATTCGATTGCCCTCGTGTATGTGAGCTGTGGGTTGCTTGTGATTGTGTGGAGTTGGCTAAGTGGCAAGAGGCCAAATCTTTGTGTGATTTGGTAGTAAGCTGGAAGAACATCCCTCTCAAGAAGAAGCAAATGGGCGTTTTTTTAGCTTGGTGTATTTGGAGTGAGAGAAACTTAAAAGTTTTTGAAAATAAACACACTCCAAATACGGTTTTGGTGAAGAGGGTTCCGAGGATGGTGGAGGAACAAGAAAAATATGCTCACATGATTTACACGCCAATGCGCGGTATGGGGTCGGAGTCGCCAAAGGTTTGAGGTGCACCGCCTTGCCGGGTGTATCAAACTTAATACAGACGCCTCACTTGCTGACGAAGGGTGGGTTGGGCTTGGTGTGGTTGCACGAAATAGGGAAGGGAAGGTCTTGTTTGCTGCTACTAGGCGAGTTCGAGCTCACTGGCCGCCTGAGATTGCTGAAGCAAAAGCTCTCGTCATGGCTCTTCGGTTGGGCAAGAGGTATAAGTTGGAGGACATCATTGTGGAAACTGATTGCCAATTACTAGTTAACAAACTCACAAAAGGGGCCATTTATCTCTCTGATCTAGATTCTTTACTTAGTGATTCTCTAAGTTTAAGTTCCGATTTTAAATCATTAGTTGGTCTCATGTTAAAAGAGAAGGTAACTTTGTTGCTCATCATTTAGCTAGACTAGTGCCTTTTGGAGTTGAACAAATATGGGAAAATCATTGTCCCCATGAAATCACTCCTTATGCACTCATGGACAATTTGTCCTCATCTACTAGTTCTTGCTTCTCCTCAAAAAAAAAAAAAAAAAAAAATACGGTAATTAACTTAATCGAAAAAATATAATAATAATAAAATATTGCATTAAACAATAGAAATAACACATACATATAGAATTACATAACATATAATAATAAAAAAAAGGTAGCAGCTTAATTAACCCCTATGTTGCCCGAATTTAAGCCAAATATTTTCTACGAGGTCTGCTTTGAGACGTCTATGCACAACTTGGTCACGAACTCGACCCCTATTGTTCATATATATTTCTAGACTTGCTATGCGATTCTCACTAGTGCCGTATGCGAAAGGCTCATCAGAGGTCCCTACTTTCCTTTGCGTTGAAGTAGTAGGGCGTGGAGGATGGTCATAATCATTAGGATCAAAATGAAGGGAATATGAATCTCGTTCATCTTCAACTACCATGTTGTGGATAATAATGCGGGCGATCATTATTTTCCCTAACATTTCTTTATCACGCGCTAGAGCTGGTTGTTGAATTATAGCAAAACGAGCTTGTAATACTCCAAATGCACGTTCCACGTCTTTTCGTTTGCTCTCTTGGTTTTGGGCAAATAGAGTTTCTTTTTCATTTTGCTGAAGACTTATTGTTGGAATAAATGCAGCCCATTGAGGATATATTTGGTTCAGTTTGAGAATTGAGATCAATTTGGGAACTAGACGATTGAAAACTTGGATTAATGTGAGGTTGTTGAGGTCTTTTGGATTTTGGAGGGTTTTTTTTTCTACCGGTTTTGGGATCCATAACTAATTTTTATTAGGAGATAATTTATTTTTGTGGGGTAGATAAATGAAGAAAGGAAACAAATATGACTTTCAATAACAAAATAAGCTCAAAAATAAGATGTGTAAAAATAGTTCAATATTGGTCTCTATTTATAGACAAAAAAAAAATATAGTTGTTGGTGTTTTTTTTTTAAAAAAAAAAAAATTAAAGCGAAATATGTCCGTTGCAAAAATTTACAACGTTAACAATTACAAATATTCCTAGCCGTTAGATTGGAGAACCGAGGGTGTTGGATGTCTGCCATGCAGCAGTAGTGGGGCCCACTCCATTTTTTTCTTCCTCTCCCCTTGCGCCATGTGGCGATGAACTCATGTTTGCCAAGATCGTTCCAACGATCTGACCATGGCTCTCTTTCCTCCTTTTTTTTCTCTCTCTTATTTCTTTATTCCTCTTTAATGCCTCTCTCCTCATGATCCAAATTTAGGATCAACCATTGGCTCTCCTCTTATAAAAACCCCTTATACAAAAAGTTCTACAATTATTAGAAATAACTTTACATTTGTTAATACATGAATGTTAATATTTGTTTGGGCTAGTCCTTCATTCTTGAAAATATGTGTGATAATGTATAAGTGGCAACTGGTCCATATAAGAAGATCGCAAATACATGCATGTTAATGTATTTAGATAAAAGTATTAGCTACAAAGGCTACATTGGATTGTTGAAATTAGTTACACCACGTCCCTTTGTGCAAACCCGTCATTTAGAACCTCCCAGCGAATTTGCGGACTAAATGCATGAAGTGTACCCAAAACATGCTCAAAAAATATTGTTTTGTTACCCTTATGCCCAATATTGCCCATACATCAAATCATGGCTAGTTTCTCACTTAGATAAAGTCTGTATGAGCTTTGCTCAAACTCAAACTGATATGCATTACTCAAAAGCATATTATCATGGGTGTTTTGGTAAATTTCAATTTAGATACAATATTGATAAACTACAATACATCATTTGCAAATTAATAGCACACGATGATGATTAAACCTTATAAAAACCCCTTATACAAAAAGTTCTACAATTATTAGAAATAACTTTATATTTGTTAATACATGAATGTTAATATTTGTTTGGGCTAGTCCTTCATTCTTGAAAATATGTGTGATAATGTATAGGTGGCAACTGGTCCATATAAGAAGATCGCAAATACATGAATGTTAATGTATTTGGATAAGCAAAAGTATTAGCTACAAAGGCTACATTGGATTGTTGAAATTAGATACACCACGTCTCTTTGTGCAAACTCGTCATTTAGAACCTCTTAGCGAATTTGCGGACTAAATGCATGAAGTGTTCCCAAAACATGCTCAAAAAATATTGTTTTGTTACCCTTATGCCCAATATTGCCCATACATCAAATCATGGCTAGTTTCTCACTTAGATCAAGTCTGAAGGAGATTTGCTCAATCTTAAACTGATATTGCATTATTCAAAAGCATAGTATCATGAATATTTTGGTAAATTTCAATTTAGATACAATATTTATAAACTACCATACATCATTTGCCAATTAATATAGTGGTCCATACACTCATATTTTGGTAATCTTGTTGATCTCCTCAGAATTTACAAAGTATAATGGTAAAATTAGTATGGCCTAATCATTAGCAATCCCATTAAACATTCAAAAACAGTTCAAAAGACTAGTTAAAAAAGATGTTAAAAACAACAAGACTATTCCAAAGATAAAGAATGCAGCTTACCTAACAGCTCCTTACAAATTGATTACAAGTTCATGCAAAGAATCAATAATTGATCTCCCACGCTATATTATATATATACAGACCAAAATTCATTATTATTTGACAAGATAAATTACATAATACAATGGCAAAATTAAGAAGCTGGGAACACTTGGGCATTTTATTTCTCATAAGCTCCCAATGGTTGCATATTTCCTCTGCAAAGTATCAAGAAAACCAACAACCACCCTCAACAGTTCCTGATGCAGATGTATCAAAACCAGGATGGTTACCATGGAACTTACCTGCACCGAAACCCGAAACGAAGAAAGGCCATGGGAGCAGCAAGGAAGGTGGTAAGGGTGGTGGAGAATGCAACTGTAACTGTAACTGTGACTGCCAGAAGACTGAGTGTAAGAGTAATGACCGCGATCGGCCTGGTCCAGTAGTATGTCTCCCCATGACATGTGATAATATAAATGGTTGCCAATTTGGAGGGATGAACATAGAAGCTAATAACAATTTTCAAATCCCACATTTTACAGTAGCAGGATTAGGCCCAAATGGACAAAGTCCATCACCTCAAAGAATGAATACTACAGGTGCAGGACATCACTCATGAGAAATGTCTGTAATGATGATATATCAGGATACACAATGAGATAAGGGAAAGGATTGTGTATTTGAAACTAGCAAGTAAGAATGCAATGATATTTTAAATGACATAATATAAGAAAATTTTACAACAGAAACTTGTCAGAAACGGAAACTTTGGCCAAAAAGTTAATAGTAGTGTACCACCTCCACATGAGTTTACTAACAAGTCAATTGACGTCCACATACGAACAAAACTATGTTATGTCATTGATCATTTATATGGTAAATTTCACTAGTCCATAATTCCGTATCCCCTAATAGCCACACATCCTCATACAAAATTGATATCAATTCATAACATGAGAAATTCCATTGGTGATCTTTTATTAATGCAGAGAATGTGACAGATTTTTACATCCAGAACAACCTAAATGAATATTATTTGCAGACGGAGGGCGTAATACAGACGAGATGAACGCCCTATAAGTACAATGACAAGAACAATTACACATTACTGGCTTTGCCATCATATGATCTCCGTATACACCATGAGCTATCCTCATCCTTAAGACAAGGAGGGGTATGTATCCAAGACTTTCACTGTGAAATACAGGAATTACAAGAGCACCAAAAGTACTATATAAAAAAAAGGATCAAAACTATCACTGAGCTAGGCTGATTCGACAAAAACACAATACATGCATGTCTCTCAATTCGGTTAACCATAAAACATCCAGATTTCTCCACCTGATCCCAAGAGCTCGAGTATCAATAGGCAACTAGTTGTGAATGAAAGATTCAATCAGCAGGCAAACCTGTACACAGCCCCGCTTTTGCTCTTTCAAGGGATTCAATTACTTCACTCACGGTTTTATGGGTCTCCGGCGAGATCATGTAATGTTGAATATATGTGAGATGAAACATCTGGAAGAATCAGAAAACAGGTCAGATTATGATGACATTTCAGATTGTCATGAATACTGATTTCAATGAAATAGTAGCAAGAACTTTCTCCAACTCAGGTTTCCTTCTCATTTCATTTCACTCTTTTTGTTCTGTGTTATACACATTCATTACAGCCTTTTTATATAGGCGGCACAAAGATAATCCCTAGGTCATAAAGAGTGTGCCCACTCATGATGAGATACCTATTCAGGACAAATATCTGCTAACAGAAAAAATAGAAAAAACATACACTCGACCACATCAGTGTATCAACCTAGAAAACATAAATGGGCCTAGAGCCTAAGCACAAAAGACATATATGGACTATTCATTTTAACACTCTCCCTCAAGCTGAGAGTGAGGAGGTTGCTCAACTCCCAGCTTGGAGAGAAGGCTTTGATGTTGCTGAATAGAGAGAAGTTTGGTGAAAACATCTGCGACCTGCTGCCTGGTAGACACATAGGTTGAAGCAATGACACCTTCATTGGTCTTGTCTCTGATGAAATGGCAGTCAATATCCACATGCTTGGTCTTCTCATGATGCAATGGGTTTGAACAACATTGCGCATTACAAATAAATAGTACGACTATGAACTGCGATCACTGCACTTCAAAAGAACAAGTGGCTGAGGCCCTTGGTAGATTTCTCAACGTGCTCTCCACCAACATCCGGTCTGCGATTGGATGCCAAGAATACTCGATTCGGCATACAATCAATTCTTCCAAAACTAATGCGTGTCTGAGCAGAAACTTAATAAAATCTGCTTCCTCTCGTTTCCCAAAGTAACTTTTTATCACTATTCTTTTGAGATTATAACAGCAACACGAGGGAGTAATTGGTTGAGCTGTCCTGAAAAACTCTCGTTCCAACTCCATTGGCCTCCTCATATGTATATTAATAACTTCAGATAAATCAAAACTAATGCCAATAAAAACTCCCTGCACATGTTTATTAAGTAAACAACAATCAGAGTGACATAGTTACACCATTGCCCAAAATCAATCATTCAAAATAATAATAGTAGTAATGCCAGATCAAAGAAGTAACCACACACTACCTCTGGGAAAACAAGTGTTTCTAAGACGGGCGAACAATTCAGAAATGCTAAAAGCACTTTGTCCCAATAGGTACGGTCAGTAAAACCCAGCTCCAGATATTTCAAATTAGGAAAGACTGGCAGTTGATCCTTGACCTCATTAAAGTTTAGATCCTTCAAATAAACAGTCAGTAAATTTCACATTGGACAAACTAATTAAAGAAATCATATATAGAACATTGAATGAGACAAACCTCCATGCACGAGCCAAGCAAAGATAAATGTTGAACATTAGACAAGGGTCTAATCAGGATAAGCATTTGGTGAAACGAGGCAACAGGTGCTTCATCCAGCAAGCCATATCCAATGTCGATGTGTGCTCCAAGAAGAGAGAGCATCTTTGAGAAAGAGTACTGTAGTGCCAAATTATCACAATATTTAAGATACTCCAAATTAGGAGTATCAATACGCAGGAAGTCGGTGTTACCATACTCATCAAGTTTCCTCATTCTTAAATACAATCTCCTAAGGGAACGTGAAGAGATACTTGTGAAATGGACATGGTCCCAATAGGCTTCCACAGAGAGATCTTCAAGTAAAGGGAAGCTTGAAACTAGCCTTGTCACGAAGCCATCTTCAGAAATTACAGGTGCACCCAGGTGGAGTAATTTCAAGTTTGGAAGACGAAAGGATGGCAAGGTAGAAACATGATCAAAACCAAGGTTGACATCAAGCTTCAACACCTCCAACGTTTCACACATGAAAATTTCCGGTGGCAGCTGACAAGAACCTGGTTCCCTCATCTGAATACAGATAACAAGCTCCCTGAGGCCACAACGGGTTAAAGGTAGAGAGATCCACGCATTAATTTGCGCAGAATTCAAGTCAGGCAAACAACCTTTCTCACATCCACGATCAGCTACACTGCATTGGTAACTATACCTGGTACGAAAGTCAACCCCCATTCGAAGTCTAAACTTGGTGAGATAATGAGACCGGTGGGATTCAAGCACAGTATTGACAAAGGGGACAAAGGTGGAGAAACGTTCGATTGCATAGGGACGTGTCAAACAATTAGATACAGGTGAAACATCAAAGTCGAGGGTTGTAATGTAAGGGAAGATACACCTCATTTTCTTACACAAGACGCACGTAACAGCAGCATCCTTGGTAGGAAGCAATGAAAGGATTCGGATTAAGAGTTCATCAGGTAAATTGGTGAGCCTATCTACTACTAAACTACGATTTCGACTACGACTATGACTATGACTATGACTACTACTGTGATTAAGCTCATCCTCATCCTGTAAGGTTGTAGTACATGATATCAAGCTCCAATCCATTGACGTGCGTGCTCGAAAGCCAAAAGATTAATCTGATTAACTATAAACGGACAATACCCTGAATAATAAATTAAATTAAATTAAATCAAATTAAATTCATCATTTCATGGTTTAATTAATTAGATAATCCTCTGTACTTGAGAAAACAGACATAGAATAGAATACAAAACACATACAGTAATACAGGCAAATGAATCTATTAATCAAACAAATCAAATAAGAAGAATTAAGCAATCAATTAATCAAAATTAAGCAAAGCAAGCAATTAATTGATCAATCTAATGGAGTAAAAGAACAAGAAAATTACCGCAAATATTTGATGGCTCCGAAAATTTCCTTGCGTTTCGAAAATCACCAATCTTCAATAATTGATAATTGCTAAACGATATTTGGAGTAGGAGAGAGATAGAGAGGGAGAAATATCCTTGTTTTCTTTTTAGTAACTTAAAAAAAGTAAGAAATCCAGATTGCTTGGAAACAACTGGTACTTCTAATACATTATACATTGCCAGAACTCATAAGACTCCATTGTAGATTTTTTTTATTTTTTATTTTTTTATCAGGAAAGCAACCTAGGTATGGCTCCTAACATAGGACCAACCTACAGCATACTTTCGGATGATGGAAGAAAAGACAACATCATTAGAAGAAAACCAATAACACAAAGACGAATAAGAATGACCCCGATGAGTCATAAAATCCGCTGCTTGATTCGTTTCCCGGAAACAATGATTGATGGAAACCTCATTGAAGGAATTGAGATCAACAGTAGAATATGAAATTAGAAAACTGATGACCCAAGGAACCTTCCAGCACCGACGAATCGGATTAATTACCACAAGATTATCCCCTTCCACTACAAGAGAATCAATACCGTGAAACCGAGCCGCCCTCAAACCTTCCCGAAGCCCCCACTCCTCTGCCAAAAGAATAGAACAATCCGACGAAATGGCCATAGCCCCAGCAAGCCGAAGCCCACCTAAATAATCCCGAATAACAAACCCAAAAGAAGCTTTCCCATCATCAAGCTTCGAACCATCAAAATTTAGTTTAAATCTCCCCTCAACAGGAGGGGACCAAGCCACAAGCAAATCATGCTTCGGCGAAGGCTTAGAATCCCCCACCACCAAAGAACAACCATCATCACTACCACACGACGCCACCCAATCCTTATCAAAATTAGCAACCGAGAACGCCAACCCCACCACCGAAGAAGACACCTCGTTGAAAATGATTTTATTGCGATGAATGAGAAATGCAACTAGTGGTCCCTTATTTGATCTTGGTGAAACCAACCAAACCACCACACCATAGAAAAGTTACCAAACTCAGACACTGAAGAGGTAGAACGGACAAGATTAAGATTGCCAACCACATCATCTGAGAAAGGCAGAACAGGTAACAAACTCCAACCGAACAAATCATGCATAGTCTAGAAAACATCTAAGATGAAAAGGCACTTAAAGAATAGATGGTTCGAATCTTCAAAATGAAAATTATAGAAGCAACACTCCTTAGGCATAAAAACATGACTTTTTTCCAGACCAACCTTAGTAGGTAAGCCATCCTGACATACCTTAAATAATAGACTCCATTGTAGTTGAGACTTGAGAATTAGTGGTAAGTGACTAGTTGTTACTTGTTAGTCTAGTTACTAGTTAGCTATCTCAAGCTACAAAAATGGTAGCAAGTAGCAATATAATACTCCCTACGTATTTTTTAGTTTTCCTGTTGTGACTGTGAGCGTTTGTCAACGTACTTTTTTAACCTTAAATATCTTATATTACATGATATTAGTACAAATTATAATATTAATAAAGTATATATTGAGACGAATTAAATGAGACCCCACATGACTATATATTTTTTTTTATATATTGTGAAGAATTTAGAAAATTAGCTCTAGTTGTGGATAGTGTCAAGATTCCAAAAATGCAAACTAAAGGTGATCAAAAAAGCTCGACATAGATTTTGGGCGGGCTTGGGCAAAAAATTTTGGCCCGCAGTCGGGCCTGGTCCCAATTTTTTTTGCTTGGGGACGGGCTTTGGGCAAGCAAAAAATGACTTTTCAGTCTATATTTTGGCCCGAAAAGCCCGTCCTTTTTGGCCTGAAATACCGGGCTTTGGGTACAAAATTTCACCCCAGCCCGGCCCGACCAATGGGTAAATTTTTTTTAGGCTAGGCTCGGCCAGAACCCGTCCCGGCCCATGATCACCTCTAATGCAAACTAAAAAAATACAAAGGGAGTACGTTATATTTAGTATATCGCACTCTCAACTTACATAGATCTTGGCATGTGCACTCTTTTGTTATTTGCATTCGAACAATTGAGGAGCTTATGACCACAGTATAGTACTACTCCATCCGTCTTATAAAATAGTGCTTGTTTCTCATTTTCCACCGCAATTAAGGTAAGTGGGGATGAAATGGTAAACAAATAATGTTGTGTGAAAAAAAACTAATTTATGAGAGAGAATGAAGAATTGTGGGTAACAAGCATTAAATGCATGACTAATTCGACCCTTGGGCTGAATAAATAAATAAACTAACTCCAAGGAGTAAATAAATGATATGGTGGCAATTGACAAGGTTGTTTTAGGCAAATCATAGAAAAATGTGGAATTTTAAAAAGAAAAAAGAGCAACATTTTAGGACATCTGAAAAGGAAAACAAGCACCTATATTATGGGACGGATGGAGTATAATTTGGTATTTTGCATTTATCATCTCTCATTCTCTTGTAGACAACTCAATTAGGGCATTACTATTTACCACCCGTATTTACTAAAAATCGTCCGTATTAATTTCAATACATTCTTAAACTACCCCTACATATAGTGCCCCTCACTCTCAATCTCACTCTCCCTCTCCCTCTCACTCTCAATCTCACTCTCCCTCTCCCTCTCCCTCACACTTTCACTCTTCTCTCACCTCAATCCAACCTCCACACCAACCACCACCGTAACCACAATCATCACTACCACCACCACCGCAACCACAAACACCGGAGGACCACCACCGCAACCACCACCACCACTGCAACCACAAACACCGCGCCACCGCAAACACAACCGCTCCACCACAAACACCACCGCAACCATAAAAACTGGACCACCACCACCGCTCAACCAAACACCGGACTACCACCACCGCAAAAGTGAAAGAAAGTGAAAGAAGCATGGGTCCAAGGAAGAAGGTGAAAGAAGCCAGAGAATCATCAACGCAGGTTAGTGTTATTACGTTTTCGCCGGAAAAAACCCACCACTGCCATTGTTAAGAATTAAAATTTCGTTTCCTTCTTCATTGAACCAAAACGTTTTTTCGTTTTCTCCACCGAAGAAACGAAGATCTATTTCGTTTCCTCCGCAACGATGATCTGTTTTGTTTCCTTGGTGGAGGAAACGAAAAAAAATTGTTTCCATGATTTTCTTTTTTTTGAATTTCGAATGTTTTGTTGCATGTTTTTTTTTATAATATTTAGTGAAATTAGCATGTTATGCGACAATTTAGTTATATTAATGTTAATATAATATAATAACGATGAAGGTGCGTAGATATTGAATTAAATAGTTTAAATTGATTAAATAGTGATTAATAAAAAAAATTGATAATTAGACTCAGTCGAGGGCTTTAGGCGGCGAGAGTGTAGATCTTGAGGGATCTGGGCCACGACACACTCGATCTCGTGGTATCAATGCATCAAGTAGGAGGGCAAGGGCAGAAGAGTGGGTTAGGCCGGATCCTATTCATGAGGATGCGCCTCATAGTCCGGGTTTGGGATACCGAAGATGAGGAGGATTTGGAAAGTGCTTTGAGTGGTGGTCCAGAGGAAGCCACTTCCCGTGTGACTGTGAGGAAGGGTAGAGGAGGGAGGTTTGTTTCGGAATCGTTAGGTTCTGCACGTAGTCGGACTTCGAGCAGGGCCAGAGCTACTAGTGATACTTCCTGGAGAGTTACGGAGTCTATGCCTGGGGGCCCTATTGACGGTAGCATGATTCCTAGTTATCCGGCTCACATCAGCGCACGTATCTACGATGATCCGCATACTTATACAGTGATGATGTGTCATAATCGTGCTAGTGTGTATGATAGTTTGAAGAATTGGGACTTCGATTCGCAGTCGCAGCTGCATGTACATGCGTCTTGTATTAGTGATCTCCCGTTCATTATGTATTCGCACCTTGACTTCCCATTGATTTTAGCGTTTATAGAACGTTGGCAGCCCGACACGAACACGTTTCACTTGCCTTTCGGGGAGATGACGATCATGTTGCATGACGTTTGGCAGATTATACGAGTTCCTATTGATGGTCGCATAGTGAGGGGTGTTTTGTCATCTGATGATTTGTATGTTCGGCTTGAGGAGCTACTCCAGGTTACTCGTGATGAGCTATTTCAGGACCCAGCACCTATGTGGAAGAACGGTGGCGTTAGTGCTAGCGAGATCTTTGACAGATGCAGGCGTGTTGGTCGTCCCGCTGATGTGAAGATTCACGCTTTTCTGCTCATTACACTTGGATGTACGTTGTTCACTGATAAGAGTGGTACCCGGATCTCGCCTCATAACATTATTGAGTTCGATGACCTTGATTCAGTACATAGGTATTCATAGGGATCAGCGACTTTGGCTTTATATCGTCAGCTAGGGGTGGCGACTAGGCAGTCTGCCAAACAGATTGTTGGGTGTCTCACGCTTTTACAGGCTTGGATATGCAAGTACTTCCCATGTTTTCGGCCTCAGAGAGATAGTTTAGCGGTGTCTGGATCACAATCCCCGGGCTAGAAAGTGGGATTATCACATCGTTAGCAAGGATCCTATTCGACTTCAGTCGATGCGTAGATGGTTGGACACCCTTCAAGATTCAGAGGTACGCCATTTATTTTCTTATTAATGTAGTCGTATATTAGTACTACCTCTGTCCCAGAATAGTCTGAACACTTTCCTTTTATGTTTGTCCCAAATTAGTTTGAACACTTCCATTCTTGGCATGGTCCCACCATTAATATATTATTTCTTTTACACATCTTTGGCCCACACTCTACCTTTTATCAATAAAAAGTTACTCAACTTTCTCTCTCCTCTAATAAAAAATACCCCACCAACTTCTATCACATCTACTTTTTAAATAAAATAACATTTGATAACCACACCACAACTTATCACCTTAAACTACGTGTCCCAACAAGTGTTCAGATCTTTCTGGGACGGAGGGAGTAGTACATTAAAACTAAACTAATCAAATTATTTCATGTTTCCTATTTTCAGGTCATTTGGATGCCATACGGGGCAGATCCGGCTAGGACGGTTCCGAGGACATTGTATGTCGGTTGCATACGCTACCGAGATATTGTTGAGCCGTACATTCCAGATCGTGTACTACGACAGTTGGGTTATGTTCAGCTTATTCCTTCTCCGATTCCTGAACCTGACTTTGCATACAGACCGACAAACATGAAGAAGTATAAGAATTTTGTACTGCCTCAGATACAAAATCGGGGTTGTTAACCCCATCACCAAGGATTAAAGTAGTCCAATAAGGATGTAAGTCTGTCAGGTACAGACTCTGCTTCGCCTCCAAGCGTCTGCGTATGGCATCGCCACTAATTCAGAACTTAATTTGAAAGCCATATTTCGACCAGGACGTTTTCGGACTGCCCCTAATAACCAACGAATGGCAAGCGCTTTTCCTTGTGTGGATCCTATAAGGAATGGCATGTGTGGTTCTCAACGAGCGACTGCAACGCTTATAGACCTCATTGGCCAACTCCCGCATACGTGTTTCCTCAAGCCGTAAGAGCTCTAAACAATAATGCGAGGCTAAGCCATTTAACTTATGCAAAGCCGCATTCTTGTACAAGATCCCATGTCGTCGCCGACTCTCTTCTAGGTCATTCTCCACCTTTATCACCTGATTTTCTATCTCACCATGAGCAATAGAAAATATGGTGTCCAATGCACCTGTACTACTAAAAACCCAAGACTTCATAGCTGAGTGTGCACTTTCAACTCGGCTAGTGCACGTATTCCCAAGATAAAGAACATTGTTCGTCCATGTCCGAACAAACTTCTCTTTGTACACAAGCCAAGCAGTTTCCACGTATTCGATGATTTTAGGCCACTGTATGTAAACATCTCTCATGCATTCAACAGGCGCTAAATAACCCATCTCGGAGGTGGAGTCAATTATCCGATACCAACTTCGCTTCAAGAATCTCGGACCAGCATTGGGGTTGCCCATGATGAGATTCACTCTACTCTACACATCTTTGTTGATATGCCATATACATAACAAATGTGCAGAGTTAGGAAACACTTCCCGGACCGCTTTCATAAGACCCAAATCACGATCAGTTATGAGTGTAACAGGGACACCATTCACCCTGATAAGCAACCTAAACTTGTCCAACACCCAATTGTAACTATCAGCTGTTTCGTTGGCCATCAGAGCATAACCAACAATAAAGTTCTTGCTACAAAGTGTCATCCCAATGAGCTCTAGAAAAGGCATGTTATACTTGTTGGTTTTGTATGTTGCATCCATACCAACAACATGTGGATAAGTACGGAGGATATCTACCGACCGAGGGTGCACCATGAACGCCTATGTCATTACATTTGTCTCCTCGTCTTGTCTTATCCAGTGAAGGTAGCTGTGCTCTCGAGCATGGTGGAGGAATTGTTGCATCACGTCTCAACCATCCATTGCTTCCCTTCTATCTTTTTTCTTCAAGTTGTAGAAGTGTCTCATATTTGGATGATCATCGGGAAATTTCTCATTAACGGCTTTCATGATACTAGCAGGCCTAACGCGTGACTTAATCATATCACGAGTGAAAACCTTAGCCGTCGGACTTAGGCCGCTCATGGGTCGGTGGCCCTCACGGTAATGAATAAACTCATGATTGTGCATGCCACTTATCCCTGGATCTGCTTTGATCACCCATCATGTTCGATCAGGGTAATCCAAAAACATTATCTTAACTCCCGCTCTGCATCCACATGCTTTTGTTTTTGTAGCTACATGTTCTGCTACGCTAAGATCCCTACCTTCACCCCGATATCTTTCACCCCGGTTACATTCATATAAACATACTCTCGACCACTAGCCTCACGTCTATGATTTGACGAAATTACCACCACAAACCTAATTTCATGTGCCCTAGTTTTAACCCAAGCTTGTAATTCCTTTTTTTCTCAGCCCAAAGCGTTTCATTATAGAACATGTGATTATAATCTATATAATCAGCCCCAAAATCCGGCAAATAAACCAAAAACATTTTAACATTTACTATTTAGAAAACATATAATCACTATTGACATGCAATAATCACTAATATTGAATAATTAAATCAATCAATTACTAATCGTAACTACTAATTACTTAATTAATCACAACTATTAATATTAACTAAATATTCAATAAATATCCATTAACAAAATAGCAAATTTTTGCACGACTATTATTTGCTAACAACTAATTATCATAATAATTCCAATAATACGCAAACATATTCATTTTAAACTTATAATTACACAACCTAATAACAAATCAACATTAACAGATTTTCACAACTATGCTAATTAGGAAATTACTATTGATTATCAAATTATAAATAATGTGCGAATTAACAGATTATGTGTGAATATTCATGCATGGTAATGAAATAATTATCCGTTTCCTCCATGGAGGTAATGAAATTCTGTAACGAGGATCTGTTTCGTTTCCTCGGTGGAGGAAACGAAAAAAATAATTGTTACCGCGGGTTGGTGGCGGAATTTTTTTTTGAAAAACTAACCACATTCCATTCCGGTGATGCTGGCAGCATTGACGGTACTTCGTCGGACATTGTGGTGCTCCGGTAGTGCTGTGACAGTGGTGGTCCGCGACAGTGAGGTGGTGCTCCGGTAGTGGTGGTTGTCCGCGGTGGTAGTGGTAGTGCGCAAGTGTGGTTCCGGTGATGGTGGTCCGCCGGTGATGATGCTCGAGTGTGACTCCAGTGGTGGTGGTGCCGTCGGTGGTGGTGACGCCGGTGGTGGTAGTGCAGGAGGTGAGAAAGGTGTGAGAAAGTAGGAGTGGGGTGAGAGAGTTGGATGAGAGGTGAGAGAGGAAGAGTAGGGTGAAAGGGGAGGGGTATAGGGGGCATTTAAAGGAAAAAATACTGGCAATTTTTTAGTAAATATGGGCGGCAAATAGTGATAGGGCTCAATTATTAGATAATTCAAATGGTTCCAGATTTGTAGTAGTCTGGAATGGTTGAACAATACCCTATGACCCGATCCACAAATTTCGGGTAGCCGAAGTTCACAGGTCGGGTTGTGGGCCAATGTTTTACTATTCGACTAAGCATGTTCCCGAAAAGGCAGGTACCTATTAATAAACATCCGTAAGTGTAAATCTAACATTTTCCCAATCCCAAAGTAAGTCCAAGTGTCCAACTAGTGAACTAGTATTAGTAAATCAACATTAGTGGGTCTTATTTCCAAACTACCAAGAAATAAACTGCCACAGCTGTTTGTAGAAATTTCAAAGGAGATTGGATTGATGGTTTTGTGATTTGTCTCGCTCTCCTACTCTAGAAAGTAGAAACCCTCTCGAAGCATAACTTAAAGAAATTCTACAGGCCTCAACTTGATTAACAGAAAGGGTAAGGAAAATTATATACTCGCCACTGATAGCTTACAAGCGATTAAAGGAATCAAATATCCTTCAAAAATAAGAACTACTCTAACATGATTAATGGATAAATGCAGGGAATCCCTTCCAGGAAACTTAACAACTTATTTACAATATCAAGGGTGGGAAACAAATCAAGTAGCAGATGCAATGGCAAGGACAAGTGCTTATATATTAAATCATGTGTATTTTTAGCATTTCCCCCAAGTGTGTTGTAATAAATTTATTTTGCATGAACAGACAACTTTGCTAGAAACTGATGCTTTGAACAATGTGGAGACTCATCCTCCATGGTCTATAATCGTTTAATTTAGAGCTGTTTTCTTCGGATAAAAACTACCGAATCGAACCAATCGAATCGAACCGAATCGAACCGAATGAACCGAACCGAATCGAATTGAATTGAACTGAACCGAATTGAATTGAATCGAATCGAACCGAATTAAATTATAACTAATTAATAGTAATGATTATCATTTAGGAACCGAACCGAACCGAACCGAACCAATTGAATTGAATCAATCGAACCGAACCCGAATCGAATCGAATCAACCGAATTGAATTGAACTGAACTGAAAATAAGTTGGGGAGAACAGGCCCTTAATCTATTTTCCTGTTCAGCAAAAAATAAAACAGCTTGTACTAATAGATATTAGGTTTAGGTTTAGGTTTAGGTTTAGGTTTAGGCCGTACATGTTTTAACATTGCCCTTCAACTCTTGGAGAGAAATACTAATTATTCTCAGTTTCCGAAGAATTTCAAACTACACTCTAACATCCCACCGAGTTCTTTTTGCAAACGAATTGGCTGAATCATCACAATTTACATTCATTCTGGAATTTCATCTTGCTCTCACTCCGAATTTTCTTTTTCCTCTCTTAGTATTGTATCTTTTTTTATGGCAATAAAGCCTTGTTCTTTTTAAGCTCAGCTGGACTAAATTAAACTGAAACTGTGATAGGAAACCAACTAAATTGTATTGAACTCAACTGAAATTAAGTCCCAAAGAAGAAGGATTAACTATCTTTTATAATTTTATATAGTTTTTCCCTTAAACAAGGTGTGAATAATGAAATATGATTATACTAAGAAGGATATAAAGGTAATCAAATAATGCTTAACAAAATGTGGTCCATTATTGCTTTAAGAAACAAAGTCGCTCAATCTTGTTTGATCTCTTCATAGTTGACATATATGATGGTAAACTAAGTATGGCCTAATCATTAATTAGGTATCCCATTAGAACATTTCAAAAAAAAAAAAAAAAAAAGAAAAAAGATATTACGAAGAACAATATTAAACCTGCTGACGTCACTTTGGCATTGACCGTAATTCTTGGCATTGACTCGGTTAATGATTGAAAAAAAAATCCATCCCACACCATTTCGTTCCAATTCTTCATCACTCGAAACGATTTTTCCTCCCTTTGTGCTCCCTATGAACACCCTATTTCTTGTTCCTTTATCTCTAGAAAAAACCCTAACTTTAATTTGGTTCAAGTGCTCTGAGTTTTGTTCGGCAAAATACAGGAGGAAGGCGGGAGGTGGCCTGGTGTGGTTGTTGCTTGCTGCTACTCTACTCTTTTTTTGTTTTTAATTTGGGGTTGAATTTTGGGGTTTTAGATGGTGGTGGAGATTAAGGTGGAGGGATTGGGGTTGGATGGAGAGAGAAAGAAGAGGATGCCACTTATGGAGGAAGGAAGGAGGGAAAATCCAAAAGGGAGGAGACATAGGAGCCGTGATGACGCCGGCAATAGGTGGTGGTATGGTCCGGTGGATTCCAGTGCTAGGTAACTGGTGGTCGTTAAAAAAGTAAAAAGAAAGATTTTAATATGGATCATTAACTGGGTCAATGCCGGAAAAATAAGGTCAGTGCCAGAGTGACGTCAGCGGGTTTAATGTGACAAAAAAAAATTTGCTTAAGGTTTGTCTTGACAAAAAAAAAATTAAAATGTTGTTTTTGACAAAAAAATGGCTTATAAAAGGTTGTTTTTGACAAATTTTCCTTATTGGAAAGGTAAAGAATGCAGCTTACCTAACAGCTCACAAATTAATTACAAGTTCTTGCAAAAAATCAATGATTTGATCTCTCACTCTTAACTCTTTATATTATCCTTTGTAGAGGTGAAATTACACATTATAATGGCAGGATTCAAAAGCTAGGTACACTTGGGCATCTTATTTCTGATAAGCTCACAATGGTTGCATCTTTCCTCTACAAAGAATCAATAAAACCAAAAAAGGCCACGGCAGCAACATAGAATGTGGTAAAGGAGGCGGCGAATGCAACTGTAACTGTAACTTTAACTGTGATTGCCAGAAGACTGCGTGTAAAAGTAACCACCATGACTGTGACCGTGCTGGTCCAGTAGTATGTCACCAGTGACGTGATAATATGAATGATTGCCAATTTGGAGGGAATGATGATATATCAGGGATACACATTGAGATAAGGGGAAGGATTGTGTTTTGTGTATTTGAAACTAGCAAGTAAGAATGCAATGATATTTCAAATAACTTTCAAATAACATATAATATAAGAAAATTATACAACAGAAAGGTGGCGGAAACGGAAACGTTGGCTTCAAAGAGAGTTTTTGTGCTTCATCCGAGTTGACTTAATTAAGCATGATTAAGTTTTTGGGATATTAGTCATTACACCTTGTCCTCACCATCCACCCATACAAGCGCACTACAGGTGCAGCAACATAGAGCCCCCCCCCCAAATGCACCGGTCACCCAACTCCGGTATACCATAATCCCCACCATCAACTTGTCGGCACCTCCCTCCACCTCTACACGCCTGCTCAATTCGAACCACACACCACCCCCATCTTGTTCACCGTACTGGCCTCCATACTTCTTAAAGCCGACCACTCATCACCAACCATTTGTAGGCCCTTCCGCCTCCCTATTCGCGCCAACCCAACACTCTTCTCCACCGCTGCTCTCTTCACCCTCACAGCCTCCCTTACCCCCAGCCGCAACACCTCACGTCGCAACGCACCCTTCTCCTATTCCCCGTCTCCTTCCGCTACTCCCACCCCATGTTGTTGCCTCCGGCGCCCACCCCGTGGCGTCTCATGCCTTGCACAGCACCACACGATCCCCCTTCTTCTTCGTTTTTTGCCCTATAATTCTTTTCTCGTTTCTTTTTCTTCTTTTTTTATAATTTTTTTTATTTTACTTATATATTATTACATCCCTCCCATTGAGCACCTAATTCTATTTTTTTCTTTTCTATTATCAATGGTTGTGCTAGGTTCTTTCAAGTCGTCAACAATAATGGTTCAAGTTGGTCTTCAAGAAGTCGTGCAATGTGATTTTTCAGCTTAATCGACACTTTAATGGGTCGTAAGCTTGTATATTTTATATTGTTCATACCCTTGATCAAACTCTCTTTTTTTTTTTGCTTGGATTTTTTTTGTTTTTGATGCCATATTTGTTAAATTCTTGTGACAACATCCATTTCATGGGTCGATTGTTGGGTTTTATGTGGCGCTTTAGTGGTGAATTGTGGCTTCTGTGGGGGAGTATTGGTGATTCGGTGATCCTGTTGGTTGTTTCAATTCCTTCTCGAATCTTGTTTCTTGTAGTGAGGACACTACATATTCTAGCTTGGGGGAGGGATATTCTATCCTTTATTGCTTTCTAGTGTAGATTTTATTGAGGATGTTGCACGGTTTGCACCGCTCACTAGGAGTGGGATTTTACGTGCAACCAAAAAAATTGTACTGTTTTTTTAGTTACATTAGTATATTTCATCTCATGTTGGTCGCATCTATGGAACTATTGTTAGCACTTTTTGAGAACCTTGTTAATATTTCACTACAAATCCTAAGCGTCATTCATCTTGTTCATGATTCTTCATAGCATGATTGTTTCACAATTGATTGTTTGTGGTAAGATTAGTTGATCTCTCTCTGACTCGATTTAACTTTACTATGTAGACACCTTAACCTAAGTGAGCTTTTGTGCCTAAAAACCGATGTATCTGTGCCAGTTTTGTTCCTTCATGTGTGATTAATTCCTCATTGTCGCGTTGATCTTGATTTTGACTTGGTACTCTTTAATATTTGATAGTGCATACATTTTGATATGATTAAGGCGTTTTATTTCATGATCTTAGCTCCAGAGTTATTATTGTTTTCATTTTATCCTTTCTCAAGCCCCGTTGAGGCTTTCTAACTGTGTTTGATTGATACCTACTTTATATGCCCTTGGCCTCATTTGCTTCTTGTCCCAATCTTAGCTTAGGGAAGCGAGTATTAGTTTTGGTTCGATTTGTATTGAATAGAAGTGCTTTATTTGCGGTTTAGATGGATGGAAAAGTATATTTAGTAAGCTTCGAAATTGAATTGAAAGTGTGCAAAAGAAATACAAAATGAAGAAACAAAAGTGATAAATGAAATGAAAAAAAAAAACGAAAAAATAGTTGTCAATACAGTGAATTACTTGAGCAAAAGTGTTGTTGATCATATTTGGAGATTGTTGGTTGTTGCATGGAGTTGTTGTAACCTTTCTTGGTCATGTTTTTAATTATATGATGCTCCCCCTTATTGGTTTTTCCACCACAATTCCCAAATTATTTTCCATACCCTTAACCTCAGCCATATTACAACCTTTTAAAATCCTCTTGATCAA
This sequence comes from Beta lomatogona, assembly GCA_947646795.1. Taxonomy (NCBI): domain Eukaryota; kingdom Viridiplantae; phylum Streptophyta; class Magnoliopsida; order Caryophyllales; family Amaranthaceae; genus Beta; species Beta lomatogona. Next base: position 1,510,838 of record CANSNZ010000239.1, on the reverse strand, counting down.
TATGTATTGTATTATTGAGTAAAAAGAGAGTCAAAAAGTCAAAGTTAGAGAATATATGCTTCATCCGAGTTGACTTGATTTAGGTTGAGTGTCATTATTTAACCCTTAAACATATGAGAGATTTGAGTGCACATGACCATAGTAAGGTCTGTCAGGTTTGATTAATTCCAACTTGGGGGAGATAATTTGTGGTATGATTGGAGAGTCGATTGCGATACTAGATATACTATGCAACTTTGTTCGAGATTGTTTCGATGCTTGTTTTGTGTAGTGATTCGTGGTTTCAGTTGAGTGTTTAGCTCTATTGTAGTCTTATATTGTAGGTGTCTTTCTTTTCCAATGTCTATGTCTTATTGCTTGGGGACAAGCAATGGTTTAGCTTGGGGGAGTTTGATATGTCATATTTATATATAGTTTTCATGTGCATTTAGGTTGCATTTTAGAGCATTAGATTCATATGTAGGTTCATTATTGCATCATATTATTAAGTTATGCTATTCTACTCCTCTTCGGTATGTTTTCGTGTTTCTGATGAATTTTGGGTATTGAGAACGTATTTGGAGTATAAAGATTGCTTGGAGAAAACAAGCAAAAAATCATTCGAAGAAATATGGAAAAGAAGTCACGTGTACTCTTCTAACAATAACTTTTGATGTGTTTTGGAGAATTGAACAATTGCAGTGTACTTGGAAAGTAGACTTAAAGTGCTTTCCAACTATAGGCGGCACGCCCCGAGGAGACTTCTATTCAAATAGTTATGTCTTTCAGAAGTTCGAACTATTTCTGCTGGAATATGTTATCATACGCAGATCACTAAATTCGCCCAATTAATGATTTATTTGACTTTTCCTTACTTTGTAACTACTTTCCTACTCTTATTAGGATACTTAGTCTTTTATATATTAGGTTTCATACTCTGACTATTTTTCTTTCTTCCTTTAGTTTTAGTTTTGGAGTTTTTAGTTTTATTCATCTTCTTTTTTCTCTCTAGCTATATATCATAGTATTTCTTGTTCTTTATTAATTCATGAACTCCTTTAGTTTAATTTATTGAGTTAATTTTATTTCTTTCTCTTTATTTTATTTATTTTATTTAATTATGTTTTCCCTTATAGTTCTAGTTTTTAATCTTTATTTGATGATAGATAGTTTTCTTTCTAGGGTTTAAGGGGATTCATGAATATAAAAAAGGGTTGATTTATGATGTTTCCATTATTACTTGATTTTACTATTTTCTATTGTTTATGCACCGAGATGTATAAATCTGATATTTTTGCTTACAACAATAGGTAGAACTATTTCTAATAAATTGTGAGAGCCTGTTAGATTGGTGTTCTAAGGGAAACTTTGATTCGAGAGAACTTGTTTGGCCTAAATAATTTTATTCTAGTAATTGTTGTGTTATTCATATTTTCAACCCTGGCATGGCGGCATGCATTTGTGATGAGCATATGCCCTATATCTTTTTATTTTTGTTTTCCTTTGTTATTATTAAAAAACTTATCATCCCATAATTGTGACTTTGTTTAGTTTTTCCATAATTTAAAGCTAGATTAAAACAATCATCTCTCTATGGATTCGACCCTACTTACCCTACTGCATTGTTAGGAGGTTTTCTAAGGATTTTATTTTTGACAGGTGTACGACAGCCTATCACAACCTCATGCCACCATTACCGTAGAAAGGGAAAGAAGAATCCTAGAGGAGCCACGCGGGAGTGGGGAGAATGATGACTACAATTGTCGTGGTCGTATCTTGAATGCAATGTCGAACACTCTTTTTGATCTCTATCAAAACCTAGAGAGCGCTAAGGAACTTTGGGATGCTCTTGAATCAAAGTACATTGCAAAGGATGCATCAAGTAAGAAATTTTTAGTTAGCAATTTTAATTCTTACAAGATGATTGATGGTCGTTCTGTTATGGAACAATTTCAAGAGGTTCAGCATATATTGGACCAAATAAGACAACAAGCATGTTGATGGATAAATCTTTCTCGGTGGTATCCATCATTGACAAACTATCCCCATCTTAGAAGGATAGTCGGAATCCTTTGAAACATAAGGAGTCCATGTCCTTCGTAAATTTGGGATCCCATTTCCGTATTGAGGAGGGTATCCGATCTCATCTAAGGACCCGAGAAGTGGTCTGGTTTCTTCTATCAATATAGTGGAAGAAAGGGAATCAAGTGGGACTAATAAGTCCAAGAAACGCCCATGAAAGTCAAATAAAAATCACCCCGGGAATGAAAATAAAGGCCATGTCTTTTCAGGGGTGTGGTGGTTCTCACTTGAAGAGGAATTGTCTCTCTTTGGCAAAGAAGTAGAACAAGGAAAAGGATCAAACCTAAGGTTGATCCCTATCAAGGTCAGTTTATACATGATGTTTCTTTGAGAGAATAGATGAATTTTATTGCAATGATTTCTAAAATCAATGTGATGCAGGATGATGATTCTTGGTGGGTGGACTTCGGGGGATCAAGGCATGTATGCAAAGATCGGCATTACTTCAAGACTTATCAAGTTTGGAGGATGGCCCGTCAAAAAAAAAAAAAAAAAAAAGTTTGGAGGATGGACCGGTCTTGTGCATGTGAAATGACTCTATGGTGAAGGCAAAAGGAATAGGTTAAGCAGAGCTACTCCTCACTTCCGGGAAGACTTTTGACCCTTAGAGAAATTGTATATGCTCTCGAAGTTAGGAAGAATTAGTGTCCGGAGGTTTACTTAATAAGTAAGGTTTCAAAATGGTATTTGAAGCCGATAAGTTTATTTAGTAAAGGGGGTGTATTTGTAGGTCATGGATACTTTGTAATAATATGATTAAACTCTCTATTGATAATATAAATGTGAATTTTATTTACATGGTGGATGTTTCTTCTCCATGGCACAATCGTTTATGTCATGTTAATTATCGTAGATTATATGATATGTCTAAAAATGGTTCAATACCTAAAGTTGACATGAATATAGAGAAATGTAAAGCATGCATGTTAAAAAAAATACAAGAATTTTTTTTTCCTAGTGTTGAAAGACAATCAAACAAGCTTGAATTGGTGTATAGTGATTTGTGTGTCTTTCATAGCAAACCATTTTTGGGAAATAAGAAGTATTTAATAACTTTTATTGATGACTTTTCTCGATATTGTTATATGTACTTGTTTTCTAAAGATAATGCACTTGATAAGTTTAAGATTTATAAAAGCGAAGTCGAAGTACAAACTAATTTGTTGCTTAGTCGATTTCGGATCGATAAGGGTAGGGAATACTTATGATCCAAATTATTTTTCACCAATTGGAGTCATTCATGAAACAACCCCTCCGTATTCACCACAACAAAATGGTATTGCGGAACGAAAAAATAGGACCCTAAAAGAAATGGTTAATTCTATATCGTGTAAGTCGGGTTTGAGTAACGATTTTTGGGGTGAAACCATGTTAACGACTTGCTATATTTTGAATAGGGTTCCAAATAAAAGGAATAAAGTTACCCCATATGAACTTTGGTTTGGTAAGAGGCTTAATCTCAATTACCTTCGGGTTTGGGGTTGTAAGGTAATTGTTAGGTTATCGGAACCTAAAAGAAAGGCCTTGGGTGAGAAATGAATTGATTGCATTTTCATAGGTAATGTGGAATCCTATAAGTTTTGATGCTAGTGAACATCATGAAGCTCCTCCTATTCCAGGTATTAGGAAGAGTAAGAGAGTTAGGAAAGAGAAGGATTTTGGCCCGGATTTCCAACTTTATTTATTGGAAGGGTCAAGGGATTCTCTTTGTTTTCAAACACTTTATTGTTTAAGTATTGAGAAGGATCCTAAAACGTTTGGTGAGACTATGAAGTCTCATGATTCGGCCTTTTGGAAAGAAGCCGTGAATGATGAAATGAACTCTATATATAATGGGAAACAATACTTGGGTTTTGGCTATTTTGCCACCCCGTTGCACACCACTCGGTTGAAAGAGGATTTTCAAGAGGAAAATGACAATCCGTGGAACCGTTGAAAAGTATAAGGCAAGACTTGTTGTGCAAGGCTTTAACCAAACTTACGGTGTTGATTACTCTAGTACGCACGCTTTGGTGGCACGAATTACCACCATCAGGTTATTTGTGGCCCTAGTGGCTATTCATAATTAGTAATTCATCACTTGAATGTCAAAACGACATTCCTTAATGGTTAATTGGAGGATGAGGTATTTATGAAACAACCGGAGGGATTTGTTGTCCAAGGACATGAAAAGAAGGTGTGTAAGCTTATTAAATCTTTGTATGGACTTAAACAAGCACAAAAACAGTGCCATCAAAAGTTTGATGATGTTGTCTTGGCTAATGGTTATAGAATTACTCAATCCGATCAGTGTGTATATGGCATATTTGATAATAACGATAAAGGAGTTATGATTTGTCTATATGTGGATGACATGCTTATCTTTGGGATTGATTTAGAGCATGTCATTAAGACTAAGGAATTTCTCTCTTGTAGTTTCTCCATGAAGGATATGGGAGAAGCGGATGTTATTCTTAGTATTAGAATAAGGAGAGATAATGGCTCATTTTCTTTAACACAATCTCATTATCTTGGGAAGGTGTAAAGAATTTTAATGAAGCACATAGTGCTCCATGTGCTAATGGAAACAAATATCAAGTTGGTTCGGAATAGTGGTAATCCAGTTTCTCAATTAGATTATACAAGTTTGATTGGATGTTTGATGTATGGTATGAGTAGTATTCGGCCAGATTTAGCATTCGCGGTTGGCAAGCTAAGTAGGTATACTAGTAATCTTAGTATGGAACATTGGCAAGCCTTAAGGCGAGTATTGGGGGTTTTGCATAAAACTATCTATTTTAGTTTGACATTTAAAGGATATCTTTCGGTTTTAGAAGTTTACTTGGATGCTAGTTGGATCACCTGTGAGGAAGACTATTCGTCTACTAGTGGTTGAGTGTTTCCTCTTAGAGGAGGTGTCATATCTTGGCCATCCAAAGAATAAAGCATGTATTACCGATTCAGCTATGGCATCGAAATCCATAGCATTATCCTCGACTTGTAATAAGGCGGAGTTGATAAGGAATTTGATGAGTAAAGTGGATTAATGGTCTAAACCCATGTCTCCTATTGCAATTCATTGTGATAATGCTTTAACTATTTCAAAAGCTTATAGCCAAGTGTATAATGGCAAATCTCGACATTGGTGTGAAGCACAGTTATGTGAGTGAGATGATTCATGATGGAGTTGTTACCATAGATTTTGTACGGTCTAATGTGAACTTGGCAGATCCGTTCACTAAACCATTGCCAAGGGAAATGGTGTATCAAACGTCAAAAGGGATGGGGATTAAGCCCATGGTTAAGTCACAAGTGGAGAGAACTTAATTCACGTCTTATACAACGTAAGATCTTGAATTCAATGAGTATCAAACTTGATTTGTGGCTTGTAGCACTCTAAGAGATACATCCCAAGGTGAGTGCTTGATTCTACAATGTTAGAGGATGATTATATGTCTTAATAAACCTTTGATTAGTTGCTCATATTATAGGAGCATGTTCTATAAGGTTTACCTATATGAGTAAGAAGTTTGGCCGTTTCACCAAGTTTGGGGATTAGCTTGGAACATTCATGAAGTGGATATGGACTCAAGGCCTTTAAATGAGCTATTATTTACATGTGTGTTTGTGTAAGCTTGTGTGTGTAGCATCTTCAAAATTTTGTATGATTGAGTTATTCAATGCTTAATCAATCACTTCAACTCAAAGTTTGTAAAGAATGTTATACTAATAGGAAAGTCAATATTTAAGACATTTTCATTTATGCACAAGTTTACTTGTTTTATCTTGTTTGCAAGTTCACGGACTACAAAGGATTTATAATATATATGGAGGAGGATTGGTGGAAAATTTATAATTAAATGTGTATGTTGATTATATGTGACGATATTACGTTACGAGTTGAGGTGTTTAATGAAACGTGATGAAAGGAAGGAAAACCAAAAGATAAGTTTCAGGGCATTTGGTGCGCCAGCATCAAACTTTCTGGAACGAAAATATGGATGCAGGAATCCTGGTGCACCCACACCAGGTTGTATGGTGCGCTCGCACCATATTGACAGTAAGCAATTTTTCGCGAATCCTTGTGTGCCTCTTCGTGTGAAGAATCACATGCTTTCGTTCAGTTATTATGAACTTTTCCTATGGTATATATAGTTGGATGCCATATATGGAGAAGAGTTAGAATCATTCTTATACTTGCTTAGGAGAAGTTATTTCTAGATTTCTCTCCTTGTTCTTGTCAAACACATCCTTCAAACACATTGTAGTGTAAAGAGTTTGTCATTAACCAAATTATAATGTTTTCTTCTTCGAATCTCATGGGTATTTACCTTGAACTCGTTGATCCTAGTGGGTTGGTAAAATACTTATAGGAAAGTGTACAAGTACGTGCTTGGAATATCCATCCGATTACTCACATTTCATAAAAGGTTGTCGGTGTTTTCTCAAGGTTGAGGGGTTTCCTCTGGTTAATTGTTTCTTAAACATAAAGATAGAGTTTATTGTTGATGTGTGTGAGAGTTCAAATGATCAGTTTTTCTATTTATAGGAGAATGAGCATTGTAGTTGATTTCCTAAGCCACATTTACGCTTCAACCTCCTCTTAACATTTGTCTTACCTCCATTTGAAATAACATTAACTTCCCTTTGATTCTAGGGAGATAACTTCCTTATCTTTGCAACATAATTATCTTCTCGATCTAAAAAGTCTAACTCCCCCTCGCTTTATATTACCCGCCTTTGTACATGGACCTATTGACTTTGTCAAGTGATATAAACATAATTAGGCCCAACCTTTATCTTTTGGTACTTTTAGGATTGTTTTAAATAGTAAGTAACGCCTTCATGCACAAATTTAAAAAATTCAGCATGAGCTTGTACATAATAAACTAAAAAAGTCAGCATAAGATGTCATCTTATATGGCAAAATAGGTCGGTCTTGCATGAGTGGCTACGCAACATCACTTGGTCAGCTGCAAGAGAAATAATTTTAGGACTTTCAACTCCAAGCTCCAAGCATGTCTATTGATGGTGTTTTCACCTCTTTTGTATAATGTATGAACTCAACTTTTCAATGGTAATCTAATGGCCCTATTAAAGAGTTTCATTGTGTTTTGCTTATGCAAGGAGTGTCCTCTAAGTTCATTCGTGATATCCTTAACTTTTAATTATTTATGAAAAATATAATATTTTACTCTTTTGTGTCTTTTGTGAACCTTCTCAATTGAAAACTTCACGGTGGATTTTAATCTCGAACTTTAATTTTTTCTAGGTTAGTGCTTAGTTGTTACTTTGTTTCTTCACTCATTAAAATTTCAAAACTCTCAAAAATATTGCTCATAATTTCCACATATGTTGTAATTGAAATTCCTCTAATATGAATTAGACAGCCCTCGCCAAAGAAACCTAACTAATACTCAAACATACTTGAAACTTGTGACCAATAAGGCAATAACCAATATCGAAATTGACACGACTACAATCTCACCGAAACATTAATAAGATTATATTGATCTACTTCCGTTTGATAAAACAAATCTATCATAAACTCGAATATGACTTGTTCCTTTTTTAATCAACATTCGAATAAGACAACCCAATACAATCTAAATTGAGTTTAGGTGAGCCCCACTATAAATTGTTCATCACCTTTACTAGGCATCTTTAATTAAGATAACAATGTTCACATTGCTCATTGATCGATATACAATTAGTCATAATTTGTAATTAATCTTTCCTTGCTAGGAAACTAGCATGAGCTCCTCACTCTCACTTTGTTTAGATGGCAATATAAGAGGGAAAGTAAAGGGAGCAGTAGAGGAGGAAGTGAAGGGGAAAGAAAGGGAGGGGAAGATGGAACTGTATTTTCGCTCCAAATCCCTCTAATGTGGATGGGATGATGAAGAATAAAGAGGGAGGTAGAATAAATCATTCCCTCTCCATCCCCTTCCTCCAATCCCTTATCCAAATTAAACAAGAGAACTTGTTCCCCCCTCCCCCCTCTTCCCTTTCTCTCAATTTACTCCAATCCAAAACAAAGTGTCAATATATGTAGTCAATAGGTGACTTTGATACCATTGTAACACCTTGACCTACTCTGAAGCCACAACAATAAGTATAACTCTGGAACTAAAACACGCCCGTTCTGTAACGGATTTTGAACGTCGTTCCGCAAAATCCCGCTACACAACACCACAATAAAAATCACATAATTCTCATCTTGTTGTACGTTGCGTAACACGAATTCGCCACATCAAAACGTTTTTATCCCCATTACATGCATTCTTTTCAAACACTAGCCAAAAATGTTTATGAATCAACTATATAGCTAATGAAATATGATATTCTAATAGACTTGATTATATTATGTTGTAATAATGCTTCATAAACTAAAATCACTTAATTAAGGTTAGAAAATATTAATGTTTACAAGTTGTTTCTGCAACAAAGCAAACGTCACCGCGATCGCGACCGCATCCGCGATTTTTTTCCTTGAGTAGAAGAAAACAAATGTTTCTGCTAAGCTTACCCTGGTTAACATAGTCTTAAGTTGTTTAGTTTCGAAAGCTGAGGATGTACAACAATGGGTGACAAACCTCAACAACACAACCGTTGTATAAAATGTCTACACTGCTTCAATCAACTGAAATAGTTTAGGTGTCTCCTAGCTTTCTGAGTTGCTCAATAAACATGGGCCTCCTAGTTGATTTGCTGTAAACCAGCTTCAGTAAGCCTTCCAAATACCTACAGTACAATACATCAACAATAAATATCAGAGCTCCGTGAGATATATCCAAAATATCATACAGTACAAAGACATACAATACTAAGGAAATAAGGGAAAAAACACAAAAAAAAATTGGCACCAAGGAGAAATGGGCATGCAATGACATTAATAATGGTTAAATAAATTCATAAGTTTAGCCTAAGCCTCTAATCATCAAAAGAAAATAATATACACAGAATCTATGCGATAATAATTTCCTTTTGTTCTAATTTGGTCTTCATATGTGGATTGTGATAAATTAGTAATATGAGTAACAATGATCTTCCTTGACTAAATTGGAAATGGAATATAATCGTTGAAGAAAATGGTGCCTAGTCAGAAAGAGCCCAATTTTATCGACAACCATACAGAATGCAGCCATACAGAAATCAGACAATAAATAAATCAATCCTTTGTCAATCTCCCTCCCTATTTTATCCATGAACAAACCATAAATATACCATATTACCATCAAGTTGATCCAATTCCAATACTCATATGCCTCGTTTGGTAGTCGATAATAAATGATGGTAATGGAAATTAATTTTAAGTGTAATGTTACAAGGAAAGCACCTTTAAAATCTTCATGGGGAGGCAATTTCAACTCTCAAGTTTGTGTTCCCCCCCCAATGGGGAAGCAATCTCAGCCCTAAGCTTGTGTTTTTTTCTCCAAGGGGAAGCAATTTTCATTTCCGCTCATTACCACCTACAAGGTGGTATTGGATGGGAATGAAAATTTTAGTACCATATTACCATCAAGTTGATCCAATTCCAATACTCATACGCCTCGTTTGGTACTCGCTAAGAAATGATGGTAATGGAAATTTATTTTAAGTGTAATGTTACAAGGGAAGCACCTTTAAAATCTCCATGGGGAGGCAATTCAACCCCCAAGTTTGTGTTTTTTCCTCCATGGGGAAGCAATATCACCCCTAAGCTTGTGTTTTTTTCTCCAAGGGGAAGCAATTTTCATTTCCATTCATGGGAATGAAAATTTAAGAAGATAAATAGACTTTAGGACAAATTAGTATTACCATGGGATTTAATGATGATTTTCTTCACAAATTTACATACAAATTAATTCCCATTACCACCATTTATAACCAACTACCAAACGGGCTGATAATGTAGTAGATAAAGCATAAAACACCTTTGTCTGTACATAGAATATCCTCTATCAAAATTGTTGGCATTTTTTCTCAAGCAACATACCCATCCTATATTGGAGATTGTTGTATAATTTATCATGAGAAATTTATGCACTCACTTTGATTGCCTCCTCATGTACTGATGATGCTCCATGGAAATAGGATCTAGTTCATACCAACATAATGTCTTTCTAAACAAGAATTCTAGCCAAATTCCCCAAATTTGAGTGCAGGTTTTTTACTTAAATTGCAGATTCTTCACTTGCAAATTTATTGCTTAATGCACACAAACCTTTCTTAGAGATGCTTGGTTCACGGAAATTGGAAAATAGTTTTCCCAATGGTGAGATAGAGTTCTTAAAAGGGTGGAAAATATTTTAGGAATACCACATTTTACACACTCAATTCTTCACATTCATCTTATTCCTCCCATCTAGCCTCCCCTGTTCATTCTCATTCTAATTCTCCCTTTTCCCTTGAACATTTCATAGATAATCGTTATCCATTGAAAATGATACCGACCCAGCCTAAAAGGCACATTTGGATATTTTCACCAAAATTTAGGAATACCACATTTTACACTCTATTCTTCACATTCTTCTTGTTCCTTCCACCTACCCTCCTTTGTTCATTTTCGTTCTTCCTTTTCCCTTGAACTTTTCATAGATAATCATTATCCAATATAAATGTTTCTGACCAGCCTTAAAGGTTTAGATGGAAATTTTCACCAAATTTAGGAATACCACATTTTACGAATACCACATTTTACGCTCTATTCTTCACATTCCTCTTATTCCTCCCATCTACCCTCCCCTATTCATTTTCATTCTTCCCTTTCCCTCGAACTTTTCATAATCATTATCCATTAAACATGAAGGCACATATGGAAAACTTCACCAAAATTGAGGAATATCACATTTTACGCTCTATTCTTCATAAACCTCCCATCTACCCTCCCTTTTCATTTTCAAACTTTTCATAGATTATCATTATACATTGAAAATGTTTCCCACCCAGCCTAACATTGTATTTGATAGAGAATTGGTTGAAAAAAAAAGAAAGTAGAAAGGAAAAAAAAAACTTCCCTATGTTTGGTGAAAAAATTTATAAAAGATTCAATTGGAAAGGAACGCGAGTGAGAGGGAAAAAAAAACCTAATAAATCTCCTCTTCCCTTCCCTCCCAAAATTGAAGGAATTTGGGAGGAAAAAGATAATTAATTAAATTCCTTTCTATTAACTAAACATTACAAAGTTTAGTTCCCTTCTTTTCCTTTGCTTTCCCATCTCTTCTCTTTCCTTCCCTTCCTTTCTTTCCTTTCCTTCCACACCTTATAAAAGTGGGAGGTTTTCACTATTCATTGCAATAGTGCTTTGGGTGAGGAATCCTTGAAGTTCAGTGTTGCTAAGCATTAGGCAATGTGAGCCATCCAACCTTCATCCAATCTCAGCCACACAAATTTACTCCTCCTAACTTCAGTCATCTCCTTTCTCTCTATGTGATTTCATCTTCTTTTTCTCTCTCCTCTTCTCTTTGTTTGTCTCACTCTTTAGTCAACTTTCTAAAGTTTGATATTGTAGGACTTTTTATCCATCCATCAATGGCGAAAATTAGGGATATGCCTCAGGATTTCAAGGATGTTTTCCGCCAAGTACAATTAGGTATTTCTTTATCTTTTTTCTTATCTACTTCTCATTTCTGCAATATGTTCCTCTCATTTTAGCAATATATTTTGTGAAGCTTAAACATCATGTTCCTATTCTGATAGAACTAGGGGTTTTTTTGGCGAATTTTAGGGTTTGTGATAAATTTATTGGCGAGTTCTAGGTTAGCATTTCCTCTCTCTCAATTAAGCATCCAAAGTTACGTTTTCAAAATTACATACTTCCTCCGTTCTAAACTAAATGAAACACTTACCATTTTAGACCGTTTCAAAATAAATAAAACATTACTTTATTTGGTATTTACTTCTCTCTACCTCTCTCCTCATCACATGGGTTCCTCATTTTCTTTCTCTCTATCTCTCTCCTGTCATAAATCCCCGTGCCAAGGCCCTACGTTTCATCCAAAACAGAACGGAGGAAGTATTTGTTTTCGTTGAAATCTGATTAATTTTTTTCCCTTTCAATTTTTCGCTTTACCTTTTTCATTGTGAATCACATCTGGGTTGTTGCTCTAAAGATGAAATGTGCACTTTACACATCAGAATTGAGGCTATCAACTTTACTTTTTGTATCTAAAATAATTTTGCAAGAGTATATATGGCTTATTCTATTGCTTTTTGAGTCTATCTAGATTATGTATTTAATTAAAGTAAAATAAAAGGAATCCATATCATTTTTAGTGCTTTATAACCATTAAGTTAACCATCATATGTATTTGATCCTAGAGTACAAAAGTCCTGAAAATATGACAATTATTTATTGGTACTTATGAGCATGAATTGATGAGTCAATGAGTCTGAGTTGTGTTTTGATTTGCATTAGTTGTACTTCGATAATGTTTGTTTTTCATAGATTTCTCTTTTAAATGTTAAGATATGTATCTTTATTGTATTTTGTACAGAAGTAACAAAGCACTCCTCATATGGAAGTAAATTTTATTTTGTACAGAAGTATCATTACTATATTTTGTAAAGAAGTAAAGACAAAACAAAGCACTCCTCATATGAAAGTAAACTTTATTGATAATTCCTTTTTCTCTAATATGACAAGTTTTTTTCCCTAATATAAATTTGCTTCAAGATGGCATGACTAAGAGAATTGTGGGTCTGTTTTCAGATCTTCTGTTTCAATTTGTAGGCCAATGAAGCATTTCTCGACTAGAATTTAGTTGGACCTTGAAGAATCCACACGGCACACTTATGTATTCACAAATAAGGGTAAGATTAGCTTTTTGTTGGTAATTTTAAGATGATCTTTTCTTTAGGAGTAAGATGATTTTATCTTGGTTAACATGATAATCGAGTTTTCTTTTTAGATACTTCCAAAGTTTCTCTTCTGCGTACTAAAAAAGGAAGACATATAAGGTAACCTGCTGTGATTTTTTTATTTTATTATGTCAAGATAAGAAATACTCCAATTGTTGTCCCAAATCAGCAATCTTGTTTTCTTGAACTTTTTTTTATTTTCGTTTGATTTTTTGTTTGGTTTCTTGGATGTTAATGTGATACCTAGAAAATTTTCAGCTTACCTCTATGTAGAGGTGGATACCCTCTGGCAAATTTTAGCCATCCATTTTTTAATTTTTTTACTTCAGAAGTACAAAAACTTCATGGGTAGTTTCTCAGTCACATTTTTCAGGTTTTCCTCTTTTTACAGTGACTGTTATTCACTGGATGCTCCAAGGATGGGAGAGGAGAGAGAAAGAGAGATGGAAGGGAGGAGATGGTATGGTTGTAATCTAGCAGAAGAACATAGTGTGAGAAAGTTGTATTGTTAGAGTCCAACTTTCTGCTGTGTTTGAGTCTTTGAGAATGTCTGGGCACATTCTAATTTCTAAGGCCAAAAATACATTGAGTTCACTTACTGTTGGTTGATGGTATATGGGTGTTTTAAATATTTAGCTAATTCAAACTATAAAGATTTGTTTTGATTCTGTATAATGGGCTGAAGTTGGGTCCTCTTCGGAATTTTCAATGGACAAAACTTTGTATTCTCTTTGAAGTTGATTGGATTTGGTGGGTGTAAAAGATTAAGGGAAAAAAACGGCCAGGCGGTTCGTATGCTGTGAAGGAAGATGAAGTTTAAGGTAGCTTACTATGGTTTTCTTCTTTCCCCTGCTTTTAAATATGATATAGTTGGTGATGTAGTCTTTTAAGATGCTAAGATTTTGGAATTTGGTGGAGTGATGGAGATTTTATCTGATTTCTGTAGAAAGATTAATGCTAAAGTGTAGTTTTTCCATGAGCACGAGTAAATAGGTGTCCTTTCTCAGTTTGTTTTGCTTTAACTCACTCCTTCGAATGTCATCAATGGAAACTGCTAGAGCTCGAAGAGACAAACTACAACTTCGACGAATATTACAAACTGGCTCCACAGTTAAAATGGGAAGACTGGGATTTGGTCAGAACTATTTTCTCATCTTCTCTAGATTCTGTCGCCAAAGCACTCAGTAGACTATAAAACGCTTATTTTCTAAATTATTATTCTTCATTTTTTTTCAAGTTTACGCAAACATTGACTGAATGAAGTGAATTTATGTACATTAAACAGATCGTGGCTGTGGCGAAGCGGGGTTTATTACCAGTTCTGATTGAAGTTACAGCTTCGATTCAACGTATACTCGTGGGTGTGATTGAAGTTACAGATCTATATTCAGCAAAAAGATCCCCATTTTAGGTGAATATGTAATTTTTATTTCTATTTAGGTTTAAATTTGACATATTCTCACAATAGTGGTTTTTTTATATTTGATTAAAGTGTCAAAAAACTATCGTTCACCAACATTCAACAGCTCAGAGAAGTAAAAAATGGAGGAGAGAAAAAGCAATAAGAAAGGGATGAACTTGTTAGGCTTACCAGAAGGTTGTCTCTCTCACATCATTTCTCCCTTCTATGTTCTCCTATATTCCATTGTTGCAAACTTTTTCACTCCTTAACAAAATCTGATCTTGTCTGGGAGAATTTCTTGCCAACTAACCATCATCCAACGACTAGCTCTATCTCAGACGGGCTCGCAATTTCAGACCCGGGTTCGGACTCAATCGTTTAGTCCATCAGTCTGCGAACCTCGCCTTGAAATCTCCTCTTTCTACCATCTTCATCTCAACCTACTCTCACAGTCCAAATTTTGCAAAAAGTAAACATGCAACAGAGGTAGTAAATCTACCTGCTCAAACATTCTCATTAGAGGTTTGGACTCGTCAAACCTCTCTATTCATCTCAAACCTCTCTATTCACCCGAAAACTCTCTCAACCAAACACCCACGTAGCATTTTCAGTTTTTTTTAACCCCCATCAAATTTATTCTTCAAAAAATTTTAACCTAATTTCATAACAATCAGATAAACTTAAACTAATTTAAAGTTCAAATTTGAGTTCCTCGATCCATTAAAGACAAAACTGAGTTCAAATTTCAAAAGCCAGATTTTCAAAAATCTAACAAAAAGCAAAATCAGAAATTAGGGTTTAGGGTTTACCTCTATTTACAATATCGATCAGCTTTTTTCTTGACGCGATCATCAAGAGCTTGTTGGACAGATTTAGACTTGACTTTAGGATCATAACCAAACTTTTTAGCCTCAACGGGAAAAAGATCTTCGTATTTCATCTTCTTCGCAGCATCGATTGTATAAATTGGGTCTCCAGATTCAGTGAGGGTAACGGGTATGTGTTGTTCATCAAGAACATCAGCTTCTTGTTGTTGTTGTTGTTGTTGTTGTTTATCATCTGATTCGTTGTTCCTGTCCTTGTTTTTCTTCTTCCTTCTCTTTTTATCAATGCTTTTGCTGCTACTGGCTAATTCTCCACCTTTGAAAGTTAAGCGCCCTCCTTTTACTCTCTCGTATGGGTTATCTGACATCTCTTCTCTCTCTCTTCTCGTCGAGATGGATTGCAGTTTGCTAATTTGCTATGGGATGATAGGGAACGCCGGAGAAATTACGAGTATGGATCTTCTAGAGTTTTATGATAGAGTTGTATATGAACCATACATTTTAAACTCAAGGGCTCATATTGGTTGGAGGGAAAAATTAGGGGGGTGGATTTTGATGAGAAAAAATTGGGGGTTTCGAAAAGAGAATATATGAACCATTAATTTTTTATTTACTTGTTGATATTGCTATTTTAGAACTCTAGATGATCCAAACACATAAATTACTAGCTTACTGGCTACTGCCTCATATAATCCTGGATTTTTAGGGTCATGTCGAATCAACATATCATTTAGTCGGGTTCAAATAGGATTATGTTAGATGCACATAGAGTTAAAGGGCGTGTTTGGCAATGATAGTTATGGACTTATAGTGGTAACTTTTTAGCTTTGAGGGTAGTTGTTATGTGTGCTGATAGCTATTAGTGGTTGGTGTATAGTTGTTGGCGGTTAGCGGCGAAAGTAGCGATATAAAATATTGATGTTATGTAAAATAAGTTCTTGAGGTAGTTATTTACAAATAATTAGTCAAAATCTCAAACCAAACTTTAATATAAAATTTATACCACTAAACACTACCCCCAAAAGCTATAATTAAATTGCAGCTTTTGACAAATACTACTAGAATACTACTTCAATCATTAAAAGCTACTCATACCACTACTTAACCAAACTCACTTATTTTTCTTAATCGAAAACCAAACATACTAAAAGCTACCTCAAAAGCTTGCGCCCAACATGCCCAAGATCGAGGAAATATTAGGTTCGTTTGGGATATCGGGTTCTGGTCATGTGTGTTTGGTAATTTTTTATTAAAGGACACGAATAAAGGAAGGGAAAAGAAGAGAAAGAAAAACAAACAAGAGGAAGAGAAAGAAAGCAACTAAACTTTTCCCTGTATGATTTGATGGAAAGATTTGAGACCAATCTAATGTTTGATTATCTTTAATTAACCAATTAAGGAAGGGAAGAGAAAATAGAAATAGCTTGTTAATTTGTCTTTCCTCCCAAATTCCACCAATTATGGAGGAAAATAAAGTCCTCAGGATTTTACTAAATTTTTTCCAATCACTTTGTTTCACTTGCTATGAAATTGCACATAATTTTGAGAGCAAAACATTAAGAAGTCATTGAAATGTTTTTTTCATCCAAATCGTCTGAACTAATTAACTAAACTAGTTGTACGAGTTTTACCGAATTCCTTAACATTAGTTAATTATGAACAAATGATAAGTAGAGTAATCAATTAAAATACTAAGATCAAGTGTAAATTAGTTTGTGTTATGTCAAGTTATGTTTGAATTGGGTTATGTCGGTTCACTATTGTTGCTTTAACTTGAATCGTGCGTGGTCATATGATCATTTTAAATCGAGTAAAAGTCGATTACTTGTCTCATCAGATCATTATCATATGGTTCAATATCTGGTTCAAGTTTTCCCCATTCGAATCGATATGATTTAGTTTCAGGTTATTTCAAATTTAGTTGGAGTTTGGATGAAGTCAATTGATTGTCAGGTTAAATAATAGATAGAGCCATTTGGCTTTCGGTTAATGTTTAAGTTGCATCTTGATCAAGGTTCGGATTATTTCTAGATAAGGTCATTACTGAAATAAAGTCATCATTAGTTCACTCAATAAAACGATGTTCCACATTTGCAACATTTATATTTTCAAGGCATATCAATATGTGAGTGTGGGTGGCGACTTAATGACTTATTGTGATATAATTCCTTTATAAAAGAGTATACACATAAATTTATCTGTCCGTTTTAGCACTGTAGTCACATAAATTTGTCTCCCCTTTTAGCACCCGATAATGATACATATCATTGTCCTAATTGGTCCAATTGAAGAAGAGCTATTGAAATTCTTGGCCCAAACCTTTAAAAGCCGTCTTGTGTGTAATAAGTTACACCATAATTTATGGTGTAACAAAGCTCACACGTGTGAATTAACAACCCTCTCTTTTTTCTTCCAAAATCAATTTCCCCCTGTTTCTTCTCTCTCTCTTTTCACTGCATCAAAACGGTTGAAGCACATCAAAATTAATTCCGTCGCCATTGATGGAGTAGGTGCGAAATTATTTCTCCACCGACTTCATTATGTGCTTGTTCCGCCGTCGATTCGATCGAATTTCAATGCTAATTGTTGCCTTCTCACCGCAAATTCGTCTTTCTTATTGAAATTTTGGTTAAAGAAAGCTTTCTCTCGCAAATCGGACTAGGCCACCAAAGCACCGACATATTCTTTTCTCCTTTGTGCGAGGTTCTCACCGGAAAGCTTGAAGCATGAGGGAGGATGGTTTCGTTTTCGCACAACAAATCACATTAATCAAGTATAAACTTAAAATCTGAACGAATTTCAGCCAATATTTTTTTTTGAATTATTACACGTAGTGATTTCCAAGATGTTTCAATTTATCACGCTTTTTCATCGTTTTCTCCCTCCTATGCTTTGTCCTTACCGCTGTTGCGCGGTGCTACGACCACCATGACTTTATCTCCTTCGATTTGGACTCTTCTCAGGTCGCAGTCGTGGAGTGGCAGAGGTCAAGCGTCACGGACACCGCCGTGGATCAACAGAGGTCGGGGGAGCAGCAAAGTGGAGTTGGTGAGGCATGCCTCCCATTGATGAGGAAGGAGAGTGAAAATATTTGGGTTTTTTTTTTTTTTTTGAAAGGCTTATATTATATTAGACTCATATTGATATAATTTATATCAATAATGACATAAAATTGAACTTTATAAATGACATGAAATATTTCTTTAGTGTCATGGAACAAAATTCTAAAATAATGTAAACAATACTAGTAATAATATAATGACACAAAACTGATCATTAATGTCATGAAACAAATCTAAAATGATACAAAATATATTAATAATGACATGAAAGAATTTTGTAAATGTTGTGAACATATATAAAAATGACACGAAACAATTTCAGAATAATACGAAACACGTCAAGAATGATATGAAAAAGTTGTATAATGACATAAACAACTACATTAGTTTGCAAATAACAATAAAATAGGGGGGAAATTAATTGAGCCATGTCGTCAAAGGGTATTTCCGTTTCAATTTCCTCGTTATCTGAAACCACCTCTGTTTCACCTTGAAGCTCAACTAATTATCCGTGACTCAGCCATGGATTGTAACCATTATCGATACCATGTATTGCCAAGCTTTTATGCTTCAGTTAGAGTCTGAAAATGACATTCAGTCTTTATATTGTGCACACAAATACTGTTTCAGGAGAATAACGTTTTACAAGTAGTGCGATAAGGTGTTTCAATCCTCTAATATGCGGATGGCAGAATGGGAACCATTCCAAAAATTTGGTAGAGTAAAATAGACCGAGTCCTTCAGCAGATTTAGTGTGGTAAACTTCAAAAGTTCATCTATTCATTTGGGTAAAGTAATCCAAAATCATTTGAGATTAAATCAGTGTTGATAAATTAATAATGGGGTAGGTGTAATTACTTCGTCTTCATGAAGTCGCAAGATCAGACACCTATAAACCATAGGAACTATATGAAACGAGAGAAGCTATACAAATTTTAACAGCATTTGTACTTGGGTCAATCTTTAAAGTCGAACAGGCCATGATCCTAAGTCATAGATCATTGTATGTGTCTCATTTAGCAATTCTGTCTTTTATAAAATCCTATGAGAAAGCAATTGTTTGGTTCAATCTTTCAAGTAATAATGGACAAATCCAGAGATTATAGAGAAGTTAAGTGAGCAAAAATACCATGATTGACAGGAAGATAACTTGATACTTTTCTACCTCCATGCAACCAGCATGTGTCCAAAATTTAAGAACAAACTGCAAGAAACCATGAACATTTACGTATGTTTATCTCCCACCTCCAAGCTGTTGCCTACAACTATTTAAGTCCTAAATTCATAGCAGATGCCCAGAAAATCCTATAACTGAATATGGCACCATCAAAATGGGCCTCTTTTTCTCTCTTGGTTTTGATACTCACCTCATCCTTTTCTTTCTATGCTGCTGGAAGACTGTTAGTAGAGGACAAAAGAGCTGACAAGTCAAATAATAAAGATAACTCTCACAAAGAGCTATCAGAAATAGAAAATGTATTCGGGGAAGGCTTTGGCTATGGGAATGGAGGAGGGGTTGATGGTAACTCAGGAATGCTCATCTTTAACCTCCCCATCCTTGGATTTGGTATCCCTCGATTATCAGGCTTCCCCGTCCCCATTTCTGCTTATGGTGGTGGTTTTCATGGTGAAGGCAGTGGAAGCGGTCAAGGTTGGAGGACTGGCGGTTTTGGTGGTGAAGGCGGTGGAAGTGGTCTAGGTTGGGGTAGTGGTGGTTTTGGAGGTGGAGGCAGTGGAGGTGGTCAAGGTTGGTGGCCTTGGGGCAGTGGTGGATTAGAAGGAAGTGGAAGTGGTCAGGGTTGGGGTAGTGGTGGTTTTGGTGGTGAAGGCAGTGGAAGCGGTCAAGGTTGGGGGACTGGTGGTTTTGGTGGTGAAGGTGGTGGAAGTGGTCAAGGTTGGGGTAGTGGTGGTTATGGAGGTGGAGGCAGTGGAAGCGGTCAAGGTTGGGGCAGCGGTGGATCAGGAGGAAGTGGAAGTGGTCGGGGTTGGGGTAGTGGTGGTTCTGGTGGTGAAGGAAGTGGAAGTGGTCGGGGTTGGGGTAGTGGTGGTTCTGGTAGTGGTGGTTATGGAGGTGGAGGCAGTGGAAGCGGTCAAGGTTGGGGCAGTGGTGGATCAGGAGGAAGTGGAAGTGGTCGGGGTTGGGGTAGTGGTGGTTCTGGTGGTGGAGGAAGTGGAAGTGGTCGGGGTTGGGCTAGTGGTGGTTCTGGTGGTGAAGGCAGTGGAAGCGGACATGGGTGGGGAAGTGGTGGTTCCGGTGGAGGCAGTGGAAGCGGTGAAGGTTGGGGAAGTGGTGGCTATGGCGGTGGTTCAGGTGGTGGAGGTGGTGGTGAAGGCTGGGGGGAGTGGTGAAGGTGGTGGTGAAGGTTGGGGGGAGTGATTCAGGTGGTGAAGGTTGGGGGGAGTGGTTCAGGTGGAGACAGTGGAGGTGGTGGTGAAGGTTGGGGTAGTGGAGATTATGGAGGTGGTCAAGGAGAGGGAAGCAGAGGTTATGAAAGTGGTTCTGGAGGAGGCAGTGGTTGGGGATGGGGTGGGGGAAGTGTTTGGGGGGTTGATGATGGAGACCATTACCCACAAGCTGGGGATGGTTTATCTGAGCCTCTCTATTTTGACAATTTGTTTGCTTCTGCTACTGGAGGGCAACTCTTGGACTCCCAAGACTTGGACAGAAAGAACAAGAATGAGCATGAGCATGACAGCCCTGGAACAGAATCAGAGGGAGGTCCCAAAAACAGAGAAAGGACTGAGCACTTTCAGCATGGTATCTTAAGCGAGTACGATGACAGCCATAAAATAGAATCAGAGGGACCGTCAAGAGGAGAAAGAAAGAGCAAGCATTATTATCATGAAAGCACAAGCAAGGAAGATGATAGCAGTGAGACAGAGACAAGACCTAAAAGAGAAGGGAGCCAGCTACACGATCATCCAAATGATTATGACCAACAAAATATAAGAGGGAAGCTAAATGATGAATCATATGGTGGCTGGAAGCACAATAGAGAAATGACAACTCTGGCTCCAGCATCAGCGTAAAGATCGCAACCACAGTGTTGCTTGCAGGTTTTAGTGTTGGTATATGCTCTAGGGCACTGAAGGAGCAGCAGACGACAGTTCCCTGTTTCTATAGATCTACACAATAAGGCTTTGATCCTATTAATATGGTAAGATAATGATTGAATAAAGTAGATTTTCATGAGGCTGCGTAAACCTGGTCCCAAATTGTCTGATAATCAACTAAGTTATTTCCACTACAAGGATTCATATTCAATTGAATGTAAACAAAATTAGGACTTTACCATTTCCCAACACTTGAAACAGTGAAATTTTCCTTACCACCTTGCATATTATGGCATTGTCATGGTATTATTTGTCCGAGTGAACTTAAAGCCAGAAGCCTACTCAAATAAGCCAATTATGTATCTAGTCTCAACTCCAAAATCTTCTTGCATCTAAGAGAAAATACCTAAAGTGACGTAGAATTGCCTAACCAGTTTAGACAGTCTCATTGTTCACTTATCATTCTTCTCCCTCAACAAGCGCGGCCGCAGCCCAGTTTGCAACAGCCCAAGGGCATGTCATGCGGTGAAATTCGTGAGTAAGTCAACTTGAAAGAAACATCAAATTTATACTTCCATTAGCATCTACACAAGTATTTCCTTTCATCTTGTAAAGTGGATTAATAAAGCTGATCAACCTAGTTCATTTCAAAATGATGAAGCCTGTATGCAGCAAGTTTCTGCGTCAGTTAAAGCATGAGAACATCAAATTTCAAGCACAAGCATGAAGCTAAACCCTGAAAGAAATTAAAAATCATTAATAATGACTGCACATTGGAGGCCAAGGAGTTTACCATATCATACGAGCTTCTGTAGTTACTTCAGCGTCAACAAAACCGTCTTGAACTGAAAACAATAAAAGCTGAGAATAACTAAGGCTATATTAAAGAAATTAAAAATCATTAATAATGACTGCACATTGGAGGCCAAGGCACTTACCATATCATACGAGCTTCTGTAGTTACTTCAGCGTCAACCAAAACCGTCTTGAACTGAAAACAATAAAAGCTAATAATAATTAAGGCTATATTATTTACATCATACAAAAATAGGTTTTAGGTCTAAGAAGTTCAAATAAGTTCATGAGACTAACAAGTTTAGATAAGAGCTAGCAAAGTCAACTTACAACTATATATGAGATTAGATAAGTTCACATAAGGGAAACTAAGTTACGTATATTCAGGTCACATATAATAAGTTCAGTTTACGTCGATTCTATCTTAGACATTTTCGGTGAAAAAGAAGTCTAAAGTCACGGATCCAAAGATTAACATATTGATGGTAGACAATTAAGATTATGTCAAAGCATGTTAAGAGACGATCCAAAGATAGTGGCTAAATGTATTTTGACCCACTAAATGATTAAACCACGCAAAAAGTATCAGAAGAAAGAAAAACATTGCTGATACATGCGCTGCAGTAGTTCTGATCAATTTCACCCCCATGATTTCACCTCATCTTTTTATTTCACAATTTAGAACAACAAATTATAAAAAAAAAAAAAAAATTATTAGTATGCATAACCGATTTATCTTATTCTGGTTACAAAGACAACACCATGAGGAGAGCAAAAGAGAACTTTTCAAAAGCTTTAACAGCTAGATCAGGAAGATACAGAGAATAGTTCCTCCGGACCTGCCATAACATCATAGCTTCTATTACTTGTCTAGAGAGCCCATAGTGCTGCCCTTGACTAACAGGGTTCTCCAAACACCAAATTAAAGTGCAGAAATTCATCCCTGACAATGATAAACATGATGCACACATGCCCACATCCCAACCTTCTACTCTCTGAAGGAGACTAGAGGATGTCATAGGTCTACATTAATTAGCTTTATTTTTAATCAATTACAAAAAATTACTAGGATATTCATTCATCTAAAGAAAAAATATATAGGATATGATTAAAATACGAGCATTCGGTAAGATCTTAAAACAGCAGCGAAAGATACTCACAGAGGAGGGAGAGAGATGCCCAGAAACACATCACCACAGATGAGATCGATCACCTTGCATCCTTGTGAAACAAAGCCATGAAAAGTGATAGGAAACTGACCGAGCAATGATGCTTGATGACTTCTTCTATCTCCTAAAGTTTTTTTTAGTATGGAAACACGGAAGGAAATTTCGGGGCCCTGTCAACATTCTCCTCGAGAACAACTAGCATTTTCCAAGAAAATACAATTCCAAGACTTGAAGAAATAATAAGTTGCACAAACTTCATATTTGCCTTTCAATTTCTTTCTTGGACAGATGCTAGATATGCTTATCCATTTGTAAATCATAACTAACCAGAGCTGATAGCTATGTTTGTTCCACAACAGTTATGCAAGTTGCACTGTCACATTGAAATGAAAAGTATGATGTGCCACATATTAACGTAGCAACAGATACAAGATTACAGCCAATAACTTTTGGCCTTCGTAACACAAAATTATATAAGAGCAAGACTTATTATTCTTATAAAACCGGACAGCAAATTCTGGCCAATGGTGAAAATTATGCACACACAACAAATTAGCAAAGAAGAGATTGATGACAAGACTTCACCTGCTATTCTGAAAAATGTTCAATAAGGTTTCACTGTACATAGAAAATTATAGCCTTTACTTTTATCATATTCACTATTTGAACATATAGAATTGCAATGTACAAAACTATTTACTTGATAAATGCAACTGTACAACCGTAGTTCATTGGACTTTCTTGTTCAAACTTCTCAACACGTGGATGGTTCTTCAGCATCTCAATTACGTTTTCCTTAAGTATTCCAGTGCCCATTCCATGTATGATGAAAAGGAGAGAATGAGATTCCCTTGATGCTATAGCAATACTGAGTGTATGAGAAGCTTCCTCTACCCTCATGCCTCGTAGATCGAGTGTATTCTTTGAAGTCTGTACAACTGGCCCATAAGATAGTTCCTCATCTTTCTTTCCACCTAAATGAGTCGAATTTCCAGGTATTTGAGGCTGCATTGATATTGACCATAGTAGATAAATTATAATTCAAACGAATGTCCCCCATAGCAATAAAGGATTTCAAAATTGAACGCTAACTAGCCTAGATAATACACATTCCAAACATCTTATTTCATAAGGTAGCTCAGATCAGTAAAGTTCACTCAGCCAACACAAACAGAATAAAGTATACCCCCCGCAACTATATTACTTGTCAAGCATTACTTTCTCGAATATCCTAACAAATGCGCCAAATTTCGGTCATGAATTTGCAAGAGAGTTTAAAATATTATAGATCTAAATAGAGAATGGCGAAAGAAAAGTACCAGAGGGGGAAACATCATAAGGAATGATGTTTTCCTATTCTTTTTTCTTTCCTTAAACATGATAAGAAAAAGTAGAACCCCCCCCCAAACAAACACACACACACAGAGTAGACCATAATCCCCAAAATAAAAAATAAAAAGTGCATCCATGAAAAATTCATCGCACCGAGAAATTGCAAGTATCCTCTATTAAATTTTTATTTTATAAAAAAGCAACAGGATCAGTCAAACATCAGCTAAAAGAAAAGACAAATATCATGCAGTCTACAAAGACATAGATAAGACGAATTCAATAGATCAATCCCCTCCCCCCCTCTTTATTTTAGTATTCACTTTCAGTTTAGATTAGTATAAGCATAATTCATATATGTATACTTCTATTTACACTTTCAAATTGTAACGATATTCAGGAGTTCGAATCAATAGACAATAAACAAAATATTAAACATCACAATTACTGCACAATCTGAATTACTACCTGGAAGGAAGTGCATTCCTTGCCCCGTAAACAAAATCCAAGATAATTCTTCAGAATATAAAATTTGTAACTGATAGGTGAAGAATTTGGAGACACAGCAAATGTAATACAGTGCATGACAGACCTGCTTTTTCAAGTGTACGCGTGAGACAGCTGCACTAGGTCCCTGTATATGTTGGATACCACTTCTATCCACACGGAATCTTACTTTTCCATATTGGATTAGAACAGTTTCATCATCTTCAGACACCTCAACCACAGTAGCCAGCTTACCTCCTAATCGCTTCACATGGACCTGCTCACCAGGTTGAGGTGTATGCAGAACTTCAAAATCTTCATAACCACTATCTGAAGTTGGACGATGACTTTCAACCAAAGATCCAATTGCCGATTCAGCCTTCTTAATGAGAGAACCATACTGATCAATCTCTGCAGTTCTTAATTGATTCTCAAACTCCTGGATCACAGTTTCTAATTTAGATTTCACGAGATCAAGTTCTTCTTCAACTTGTTGGGTTTCCTTTGCAATCAGAGCCTTCTCACGATAATCAAGATCCTTCGTTTCATCTTCAATCTTCATAGATTAGAGAGAAATTGTTACACAAAAAATAGTAACTTGAACAAAGTTTCTCATTTGACAGAACATAGCAGTATAGCACAAACGACTTCAAGCTTGATATATGCCAAAAAAAGTCCAAAATTTACCATAACATCAAGTAGAAATATAATTTTCTTCTCTGTAAAAGTAATCTGAACTTTGTAGTTTTCACTAAACTCAAAAAGCACCACGATTACCTCTCCCACAAGAATGGCAAAAAAGGTACCACACTCCGACAGTTTCAGCAGCCTTTCGTTGGAAATTCTTATAAAGAATTGTATACAGAATTACAGATTAAAAAATCCTTGACTTAAAAGGAAGTTAAGATAATAATAAAAGCTTATTCTTCAAGGCACAGAGTGGTTCATTACTCCTGCTGTGCAGGTTTCTTGGGAGATCTCTAATCAATTGAAAAGCATAAAATCTTATAGTTTTCAAAATTAAAAAACTTGAACATACAAAAATTTTGTTCGAGTGTGACCATGAAATGATAATAATGTATAGAAATAGTGGGAAAGAAATTTGTGTAAGAGCAGCAATAACAGTCAGTTTTCACTGGCTTCAATATGTAATAGGAAAGAATGTTTACAGTTCAATAGATAAGGGTTATAAGACATTTCAACAGCTCTTCAGCGTGGCTAACTATATTAAAGACAAGACTAAGAATCTTTGGAAAAGAGAAAGAGTAAGAGTTCATTCCTTTCGCCTTAGTTTTCCTTGCTTAACTTATACTTTAAAGTTGTTTTTGTACAAATTCTCCGAACTTAACCAAATTACCCTTATCCGAACTTATTGGTCCTTCGAAGTTATTTTTTTCCCTTCAAACTCAATTTTTAAAGGTGAAAAGAACAAGACCAAATGGATAATCAACTTCTCTCTCTTGTGGCCCACTTCAACTCATACTAACATTTTTTGAGGATATCGTTTTTCATTATATTGTTATTATGTGGCTAACAGGTTAATCTTTTTATAGTTTTCTTTGAAAAAAGCCACTCTTTTCTTCTAGGGGTCAGGCATCATAAATTTTACCTCCTGAACCACCACCAACAAAGAGAAACACTAGACAGCGCCAGCGGTGCAGCGTCATAAAGGTAGAGCAATGGAAAGGCAAAAAACAAATTGGGAATAAACTCAGAGATTTCAATATTAGTACAAAACTTATGTCCTAAAAGCAATCTATAATTTCAGATTATTTACTTAACATAAGTAGATAGGCCAAATAAAAAGAATAAAGAAAAATGGAATTAATAAATACATTTAATGAAAAAATGAATTAATGCAGATCCTTGAACTTCCAGACTGATTGTTTGTCACCAACTCACCGTAAAATGAGTATTGCAGGATGATAATCAAGAATTCATAGTTAACACTTGACACACAACTACATAGAGCTCAGGTTCTTTACATTTCGTCCTGCTAGACATGTCTTTGCTGTGAGTAGAAGATATTTAGAAGAAATAGCTTATCATATGTTACAGATATATGGAGGCCCTAAATCCATACCTTTGATATCTATGTATTTACATATCACTCATTCTATCAAAATGCTGCAAACACTACATCATCTCTAGGAAAATTAATAGACGGCAAAGTCATCGTCATTTGGTCACCTTAATTGGCCCCTAGGTTACAACTTTCCAGGTCCATAACTTGGGATGACTCGAAAAGCAACAGCGAAGAGATCCATACTGAAGGTTTATAAAGCTATAATCTTGTGTAAAGAAGCCAACATACTGAGCGACACCAGGTACATTGAGTCAATAAGGGTCCTAAAGCCAAGGCATAAGGCGAGAAGTGAAGAAAGAGTGCACCTTGGAAAAACACAGTGCAATTCTGGGATGTATAAATTAGCCATAGAAATCACTGAACTTTTCATAATAACACATCAAATATTAAAAAGGACACAAGAACTCATGACCTAATTTTATAAAATATCAAAACAACAATAATCTAGCGAGACTTTGTTATGCTAAAACTCCTCAAGGTGCCTTAGAGGCTATCACCCATTTACCCTTGAGCCTGGCGCCTCAATAGTCAATACCTCAGGCACACCCCAACAGATGTCCCAGTTTTTTCACATTGAAACATACCAACACATAAACCCGTTCGCTCTTTTAGAAACATTTGTCTCCTACCTATCTTCTTTCCTACTTCCTAGACTAACCAATTGAAGTAAAGGAACTGAAGAGTGATGTCACCTGATATATTACTAAACATCATGGAGTAAGGACTATGGTTAAGATGGTCATTGTCCCTTTTTCTCTAAAGACAAGCTGGATCAAGCTCCAAAAGGCAGGGTTGTCACTTGAGAGTGACAGAAAAATTACAAAGAAAATATTGTAAAGCATGTTTACAGCAGTTTCCATGTAAATTGAAGGGGAAATAAATGGCTCAATAACACAGTCCACAAGTCTGCAATCGTTGACATGACATATCATGCACTTTTGAATTTACTATGCCAAGTAACAACACTATACTTGCCCGAATCCCAAGATTCCATTGAAGCACTTATATAATCATGAATCTCGAATAAGAGAATATCTTTAAAATTAAAATTTCATTTTTATGAATAGAAATTAGATTTGAAAAGAAAACAAAATCCTCCTATTTGTTCCCCTTGAAGAGAAAAGGTGCTTTAGGTTCTTATTCTCTTCTTAGAACGATGTTTTGTAACACAAAGACATTATTCAAAATCTCAAATACTATTTTATTAAAGATCAATGCAATTACACTAATTCAATGTAATATTGGTTCTCCAGGGAATATTGTGCTACTAGCAGCAGTGAATTGAAAATTCAAGAAATTTGTCATACATCATCTAATTTGTCCAAAATTGGAATATTTGTCGATTGTCATTTTGTTTTACATCATATTCCTAAAAGAAAAAAGAAAAATAATACTTATGCAATATCCAAAGCAGTAGCTATCATAAAACGACTTCACCTGCCCATATCGCCTGCTGAAGTTTCGAACCAAACCAAATCTAATCACCAAATTCAACGGGGAGAGTGAGCCTCAGTTGTGACCCTCTATAGTCTATACAGTATACATTAAAGCAACTGAAAAATGGACTTAGGCATACGACTCATATAGAGCCATAGAGGTTCAACAATGGCAGAACTCAAGTTTCTTACCTCATGATACAAATTCATTACGTCCGAATGAAGGGATGCAGCTTGTCTTGCCCGTTCACCCATCCTGTTTCTCTCCTCCAACAAAGACTGATGGAGCTGACCTTTTCTCTGTGCCTGCTTTTCTGGCATCAGCCTCTCGAGCCAGCTTTCTGCATGATCAATAATCTTATCATCAAAGCCAATTCTCCTAGCAATTTTTAAGGCATTTGATTCACCAGAAGATCCCCATAACACCTGAAAGGTAGGCTGTAGTGTGTCCAGCGAGAACTCCATAGCTGCATTATCAAATCGCGCATCCATGTCCCTTAGGCGGCTTAAATCAGCATAGTGGGTAGTGACAACAGCTAAACTCACTCTATCTTTGAGATACTGCAAAATGCTAGCAGAAAGTGCCACCCCTTCCGAAGGATCAGTCCCACTCCCGATTTCATCAAATAGGACGAGTGAATCTTTTGTAGCCACCTCCAATATTTTGCCAATCCGCAAAATGTGACCGCTAAAAGTAGAAAGGCTTTCTTCCAAGGACTTCAATTATCAAAACAAAAAAAATCATAGAAGTGTTTTAGAATAAAAGGGGTAACATCTGACACATCAGCTAATATTAAAAAGAGAATTTCCTACCTGATGATCTCCTATATCTGCCAGAACATAATCGAACCAGGGCAGCTTAGGAACACTTTTGGCTGGCAAATACAGGCCAGCCTTTGACATCAAAGAAACAAGTCCCAAAGTTTTCATGGAAGCAGTTTTGCCACCAGCATTTGGTCCTGAGATGATTACCACGCTTTTTTCACGTCCAATCTTAATATCTATTGGAACAGGAAACTGATGCACTTCATCAGGCAGCTCTCTGGAACACATTATATTGGATTCCCCAGTCAAGTTCTCAGATTTTCCTGCACTCTGTCCTGTTATATCCTTCAAGTTATCCAAACATGGCTCAAGCAGCAAAGGATGCCGTATTCCTTCAACATCCACCAATAAAGCATCATCATCACATGTATCTGAATATAATTTAGGACAGACTGCATCCAACAGATTTGCATAACCAGCTCTGGCAACTGCAAGATCGACCTCCTGAATTCTGCCTAACAATTCATGGACATCTGCTGCTGACTTTCCCAGTTCAGAAGAAAGCATGCTTAAGATAGCTCGCTCCTCATCTTTTTCACAACTCGCCAGCCAGACTTCCATGTTGTTCAAGTCCACTGCCTCTTTAGGTTCCATGAAGTATGTTGCTCCAGAACTACTAGTATCTAAAACAACTCCACCTGGGAGCAAAGATCTACGCGAGGCTTTAATACCAACACACATCCTTGATCTACGATTCTTAACCACAGCTTTGTCAATGCCCCCAGCCTGGAATACTCGAAGCGAAACACTCCTTAAAAGAGAATCTAAAGCATCCATGTTCTTTTTCCGTTCCGACCTAATGAACTTCAAGTCATCACTAGCTCTATCCAGCACTACTGAAAGTTTACAGTCTACACAAAATTCAATCTTCCGCTCTAATTCAACCAGGAAATTGCAATTCTGAAGAATTTCAACCAAAGGATAGCTCCTGTTCAAACAGAAGCAGCACTACTAAAAAAGTTTACAATCTATACAAAATTACATATTACTTCCTCCGTTCCATAATTTTTTTAAGAAAGCCATATGTAGAAGAGAGATAAAGTTTAAAAAACAAAAAAGTGAGACTCGTGTGAAGGAGAGACAAGAGGTATTAGAATACCAAAAAAAAAACATTGCAATTAATGTGAAACTTCTATGTTCCAAAAAAGGGAACCATTGTAATTACTTTATCCGTTCTTTTTTAGTTGCAACATATTCTTTCTACCATCCACAGTTCCTACAAACATAGTCACATAAATATATAATATCTTATTTGATTCGTCTCAACGTGTAGTTTTTCAATATCTTAACTAGTTATTAGGCCCGGGAAAGAAAAAATTTTATTTATTAATATTGTACTTTGATATGATAACACTAAATACAACTTGGTCTAGTGGTTAAAACTTTAGTATATGAACTTGAGGTCACGGGATCAAAACCTATACTATGCAAATCCTAATTTTTATTTTATTGTATATGGATTACATGAACTAAAACTCCATAGGGAGAGCGCCACGTGGCACAGTTCCTTGTTTAGGAAAGCCTTTTAATAAATTTATATAGATTTTTAGAAATACACATAACTAAAATTATTAATAGTCAGAATTGTGTCTCAGTAGGTGTGAAAATGCAAATGGTGCAATTAAAAAAGAACGCGAGGAAGTGAAAAAGAGAGCAAAGGAACTCAGGAAGTACAACATAAACTTTCCAAATTAAATCATACTTCCTCCGTTTCTTAAATCTAAATGCATGCAACATTTCCTCCCAATATGCTATCCAATGCACTATCTTGTTTCTTATACAAGATGAGTAGTGGTTAATACGCAAATGTTGCACGTATTTAGAAACGGAGGAAATACAATAAAAACCAACTAACCTCTCATCATCATGCTCCAGCAACTGATCAAACAACCTTTTAGCCGACCGCAACGTGCGCTTAACCGAACAAAGTTCGCCGATGGACAAAACGACACCGGAGGCAGCCAATTGAGCAAGGTTAGAAACATCGTATACTCCAGAGAAGTCAAGTCGGGTAAGCAGGCCCAATGCGGCGGTGGTTTGGGCCAAGAGCCTTTGGGTCTCTTGGATAGACCGGCCTATAGGGATAGAACCATTTTGGGCCGCGGAGAGGCCCATTGTGGTGGAAGTGAAGCGGGAGAGATGATTGCAGAGACGATTCCATTCTAGGGTTTTTAGGGTTTCGGATTGGAGTTCTTCGGAGAGTTTAAGGAGGTGAGTTGAGTTGGAGGAGAGAGATAATCGGCAAGTGAGTTTGCGGTGCTGCGGGTGGCGGAGGA
The DNA here is from genome assembly GCA_947646795.1 of Beta lomatogona. Classification (NCBI taxonomy): domain Eukaryota; kingdom Viridiplantae; phylum Streptophyta; class Magnoliopsida; order Caryophyllales; family Amaranthaceae; genus Beta; species Beta lomatogona. The sequence goes on along the minus strand of CANSNZ010000239.1, from coordinate 1,479,212 downwards.
GAGAGAAACGGTGGTTAGGAATGATGAAGGTGTTTAAGGAAGACAGCTTCACCACCTCCATTGGAGGACCAAAAATTAGTTGCCTTTTCAATGTCATCCGTTGACGGTTGGGACTTTTTTTATTTTTTTATTGAAATAAGCAGAACTCAACTGAACTGAAACCGTAATGCCTAAAAAGAACAGAGCCGTAGATATAGCTAGAAAATAGACTTGTATCCGTTGACTCGAGTCGAAATATCTGACTCGAGACCGCTTTTTTCACCCGAAAGTGACCACTCGAGATATAATTGAAACCCGAAATAACCTGACTCGAAGTGAACTGAAAATAATGACCTGAACCGACCCGAAAATAATAAAGAAATATTTCTCACAAACAGTAATTTATGTGTGTTTATTTATTTGCTAGAAAAGGAAGTCGACTTTACCCGATTCAAAAAAACCCAACCCGGGAACTGACCCTATATTGGCCCGGCCTATCAAACTCGCACCTAACCCGGCCCGAACACAAAGGTGACCCATATATATGACCCGACCCGAAATCACCCGACTCGTACCCGACATGTATGATCCGTTTGCCACCTCTAGCCGTAAAGGTGTGTGAAGTTTGAACAGCTTTCAAAACACACACTAATCTCAGTCTCTCACAATAAAATGCAATCAATATTATAAAATTTTTAGCTGTAGTCCATTCTCATTCAAGTATTTGTGTTGGAAAAACCCCCCAAAATGCAACGATTGACTTGTGTTGGGAAAACGCACAAAATGCAACGATTGATTCGATTTAATCTCTTCGTAAACGTTGTAAGAGATTGATAGTAATTAGTATGGTGCATTATGGCTAATAAGGTATTCAATCATATTCATAAATTATTAATAGGGAATAATGTAAGGGGTGGCAACTTCTCAAAGGATGAGAACCGAATTCGCAACTTCAAGCTTGTGATTAGAGGGTGGATAATAGAGTAGATTGTCATGCTTCCCCTCCTAATTCTCTAAGTACTACTTCATCTTGCAATAATAGTGACCTCACACATAAAGTAAAAGTTACTACTTTAATTATTAACTAAGCATAGTTGATCTCTTCATTTTTACTTGTTTACCCCATAGAGGTTTTTGCTTACATTTTTAAGTTCTGGTTTGATAAAGTTGAGGAAATACAAGACTAGTAGAAAATCCAATATATAGTTAAATGTCAAAGTAAAGTGATACTCCCTCAAAGAATTATTATATTCGTTTAGATTAGTCTTTTAAAGAAATCCGAGAAGAGGAAAATTTGTAAATTACTAAACAACAATAGTACTATAATACTTTGTTTTTTTCAGATGCAATATTTGCTTTTTGGGATTCTAAATATTTATGTCGAACTTTCACATATATCTTCAATTATGTAACTGTTACACTTCGATATACTAAATATTTACCTTAAATTATGTCGAATTTTCATATTTTTGAATTCTTTGATATTTTTAAGACTGATGAATTACTAATTCTTTACATGAAAGATTGAGTTCCAACTATTTCTTATCATCTTGTGGTGAGATGATGATTTTGCAAGGGGTTTGAGTAACAGACTAACAGGGAGAACAGTTCATATTTTTCCTTCAACCATCAATACTTTGTCCACGGAAGAAAACACAGTACACAAAAAGGTTGGTTATTGCAGTACAATTTTGTACAATATCCCAGTTCTGCAACCCAAACCTTTGTCAAACACACGAAAAGTTCGCAAAACCTACATGAGATTCCAACATCAAATCTCCAAGAATAGAGTTCCTTCATGAATGCTAGCCACATAAATAGTATGTACATTTTGGCTTAGCTTCCTGAATCCTGATTTCCAAACCATCTCCGACTGTACAATTAGCAATCATCTATATAATTTGTGCCGCGCCAACCTATTTAAGAATCATAAACAAGATTTAGAATTATTGGAGCATTAGATTTTCATAGGCAGAGAGAAACATTAGTGGTAATCAACAGATTTTAGACTAGTAAATTAGTACCTTAAATCCATCTACGGGCTATTCTGCTAGAAGACGGTTTCCACAGGCACCAGGGGCATGTTTTCCTTCTTTATAAACAAGGTTTCCCCTTACAAATGTTGCCAAAACTTTACCGGAAAGTTTTCTTCCGATGTAAGCCGAGATGCTCTATAGTGCATTCAAATGAAACCAAAAGTCAGATATATATGTTTTGGTTAGAAAATGAAAGCACAAGTTGATGAATAGCATATAGCTTAGTTTTGACTGTTTTGTCCTACAGTACAGAAAGCGAGTATAAAATGTAGTAACTTACAGGATGTTTAATGTATGAAGGATGATTTTCGTCAAGATGGAACTCTGATTCAGGCTCCCATGCAACAATATCTGCATAATTCCCAACTGCAATGGACCCCTGTACATGTTCATAAGCTCAGTATTTAGAACTTCAGATTAATATTGACCGATTCTGTGTCTCATTTCATGCATATATATGAAATTGGTTTCACAATAATAGGCCAATCACAGTACTAAAATTATATACCTTCAAATGTTGGCTAGCAAGTTTGGCTGGTTTCTCGCTCCACCAAGAAGCGATTTGCTCTAAAGTCACCCCATAATTACGACCTGAGGTCCATGTTGCGGGAAGGACATACTGTGCATATATAGAGGAGATTAATTTAGCTGAATGAATAAATCTAATACTGATATTATTATTTTTGTTTGACAGGAAATGCATGGTGTAAGATTTGCAGTACTGATATCAACGTCCTGCTTGGTAATGATGATGAATTTACATGTCAATTTGTATAGAAAGTTCATTTGATGTCCATGGTATTGAAACTTCATCCTCAAACATGTGTTTTTCTTTCATAAATTTCCATTACCAATCAATAATGGATGATTTTTTTCATGAAATCTCCCATAAAATCATACTACTATCTATTAAGTTTTACCAAACAAGCTGCAAAAATAATGTGTACTTGGTAATGTAGAATGCACTGACCTGCAAAGATGATATGCCACCCCATGCCTTCAAGAAGTCACCCACTTGTAGAAGTTTAAGTTCAGGGAGTGCGGGTGAATGATCAGAACTCAGCATATCGATATCTCCATTCTAAGAATAGCAGCATAATGAGAAAAAGTCCAATTTATTGATTGAAAATTATAGAAACCATCATAATTTGGTGCACAGGGATTATTTAGGTACTGAAAATTACCCTCAAAGCTTCCCATAGTTTTTCCTTGTTTTCAGCATCTCGGATAGGAGGAGCGCACTTAAACCGTGTATCTCCATCAGGAATCTCATCTGCTGAAAATGCCAAGTAATGTGGGCATGTTTCTATGCTTATACTGTCCCCTCTACCCTTTGCTTTCTGCATAAAAAGATCATGCAAACAACAAAATTATGAAGAGAAGACATTATGTGTCTCACAGGATAATTGATAGTATTAATCATATTACCACATTTTCACAAGGTTTGCTCAGATAATTAACGAAAGCTTAAACCATTTATAAACATAAGATCCAATAAGTTTAGAATATACCTTAAGAAGGTCTAAAGAAGATCGAGCATCAGAAAGATGAACTATATGAAGATGAGCTCCTTCTGAAGGACCACCAACTCTTGTGTTTTCACTAATAGTCAAGAGATTTCTAATAGCTCCCTCCTCCCTAACATAGAAAGATCAATGGTTGTTCGATATGAGATAGGGAAATTGAAGAAAAATTAAATCTTAGTTGAATAAGTTAAGATGTAACTCACATTGAAGGTGGTCTAGTCTCGAGATAAGTTGAATATAACCGAGCATCGTTCTTATTGTCCTTCACTAAGTCATCTTCTTGAACTTCTGCATGTACGAGCAATGGTCTTTGGAATTTAGCTAAGATAGACAGTCCTTCCTACACACCAAAAGATTCAAAATAGATATGGAATAAGTACTCAACAGAAGCATAATGTATTATTATGATTCACCAATAGGGGGAAATAATCACCTTAATGTGAGTAATGTTTGTCATTGGGAAGTCATTGATTCCTGATGGACACATGAAAGACTGCATTGGAGAAAGTGTTTGTTAATGAAATTGGAAATTTGAACTCTGATAATTTACCATGAAACTGATTCATAAATATATCATAGCAAAGATGTTATTACCTTCAAACCAAGAGCACCGGCTCTAAGGAGACGTTCTAAAGCAGTTGCATTGAGGGCATTATCAGGCACAAGACCACCCCAGAAGCCTAAAGTAATAATCCCAATTAAGAAGCAATTTTATTATTGAATCAACAAAAACAAACTAATCACATGGATTTTAAAACTTACCAACATCAACATAAATTCTGTTCTTTGCAGCCTTAATCTGTTGAATAAACAGAGAAATGTTACAGTGTTTTCAAGATGAAACTAAATAGAATTTCATATATAACATGTGAAACTTGACACAGATTGCTGGTTTGATTAGTGGACGAATTAGAAAAATGTTTAATACAAGCATTATCCTTACCTTAAGCTTAAGAGTTTCCTCAGAAACTGTTGAAGGTTCACTATTCAAAGGCATGTCTATCAGGGTAGTTATCCCACCTGTCGAAACGTTTGTTAGTTTAGTTATATAGAGATTATAAGCAGATAGCTAGCATTAGTTTGATATGCAGAGGAGCAAGACACTAAAATACACGCAAAACGAAAGCGAAAGAAGAAAGTACCAGCTGCAGCAGCTCTAGTACCAGAAGGGAATCCTTCCCACTCATCTCTTCCGGGATCATCAAGATGTGCATGCCTGTTGACAGGAGAACAAACATGGTTGTTGAAAATGAAATAATGTACAAAATATTTCTCCTGTACATTAAAGAATTCACACCTTCAATAGCAGCGAAAACGAAAAATTGCACATACAACCGGACCATATGGTCAAGCCCAGTACTCGTTACACAGGATACATCAAAAGTTAAGTTCAATACGTATAACTTTTTACGTACTTTGCTTAACTTTTCACGTGTGTTCTGTAACTAATAGACGTCCTGGTACAGTCATGCCGTCTGATATAAGAATTTGTGATGTGCGCACAAATATATAATGTTGTATGAAAGCATGAAGATTGGTTTGATTAAATTAATTATAATGATGATAAGGTATAGGCTTGATTGAGGTCTTACACGTCGATAAGGCCTGGCATGACAACGGCCTCCCCAAATTCAACTATGTGACCCTGCCTGATATATCCATGCCAATCTTCTTCTTTAACAATGCTAAAGACTTTGCCATCTTTTATCTCAACTGTTAATTTGTTCACATTAAAGAAATATGATTAATTTTGGTAATTGTGGAGAAAGTTTTACATTAGTGATAAGGTTTGTGCTTCTTTCTTATTCTGTTGAGTAAACAAGTATGATCACGCTCACTTTTAAGCTAAAAAATATACTCCTCTGTCTTATACTAGTTGCAACAGTTGCAGTTTGTGAAATTTGTCCTTAAAAAAACGTTGCAACTATTTTAAAACGGAGGAAGTATACATAAAAAAAAGCGATGCAATACACGGCGTACACCTACCTGCACCAGAAATGACTCCGTCCGGCGTTACAATCCGTTTGCTGGATATCCAATAATGGTTGTGAGGTAGAAGGCTACATTCAGTTTGAGAAGTCTGCAAGGTCATGAAAATTCTTATTTTTAAGGTTTCTGAAATAAAGTAAATTAGACTTGCTGCAATATAAACTACTGCCACAACTGTACAAAATACTACCTCCGTTTCACAATACATGTACCATTTCTCATTTGAACACTATTCATTAACCAACTTTGACAATATTTTGGCACTATTCATCAACTAACTTTGACAATCTTTCTTTCACCATTATGCAAGAAAAAACATAGCCAAGTGGAATCTTATTAAGTTCGTCTCAATGAAAGGATTCCAAATATCAACTTTTTATAATTTATATAAATTTATATGCAATTAAAGATATTAATGTCTAAAGAAGTGTGTTGCAGTACGTGAAAAAGCAAAGGGTGAAATGGAGGTAGTATAATAGAAGACATTAGCTGGGGCATTTTGTTTAAGGAACTTTCACTCGGCAGTACAAGATCCAGAGGACATTAGCTGGGAATTTCTGTTATACAGAACTTTAACTATGTGCAGTGCAATTGTACAAGATAACAACATTAGCATGTGCTTATGTTTGTATTGTATTTGTGGCGACATAGTCTTATAATTTCAGAAAATTCCCTTTGAAATTTGCCCTTACTTTAAGAGGTTAAATGACAAAATTATTTTATTAGTATTAGTCGTAACTCGTATATGACCATATAGTATTTGATGGCACAAACTTAAACACAAGGGTGCATTGTTAAATATTCGTACTACTACACGATAGTATAAAGATAATGCCAAAACCTCTCTTTGTTTTTAGCCAGAGTTTCACCAAGATTTTTACATTGGATATTAATATATTATCATGGGAGTACTTTATTGAGCATAAAATAGGAGGTCAATTGTTAAGAGCTCCCATCTCTCGCGGGTTCGGAATTATTAGGGTTAGACTCTTGTAAAAGTTTTAATAACTAGTTTAAATGACTAGAGTTACCTTTATAAGTTAGAGATTCCCTTATTTCCTCTATTCTTATAATGGTCGTGCTCATGTCTTCTATAGGCATGAATATTTCTTATAAGAAAAATAGAGTATAACATTGCTCCGTTTTAGCCTTAAAAATTGTTTTTAAAAAAACTAATTCACTCCAACTCAATATACAACTAAATTCATTTTAGACGAACATTAAATAATGTAGTATCAAATAAGTTCAATCAGAACTTTCTCATACACTTCTAATAAAAAATAAAAGGCTAAACAACTAACTATTTTTGTAGAAAACAAAGTGTATATTAACACTACTATCCTTTGATCTTTGTGTTAATAACGACGGTAAAATCAATAGATACATTGTTCTGCACAAATTAGTTATCTGAATATTCCCAACTACTATGAAAAAAAAAAATTATTCCCTTTCAGTTGCTACACTAGCCTGGGATGTTTTCACTTTAATTACAAGAAGAAAAAAATGGAACCAGTATAAAATTGTTCAATATTCCCAATCACATCACATGAACCATCAATATATAGAAGTAGTCCATATTGTTTTTTGTGATAAAAGAAACCAATTGGCAATTAAAAGCAAACGTGCAGTTACAAAATACTTTTCTCCTTTTTCTCGTGATTTTAGCTCATAAGAATCGTGTAGCTTTAACCAATTAAGAGTTGTACTTTAATAAGCTTCAGTATGAACAGTACTTCAAGTCTCATATAGATTCCGGCACCATTAAGTTTTGAAGTATCCTGTATTTTAACGATGATAATCTACTAAGTTAATCCCTCTATCTCGAACTAGTTATCATGTAATTCATTCATAATGTGATAACATAATATCGTCTTCGTCTTTAATCCAATTTCTGTAGCTGTATAGTCAATCCCTCGTTAATTTTGTCCAGTCTACATTTTTTAATATATTGATTTTATTTGCAGAAATATTATTATAAATATGCAAAATATACCATTTATTACCAAATGTTTATGAAATATGATTCATTAGAAGTCTTTGATAAAGGAAATAGAAAATCAAAAGTATATGATTCTCTAAAAGTTACTTTAATGAAAACAATTAGAAAGATGCAGAATTTTGAATTTAATATCATCATTAATTTAGATATGATGCTTAGGCCCTATCCACTTCACCTTAAGATAATATTCCTACACAGGCTACATGCACGCATCATTGATGTACCGAAGACATAATTGTTAAAAAAATTGCTTCAAAAATTTATTTCATCACTAAAATAATGATACTTTTTTAACAATTTATATATTAATTACATATGGATATTTTAGACATTTCAAGAGGACACCAAAAATATTCAGGTGTTTATGAATAGTAAAAGTTGTATGTATTAAAAAAGATCTTGCTAACGGACACCCGGGGGCGTTGGATAATAAGCACTAAATATATTTCCTAAAAATGGTATAAATCTTGAAATGCATCCCAAAATCACGTGTCAATCGATATAATTAATGTTTAGATTCATTTAATATTTCCATTTCTAGTTACCATGAGTACTTGTTAATTTTTGCTTAGAGAGTTGAGTAGTAGTAGTATTACAGATTTTACAGTACTTATTAGTAATAGAATAAGTTTCAAAACTACCACCAGTTGCGATAACCCCTAAAGTTAAAAAAAAAAAAAAAAAAACCTACCAGTTGCAATAGAAGATAAGGTAAAGATAAGATATGAAATAAAATACATGCGACGCACCTACCACTAGTTTGTACTAAGTATCCTGAGTTGATACGATTTAGGTGCTCATTTTATTGGTAAGCTTAATATTTTAATCAAGATTAAATACTAATGACAATTTCCTCACGTTTATTCTGTTAACGTTGTACTGTCATTAAGGAGTCTTGACCAGAATTAATGCTCCAATAGAAGTTTGATTAGAAGTGCCGTAATAATTGACCAACTAACCTAACCAGAGTTAGATTGACGCTCCACATTTAACTAGTGTCACAAATTTGTTTATTGATTTTTTTTTTAAATATTCCTTGTAAAAGATTTATAATCTTTTTCCTTTATTTTTTTCTTTGTGTGGTAGAGGCTAAAGAGTAAAGACCAACTCAGACTTCCCCAACCAAACACTTTTTCAACATGCAGCAGAAATGCAGAATGCACGGGCAAATTGAGGCCGTCAACAAAGCAACTGTAATGACTAATGAATGACAGCTTGTGGAAAACGATAATAAATTTAAGAGGAAAGAGATGAGATATTTTGACATTGTAAAATATCAGATGGTCTGACATATTCAAATTTCAGTAATGTATCACATAGTCTGACAGATTCACGCTAATAATTAAAATAATACTCTCTCCCTCCCATAATAGTGTTTGTTTGATTATTTGTTTCTCTATTTTGAGGTCAAACTTTCAAATCTTTGACTAAATATTCTCATTTGTATATAAGGAAAACATATTCACGTAGGATCTTGTTAGAATTTCAAATGTTCATCTTGGAAACCGTGTAAAAAACAAACAATATTATGAGAGGGAGGAAGTAATAATAAAAAAAAAAGGTCGAAATTACAATAGATATAGATAAAATGCAATCTATGAGAAAAAATTTCATTAGTGGTCTAGAGGTAAAATACGGTGTCACAAAAGATCTAGCTAGTTGATTGTTTCTTAGAAGTAAGTAGAATTTAAGAGTCATTCGTTATTATATTTATTTTGAATACTGACGACGGAAAATTAACATATCTTTTTTATGGGTTTTCAAATAATTGTTTCCCAATCTAAAAACATTAATACTGAACAAACCCTTAACTTTAAGAGCCTAAATTCTACATTTCAACCCCAGTCAAATTTTTATAATAAAGAAAATAGAACGGATATATAACCATTTATTTTAAATTCTAGTAAGTTTTTATAAAGAAACGGAGAGAATACTATTTAAAAAATATTACCATGCAACCCCTAGAATGAAAGGGTGCAACCCTACGAACCCCACATCCACACACCCACACAACTAGAAAAGTAACGAGATTCTCTCCCGTAGTGGCTCTCAACGAATGATCTAAAAACGCGCGCGTACATATGAGGCTAGTTTAACTAACGCAATAAAAAAACATGAAACAAAAAAGAAAGAGGAGGAAAAAAAAAGAACAGACCTTGATAGAGATCTTAAGGAAGAAGAAGAGAATGGAAGCGATAACAGGTAGTAAAGAGAAGAACTTCCGTTTGTGCAACTCCATTATTATTATTCACTCACTCTCGCTCTTTCTTCTCTTCTCTCTTTCTCTAGATCTCTCTATGAATGAATGAATGAATACGATGAGAGAATTAATGAATGAATATAAATCTATTAGATACTTATATATTCTGTCAAATATTATATCATATGATAATATATACATATATAAAAAAAGAATCCTATACGCAGCCAACCACTTGACTATAGCAATTTTAAAAATTAAATAAGTGAATTAGAAAAGTGAATGGCCCACCAGAATCGTTGGAATATGGAGTAATAGTAGAAAGAGGAAAGGAATCAAAACACTCCGTGAAGAAAGGGACCAATAAGAAACGTTAGCAAGTTGCATCTCTTTTTACCATTTTTGTTTTTCTCTAATTTCTTCTCTTTTTTTTATAATAAAGATACCCAAAGATTCTCTTTTGTTTTTTCTTTTATTATTAAAAAAAAGTTTCATAAGTTGGGCCCCCACACTCAAGTGGATTCTAGACTATGCTCGTGCAGTCGTGCTGTCATTTACAATTACATCACACTGGCATAGTTGCATGCACCATCAACATTGTTTTTTTTTTTCTAAAAAAAAGTTTGCTTTTTTTACTAGAAAAACCATTTATGAATTATAAATAAAATTACAAATTAAGAAATATTTTGTTAAAAAATTGTATCTGGTAGTCCAGTGAGAATGCATCAACTAGCTAAAAGCCAAATCAGACGTCTGCACACTTCCCTACCACTCCTTTTGTCCCCACGCACCAACCCACCACCCGTCTTTCTTTTGCCCCCTTGGGGCCAAGGGGCCCAAGAGGCCAAGACTATTATGTATCCACTTACATTTTACATGTTGTCAATGTTTATTACTACTTCCTTTGTTCCATAATAAGTTAAACACTTACTATTTTAGAACGTTTTAAAATAAGTGAAACATACTTTAAATGAAAAAAAGAAAATGATAAAATGACAAAAGTACCCCATTACAAACTTAGGTGGTTTGCTTTTCTCTCTCCTCCTTTTGATAAAGTAAAGGGTATTTTATGACTTTTTGGCTTTTGAAAGTGATGTTTATTAAATCTTGTGCCTAATTTCTATGTTTCACTTATTATGGAACGGAGGAAATATTTTGATATTATTCTTTTTTAGTGTAAATGGGAGACTAATGCTATGTTCAGTTCACCTTATTTTTGCTTATTTCAGATCAGATCAGATCAGATTATGCTTATATTTAAAAACTTATTATTATTATTATTATTATTATTGTTATTATTATTATTATTATTATTATTATTATTATTACTATTATTATTACTATTGATATTACTATTTACTAGTACATTTGTTCAAAAATATTATTATTATTGTCATTGTTGTACTTATTAATTATTAATATTGGTAATTATTATTATGTCGTTGCTATTATTATAAATGTCATTGATATCACTATTTGAAGCTATTTGTGTTCAAGAAGAAGAATGTTCTTTTGGCATTTGTACGTGTTTTTTTTTTATATTTGTTCTAATTAATAATTTTGATATGTGATGTTCTTTTTGATGTTGTACATGTAATGAACATGACAATATGTTATGATGTTTATTTTCTTAAACAAGTTTGGTAGAATAATATATATTATATGTTATTAGTTTATATAAAACATGAGTAGCATGGGATAAACTAATGATTTCAACTTATCTTTAAAAACAAAGTTTATATAAAACAAGACAACGATATAAGAAAAATATTTAACCATTTTGTTCAAGATCATATGATTATATATATTTAAGGTTTATTTATAATAAAAAAGAACAATTTATTGATATAACAAAGTACATGTTGTTAGTTAAATCCAAACATGTCATCAATATAAAAATAACATCTATCTTTTATTTTTAAAATATGTTCTTTAAATAATGTTCTTTAAATAGATTTTGTATGCTCTTTCAGTATATGTTCTTTTTTTAATATCAATATATGTTCTTTTCATTACTACCTAAATTCTTATTATTAACGGACCTTGAACATAAACAATATGTTCTCTTTTACCATGAACAATATGTTTTTTTACCTAAAATGTGTGTTCTTTTATTTTTAATTTTTTTTTTGGGCCCCTTTCGGGAACCCCATGGTAAGATAAATTTCCTCTGGGCAGCCTTCGCACAAGGTCACTCACCTAGAGACCCAACAAGCCCAATCCCCTCCCCCAACCCCTCCCCCGCCCACAACAATATTGAAATATATGCTTCCACCAAGATTTGAACTTTGGTCTCCCATGTGGGAGGTAGAAAGCCATACCATTGGACTCAAGAGTCCTTGGTCTTTTATTTTTAATTGTATGTTCATATACTAATGTGTTCTTTTTCAAAAAAAGAAGTAATTATGCTATTATTATTATTATTATTATTATTATTATTATTATTGAAAGTTATGCATAGTAATAAAATGATAGTAATAGTAATACTAGTAATGAAATACAAAGTAATAATAATATTAGTAATAATATGTTTTGTAAAAGATAAGTTCAGAACATATCAGATCTGAAAAAAAAAGTTCAGATCAGATAAGTTCAGATCAGTAAAATTCAGGTGAACTAAACATAGCCTAAGTGCAGTGACATAGACAGTATTCGGTCCCAGGTTTTGGGTACCACCCTAACAAGACTTTACCAACTAGGCTAAGTCGCATCCACTCTAACTATATATTCATTAAGATGAATTAAAAAAGATATCATAAGATTGTATTTGTCCCTATTTCTTATAAAGTATTTAGAAGATTTTGTTTGCTTTTGAGCAGTGCCAAGATTTTAGGTAGGTACATTTTCATGGAATGGGAGGAGTGCGTACTTTCACTATTCCATAATGCTTACAACATTTGTAATTATGTGGTCTCCAATATAGTACTTTAACTATTAATATATGGGAAATTCTACATGGTGGCCTTCTACTTTGGGTTTTTCTACTTGGTGGCAGGCCAAAAAATATTTATATCAAGTGACCTCCTACTTTGGCTAATTATACTTAGTGGCCTTAATTCACTTAAAACCTAGCTAAACCATCATTTAAAGTAAATTTACTAACCTACCACTCTAGATAATTATAATTTTAATAAAAATCATCCCATTCTCGATTAAAACTCCCGCCTTCCTTTCCTTCTCACCAGAAAGATTCAGTAGCTAGAAATTTTTATCTTTCTCTCTTGCCAGTCTTGTTCATTACTGTACTTGAACTTTTATCTCGTGAGCTGTTCAAGTTTTATGGAATTGTGCATGAGCCTCAAAGCCCTCCCCTTCTTTTAACCAATTATCAGTTTTATTTCCTGAAACTGATTCATGATAGCCCTTTTGCCAATTAACCTGGGATTATTGCATATTTGTGTGCGATTTTAGTATCTTTGCATGATTAGCAAGACTATCTCAAACAATTGGTGGCCTTGGGCTAATGTTAATAATTGGGACCAAATAAAAAAGAAGATGACACAAATTTGGAGTGTATACATTCCGCATCGTTATCCAACAAAATATTAATCAAAAGGTTTCAGGAACACAAGGAGACCGTATGAGATGAGAGAGATGACTCAGGGTGAGTAATGAGTTTTGCTTTACTGTTTGGACTATCTAGAAATCACAAGGGATGGGTTTTTTTTTAGGGAAGACGGATGGGGGTTTTTTATTAAAATTATAATTAACTAGGGGGGTAGGTTAGTATATTTATGTATTACTATAAAATAATCAAAAATTGATATTTAAAAACTACACATGGAGATCAATCTAGCAAGATTTCATATGGCTATTCTTCCTATAATGGTGAGAGTTTATGGTCAAATATTATAAAGCTTGATCTTATAAGTGCAAGTGTTGCAAAAATTATATTGCAGAGGAAGTATACATTACTTAGTTTTCGCAAAATTAAACTTTCAAAGTTTGAGTTTTGCACTATACAAAAACTTTACACTAACTATTCTAGGCATGTGTTCTATTGCCTACACGGGATGAACACGTATTTGACTACCTCATTGTAAAGGTTTTAGTTTTGAAATATGTTTTGAACAAGAAGTCGCCAACAAGTCTTGAAAGGAAGACTCATAAACCTAATTGGATACTGGGAAACCATAGGGACAACTTAGGGATTTATCCAATGTAGATTTCCCCGTCATGACTTCGTAATTGGTAAATGAACCAAATATTGAGTTTGGGGATGAGGGTACGAATATGATCAGGAATCAAATTCGTCCATTGTTGAACTTTACTTAATACGATTCATGTTCGAGTTTTATGCCAATAGATCTATAACCAAGCAATATGTTCATGCAATCTGAAAATTAATCTATGCTGGTTCGTTAAACAGATAAGACTAAACTTTGGTGACATGTTATTTAAGCAATCAAAATTTCTAGGATCCAAATTATCTGAATGTAATATTGGAACATTTATTTAGGTATTTGATTAACAGAAATAAATATGTGAGGTGATGAAAGCGATAAACATATAGCCTGTATATGAAGATAATATAATATGGAAATAAAAAGGAAAAGGAAGATAGGTTAGAATATATAAGAGCATGAATTCCTTTAATATCTACATCATGAAAAGTAAATTGTTAGTACAATGAAAATTAAATTATAAGGTGATGAAAGCGATAAACATATAGCCTGTATATGAATATAATATAATATGGAAATAAAAAGGAAAAGGAAGAGAGGTTAGAATATATAAGAGCATGAATTCCTTTAATATCTACATCATGAAAATTATATTGTTAGTTAATAAGAATTAAATTGGAATTGACCCTTGGGAATTATACATTCGTCGCCTGAGTTCGCGAGAGGAGCAATCTTGAAGCTTAAAATATGAAAGTAATGGAGATCAAAAAGTGTTTGAATATGTGTTTGAAGTGTTTTGAGAGTATTTCGTAGTTGGAAGCATGAGAAAGCGTTAAAGTGGCATCGTAAAACATTTGTAGAACACGAGGTCTATTTATAAGAAAACAAATATGAGAATCACGCGTAAAAGATAACAAAAGCGCTGCGCTTGGCGCACGGCCATGCGCGTGACTCAGGCTTCCTGCATCAACGTAGAAGATTATGAGTTTCTTTGTTTCGCTGACTGTGTCATTTGGGTGTGCTTGACACATCCGGCTGCGCATTGTGCAAACGCAAATCAGACCGAATTTTGTTTGTTAAATATTCCTTCTATCTTTGATCAAATAATATCTTTTAGATTCGAAAATCAGTGATCTTAAGGAATAAAAATTGAGTTTCATAATATATTTGAATATATAAAATATTGATTAAAATTAATTATTATGATTTAATTAATATTTATTAAAAATACAATTAATCACAAGAATAATTAATTGGTTAATTAGGCTTTTTAAACTGGATTTGGAATAAATAAATAGACTTTGAGTTCTTAAAATGATTTTGGGATTTGCTTGTTGGATTGCTCTTCATTTGGACCGGACCAATTAGGACGACGATACGTTTCATCATTGGGGTGTTAAATAGGGAGACACGATTATGTGTCTACGGAAGCCCTTACTTTGACCGAGGTTCGTGAAACCGAAAATCAAAGTAGTATGTGTGGGGACAGAGAACAATTTTAGATGTTCTGCTATCCACAATTGGTCTATATATCGCCAGTTTTTGCAATATAAAGTAGTCTGCAAGACGATAACTACAAGCAATTAGATTAGCTTGCATGAGAAGATGTTAACGGATAGGTTCAAACAACTCAGATTATAATGCACTTAACGATGCAATGATGCAAACTTAATCTCTCTAAGGATGCATGAGACCCTAGCTAATACCCTATGCAAGGTCAGGGTTATTCAAAGCTAAGATAGATAGATGAAACGTCATTCAAGATCAGGGTAATGCAAAGCTGAAAGAACTTGTTTGATAGGGTCCGCAAGTGAAATTTCGCAGATTACAACTCTTCAGGAGTTTATTTTTGAGGAACCACCACAAATATAGGAATCCCCCAATTTGGTTAAGCTTGTCTTGAATTAGGCACTATGAGCCTATATTAGAATGTATTAGACTTTTAATTGAGCATTTGGATTTTCTTCATTGGGGAGTTAATGCAGGCGAAGTCAGATATCGCCAAAGACAATAGAAATATTGGAGAGTTCTTCAGGGACAAGGAGAGTTTGGATTGAAAATAAAAGGTTCAATTTGTGATTCATAAAGATATAGGTGGGAAAAGGCTTTGACATGGTTAGGTTCAGACTCGAGTCTATGTCGGGATATAGAAAAAGTACTTTAATAACATCATTTTTTTAATAATACAAAATTACATATTAATAGTCAAAGATATGCATCGGCAAATATGCAAGTCAAACCAGGAACATCAGGACGGAGGGTATAGTATATTTACTTAGATGGGTAACACTTTTAAATTATTTACTCAGTTGGATAATTTATTGGTGTTTTCATCTTAATAGATAGCATATGTTAATACAGTTAATTTTCGAGTCAATAATTAAATTTGCTTACTATATTTTCAACTGTTTATGAATTCCTACATCACATTGATTTATCATATTAGAATGCAATCACATTTATAAAATATGCATTCATTAATATTTATATATAAGTATACTTTTTCCTTCAAAAAAAATATATAAGTATATTTACTGAACAAAAAATTCCCATACATTATGCAAAATTTCAAGAGCTAGTAAATTTCATAGAAGAAGATAGTTTGGTGCTACATCGCGAGAAAAAAAGTTCTTACAAATTTGATTACTCCTTGTGCCCTATATTACTTGTTACATTATCTTTTGGCACAAAGTTAAAGGGAAGTAAAAAAAATGTTGAGTGGTTTGTGTGAGGTCCACTGTAACAGCCCACCGTCTTAACCTTCCTTAAATTAATTAAAGTTATACTTAATAGTGTTAGCGGAAGCAAATCATAGTAAAATGGTACGGAGGCTGTCACCTGCTAGAGTCAATCCCATTAATATGGTTGAGTTGACTCTACGAGCGGAGTTAGGAAAGCATACATCATACAAAATATAGTTTAGTCATTACAAGCCCATAGTAATATCACAATATACATTCAAGCATTCTTCACAAGAGAAATGTTAAGTTTCAAAAGATGATCATGTTCAAGCCCTGGTTCGCTATGATTGTTGTCATAACATTTCCCTAGAGCTTCCCAGCTGCCTACCTTAGCTTGCTAATTCCTGCACAAGAGTCTGCCCCCACCAGGACAGGTTCACAGAACAAAATCAGCTTATGCTGGTACGCAA
Organism: Beta lomatogona; assembly: GCA_947646795.1. Taxonomy (NCBI): domain Eukaryota; kingdom Viridiplantae; phylum Streptophyta; class Magnoliopsida; order Caryophyllales; family Amaranthaceae; genus Beta; species Beta lomatogona. The sequence goes on along the minus strand of CANSNZ010000239.1, from coordinate 1,462,208 downwards.
ATCAATCCAAAACTAATTATGGTGGCTGAAAATAAGGAGTGTTCACACTCCAACATATCTTATGCAAATCATTATTTTGGCAAAGTGCCTCTGTCACAAGATTACAAATGTCAAGTGTTCAACATGTTCATTTGCAAACATTTAAATATGAACACAAGTTTAACCGATTACATTAGTGCGCAGGAAGAAGAGATCACACATTGAGGTGCACCAAGGTGCAGGCCTCCACACAATTCGGAGCTTAGGCTCCTACTATTTACTCGCTTGCAAGCTTTTATAAGACATGTCCTCACACATATTACACATACTCCTCTTCGCTATGCAAAACGGATTCAAATTCACTAAGAACAACACAATTTACTAAAACGGTTCGTAAATGTCCCGCTTTCAATATTAAGTTGTAACACCTTTCCAAAAATTTGGTAAGGATGGATTGGTGGACCTAGGACAGTAGCTACATGATTTTGAGATGCAAAATAAACTTAGGAAATCCCACCAACAATGCAACTCAAACAATTAGAGTGAAATTTGGATTTACGTGTGTAAAAAGGAGGTTTCGGACTTTGTAAAGGAAGATTTCTTTTGAACAAAATTTTATCTTGAAATGAACTTTGAATAATGTGAGTAAGTTCATCTCCAACCTACTGTAAATCTCAAATTATTGCAAGAGAGTCTCCCCTTGAAAACATTCTAGGAAACCGAGCGTAATTCGTCCTTAAAACGCGTTTTTAAGTGGTTTTCCCGCATCTAGTGTAATAAGGAGTGAGGTAACAACTTTTTATCAATATACACTTTATTGAAATACAGTATTTTATTATTAAGATTTCATTGCAAGAATTTCAAAACATCCTTCCTAAAATTCAAAGAGCATTTCTGATTGAAATCACAGAGTAAAAGGGGTTTTTAACACCTTCTTTAGTGTAAGAATTCCACCACTAACACAAGAGATTTTCCTAATCAATAACATACATGCATGCAACATGTTAATAATCATCTAACCTACTGCCCAATCACACCAACACCATCCAAAGTACAAGTAAACACAAATCTTTACGAATCCACACACACTTAACCTATTTATAGTGTAAGAAAGGAACCCAAATTCACTTGCTTTTCAACATGCAAAGGTTTATATCTAATTAACATAAATATACAATAGCTAATAGTCATCCAAACCAAAAATTCATCCTTAAATTTGTTCTCAAAGATACTTCTAATAATTCACACAACACTTGTTCTCCAAAGGGGATTGAATTTGCATACCTTAGTTTGCAATTAGTGCAATTCGACTTCTCCTTCTCCTTAGGATGAGGTTCTGATTTCTTTGGAATCCTTAAACACATATTTACATCCACAAGAAAAATCAAAAGAAAATACCCAAAGGAAGTACGTCAATTGACCCAAAATATACAACATACTTACTGTTTTCTTAGTTGAAGAAGATGGCTCTAATTCTTGAACTACTTGGCCTCGAAATTGTGATTTATTTGCTGCCCAGTATGCTCCTATATGTAGTGAATGATAATCAGGCTTTGCATGCAGAGATTAAGAGGCAAAAACTCGAAAAAAAAACAAGCAGAAGAAACGCTGGCAGTACTGCTAGAATGGCGAGTGGGAGGGCGAAGAGAAGGAGGGTTTTGGGCAGAACAATTTTGTCTGATTTTGGTGATGAAGATTATGTGGAATGGGGAGGTATATATGAGGAAGGTATGGGTGCATTCTTCCAGCCTTGATCGTCCACTTTAGGGGCATTAAGGAGGTCTTCCCTCCATTTGGTGCATTCCAGAAATTTCCAGCTTTTCTTTTCCTCTTAACATGACTCCCAATTTAGTAATATACCTTATGTTAGTGGTCTAAGGCCCCACAAAGGTGGTTATTCTAATCCAAACACCCTTAGCATAGATCTCCTTGATTTACCTAAGCCCCCTTTTATTAAAGGAACTCCAAAGTTCATTCTATTAAGCGTACCCATTAATGTGCTTAATAGTCGATTCTTAATTTCCTATTTTGCAACAATTCCCAAACTCACACAATTACGAATCCTTAAATAATAATATTTCGATCCTAGTACTCACATAATATAAACCAATTGGTTACTTGTTATTAGTAAAGGATACTATTCATATGCTCATTTAATTAATAATATGTTTATTTTTTTCTTTTAGGCAACAATTACACATAAGCACAAATTATCCACATCTCATTTTCACACACAACTTATCATACGTATTAACAACGTACGATCACATTTTAATTCCATGACTTAGGTTACTTAATCACAGGTTAAATCCTCATTATTTACCGGTTGTTACACGTTTCCCCCCTCAAGAAGTTTCGTCCCGAAACTTAAGTCGTACCTTAGAAAAGTTGCGGATAGCGGTTCCTCATATCAACTTCTTTTTCCCATGTAGCCTCCTCTGACCCATGGCTTGACCATAATACTTTAACCAGCGGAATGATCTGATTCCGTAAAACCTTATCCCGTCGGTCCAATATCCGAATCGGTCTCTCCTCATAACTGAGGGTCTCGTCGAGTTGCAAAGGTTAATAAGATAACACATGAGAGGGGTCATGCACATATTTACGAAGTTGTGATACATGAAAAACGTTGTGGATGCGGGACAGTTCTGTCGGTAACGCAATTTCGTAAGCTACCTCACCGACTCTTTTTAGAATTTCATATGGTCCGATGAACTTCGGACTAAGCTTGCCTCGGATCCCAAATCTTTTTACGCCCTTAGTAGGGGAAACTTTAAGAAAAACTTTATCACCTACTTCAAATTCCAGTTTCCTCCTCCGCGTGACTGCGTATTTCTTTTGACGATCCTAGGCGATTTTCATTTTCTCCTGAATTATTCGGATCTGTTCCATGGTTTCTTGAACCAACTCTGGCCCTACTGGTATCCCATTTCTCAAATCTTCCCAACAAATCGGTGTTCGGCATTTCCGTCCCAAATAAATCATTTATCCTTGGCAAAGGGTACCTATTCCGTACCATGATTTTATTAATTTCTCGATAATCTATACATAACCTCATAGAACCATCCTTTTTCTTGACAAATAGTACCGGTGCTCCCCAAGGAGACACGCTGGGTCTAATGTACCCTCTCTGCAACAACTCCTCTAGTTGCTTTTTCAATTCTACCATTTCAGCTGGTGCCATCCTATACGGAGCTCTCGAGATCGGGGTAGCACCCGAAATCAGATATATGTGGAAATCCACTATTCGATGAGGAGGCAATCCCGGTAAGTCCTCCGAAAACACATCAGGAAATTCCCGAATTACTGGTATATTTGTCAATCTCGATTCAACCTCACTTAGTTCCATTACCTGATATATATGACCTTCTATGGCACTTTCTCTGCCTCTACCCTGATGGGTAATGGTCCCTTGCAGGAATGGCCGAAGTTTCACCACTCGTGCATAACACTCTATTATAGCTCGGTTTGTACACAGCCAATCCATACCCAAAATGACATCATACACACCCAGGTCAAACATTATCAAATTCACCTCCGCAATTTTAATGTCACATTCTTTCAACATATATTTACATCGAAAAGTGGTTTTATCAGGCAGAGTCACATTTAAATTACATAAAGTTACTTTGGGTTTATGCTATATGCGGGATGCAAACATATTTGAAACAAAAAAGTGGGATGCCCCAGAATCAAATAATACAAAAGCGGGTAAATCACACACATCGAAAGTCCCAATAATCACATTACCTCTTTGCTCCATAATCTCCGGCTCCTCAGATGGTTCAGATTTTAAGGCAAATTCCCTGCCGGGTGCCTTCGATCCTCCCTTGGCGTTGCGGCCCGAGCTTGACTCACCTGCTGCTTTGAGAAGTAATACTTCTCCAGGCCCTTGATTACCACGAGCATTCCCGGATTGGTTCAAAATGGGACATTCCTTGATCCTATGCCCCGTCTTCATACATTTAAAGCAAATGTTATGGCCTTCGCAATTTTTCCCATAATGTTCCTTTCCGCAGCGGCGACACTTCCATTCCTTTTTCCTTCCTTCTGCAGCCTTTGCAGGGACTAATGTCATAGACGTCCCAGCTTTATCTGACTTGAATTTCTTATTACCTCCTTCTTTAAACTTTTCATTTCCCCTCTTCTTCCTTTTCGAACTTTCATCTTTTTGCTCAATGCGTTCATGCTCCAAAGCTCGGTCATACAAGTCCTCAAAACTACTATAAACCCCAATTCTCTTCTGATACTTCAGGTTTAACCCTTCAAAGAATCGTATAGACTTCACCCTATCATTACTGGTGAAATCGGTAGCAAATCTCGAGAGTTCTACGAATTTGGCAGCGTACTCCACCACCGACATTTGTCCTTGCCTCAAGAATAGGAACTCATTCTCTTTCTTCCTCCTCATGGCTGGAGGGAAAAACCTATTTCTCAGCTTATCTACGAACATTTCCCAAGTGGAAATAGCCTGAGTAAAGGTTTTCTTTATCGTACCCCACCACATGTCAGCGGGCCCCTCCAAGTAGAAAGATGCCAATTTTGCTTTTAGATTCTCGGGACAACTAACTACTTCTAGTAGCTTTTCCATGTAGGCTACCCAGTCCTCGAACTTCACTAGGTCTGCTTCACCATCGTATCCTCGTGGCTTATGAGCCGCGAGTCTCTTATAAAATTTTCCCTCCTCATTATCCTTGTTATGTTCTTGCTTTTCCAGAATTGCCAGTAATCGGGTATTCATCGCCCTTAACTGGCGCATCTGCTCATCTCGTGAATTATCCGGCTGCCCCGCTTGTTCAGAAGCTTCCACATTTTGCCGGATCTCGTTATTCACTTCGATGGTTGCCATAACCTATAAGATAATATTTTGTATATTCTTAGTAGTTCCAATAATTTCCAATTAACTATATATAAATCATTCACAACTAAACACATATTCCCAAAGAAAATACGATTCCCCACTTAACACATAATTGCACATATTCGTAACATAACATAGTTCCTGGCTGCAGTGTACACTTGCAACCCTTAATTTAAATTACAGAAGTACATTAATTCTACGGCCCAAGGCCAATCAACTAAACATAGCAATTTCCTTAAACATGGAAGCAACAACTGAACCAACTACCACCTGCTCCATCAACTCTGTTATACTTCCTTAACCTAGAGAATGTTGTAGGGATCATACGCATACTCACTGTCATCACTATTGGTCGAAGGGGTTCCTAGAACGTAGTCTGGGTCACTAGCTCGGGAATTACTTCCCTTAAATACAACCCCGGGCACTACCGAATCTCCGCTTGATCCCCTAGAACCGCGCGACCGGGGAGGAGCCATGCTGGTAGCAGAGTCTCCCGACCTCTGTGGTCGAGGTGGTGCCATGCTAGCAGCAAAGTTAGGGGGGGTAGGAGTAGACCTTCTTCCCGCTCTTGTCCTATTGTACTCATGCAGAGCTATCCGGTTAAACATGTCCCTCTAATAATCAGCTGCTCGTCCTATGTTTTGCGTACCCGCTGCCTGCCTAGCCCGCTCCATCTCATTTAACACTTCATCCGGTGTTCCTTCCCATCTTATCAGATTCTTGTCAATTATCTCCATGGTAGTATCGTCATCCTGCAAGGATGATGTTGCCACGTGCAAAACTAGCAATTTCCAGTAAGTAAAGTGGAAAGTCACCCATGGCTCGATCCGCGGTAAAGTTTTGATAATAGTGTATGCTTGAATAGCCTGGCGGGTGTAGGGATTGTGATCCCCGACCCCGTACAACTGATTGTAACTTTGTATTTCATTTAGTTTTGCTCTTGCAAACCCAAAAGGATCTTCTCCTTCATTTATGTCCATATCCAATTCTGCTTGGTACCTACGGGTACCATCACGATTGACTGCCCAGTATACATTGCCCCTTCGAATGATTCTTGACCCACTACCGATACCGCTACCACTGGAAGACATCTATTACACACATCCATAATACACATATTCAAATAGCACACACAAAACTTATACACATTTACTTTGCCCTTATTAGGCATACTATTCTTCACAATCATAGCATTTCCTAGCTTCCTTGAACATGATCGATCAAAGCACTTTTTAGAAACACCCACATTTAAAACAAACATCTGAACTACCTATATGGTGATAAGTAATTAAACCGTCATTATTATTATTTTAAAAAAAAAAAAAACTAAAACCCTTGCTCTGATACCACATGTAACAGCCCACGGTCTTAACCTTCCTTAAATTAATTAAACTTATACTAAATAGCGTTAGCGGAAGCAAATTATAGTAAAGTGGTACGGGGGTTGTCACCTGCTAGAGTCAATCCCATTAATATGGCTGAGTTGACTCTACGAGCGGAGTTAGGAAAACATACGTCATACAAAATAAAGTTTAGTTATTACAGGCCCGTAGTAATATCACAATGTACATTCAAGCATTCTTCACAAAAGAAATGTTAAGTTTCAAAAGATGATCATGTTCAAGCCCTGGTTCGCTATGATTGTTGTCATAACATTTCCCTAGAGCTTCCCAACTGCCTACCTTAGCTTGCTAATTCCTGCACAAGAGTCTGCCCCCACCAGGACAAGTTCACAGAACAAAATCAGCTTATGCTGGTACGCAAATCAATCCAAAACTAATTATGGTGGTTGAAAATAAGGAGTGGTCACACTCCAACATTTCTTATGCAAATCATTATTTTGGCAAAGTGCCTCTGTCACAAGATTACAAATGTCAAGTGTTCAACATGTTCATTTGCAAACATTTAAATATGAATACAAGTTTAACTGATTACATTAGTGCGCAGGAAGAAGAGATCACACATTGAGGTGCACCAAGGTGCAGGCCTCCACACAATTCAGAGCTTAGGCTCCTACTATTTACTCGCTTGCAAGCTTTTATAGGACATTTCCTCACACATATTACACATACTCATCTTCGCTATGCAAAACGGATTCAAATTCACTAAGAACAACTCAATTTACTAAAACGGTTCGTAAATGTCCCGCTTTCAATATTAAGTTGTAACACCTAGTACTCACATAATATGAACCAATTGGTTACTTGTTATCAGTAAACGATATTATTCATATTCTCATTTAATTAATAATATATATATTATTTTTTTCTTTTAGGCAACAATTACACGTAAGCACAAATTATCCACATCTCATTTTCACACACAACTTATCATACGTATTAACCACGTACGATCACATTTTAATTCCATGACTTAGTTTACTTAATCACAGGTTAAATCCTCATTATTTACCGGCTGTTACATCCACCTTTAATGGAAAAATAAAATAGAATAAGTTGTCAGAAAAAGAATTTAAGAAGTAACTTAGAACATTTAAGAAAGAAATATGTAGCAAGTAAATTGGGACAAAGGGATTATATAATGCAGTTTTTGATGAATATGTCTTTCTATTATAAAAATTTATATAAGCACATTTTTTTAAGGAAGTGTTACAATGATTTGTTAATGGGCAAAATTAGCCATTGGAAAAGCAATGCATCCTTGTGTCACCAACAAATGTCATCCTTGTAACTCTGTAAGATTATGACTATGAATGGCAATGAGCCAGATTGGATGGACATTTCCAAACTCCATACTCAACCCACTTGTATCCAGACTCAAGGTTTACTTATCGAATTCACATCGCAAATCTGTCCACATATATGGTCGGGTTTATACTATGTTATCACTTAAGATCACAAAAAATAAATATGTAGAAAAATATTTTACTTTTTAATAATTAATACAAACATAATTATCTTTTTTGTAACGTAATTTTAATCTATCATTTGATGAGATGGCAATAGATATTCAGATTCGGGTTGGATTCGTCAGATCTTTCATGAACTCCATTTTCGATAGGTTTGGCTTAAATTTCCACTTTCTTTGAGTCATATCAGATTTTTTTTCGTTCGATCTAGTCGATTCAGTTTGAATTGCCATCCCTTATCTGACAGATGCTTAACTTTTTTTTTTCTTTTTTTGGGCGTGTATTAACAGTAAAGAAGGCAATACATATTTAAGCAAAACAATTAAGTTAGTGCACACGTTTTGAGCTTGGAAAATTGTCTAATGAGCTTGGCTACAATTTAGGTCTAATGAGCTTGTTAGGGCAATAATAGGCCATAACTCACACTTTTTCACTTTCTCCCACCATCCTTCTAATAATGATCAATATTGTACAATTTGCATCTTACACTTTAATGCATACATACAACTTATAACATTTCACATTCTTCACCCATGTGCTCATGTGCAGAGCACACAGTGGAGGAGAATGTAAAGGGGTGTACGATATACAGTGGCGGAGCCAGGATTTCAAAATCGGGGGGTCACAAAATCAGACAAAAGATATTCAATATTAAAATTTTTACAACGCAACAAACATTGTCTAATATTCATACTTCTATAGAAACAAATAACCATATTTCGATAGGTTAAGGTCCATATTACAGTATAACTTTTTGGGGAAAAAGCCATTACCTCCTATGTTCCAAATAATACACGACAAATATCCAAAATCCAATCATCTAATTTACTTGTCAACCCACATATAAAACAAAGGAAAATAAATCATTCAAAAGTACAAATAATTAAAAGAAGATAAAATGAAAATTCGATAAAAACCCCATAAAATCATTTAATTCACAAAAAATTAGCAAACGAAAATGATTTTCGATAGATCCGATCTTAAATTTTATAAAACAGAGAAAAGCGGAAGAAACAATCGAAGATCAGAAAAATTAAGCGTATACTTAAATCTTGAAGCTTAAAAACAGCTCTACGAATCGAAAAAATACAGATGTGAAACTTTTCTAACTCAGATCTAGCAAGAATAGCAAGCATAAAGCAGCTCTTCGATAAATAAAAAAAAAACAGACCGAAAAAAAGAAAAGATGAGATCTAAAATTAAGAGTTCAAGATCAAATATCTACAAATAAAAAAACCTCTGATCTGAAAACTCACCAAATGAATTGATCAAATCGTTTCCATATCCATCAATACGCAGGATATTCATCACAACTCGGTTATTCACGTCCATGGAATAACAATCAGAACAAATCGAGCGTCATCCCCGCTGCAAAAAGCGTCATGAATCGGATTTGTGAAACAATCCATCGAAGAACACCAAAGAAATTGTACTCTAAACATAGATCGTCGAAAGATTTGTTCAATTTGAGAAAAAGAAATGAACGGATTAAATCTCAGTAGAATAGATTTGAGAAATTCAGAGTTTCATAATTTTTCAGAGAGAGAATAAAGATATGATGAGATAAGAAAGGGGTGAAGGAAACGAGATGCAAGGGCAAGATAAATTTATTTCTCTCTCCTCTCTGCTTTACTCGGCTTCTAGTGCAGGATTTTTTTTTTTTTTTTTTTTTACGAATATCCTTCAAAATATTTTTTTAATTCGAGGGGTCACGTGACCCCACGTGACCCATACTAGCTCCGCCACTGACGATATATCATACTCTATAAGACTATAGGTAGTTAGGTACACTCAGGTAGTCAGGTATATAGGGTATGAAAATTGAGTCTTATTTTAAGACCATAAATTATAAAAGGGCGTCCTTATTCTTAAGGGCGTACATTGTAAAATTCATGTTTAAAAATTTACGAGCATACAGTGAATATTCTTAAATCTTGGGAGTATAAATTTGAACAAAAATCAAAATAAAAGTACAAAAATTCCCTTTGTAATTCCTCCATCGCTTCTCACCTTGTCAAAACATCCTCCATATTCCCTCACTTGCCATTCTCCTCAATTGTCTCTTTCTCCTTCTCTCTCTTTAGGCCTTTTAGGGCAAAAGTCAATTTCCTGAGGTTGAAGAGGGGCAAACCAATAATTTAAGGTAAATTATTAATAATAATATTATTTCTATAGTTTGAAAAAAATAGAAATTAAGGAGAGAAAAAAAGAAAAATAAAATGAAAGAGATAGGAGACATAATTCCTCAGCAATGGACATCACCTTGCGGCAGCCAATGCACCCACAAATTTGCTGCTCTTACCCAAATTCCCTGTAAATTATTTTCCCCTTCTTTTTCTTTTTTCTTGAATTTTTGTTTTTGGTGAATTTTTTCCATTGATGTTCTTTCTTTTCTCCTTTATTGGTAATTTTTTCCTCTTTTTGGGAGGAAAAAAGTATATTTAATGGTGGGTTATTTAGCTCATTTCATAGTTACTTTAAGGAATTTTCTGGGCTACTTTTATTATGACAGAACTGAGGTTGATTGATCATTTTATGTTATGAAGGTGGTATTTTGTGGTGATTATTATGTTCAATAACTTAATATTATTAGATAAACTTTGCATATGCATAGATTGATCATTTTATGTTATAATGGTGGTATTATGTGGTGATTATTATGTTAATAACTTAATATTATTAGACAAACTTTGCATATGCATTATCTATTGTTTAGATGGGAACATTGGAATTATGTTCTGGATTATTTGTTACAGAATTTGAGAGGAAATGGTAAGATTCAGTTGGTGCTGGGAATTTTTAATTGGAAAAACCATTAAAGAGAAAAAAAAAGGGAAGAGAAAAAAAAATTAAGGATAGGTGTGTTAATTTGTTATATTGTGTTACATTTTCCTTGAATATGTGGTTGCCAAGTATGTTTAGTTGATACATTTTAAGGATTTATACTGTATAGTTGGTTTTGAAATCTATATTTATCTTTGTTCATGTCCCTTTATACCTCCTTATATTGTTTACTTTCTTTTTTTAGTGTCTGCTATCATCCTCATCACCATTGTATGATTTGTGTCTTTTTTGTTGTATACCTCGATCGAAAACTGTGCTGGAACATTTAGATTTTTATCTTATCTCTTACGAAGATATTGCTATTGGTCATGATGGTTTTTCATGTCATTCAAGAAGTTTGATGGATACGGCTTTACTTCTGGTAATGCTGATTGTTACACAGGACTTGGCGGTGAAATTTAGTAGACTCTTGTTGTAATTTAGTGAACATTATTAGTGAGTTGCAACGTTGACTTCCATCATATACTTGGGATAATCAATGAGGCACTTAGTTTACAATGGGGAGATTCATACTATAATAATTCTTCAGTTATTCTACACGATTTTAGATTCTATAAATCAGAATATCTTTTCACGACTTGAGGTTGATGGATGAAACCTTTGATTCATGTACTCACAAGGCATAAGGGCGATGCCTTATTAAGTATATTCTCGTCTACAATGGATCTAGTTCCATTTTATCCTTGCTACATGGTGACGGAAGGATGCTTGTTGTAACCAACAAACCATCAAGAGTCCCATTTGGTTGAGATGTGAATTAAGTAAATATGTAAGAAAGTTCTTGTAGATGAGTTGTATAAGATACTTTGCATCTCCATCGGATCTTTTCTTGGTCTAGTTTTTAATTTCTTGCCCCCATGTGCCTATTCTTTATCTCTCTCGGCTTCCTGCATGCATTCAACATGTGCTATCACAAGCAGACTTCTAAAATCTCAAGTGATTATTTGTCCTAAAGCCAAGCCTACTCTATGAAAACCTATTAGCATATTAGTCGATTTTGCTTTTACATGTCTTCAACATAGCAAACAAGCTCATAGATCTAAAAGGAGTTGGTGGTATTACTTAGATTGTCTTGCCATTAATCCGGTTGTTTTCTTAGAAGTTTATAGTTTACTTGATGTAGCTACAGAATGTATAGCAACTTCAAGTCTTCAACTCCTTGATTATGAGTGATTGTAGTTTCATGGTATGTTTTTATGCAAGTGGTAAATCTGGCAATCGTATATCTGATGTATCTTTTGGTTTCTGAACTGCTGCAATTTTCTATGGATTGACACTCATAATAAACTGTGACAGGGGTTCATTGACAATGAGTCAATGAATGCTGTATAAAACTAGTTCTGCAACCTTAATTTTTCTTGCTTTTTTGTGTATTCTGCAGGGAGAGTATTCTGCAAAAAGGGATGTGATGCTGATGGTGACACGTGGGATGAATGTGAGTATTACATTTTCTTTATCTTGGGTGATAATCTAAGTCTTCTAGACAAATTTCAATCATAGTCAAGTTCATGATGTATATCTTTATATGGTTTGTTGTGTATAGGTTTGTTAATTGTCAAAGTATTATCCTGTATCCGTATTTGCCTTCTTTATCATTTTCTCTTTGATTTTTGTTCTGTATGTGTTTTTGCATTTCCTAATACATGTGCTCTGTTCATGTTTGATGATTCTTGCTGTGAAAGTGGTGTCCAGACTCCAGATACGAGTACAAGTCCATGCTTCTGCCAGTTGGAAGTTAGCTGTACTACTAATATGAATAATGATGCAAGTTAATAAGTTATGCACCTTAGTCTAGCTCTATCTGACTACGGGAGACAGAAAGCACTGAGCAACCAACGAGCAGTTCTTACGCATTCTGATTTGCATTAGTGTTAGGAGATTGCTTGTTCTTATTTAGGGTCTAAAGGGCTGTATAGAATGTGGATCCACATGGAAAAGTGTGGTATCTCTTGCTCTCTTGACTTATTATTGGAATTAACGACCCATCATTTATTACATTGATGACGCATAGCTTAGCTGTTAGTACGTGAATGTTTAAATAACAAGTTCAAGCCTTGTGGATCTGCTAAATAATACACTTTTCACATTTAACATTCAAAACATCCCTGTTTTCATCTTCCTCTGTTTTTTTTAATTTGACACAGTAATTATAGACTATAGTGCACCAACTTCAAAGAATTTCTAGCTCTAACTGTTCAGGTTTCGGACTATAAAATATGCTCCCGAGGCAATAAAAAAGAAAGAAGAAAGCCGGGTACAATTATTATTTCTTGGTAACGTCAACATGTTGATTAAATGCAAGGATCCATTTCCTGCTTGTTCTTATAGCATTCTCTCTCATTTAACAGTATTTTTCTCCAAATGAGATGCAAAAGATGAGGGAGGGGGTGCATATATTTTACTTCATTATCTTCAGTATGGATCACCATTTTTTTGACTTGACATTTTTAGTCATACCATAGTCCACACAACAGAAAACATAAATAAGGGTATGAACATCTGTACAGAGCTCTCCATTTCTTAGTTGGACACAAACCTATTGTGAAACACAAAGTGGTGAAGGAAATGAAAGACAAAGAGGATGGCTAATCATGGCTTAATAGTCAAGACAGGTTTCTTATGTAATATTTACACACAAATTGATCTGATAAGATCTATAGCTGAACAAGTATTCGCAAATAAATCAATGTAATAGGTACATGAATTTGCATGATAGATTTTAGTTTATGTTTTAATTGATGGTGTCTCTTTTAATGCGTCCAGATCTTAGACAAAGTCCTCATGTCCTTGATGTTGACCTGTGGTAACTGGCAAGTAAGACGCTTGGATATACTCTTTACCTCAATTTGGGTTAGTTACATTAGACTTGGATATCCAGATTGAGTGTGTTTTGATAGAGTCTGCTATCCGCGGTCCATGCTATGGCCACGGGGAACTGTCAAGGAGACTTGTGAATTTAGTATCATATACAGATTCTATTTGTGTCAAATATTTTTTTATTGTTGATTGAGCAGCATCCTGCAGCTCTGAACATTATGTTTGTGCTGTATGCTATTTGCATGTGTAAGGATGTTGGGGAAACATTAATATTTCCGTGTTAATGAGTCAGAAATGCTTTATAGTCTTTTTTATTCGAGTACAGAAACAATGGTCATTCTGTAACTTTTTTTTAGGAGCTTTAACCAACTATTTTTCCATCCCATGTTTCATTAGATTAAACTCATTCATATGTGGGAAGTTCCAAATAATACTTATATTTGTCTTTTATCCAACTGTGGGTTGTATTGTGCTGCATCCTTTTTACCCCATTATTGTTGGTTGTTCAACTTTGACTTTGAGCAGTATTCACATATCCACTTTGACCCTCTTTTTTAAGCAATTGATAAATAGGTTGTCTAAAAAAAAAAGAGTAAACGACAAATTTATCTATATTTTAAACAACTTTTATACTTTTATTAATAGATAAATAGAGATATTAATGGTCAAAGTCTTGTGTTTGCAATAGTGACTTGCCAAATTGGAACAACTACAAAGAAGCTTGAGTATTAATTTCCTTGCTTATATTTGTAGGGTGACTCTCATTTTAAAGCTTGATTCATATACTACCTCTGTTTTTTATTAGTTGCAACAAATGCCTTTTTGCACAAATATTAAGGAAAGAGGAGAGAGGGTAAGATTTGACCCAATTGTCCATACATTTTGCATGTGGGGTAAGTAAATTGAGGATAGAATGGTAAAATTGCCCCAAAACCTTTACCTAGAAAGGTAATGTTGCATCTAAATAAAAACACCTATGAATGGAAATTGTTGCAACTAAAAAAAAAAAAACAGAGGAAGTATGTTGTGTAACTTTATGGGCTTAAAATATTCTCGACAACTGCTGTAAATTCTATGTGGTACAAACAAACCCTTGTCAACCAATCAAAATATTCTGAAAATAATTGTCTTTTTTCATGATTCCCCCAAAACCCCTCATGTATTTCTTGAGTTGAGAGGAAATTGCATTGCCACGTGGTGCAATCTTCGTATAGGAAACTCTTCGCTCTATGAGGTACATTTTTTAATATGTCCTTTGGTTTATATTTCCTCCGTTCTTTTTCTATTGCAACAATGGGAAATTTACACTATTCACTCACCACACTTTAACTATCTATTGTGATTTTTACATAAGAAAAAATATAGTCATGTGGGGTCTTGTTAGATTCGTTTCGATATATACTTTCAAAATATCAAATTTGTATAATTTTTACTAAAAAGTAATTAAATATATTAATACTTCCTCCGTTTTTTTCTACATGTGACTTTTTTTTTCACGCATATCAAGGAAGCGATTTAAGGGTGTAAACGAACAAATTAATCAAAATGGTTTTAACACAATCAAGAATGGGATTATAGGATACTAATCTTAAAATTATTTTGATTAATTTGTTCGTTTACACCCTTAAATCGCTTCCTTGATATGCGTGAAAAAAAAGTGTCACATGTAAAAAAAACGGCGGAAGTAGTTGAAAGTGTGCATTGGCAAGCTTGAAAACTCAATTGTTGTAATAGAAAAAGAACGGAGGAAGTATGTGTTTGTTATTGTCAATGTGCATATCCAATCCGATTATAATGATTCTACCAAATCAAAACAGCTTACAAAACTGATTGTGCTTCTTATATATTGTGGAAGTAGCATATAGTCATTGCATTTTGGACAAGGATTAATTGGGAACAGAATGTCTGTTTTCACAGGGGTAAGGTTTCCTACATCCACCCCCTACTCCTCCATAGGCACGAGCCTCATTAGTGCGTAAAGTTGTTATGTTTTGTTACTATTAGGTTTCTTTTACGGTGGTGATTTACATGTTTAATTGGAATAGTTTAACCACAACAAGTTTGTGTTGCTTGGTGAATTGGCTTGTCAGTTCAAGAATTTTTTTTGCTTACAAGTTAAATGCATTCACTGTTTCCTTTGGAGCAAGAGAACCTCTATATGCTGTTTATTAAAAATCCTCAAGTTATGTCGCTTTATTCTTTTTGGGGAAGGTGTTTGCTCAGTCTTTACTCTTTAGCAAGGTAGACAATTTTCCTATTCAAGTTGAACTCTCAATCATGACTGATTTGCGTTTCCAGATAATCTTGGCCTCCTTGATGGTAATCTTCATATGACTGTAAAGATATTCTTAGTAAGAACTAGTGGCTAAGTCTTTTAAACCCAGAAACAACTTCTCTCTTAAGTGCCTGGGTAGCCTCTACATGTGATGATGTGAAGTCTTCCTAAGATTCTGCAGTTTTGTGCTAAGGGCGTCCTTCAGTTATGGTGTTCTCTTCTCTCTGCTCTATCTTGACCTCCATTTCAGCATTCTGCAATTTTGGGCTCATAATCTTGACAAAATAGAGACATGGCCAAAGTGTCTTGCTGAAAGTCAATTGTTCCTGGATATTTGGTTTCTACTTGAAAGGAATATAGAAACAAAGTACATTGGAATATTGGGTGTACCACTTAATGAGGTGAATAGGATGGAATAAAGTATCTTATGCACTACTTGATCAAAGGATCAGACATATGGATAAGTGGATTTCTGATTGATATGACAGAAGCTCCTATAATACCTGGCCGATAAGATTGACAATTGTGCGTAATGACTACTAAGGGGAATCCCGTAGCCACCTGTTGAAATTCTTGTTTGAGTGTGCGGCTTTTTAATGTATCCATAGGCCCTGTGCTACCTAATTCATGGTTACAATAAAGTTAAAAGAATGCAATTTGCTACCGATTATGATAAATTAGCCCAAAAAGTGTACCACTTGCATAGTTTTATGTATCAAATTGCCTTCTTTGGATTGCAGTTCTTGGAGGATTTTGTAAATTAGGTAACACTGTATAGGCCTTTATCCATGTGGTCATCTTGAAAGCAGTAAAACAGTTATTCTAAGCAAGTCAGCAACCTTTATTAGTGTTGCTACCATATATTTTTCTTGTGGACCATTTTGTTTGTCTCCCCTGTTTTGGCAACAAGACAGACGTGCCTACATATTGTTGATGGTATCACATTACACAAAATTCTTCTGTACATGGTATCTGATGTTGGCCTTAATGTAAAAACTATTGTTTACCATCTCATAGTGCTCAGTTACAATTACTGTTCTTATATTCAAAATTTGTATCCTCAAAGGGGTTTGTTGGATGTACTTGTAAGCCTTTTGTGAAAGTACTGCAGCTATTTATTAAATGAAAGATTTACATGGTGTAATCTAAATACATGACATACAGGTGTGAGTGAATGTGATCAGATATGCTACAAGGACCCAGTATTAAAAGACCAGCAGTGGAGTGCTTATATTGATCGTTCACCTGGAGATGCTGGTTACTCTGAGGTTTGCATTTGAGTGCTTGTTTCAATTCCATTACTTGATTTCAAAATAAACAACTCCTACTTCAGAAGTTACCTATGTTACAAACTCACAGTTCTCTACTTATGACTCAAATATTCAATTTGTCTGACATTGGATTCTTAAATAATATCTGTAATCTATTGGCCATTTAAATTGGATGTTTGTGGTCGAATAAATATAGCTTTTAAGCTAATTTTAATCCTATGAAAAGTTGGATATTTGCGTAAGTTCACATTGTGTGGTGCCTAAAACCCTCCTATCTCTTGTTTGGCTTACTGAAATTTTGCCAAATAGAGTATATGGATGTAAGTGGTGGTCCAAATTGGAAATATGACTTCATAATCAACTCATGGGAATGACGTGAAGTGGATGATACTTTTTTCTCTCTTTTTGTCACCATGTTTTATGTGTCAATTTTTCTCTTTGGTACTTCTCCTTTGTAATTCTGACTCTCAAAACATTCTTTTACCCATTTTTTTATAACTAAAGTTTCTCAATCAAAAAAAGAAAAGAAAAGAAAAACTAAAGCTTCGTATACATTCTCCGTCATTGTTCACAGGAATGTTTTCATGCTTGTGTTGCTGGATGTGGCTACAAGGTCAGTTTGCATGTCCTAGCTAATTTGTGTACGATCTATTGAAGCAATGCCTTTTTCATAACACATTTATATGTGGAAAGCTCGATTACATGTATAAGAAAGGATTCTAATTT
This sequence comes from Beta lomatogona, assembly GCA_947646795.1. Taxonomy (NCBI): domain Eukaryota; kingdom Viridiplantae; phylum Streptophyta; class Magnoliopsida; order Caryophyllales; family Amaranthaceae; genus Beta; species Beta lomatogona. Next base: position 1,444,566 of record CANSNZ010000239.1, on the reverse strand, counting down.
TTTTCTTTTCAATGGATTTCTTCCTCCTTTAATTATGGTGCAGTTTGAGATGCCTGCTAAGAAGGTTGAAGAGTGCCACCCAAACAGGCCATCTAAACCTCCTGCTGCACCAAAACCGGCGAAAATTGTTGCACCACAAGCACCTATTGAGGATGATGTGCCTACCACTTCTGCTTGACCTCATTTCAACTTCCAAGTCATGCTTACAGTTATCTCATTTGGGTAAATTAGGTGTAGAAAACTTCATCTAATTAGGCAGCCATTCGATTTCGATTTACAGTTTTTCGGTTGGGCATTTTCCGTAATTAATTCCTCTTCTTCCCATGTCTTACTTTTTTTCTAAATGGGGAAGGAGGAGGCCCTTTCCTTGGCTTCGGCCAGCTGCAGCAGGTTCGTAGATCCATCAGCTGGTTAATTTTTTTTTTCAAAGGAAATATTTCATTAACAGTAACTTTCAAGACAGGTAGCATCATACCTAGATTCTTAGCTGAAGTGTAACTTCTGAAAGGTGAAAATTGGATTGTGAAATGCTTACAAATGAAAAGAAATTGTGGATTTTGTGCGATAGATTTTTTTGTCAAGTGGATGTGGTGCCGGAGTAGTAGTGCTAGCATTAAAATTGCATTTACATGATCATATATGATATTTTTAACAACTGCCTAGTAATTTCAATTCTGGAAACCAAAATATGAGGATTAGGGCATAATTATAATATCGCTCACCACCAAAATGTTGGCGGCTGGGCAACGAGCATGATGAGGAGAGGGAGGCAGGGGAGAGAGAAAGATTCTAGGTCAATGGCAAGATTCCGGCAAGGGGTGGTTGCAAATAAAAAATGTTAATAAGGGGTGGTTTAAGTACCATTTTTTTTAAAGGTGCTTTTTACAAAAAGTTGCTTTTAAAAGGTGTTTTTTAAATATCCAATCCGGTTGATCTGTTTCGTGATCCGGTCGATTCGATCCGATATATTGGAAATTTGATCTGATTTTTTAGTTTTTGGATATTTGGGATCGGATACGGATTATAATTTTTCATTTTCGAAATATCTGAAACATTGGATTTAATGAATTTTTGATCCAAAATATCCGTTTTCAAGACTGGATATCCGATGATCCTACCCAATCTAAAACTTATTTTAGGAGCTTTAACTTTGAAAAATTCAATTTGTTAGTTTTCGGATATCCGATCCGATTTGGACCCTTTTTCCCAGATTCGAAATTTTTAATCGGACGAATTGGATTATCCGAAATGAGCACCCTTATAATTGCACAACTTTTGTTGGGACTTGGGAACCAATGCAAGCATATGTATTGATGTACTATGTATAATGTACTAATGTACTATGTACTACGTAGTTTTTTTTTGGTTAACGAGGCATACATTGTAAAAAGTTCAAGTTAGGGTTTTAAAAACCCCATTACAATCTGAAATTATCCAATCATTACAGAAACTAGGGGGAAGGCTTAATTGTCTCGTTACATTTAGATCTAAATCGTTTGTTCGACCATCCTTGGCTAAGTTATCTGCAACCTTGTTTTCATCACGCCTCACGAACTTGAACTGGATGTCCTTGAATCCCTTGCTGAGTTCCCTAAACCACTCCAAACATAAGAGTACATAAAATTTTCCTCGGTTACCGCATTAATGATTTTGAGGGCTTCTTTGCTATCGGAGCACACAACCACGTACTGCTGCGAGTGAAGGTGAGCCATACGCAAGCCATGAATTATTGCCAGCATTTAAGCCATCTTAACATCGATGGCGTATGTTTTCTTTTGAAAACCCGAAACCCATGAACCATTTCTAAGTCGCAGGCACCCGCCAATTCCCGAAGGCATCACAGCGGAAGTGAAGGATGCGTCGGTGTGGATAAAGGTCCAGAGGGTAGACAGTTTAGTGATGGGGGAGGCATAGGTATCATTTTGGACAGATTTAGGGAGGATTGGGGACGAGGCCACAATTTCCCAGCACGCAAAGGTGGCCCTTTTGATCGATTGTTGTGGGTTTGGGTGGGGAGTTCCTTCGAAAATAAATTTGTTTCGGTTAAGCCAAAGTTGGTAGCAAAGAAAGGGAAATAGAGAGTGGCATGGGAGGCCCATATATTCAGTCTTATTACGAAGGTTCTCTCTAAACCATTCATCTTTATCTGTCAGGGTTAGCATGCTAACCATGGGAATGGCGTCCCATAAGTCCCAAGCAGGGTCACAATCTCTTAACACATGGAGAATATTTTCCTCAAAAGTATCGCAAACGTTGCATGTTGGGTTGGGGACCATTTTCCTATCATATAAAAGTTTTTGGGTAGGGATTCTTCCATGCCAAAGAAGCCAAAGAAAGATTTTGATTTTCGGAGGGTGGCAGCCCCCCCCAAACCCACGAAATATCTCTAGTTGGTTTTTGGAGACGATCGGTTTCCCATGAAAAGGCTTCTTTGACAGAAAATGTTTCATTTTTGACAAATGATGAAAAGGGGAAGTCTGTGTTTTCATTAGGGGACCACTGGAAGCTATAGAGGTGGTGAAGAATATGATGGGGTAGGTCAATGGAAAAATGGACACCATCCCACACTCCCGAGTTCCAAACATCTCTAACACTCACGTTTATTTCATGTTCATTTAAAGGTCCTATTACATGACCTCTAATGGCCCCCAGGCCAAGCCAATTCTCTTCCCAAAAGGACACCATATTCCCATTACCCAGTTTCCATTGACAACTGGCCTCTAGAAGGAACTAACCTTTTCCTATACTTTGCCATATATGTGAGCCTCTTTTAAAGTTTGTTATCCCCGATTTATGGACATATTTTGAGTGAATACATTATTGGGCTAGATTTGAATTACCATGACACATCTTCCATCCTAGTTTGGCCATCAAAGCTTGGTTTACCGTTTTGTGTTTTCGAATACCCAGGCCCCCTAGGTTTTTAGGCATGAAGGTAGCCTCTCTTGACACAAGATGCATACGATTTTTCCCCCTCTTTCACCCCACAAGAAGTTATTGCATACTCTATCTAGGTCGTCAAGGATGGATATGGGAAGGAAATTAGCTTGCATGTAGTAGCTAGGGATAGTATTGAGGGTTGATTTGATGAGTACTAGTCTCCCTGCCCTAGAAAGGAAGTTAGTTTTCCAATTAGCAAGCTTCTTTCTCACTTTCTCAACAACAAACTGGACATCATGCTTTTTAGGACGTTTGTGTGAGAGAAGAAGGCCAAGGTAGAGCCCTAAGTTTTTGGAGGTTTGGACTCTAATGGTGTCTTGAAAAAGATCTTGTAGACCCTGAGGGGTGTTAGGAGAGAAGGTTAGACGACTTTTATCTTCATTTATTTTTTTGTCCTGATTCATTGCTAAAGGTCTGAAGTATGTCTCTAACCGCAAAGGCTGTGTTTTCATCCACTCTCCCAAATAATAGAAGGTCATCCGCAAACATTAGGTGGGATACATGAACTCTCTTCCTACCTACCCAAAATGGAGTCCACTCTTTAGATTCGCAAGCGCTATTTATCAGGGACGTGAGGTATTCGAGGCAAATATTGAATAAGTAGGGGGACATAGGGTCACCTTGGCGAAGGCCTCTAGAGTGTTCAAAAGTTTCGGTTTTTTGACCATTAATAAGAACTGAAGATGAAGTTGAGGAAATGCAGTTCATAATAAGGTCAACAGATTTGGAGTCAAGGTGATGGCCATCAAGACATTTTTTAACAAAACTCCACTCCATTCTATCATATGCTTTTTCTAGATCAATTTTCAGAGCGAACCAACCCCATTTCCCTTTCTTCTTGTGCATGGAGTGAAGGATTTCAGAAGCAACAATCAAATTCACTTCCGGACCTCTACCTTTAATGAAATTATTTTGGTTTGGGGAGATCCAACTTGGAATGAAGGGTTTCAGTCTATTCACAATTATTTTAGTGACAAGCTTATACAACGTGTTGCATAAACTGATAGGTCTTAAATGCTTTACCGTTTCCGGGCATGGTTGTTTAGGTATAAGACAAATCAAGGCTTGGGTCAAATTGTTAGGAATCTTACCCTCCCCAAACCAAGCTTGAATCTACGTACTACGTAGTTATGTACGTCGGCAACCCACTAACTAACTAAAAGCTACCTTATGTAGTTATGTACGTCGGCAATCCACTAACTAACTAAAAGCTACGTTGGGAAACCTTAGTTTAGGAAATAAACTAACAATGACTAATCCTTTCCTTCCGAGTAAATATATTGACACATATTTAATGCCAGAGACCAGAGTCAAGTCTGTAGAAGATACATAGTTCTGATGACATGAAAAACCTTATTTATAATGAATAAGTAGAAACCATATAGCTGAAACTAAGAAAGTACTCTATAGATAATTAGGTGTTTGTTGCACATCAATGCATGTGTAATTATGTGTATAAAACTGGCCTTAAAATTGACCAATAAAATATAGGGCGATCATATAGTTAAATTTAAATTGGACCTTCAGTGTACCTAAAATAAGAAAAGTCGTACAAGCTATTATTTTGTGAGACCCACTTCAGTTTCCTATTTTACATGATAGGCCAAGTAGAATATATAATAATTAAGTCGTACTTGAGGTTCTTGGGTTCGAATTTTTCCAAGCGTGGTGTTTGGCAAACTTATTAATTATTCCCCAAGAACCTCAAGTACTTGAGTCTCTAGTTCGGATTAATTCTAACAGGAGTACGTCCTCATTAATCAATTTTAAACCTAGGAGTATTATTAGCGACGCTATAACTGCAATAAAATCAGTCCTAGTCCATGTCTCCTTCAGATCTTGGGCAAAACCAAGCTTGCAAACTTGACAGTTATAACAGAGCATTGTTGGGTCATTATCCCAATTATAACAGTCATGGTTTGAGTAGGTGCCACTTATTGGCTTCATCCAAACAGTTGGGCTTGAGAATTTGAAGTTACACTCCTTCGGGGGTTTGCAACATCCAGACTGGAAAGTAAATACAAAGCAACAATTAAATTGGTTAAGTATCTTCGTATACAACTTCTATAAATTATACGGTTTTTTCACCATATACCCTTGACAATTTTTTTTTGCACCGTATACCCTTTCGACTTTCCAAATTCACCATATACCCTTGACGTTTTAAAAAATACACCAACCTACCCTTATGACTAACGAAAGTCTAACACCGTTAGTCATTAACCCGTAATCCCCCCTCTAGCCCTAATTAACTAACCTAAACTAAACCTAACTCTAACCCTAGCCACCCACCTACCACCCCACCCCTCCCCCCCCTCCCACCCCTTTCCCCCACCACCCTTCCCCCAACACCCCGCAACCCCTCCCCCCCCCCCCCCCCCCCCTCCTCGTAGCCCCACCACTGCGGCCCCCCTCCCTTCCCCTGCAGTCGCGCTAGCCCTCCCCCCTTCCCCGCAAACCGTTGCGCAACCCCCTCCCCCCCTTCCCCGCAATGAAAAAAAAAACGACAAACACCCAAAATTCGAAAAAATCGAAAAACGCCCAAAATTCGTTTGAAAAATCGAACCAAGCAAGGTTTCAAGGGGTTTCGTGGGTACGCGACCGGGGGGAGGGGGAGGGAGGGAGGGGAGGGTTGCGCGACGGTTGCGGGAGAAGGGAGGGAGGAGGGAGGGGAGGGGGTTGCGCGACGACCGCGGGGAAGGGGAGGGGGATGCGATTTCGGGTTCGATTTTGAGTGAAGGTGGGTTCGAGGGTGGTGCGACAGCTTTTAGGGGTGCAGTGGGGGAGGGGAGGAGGGGAGGGTTTCGTGGGTGGTGGGGGTTGGGGGGGCTGCGGGGGTGGTGGGGGGAAGGGGTGGGGTGGGGGGGAGGGGTGGTGGGTTGGTGGTTAGGGATGGGGTTAGGGCTAGAGGGGTTAGGGCTAGAGGGGTTAGGGCTAGAGGGGTGATTAGGGGTTAATGACGAACGGAAGTATAACGCCATTAATCAAAAGGGCAAGTGAATGTATTTTTTGAAAAGTGGAGGGTATATGGTGAATTTGGAAAGTCGAAAGGGTACACGGTGCAAAAAAAATTTGTCAGGGGTATATGGTGAAAAAACTGTAAATTATACTATATGCATGATGCTCAATCTCTGTAATTAGCTAAGTTGGACTACACTAACTTAGTGTGCACCGGGTTGATAATTGATATTAACTTCATATGGTGAGTACTATAGAGATATAGTGAAGTTATATACAATATAGTGGATTTTAGTAATGGAAAACATATAGTGAAATTGTATGCAATATAGTGGAGGATTTTAGTTTCATGTTTTAACATGCAAGAAGACATAGGTTTTGTAGTATATGTATAAATTGTGACAAGTGTTTTAACATATAAAAAGATTTAGTTTCTGCATGATATAATGAGTGTCGGAATGGTATAGTGAATTTCTGCATGATATAATGTATGTCTGAACTCTGAATGATATAGTGGATTATTCACAAATGATGTGGTTTCTACATGATATAGTGTTTTTCTGAATTTTATAGTGAGTTTTTGAATGATGTAGTGGGTTTCTAAATGATATAGTGAATTATTTAGAATTGACATAGTTTATGCATGATACACTATGATCTGAATGATACAGTAAGTTTCTGCATGATATAGTGGGTTTCTGAATAATATAGTGAATTGTTCAGAAATGATACATGATTTTGGCCTGATGCACACTAATGTTAATATGAACCGGATCCACACAAGTCAGATTGTACTAAGAAAACGAATATAGATACATCGTCCCCATCAAAGGTTTGGATGTTTAATGCGAATCTGAAAAAAAGTCGTTAAATCTTTTTTTTTTTTTTAATTTTAAATATGTAAGAAGAAATCCTCTTCATTACAAGTCAGCCTTCCCCAAAACCCCCCAAAATTCCAACCAAATTGCTTGGGGTAGGAATTAGAACCCTAGACTTTGCTAGGAAACATGGAAAATCTCACAACTTGAGGCAACTCCAATTCCTAATTGTTAATTCTACCGAGGTCCTCGAACCAGGCCGCCCGTCCCTGACATTTTGGAGGCCTTGGGCGAACGAAGAAAAATGGGCCCTCTCCGATGTCAACTACTACTCTTGATGGTCATAGTTCGTTTGAATATGGGTTTCTTAACTCATAAAATCTAGATTTATTTTTACTTGTATTTTATATAAGATACCCACTGAATTAATGGTTAATTGGTTATATTTTTATGACATGTCTTCCTAAGATAAATCATATGTTGCTTCTTAAATTTATCACGACTTCCTCTACGTTGAGTTGTCAGTTGGAGTCTAAGTTTTGGATTACGAAATTGTGTAACTGCTTTGGCCTTTTCGAATAACTTTTTAATATCTCTCTAGGTTTGAATTATGAAAAAAAGGAAATAAAAGAACCCCTCACTTTTTTAACAATTCCACTTCGACATTCGCGTTTTTTTTTTTATTAACATCTAATATATTTGACTATCTTATTACTTTATAGATTCGTACAATTTTTGTAAAATAGAATATTTTGAAAGTAACATACATTGATAAATTTAATAATATTTCATATTAACATTTGTTCTTATATATTAGTAACTTTATAGTCGAACTAGAGTCAAAAAAACAATGTAAACATACAAAGTAAAAATTATATAAAATTAAAGGGGGTGTGAAATTGTAATATCCCGAAAATTTAAACTTGATTAAATTAAATATATAGTGGTTTCATTATGGGTGTGACTCAAGTTTGTTATACATTATGTAGCAAGTAATAAAATATTAGCTCAAATAGACAAATAAATGGGAAAAGAAAAGGAGAAAAACAAAAAGGAAAAACAAAAAGGAGAAAAAGGAAAATTCAATACAATTTTACTGATTTCTTTCACCCATCTCAATTTTCCCCTCACAAAAACTCAACTATGGATTTCTAATCCAAATGTAATTTTCATACACAATAAAACTCAACTCTAATTAAAAACTCCAATCTAAACCAAACTCTCCCAAAAATTCAATTTTTCTACCAATTTCATCAACACAAGTCACAAAAATTAGGCCCCAACTATGCCTATAAATAACCATGAATTCCTCCCTCAAATCACCACTACCAGAATTCCACCATATTCACCGGAAACCGTCACCCAAAACACCCCTTAAGGTTCCCTATTTTTGCACTACACCCCACTCTCTCTCTCCCCTGTTTCGAACCAAACCACCTGCCCACCACCCTCGCACCACCGCTGCACTGCCGCTGCTGCCACACCACACCACAACCACCTCGCGCCACCCACCAGACCCGTGTTGCAACCACCTCACCGCCACCTTCTTTCCCTCGCTCGCCCTTCTTCTTCTTCTCTCTCTTGTGCCCCAACTCTCTCTCTCGTGTTTCCCTCTCTCTCCCTCCTCGTGCGCTGACGAGCCACCCCAGAGCCGCCGGATTCTGAGCCTCCCGCCGCTGCTGCCGGAGCTCCAGCACGCCGCCCAACCTTCCTCTTCCCCCCTGTTATTTGGTTCGACATTGCTCAGTTGGAGCAGAGGTATGCTTCATACCTCCTCAAATGTTATTTTGGTTAATTAATATACTTGAGCCCAAATATCACCCATGGCTAGTTACTTCTATAGTTGGGCCAAAAAGATTATATTAAGCTAAGTAGCTAAAGTTTATACCTTCAATTTGTTGGGCTTAAACCACTAAACTGATTTTGTGTTGTTAAATTAATTAGTCTCTATAACTTGAAATTTGTAAAAGAAAATTCGGAATACTTAGGTTATATTTTAGTTACTAGCTTATGATAACATTTAAGTATGAATGATGATATTTGTAATTTCTTTAGTTTAAGGTTATATAAGTATATACATAATAACATGAATTAAACAAGTAATCTTTAGCCATAAAATCACTTGTCAGCAATAAATGTAATAATAATAACTAGAGGACTAAATGTTAAAATAAAGTGAATATTTATATTTTCGTTACCGAATTCTATTAGATTAAAAGGAGAGGATATTACAGCTTCCCCGACTTCAAGATTATTAAGCAGGAATCGAGGTAACATCTATTGCTAACACCCACGATCCCCTTCGAAATGTGTTTGTGAAATGATGTTTATAATTATGTTAAGGATTTTGTGATGTGATTCTTTATATGGATTGTGGGATACTTAAATTATTTTCGAATGTGTTTCGTAAGTGATGATCTTATGAGTTATTGATGCTCAAGTATGATTCATGAAAGATCTATGGCTTATGCCGATGAATGCTAAACAAACGAAACATGATAAATAAAAGTGAAAGAGGTTCTGGCAGTATAATGTTACTCTTATCTACTTTATGGTCGTGCACGTACCTTCGCACCCGCCGTAAACCCAACAAGGGAGAGTGCTCCTTGAGGGGTAGCGCAAGTTATGTTCATACTCTATTTTGGTGCGAGCGATGTATCCAACAAGGGAGAGTGCTCCTTGAGGATCATCGCAAGGTGGGAGACGTCCCGCAAGTATATACTCGTCAGTTACCAAGATAAAATATGAAAAAACAATGGGAACTTATGTAGTTTCAAGATGTTGCTTATAATTGTCCACCTTGCTATTATTTCATTAATGGTTTCTAATATGTTTTACTATATTCTCTTCTCCCTGTTTGCAAATAAAATGAATTTACGTTGTTAGGGTAGTATGTTACTGAGCTTCGGCTCACGACGTTGCTTTTGGTTTTAGGTACTGATGAAGGTGACGGGATGGCGTAGAAGCGAGGATGATCAATAACTTTACATTTATGGATACTATCTTGGTTGTATAATCTAAACTTATGATCACTAGAACATGAACTCAATTTAACTATAGCTACGTAGTTATTTATGCTTAGCTATTTATATCTATATAACTAAAATGCTTTGGGCTTCAATGATTATAATATGTTTTGTTTCATGAAGAAATGCTTGCCTGGTATTTTCCCGAACGGAAAATACGGCAGTAGCGCACCGACCATCTAAGTTCCGCTGCTAATGATGCATTAATTAACTTAAACATGATGTTTAGAGATCGGGGCGTTACAGAAATAGCAAAAGCGACACAGTTACTCTATATGAGAGGGGAAAAAACCACTTATTTCGTGTAAAAAAAACCACTTACTAGAAATTAAGAGCTATATAAAATCAATGAAAACATAAGAAAACCAAAAAAGAAAAAAAAAAAAAGAAACTGAAGCTATATATTTTAAAATCATTGAAATAAAAAAAAAAAACCAAAAAGCAAAAATAGAAAACATCTACGTGGGATTCGAACCTGAGTACATAAATGTAATGGAATCATTATGGCGATTAGTAAACCAAAGAGCTAACAAGCTATATTTGATAACTACAATGCGTCCACTTAATTTATCGTAATAACATATTGTAAAACAGCAACTTGGGCCGTTTCTCCCTGGGCCCTGGGCGGGCGCCCCTCCTACCCAGGCTCAGGGACGGGCCTGCCTCGAACGTAAAATTCATGTATGAGTATACCTATTTTAGTTTGCATGTATCATGTATGTTTAAATCTATATATGAATCATGACAATATATAAGAATAAGGTGATAAAGAGTCTAAGTCAGGCTCCTATATGGAATTTTCTTTGCTTGATAGTTGATACATTCGGGCTTAAAGCCTCTCAATCAAGTTTAGCTCACTCAAAGTAGCTCAAGTGCCCCATAAGATAATTACGTACCTCTATATTAGTCAAGTATGAAGCAAAGAACGCTACTGCAGTGTGATCATCTGCAAATTTGTGCTGCAAATGACTGCACACATTGCTATTGTTGTAAAGACACGGCTTGATATATACCCATTCAGAACTCCCCTCAACTCAGGAGAACCTAAATATACTTAGTCCCAAAGTAATAAAGCCGAAACATAAGATATCGATCGAGAACCCAACACATAAAGACGGGACATAAAGTCTCAATGTCCGGTAGACATGTTCGTTCATCGTGCTCCAGCCTGCTGCATATATGTAGGCATAAAAATAGAGACAGAACGAGATGGTTAGCTCAATGGTGAACGTGATATAGAACCTATGCACGTTGAAATAGCACATCTCGCTCGAATGCTCCCTCATTAGCCACAATTCCATCTTCACGATCAAGATCATTCCGGTGCAAATCAGGAACATGTATAGTCCTCTGTTAATCCAATCAATTAACATGTTTTTACTGTCTTTCTGTTAATCTGCCGAAGACTATTCTATAGAAGTATATACATACTCTAAGAGTAAGTCCCACCTCCTGCTTGGATAGACTATATAACTCATCTATGGTTTCTACATTTTATGATTGGTCAAAATTGTTGTCCTATCAACGATATCATACTCTTATATTCCTATCTCTTGTCTAATTACGAACTGGAAATATTTATATGTTGGTAGGAATTGTTCGTATGATAGACTAAACGACAACGACGCACCAATTAATAAAATTTTCAGCAAATGTTGACCCAACACATTTCAGGGACCTTAAATGATAAAGCTGCTAAATAAAATTCTCCATCCGTCTCATAATATAAGTCCCTTTTTCTTTTAAAGTGTCCCAAAATATAAATCATGTTTCTATTTTCAATCAATAATTATGCCCAAAATGCCCTCATGAAAATAATTTAATTCCCAAAAAGTCCTTATAATTTCAGCTTCCAATGCACCATTATGAATGATAAAATGGAATCTTATACCCTATTGTACTCTTCTACACATTAAACCATGCAACATTAATGTTTAGTTTTTATTTTTTGTTAAAAAGAAACAAAAAATGTAGGTGTTTCCCAATAAAAATGATTTTTTTTTATTCAAATAAAACAAGATTCCACTTTACCTTAATTCCCGTGTAAAAACAGAATCATGACTTATATTATGGGACAGATTGATCAACTCTAATATTTTGAGATTAAGGTCAATCTATACAAATATATTAAAAGGCGTGCGTGACAATGTATACACGCCACGTGACACCTCTGTTACTCCACTAGAATTGTACAATGTGTACATAAGTCATGTCAATTAACAAAAGTAAAATTAGCTTGTAACAAGATTTGAACACATTACCTCTTGCTATTATACATGACACAATTATCATCTCAACCAACTTTTAATCATGCTTTAAGCGTTCACATTATTATATTTGTACCTTTTTAATATTGAGTTTTCCTTAATATTATTTAACGGGAATGGAAAAAATGCATATCAAGTTCGGAAAATAATACCACCCGGGACAACGCCCGGGCCCAAATACTAGTTAGTTAATGAAATCAGATAGCGTCATAGGTGACAAGTTACATTAATGTGGTGAGGAGCTGAGGATCGCTGGCCTATCCTATTGTGTATTTGCAAGTAATAGAGATCAAGTTTCTGAGGCCAAACTCACCAAGGGTGTCTAAGTGATAGTTGTCAGCCAACTTGCTAAGAACATAACATCATGCTTATTAAGAGCCGTTTCGTAGCGATTATCAGGGAGAAAAATATAGTGCAAAATGGCAAAAATCACACAATAATATTTTAACGTGGAAAACCCTCTTAAACTAGGGAAAAACCACGATCCCGATCTCCAGGGATGAAAACTTCACTATAATATTTTTGGGAGTACAAAGGTAACTACTACAACTACTCCTTCCGTTTCATTTTAATTTACTCACTTCATTTTGGCAAGGAGAAAGTGCAAAAGTATGAGAGAAAAACTGAAAAGGTGAAGAGAGAAATTAAAAAGTGAGAGAGAGAAAATAAAAAGTGAGTTAAAATATTAAAAAGTGGATGACATGGGTGGAAAAAGAGGAGAAAGTAGATGTGGCATGTTACCAAAAATTGAAAAAGCAACAGTGTGTAGATTAAAAAGTTTTGTACCAAAAAGGAAAGTGTGTAGATTAAAAAGAAACGGAGGGAGTATAATATTAGAAATTATGTGTTTAAGACAAAGTGCTACTTAGTACCCTTCACAATGGTACTCCCACTAATTAATGCTAAACACCCCCACACTAATATTGTATTTTGTCTCCAGTTAGTCTTGCGTGGACCTGGTCCACAATAATATTATTGTGAACCAAATCCACTTATTTTACATACCTTTTTTCCCATATAGTAACCTCTTAAAATCTTAAGTTACACTATACAGTTACTATCTACCATAGTTGCACCAAAAAAAAAAACTATCTATCATAGTGACCGTTTTTCTTAATATAGTCACTCTTTCTTACATTAGTTTATCATAATAAAATTTTCACTTTGTGACATAGTAACCTTTTTTTCACATAGTCAAACTTTACAATCTATATCTACTCATCTTTTATATCTATATTTTTTATATAGTGACCTTTTTTTTCTCCATAAATTACATGAATTAGCATTAGGTTCACACTAATTTAGTATGGACCAGGTCCATATAAGTTTTTTACTTTTGTCTCACACCTATTACTCCCTCTCACATTTTTGTTTTTGTGCACTCTAACCTTCTCGAGTTGCATTTACACCTTGTTTTTCCTCTTTTTCTACTTTTTTCCCACAGCAACAATATATACAACTTAAAAGTCCCCAACAAGGCAACAACAAATGTGGACTCAGAGTTCCAAGTACACCCTTGATGACAGCACCCTGAGATTGGAAGGATTAGTGATTCCTTTAAATGTTGAAACTTGAAACGTCAAAAGAAGCTTAAAGTGAAGCTGGTGAGGAACTGAGGATTTTGATCATTTGATAGGGAGAATGTAGCTTTTTGTTGAGGGTTTTGGTTGCAATAGTCCTTCCCCTTGTTTTTTTTAGAACTAAAAGAGATTTTCCACATCATAAAATTTAAGTGCTTATATTGAAATTTTGTTTTTCCTTCCACATTTTACTTTCTTTTAGGTGGGTTGGTTGAAGTCTCAGCTCGTGGCCAATTTTCTTTGAGGTGGGCCAGTAGTTACTCCCTTCGTTCTTATTAGTTTACTCCTTTGCTTTTTGGAAGTCAAAATTTATTAACTTTGACCATATTTTAACACTAAATATTATCATGTGAGATATATTTAGATTTGTTCCAATATACAGATCAAAAATATTAAATTTTTATAATTTTTTCTTAATACATAATTGAAGATATTAACTGTCAAAGGACCAGGGTAGAATAACGAAAATAAAAAAGAACGAAAGGGGTACGCTATAATGTTTAAGGTGATTGAATCTCAGGGTACAAAAAACAAGGTTACACACCTGACATAATACTATCATGCTAGTTTTATACATAAGCCTAAGAACTAAGTGTTACAACTTAAAAGTCCCCAACAACAAATGTGGACTCAGAGTTCCAATAAGTACACCCTTGATGACAGCACCCTGAGATTGGAAGGATTAGTGATTCCTTTAAGGGTTAATTGGCTAGAACAACACAACCTTTGGCTCAAGTGCAAGGAACAGCACAACCTTAAACGGGTGCAAAGCGTAGCACCAACTTAATCATGTGGTGCAGAAAATAGCATAAATGGCACCGGAGTACGGAGATTCCACTGGAGCTAGGGAATCTCCATTATTTTAAGGGTTAATTGGCAAGGAACAGCACAACCTTTGGCTCAAGTGCAAGGAACAACACAACCCTTATTTTAATAAACACACCATTCCTTAACCTCCACCACACTAAATCTACCCTACATCACCACCACCCTCTTCCCTAGCCCACAACACTACAACGCTACCACCGCCCTCAACACCAAAGATCTTCCTTCACTACACCAAACACCACCTCCACTCCAAAGAACGTCATCCTCTCGCCCCAAACACTACAAAGACCACCACACCAAACACCATCTCCACCACAGCCTCGCATTACTCCCATCCCACAGGAGCAGCGCGCTCCGTACTAATTCACCACAAAACAGAAGAGTTCCAAGAAGTTTGATTCACCTCGGAGCGGGCGTTCATCAAACCAACCCGTTTACAAACAAAGACGTGGAGTGGTCTTTGGTGAATCAACAAAGTGAATATTGAGCTAGGAGAAACCGAGATCGGCGGCATCAACCTCCACAATTGTTACACTTCAATTATTGATGATGATACAAGTAAATCCAGCGGCTTGATTTTGATATTGGCGCTGATGCAATTTGTTGATGATGAGAAGATGTGTGGTGCGTCGAACAGGGAAGAAAATCGCAAAATGAGGAAGCAGCACATCAGCGAAGAAGAGTAAAGAGGAGATAAATTTTTTTTTGAGATTGAAGTTGGCGAACAAAGACAACCTTTGGCTCAAGTGCAAGGAACAAAGATAACCTTAAACGGAGATTCCCTAGCTTCGGTGGAATCTCCGTGCTCCGGTGCCATTTATGCTATTTTCTGCACCACGTGTTTAAGTTGGTGCTACGCTTTGCACCCATTTAAGGTTGTGCTGTTCCTTGCACTTGAGCCAAAGGTTGTGCTGTTCTAGCCAATTAACCCTTCCTTTAATTGTAAACTAGTGTGTTGGCCTGAGCGTTGTCCCGGGTGTTACCTTTTTTCTTCTTCACAATTGATTTGTATTTTTTCTACTCTTGTAAAAATAATTTTTAAAAAATCTAACATTTAATTATATTTTATGTTTGCAATGAATATATAACATTATGTGGATTTATGAAGCACTAAAAAAATTTAATTGAGATGGTAATGACAAACTTCTCTTTGCAAGAGGTCGCTTGTTCAAATCTAGTGGCAAACAATATTTATTTTGTATGATGATGTAAGGATCAACATGGCACGTAAGATGACGTGGCCAAACTACGTGGCGCATATATAGTGAATTGTGCCACGTGACACCGTTCCTTTTGATAGGAACACCTTTTAATATACAGTATAGATATGAAACTGCTCTTATGTTGGGTTAGTCTCCCAAATCACAAATAAGTTAATAATAATTATTATTATTTTGTTGTGAAAAAGAAAGGGAAAAAAAAGCTAAAAGGGTGTCGGTAACTTGGATCCTTGGGCTCCAAGGTGTAGGAGAAACTTTGGGTACAAGCTAGAGCTGATCAACTTCAGCCCGGCCCAGTTTTTGGGCGGGCTTGGGCAGTTTTTTTTGGCCCGCGGGCAGACCGGGCCCGATTTTTTATTTTTTTTGGGCGGGCTTTGGACAAGCCAAAAAAGACGTTTTAGTCTAATTTTTTGGCCGGCCCGTTTTGGCCCCAAAAAGCCCGCTCGGCCCGGCCCGAAATAACGGGCTTTTGGGCACAATTTTTTGGCCCGGATTTGGGCCCGGCCCGGTCAATGGGCAAATTTTTTTTGGCTCGGCCCGGCCCGGCCCATGATCACCTCTAGTGCAAGCTAAGGTCACCTTGGCCTCCAAAGCCATTTATGCCAATATAAAGTTAGGCTTAGGGGGTGTCTAAACAGGTTCTCAAACAGGTTCTGGGTATACCCACGGTGAATCAGGTCGAGACCCGGACAGGTCAGGATTCTGATTGTCAGTGCCCCATGTCATGATTGGTCAGGTTTTGTTCAACTGGGTCGAACACATTTGAATCATTGGATTCCCGGGTGCCGGACAAGTCTGAACGTTCCATTTACAAGTCGATCCATTCCCGGATATGATCGCCCGTTGACATTTTTTTGCCGGGTTTGCGCAGGTCGTATTTAGGTTTCATGTACGGTTGAATTAAGTCAAATGTACTCGGGTTGAATTAGTAATGACCTTAGTTCGATCATTGTGAAACATCGGGTCCATTCGCTATTGAACGTCAACTCAACTTTGGGTAACTCCTGATCGGGCCATCTTAATTTTGTTATGGATTTTGTAAACGAATCATATTAATAAAAGTATTAAGATCGACATATATATACATATGTGTGTGTGTGATAAATATACGGATGACAACGAAAAACCAATAAAAACACTATATTGATTACCGTGATGTTTAGTGTATTCTCTTACTCAACTCTTATTTCGAATAATCAACTGCGTAAAACCACTCTAATGAGTAAAGGAGTAGAACGACTCTTCATATGTTTTAATATTATATATTATAACCAACGACAATAATAAAGAGTAGACGATCAATTCCAAACTTTATATAAATGATTTATTATTATAAGCATTATGATTGATATATAAGTTTTTAAATAGTTATGATGGTAATGAGAATAATAATACTAGTAAACATAAAGCGACAATGATAATAGGTAAAACAAATAATAATAGTAATAGTAACAAGGTTAACAATAGCAATAGTAATACAAATAAGAACATGAATACTAACAATAACAATATAAATACTAATATGTTGAATCATTTTAATATAAGGTTCCTATCAAAATAATTGTAAAACCAATCTAATACTCTATTGATTATAAATTAGTATAGCGACTCTTAATATGTTATAATGTTATAACAAATGACAATCATATATTCATATGTTTACAACGACGGTTCATATGAGGCCTAAGTGATTATAACGAGGGTTCATATGTTGCACAATAATAATAATAATAAATTATACCCCCAAGTCATTATCCCCTATAAAAGCTAACCATAACTTATTAAAATAAGTTAACTATTACCAAGTAACAACCATAAGTTAAGTAAAATAGTTAACAAGTACTTACTAGTTACTAAATAGTAACTTGTTAACAACCATATAGTTTAATACTAGTATAAGATTATTGGATTATTAGTTTAATACTAGTATAGTATTTATAGTATTCTCTTAACTTTGTATGTATATGTGACTATATATGTTAGTACAATATAATAATATTGGAACCATTCTAACTAACGATAATAATAATGAGTATTATATATTAACTACGAGTATACGATCAATTGCTGGATTTATATAAAATTTAAGTGACTCGATTATGGTAAGCATTATGATTCGAAATAATAATAATAAAATAACATGATAACGTGAATGATTATTAATGAGTATTGACTCTTAATATGCTCTAATAGTATAACTAACGATAATAATAATGAGTTTTATATATTTACTACGAGTACACTCTATTGATTATAAATTAGTATAACGACTATTGGTATGTTATAATACTATAACAAATGACAATCATATGTTTATAACTACGATTCGTACGAGGCCTAAGTGATTATAACAATGGTTCATATGTATGTTGTACAATAATACTAAACATAACAACAGTTTATATATATATATAATTACTAAACTAAGACTTAGATTATTGACTAATCTTGTTTATTGCATATTTGCATTAATACATATACATTAAAGATGTAAAGTGATTAATCATTAATGAAGAATCATCGGTCATCAAATGATTAAGACGTTAAGCGAATTTGTAAAGCCAAACCAACAATAACTCAGTAAATTAAGACATATTACAAGTTGTAAATGTAATTATAAGATATTAAGCCCTGAATGACTGAATTCCAATATCGAGCCATCAGCCGTAATCAGCTAACTGTCAGTCATTCTGTTAGTTAGTCTTATCATGTTACACTCAGACTCAAATCAAAATAGTATCAATACTTAACTAAATTTCTAAACTTAACTAAATTACTAAACTAATCAATACTAGAATTACAAGTTTTGAATACTCAAATCAAAATAGTATCAAAATTAATGCTATTGATTTGAGAAAGATCAAAATCCAACCATTGATTAAGACATTAACTTAGCAATCCATGTGCTTGGTCACTCTCAATGCACATTGGTCAAAAAAGAATGTCATGGATCATGACTTTAGACCATTGATTAGAGAAAGAACAAAATCCAACCCTTCATTACACTAGTCTCTAACTCTCTTCTCTCTAGTTGATAGGAAAAATAAAAAAGACAATCTCAGCCCTTGGATGTTTCAATCCAACGGATGAAAACAATCAAACACATAAAAAACCCCTAAAGTTCTACATGGTATAAAAACTCCCTTTTTTTTGACCCCCTCTCACTTTGTCATTTTCGATCTCTACTCTAACCCTAAAATTTGTGATTCTCACTTCTCAACCTCCTCATTTCTCTCTCTCATTTCTCTCATTCGGTTATCATATTCAACGGCCCCTTTGAATCTTCACTCTTCACACATCCCTTCACTATCTCGCCTGAAAACACATAGATCTTGCCGGAATGGATTTTCTTTTCTTGAGTTCTCACCGGTTCCATCTATATCTCGGCGAAAAACGTAAAGATCTCGCGGCAAACGTAAAGATCTCGCCGGAAAACGTAAAGATCTCGCCGAAAAGCGTAAAATGCTGACCGGAAAACATAAAACCTTGCCGGAAAACACAAAATCTTTGTTTTTCTGAGGTTTATTTAATTTCCTTTTTTTTTATCTTTTTTATTTTATGTAAGATGCCTGATTTTCTTTGTTTGAGTTTCGAATGTGATGATTGTGGTTGTTGTGGTCTTGTGCTGCTGCTTGTAGGATGGTGATGTGCTTGTGGTTTGTTGGTGTTGCTGTACTAGTGGGATGGTGCTGATGTTCATGTGGATGGACTGGTGTTGTACTGGTTTTATATTTTGGTACCCGTATGTTAGACTCTCAACTCCAAAATAATTACGTATTTGTTACCCTTAGCTTTGTGAGGCGGCGCTTTTTCTAGGCATGTATTTAAGAATATGATACACACTTGAGAGCCAATTTTTTATTATAAGTGGCTTAGAATTGCCGCCTGCCCACAATTGCTTTGTGGCTCGTTTACATTTTTACATTTTGTGACGTTGATGGAGTCTAAGTGCTCGATGATGATTCTTCTGGTAACAGTTTCTTAAAACTTTGTTATAAGATCTGAGAGCCCAAAAAATATAAAAAAAGTATTTTTGTACTTTGTTGTTGTGGTTGTCGTGGTCCTGTGCTGCTGTTGCTTGTTGGATGCTGCTGCTTGAGGCTTGCTGATGTTGCTTGTTGGATGCTGCTGCTGCTTGTGGCCTACTCCTGCTACTGCTGCTGCTTGTTGGATGCTGCTGCTTGTTGGATGCTGCTGCTTGAGGCTTGGCTTTCGGCTTGGAGCTTGCTCCTGCTGCTGCTGCTTCTGGCCTGCTGCTTGCTTGTGGCCTACTGCTGCTGCTGCTTGTGGTTTCTGAATTTTGGTACCCGTATGCTGAATTTCTTCTTGTGGTTTGCTGCTGGTTTGTGCTGGAAATTCTAGATGGTGGTTGTTGCTGTTGCTGGCTTCCTACATATAATAAATTCAGCAATTTGATTTTTGTAATTTCGTTTAACATTGACATATGTATTTTGAATGAATTTATGATATTATATTAACTCGACCCAATTATTAAACTTTGTAGACAAATCCTCGATGGAGCGTTGGTGGCTAGTGAAATCATTGATTCTTGTAAGAGAAGGGGTGTTGAGGCTATTCTTCTCAAGCTGGATTTCCACAAAGCTTATGATAGTTTATCCTGGGGATTTCTTCAATGGACACTTGAGCAAATGCACTTCCCTCCTCAATGGATAGAATGGATCATGTCATGTGTAACAACCGCTTCGGCTTCAATCCTAGTCAATGGCTCCCCTAGTCAACCATTTAAGCTACAAAGAGGCCTAAGACAAGGTGATCCCCTCTCACCTTTCTTATTTGTGCTCATATATAGTGGAACCCCTTGACAAAATAATAAAAAAAGCATTAAGCATGGGCAAGTGGAATGGCGTTGAAATATGCGAATGAGGCCTCAAACTCACACATTTGCAATATGCTGATAATACATTGATTTTTTGTGAAGCTAACATAAAAGCTCTCAAAAACATCAAGAAGGCACTCATACTATTTCATTTAGCATCGGGCTTACAATTAAACTTCCACAAGAGTTCACTAATAGGGGTAAATTCATCAACCTCGTTTCTCAACAACGTCGCAAATGCGCTTCTCTGCAAGATTGGCACTGTCCCATTCACCTACTTAGGATTACCAATTGGATGCAATCCTTTGCACATCCAAACATGGGATCCTATCGTTGAGAAACTGTCGAAGAAATTATCATCATGGAAAGTAAAGTTGCTCTCTATCGGAGGTAGAATCACTCTTATCAAATCCTCACTAGCAAATCTCCCTTTATACTTCATGTCTCTCTTTCCATACCCAAAAGAGTTGTTGAAAAAATCAATAAAATAACTCGGGTATTCATATGGAGTGGAGACTCGAATAAAAAATCTCTTCCACTCGTGGCTTGGAATACGATCCAATTACCCAAAGCACTTGGGGGTCTCAGTATTAGGAATTTCTTTCACAAGAACATTGCACTGCTTTCAAATGGATATGGAGATTCATGCAAGACTCATCTACTATGTGGAGCCAAGTAATTCGTGCCAAATACAGATACTCATCCATTATGTCTTTCTCAGATATGAAGACCCCTCAGTTTGGGGGTCCATGGAAGCTCATATGTGCGGCCATTTTCAATAACTCCGAAGCAAATTCCATTGTTGTGAATGGAGTTTCGTAAAAGCATAGGCACTGGCTCCATGACCAGTTTTTGGCATGATCCATGGTTAAATTCATCACCTCTGAAATTGATATTCCCAAGGCTGTTCTCAATAGCAGTCAATCAAACAACATCAGTTGCATCCCAGGGATTTTGGGAAGGATTCAATTGGATCTGGAGCTTTGAGTGGCGAAGAATATTAAGGCCACAAGATGTTGTAAAAAAGGCTGGGTTTGACGAACTACTGCTGCCAGTTTGTCCTTCCTTCGAGGCCCACGATAAATTTATATGGGCTCACTCTAAGGATGGGAGCTTCTCAACAAAATCTCTCACTTTAGAACAGGACAAATTGCGTCCCCTTACTCATCGATGCTATTAAGGGCATATGGAAAGGGCTAGTGCCTCACCGCATTGAGGTATTTGTATGGATTGCCCTACTTGGCAAAATCAACACTCGAAATAAATTGGCTTCGCTTGGAATCATTTCTCATGAAAACAATCTATGTTCTCTATGCTCGAAGGCACCAGAGACGTCTGAGCATCTTCTTCTACATTGTGAATTCTCCCAACTGTTGTGGAATTGGTGGATCAAATTATGGCACATTAAATGGGCCTTTCCATTCTCACTGAAGGATCCTTTCAATCAATGGCAATATCCAACAAAAAACTCCTTTTTTAAAAAGCTATGGTCTGCTTGCTTCTTCATCATAATGTGGACAATTTGGAAGGAGAGAAACCTTCGCATATTTGGTGATTCGTCAACATCGATCAAGGATCTAAAAGATCTTATTCTGCTTCGATTGGGATGGTGGATATGTGGCTGGGGCGATGGCTTTGCATACTCACCAATAGACATCCAGAGAAATCCATCATGTTTCACTCAAACAAGTTACGATCTTAATTATATGTTGTGGAAAAATTAAAGTATAGTATTTTATGGAAGCATTTGCATTATACAAAGCAATTGAAAAATTAATAAGAAGACATGCTATAATATGCACTAAGAAACTAGCAGTTAAAAAGTGACTATTATAATCTCATCAATAGTTAAAACACTATGACATGAACCAAAATTACATCAAAAATAATTTAATTGAGAATGTAATTTATTTTTTTATTAAATTATTATTAAATGTAAGTAATTTTATAAATTACCATATTGAAATGATTTTGTAGATATAGAAAAATAATTGAATTTTAGTAATTTTGTTGAGTTTAGTCGTCAAAATAAGTTGGTTTGAAAAATTGCGTAAAATTAGGTAGATTTTATTTTCAGATCAATTAGAATTCGAGTTGAACCAGGTATTTACTGGGCCTAATTGAGTTTTGGGTTAATATCTGGGTTTAGTTCGGTCGGGTTCGGGTTTGAATGCAGTGTCCGTGTGGTCGGTCGAATATAATCTAGCCGGGTGTCGGTCGGGTCCGGGTAATCCCAGTCGTTTTTGCGGAGTCCGGGGACCGACCATCACAGTCAAACCAAGTTCAAGTCGAGTCGGTATCGAGGTTGACCCAGGCCGTGCTCAGTTTCGACACCCCTCACTTAGGCTTATGTATAAAACTAGCATGATAGTATTATGTCAGGTGTGTAACCTTGTTTTTTGTACCCTGAGATTCAATCACCGAAAACAATACAGCATATCCCTTCCGTTCTTTTTTATTATCGTTATTCTAACCCGGCTCTTTGACAGTTAATATGTTCAATTATGTATTAAATAAAATTATAAAAATTTGATATTTTTTATCTATATATTGGAGGAAATTTCAAAATATCTCACATGATAATATTTAGTGTTAAAATATGGTCAAAGTTAATAAATTTTGACTTCTAGAAAGCAAAAGAGTAAATTAATTAATAAGAACGAGTAACTATTGGCTCACCTCAAAGAAAATTGGCCACGAGGTGAGACTTCAACCAACTCACCTAAAAAAAAAGTAAAATGTAAAAGGAAAAACAACATTCCAATATATGCACTTTAATTTCATGATTTGGAAAATCTCTTTTAGTTCTAGAAAAACAAGAGGAAGGACTATTGCAACCAAAACCCTCAACAAAAAGCTACATTCTCCCTATCAAATGATCAAAATCCTCACCAACTTCACTTTAAGCTTCTTTTAACTTTTAAAGTTTCAACATTAGTCCACCTCAAAGAAAATTTGGCCACGAGATGCTTAAGCAACCCATAAAAGAAAGTACAATGTAAAAGGAATAACAACATTTCAATGTACTTTCATAGTTCTAGATCCTCCATTGCAAGTTATAAATATCTTCAACAAATATTGTAAATGACCAACCAAAAATACTAAGTAGCACACAGCTTGGTAGCAAGTTTGGAAAAAATGGTTACAGTTCGTAAAGAAGATGTAGAAAACATGACACCAGATCAACTATGCACCCTCTTCTTTTTTCTTCTTGAATATGCCACAATTGGGTTTGCAATAGGCTTTGGAGGAAACCTACTTACGCACATAAGTTCTGGCTGCACAGGCTTTCGCTTCCTAGGAATGACACTCATTTTCATCGCAGTCGCGCTCCTTATTCTCTTCTACATCGGCTGCTCATTGGCTAAACAACCGGAACATGCCTTAATGAAAGCTGCATGCTGTACAGTCCCTTTGGTAGTTTCCATGGCCGCCTTGGGGGATCTTCGCGTTGGCAGTGAGCAGCAAAGGAGGAGGAAACTCGATACCAGGAAGATCGTATGACGAGTATCATTTAGAATCATACTCTAAATGGATGGTGAACATGAAGGAATTGTGTCCTTGACTCTAATGCAATTACTAAATATAACATGGATCATATTATGGAGATAATAAATTCATTAAATTGGGTCGTCTATACGTCTTGCTAGAGGATGCTATAGAACTTCAGGTTTAGTAAATAATAAACCCGAAGCCCAATTAGATGGATCCTACAAGGTCACACTTTCACAATCCGGATTAATAAAAGAATGACCTAGAGCCCATGTAGGACTCTAGGGGTGGCCGGCCAAGGAGAAAGAAAAGGAGAGGACTCCTAACCTAATTAGTTCCTATAATTAGGTGTGGGGTGAGAAAATAACGTAGTCAGTTTTATTCTCTCATTATTTTCTCTCTCTCTTTTCTCTCTCTTCAAAAGCTACGTAATACGCGCTTCCAAAGAAATAAAGAGTCTCTCTTCCTTCCAACTAGCATTGGTGGAGCATTGATCTGGATTCGTGGACCAAGTAGAGGAATCTCAACTGCGGTTCTATCTCCGGATCTCGAAGAGCTTTGTGGAAATCACGCGTCAAAGGTTAATTCTTAACTATTATGTGATCCTTGAATGTATATGCATGAGATCCTCGTTTTAAGTCTTTATGAATACGATTCATGAAATTCCGCTTATAAGATTTAGAATCCTACAGTGGTATCAGTTTTAGCCTCTTGCATATAGGTTTTTGGTCATAATAATTAGATTTATTTTGATGTGATCATGACTAATTGAAATTGATTAAATGGAGATTTAATTACTTACTTTTTCAAATACAAGTGGCCGAAAATTTCACCCTTTAAACCCTAATTTTCGAAATTAAAATTCTGATTTTATTTCGAATATTAAGTTCATATTATTAATCTGATTTTCATGTTTAAATTTGTTTATGTATGAAAATTAATTCATGTGAAAAGAGTTTTATATGAATTAGAGATTAATTTATGTGAATAGCCCTAAAATTAATTAAAATGGAGATTTTGATTTAATTTTCTGAATTAGGCATAAAAGAGTTTATGTTTAATTTAATTAAGATCACTAAATTAATTTTACAAATGTTGTAATTTTAATTTCCTTCAAATAAATATTAAAAAAAAAAAAAAAAATTTAAGGAGGAGGAAGAGGAGCAGCCACGGCTGGTGGCTGCTCCGGTGGTCTACCGACGAGAAGCCGGGGAAGGCGATGCAGACTGCCGGCGAGCAGTCGAAGTCGGCGAAGGAAGGGTTGACGGCAGCCACGCGTGCGACGTGGGGTTGACAGCAGCCACGCGTACGACGTGGGGTTGTCGTGGTTTGGTGTTTTGTGAGCTGGCGCTGGTTGCTCTGTGGCCGGCGTCGGCTCGCGGATAATGTTGCCGGTGAGGTCGCCTGAGAAGGGTGGCCGTTTTTTCTGGGCTTGCGTGAAGACTGGCAGTTTGTGCTGCTGGTCTTCACGGGGTTTTAAATAAAAAAAAAAAAAAAAAAAAATCAGAAAACGTGAATGTATTCTGCCGAGTTTTTAGGGGCAATATGCAGTTTTTTTTTTTTTTTTTATTTTGAAAATTTTAAAAACAGATTTTGAGAAAGTTAAGTAAACTTCAATTATGTTAATTTTGACTGGGTCGTAAATTAAAATCCATAATTTGATTCTTTAATCTAATTAAAATTAGTAGGCTAGATTTTCTAGGATAGAATTTTAGGTGGTTAGGAATTACTTAAATATTTTATCCTCTTGCTTTAATTAAGAATATTTGATATTTTGATTATTGGCAAGTATAATATGTGATATTATTATGTGGCATTTTATATTTGATATAATTGCTATGAATGACTAGTATGGCCCAAATATAAGTTAGAAAATACGATCTGCGTATCGTGATGTATTCTTGTAATTTAAATACGATCTGCGTATCGTTAAGTATTTTTGTAATTTATTTAATTTAGATATTATTTAAATTATTTTGATACTTATGTAATCCAAAGACGAGCCCATCAAGAGAAGGCCCATGGCTAACATGGATGGAGATCCATGAAAAGTCCAAGGAGGAGCCCATGATGCGTAGTTCTTAGGATTAGGGGCCATGCTAGATCATATTTATTTTGCATTTTATTATTATTTAAAATGCTTATAAGTTTATTGTATGTTGGTTATCAATGCGCTAGAGTTCACTAATTCATGACAACATAATAAACTTAGGTCCCGCAAATATTAAGGTTAGCTTTTCCAAACATAAAGTGCTTATTAACCCTTAATTAATAGTAATAGGTCATGCCTCCGCAGGGTATTATCATTAATTTTGGGAGATAAGGTAAAATTGCGAATTTTACTACTTAGTTTGGTTATCCTTAACAAAATCATCAAAAGCGTTTTGGGTTTTGGAAGCAAGAGATAGTTAAGCATGCGATGTTTACCAATCTAAACAAGAATTATAAATTGTTATAATTAGTAAAGGAGTTTACTTACCTTGAGAATGTAACGTTAAGATAAGGCCTCCGTCTGCTTAGTGTTGCATGTTGATAGGATCTTGTAATTACTTATTCAAATGGGACATTAAAATTGAATAGGTAATCAACCTAGAAACCTTTGCATGTTTTAGGTTGTTTTGTAAACATAATATTGAACTTTGCTTTTATTCACGTCCGTAGATACTATGTCTAACAACAACAACAACTCTGTTTTCAACATTCGTCCTTTCCTTGAAAGGGACAGGCTGAATGGTGAAAATTTCATCAACTGGGAAAGAACCCTAAGACTCATATTGAGGTCTGAGGGTCGAGAGGATGTCTTAGAAACCCCACTTCCTGTGATTACTGATGAGTCGTCTGAAGCCGACAAACGTCGTGCTAAGCAGGCCAATGAGAGGTCTGTACCGATCACTTGCTTGATGATAGCAGCCATGGAGCCGGACCTCCAAAGGAGGTTCGAAACCAAGGATGCTTATACCATCATGCAAGAGCTGCGAGCTATGTTTCGAACACAAGCCCGAGTTGAGCGGTATGAGACTAATAGGGAGATACTAGAATGTCACATGAAGCCGGGTCAAGTTTGTTGGCCCCCATGTTTTCGCTATGATGGATCTTTTCGAAAACATGGAACGACTTGGATTCCCTTACAGGGTTGAGTTGGCTACTGACATTATTCTCCACTCATTGCCTCGACAACCTTCAATCGTTCAGGGATGACCTTCAACATGAATGAGTCTGAAAAGACTTTGCAAGAGCTGCACGGGTTGTTGGTCAATGCTGAGAGGAATATCCCTAAAGAACCAAAGAAAGAGGTTCTGATGGTTCAGAAGGGAAAGGGTTTTAAGAAGAAATGGGCAGGAAAGAAGGACAAAGGCAAGCAAGTTGTCGTTGTTGCTGAAAAAACCTAAGCCAACCGCCAAGCCAAAGGTGGCCGCGGAAACCAAGTGCTTCCATTGTCACAAGATAGGACACTGGAAGAGGAACTGCCCTCTATACTTGGAAGAAAAGAAGTCTGGGGCTTCCACTTCAGGTATATTTGTTATAGAAATCAATATGACTTCTACTTCTATATGGGTATTGGATACCGGCTGTGGTTCTCACATAGTTAATGATGTGCAGGGACTAAAAAGAAGTAGGAGGCTGGCAAAGGGCGAGGTTGAGCTTCGCGTTGGAAATGGAGCACGGGTTGCTGCACTTGCCATAGGAAGCTATAGTCTGCATTTGCCATCTGGCTTTGTTTTAGAATTGAATAATTGTTATTTTGTTCCTTCTATAACTAAGAACATAATTTCTGTTTCTGTATTGGATTCTGAAGGGTTTTGTTTTGAAATTAAGAACAAATGTTGTTCCATTTCTTACAATAATATGTTCTATGCTAGTGCTAAATTGATAAATGGCTTATATGTGCTTGATAGGTCATTAGAAGTCTATAACATAGATAGCAAGAAACAAAAATCAAATGAATCAAACTTAACCTACATTTGGCATTGTCGAATGGGTCATATAAACCAAAAGCGCATCCAAAAGTTACAATAGGATGGTATTCTTCCATCATTTGTTTTTGAATCATTTGATGTATGTGAATCATGCTTGATGGGGAAAATGACAAAGTCACCGCTTATCGGAAAGGGTGAAAAGGCCAGCCGATCTCTTGGGCCTCATACATACGTATGTTTGTGGTCCTATGAGCACAAAGGCAAGGGGAGGGTTTAATTACTTCATTACCTTCACTGATGATTTGAGTAGATATGGGTATGTCTACTTAATGAAACATAAGTCGGAATCTTTTGATAAATTCAAAGAGTTTCAGAATGAAGTACAAAATCAACTTGGTAAGACAATTAAAGCAACTCGCGATCCGATCGTGGTGGCGAATATTTGAGCCAAGAGTTTGATGATCATTTGAAGGGTTGTGGAATTCTTTCACAATTGACTCCACCAGGAACACCGCAGCTTAAATGGTGTATCCGAAAGGAGGAATCGGACCTTATTGGATATGGTTCGATCAATGATGAGTCTTCGCGATCTTCCGATTTCTTTTTGGGGATATGCTCTCGAAACAAACATGCACACACACTAAACAGGAGCCCGTCAAAGGTGGAAAAGACTCCATATGAGTTATGGAATGGAAAAACTCCAAACTTGTCTTTTCTAAAGATCTGGGGATGTGAGGTCTATGTAAAACGTTTACTTTCAGACAAACTTGCACCCAAGTCAGATAAATGTCTCTTTGTGGGATACCCAAAAGAGACAAGGGGTTATTACTTCTATAACCGTCAAGAGAACAAAGTGTTTGTTGCTCGTGATGGTGTCTTTCTTGAAAAGGAATTTGTTTCTAGAAAGACAAGTGGGAGTAAAATAATTCTCGAAGAAATTCGAGATGAGCAACAATTGGACGTGGTTCACACCATGTCAGAGACGGCCCGACAAGACGAAAGTCTAGTTCAGGAGATGACGTATTCAACGCGTGAACCTCCTACCGTCCCACTTGAATCTAATTCAAGCGAAAATCTTCAAGAAGTTGAAGAGAACATTTCTCTTGATGCTCAGGCCCCACGTAGGTCTATTAGAGAAAGGATTCCAAACAAGAGGTTGGTTGATTTCCCGTTAACCGAAAACTCGAAATTATGATTTTGGAGAATTCGGAACCTACTACCTACAAACAAGCTTTGACGAGCCCGGACTCGAGAAATGGCTTGAAGCCATGAAATCCGAAGTTAGACTCCATGTCTGAGAATAAAGTTTGGACCCTGGTCGACTTGCCTGATGGGGTTAACCCTATTGGATGCAAGTGGGTGTTCAAATTGAAAACAGACAAAGATGGGAATGTCTATGTCTATAAAGCAAGACCGGTTGCAAAAGGATTCGACAAATTCATGGTATAGACTATGATGAGACCTTTTCTCCAAGAGCAATGCTTAAGTCAATTCGGATACTTTTAGCGATCACTGCATTTTATGATTATGAAATTTGGCAAATGGATGTCAAAACAACATTCTTGAATGGGTTCTTGAATGAGGATGTGTACATGACACAACCCGAGGGTTTTGAGGATCCGTAAAAATCCTAAAAGGGTTTGCAAGCTTCAGAGATCCATTTATGGATTGAAGCAGGCATCTCGGAGCCGGAATCTTCGATTTGATGAGGCAATCAAGAAATTTGGTTTCATCAAAAGCGAAGAAGAGTCTTGTGTTTACAAGAAGTTTAGTGGGAGCAAATTTTAGTCTTCTTGGTATTGTATGTGGATGACATACTACTCATGGGAAATGACATACCAATGCTTCGAGTCACCAAGGAATGGTTGAAAAGTTGTTTCTCTATGAAGGACCTTGGAGAAGCCGAGTACATATTGGGAATTAAAATCCATAGAGATAGGTCTCGAAGGATGATTGGACTAAGTCAAGAAACTTATATTGATAAAGTTCTTGCAAGGTTCAACATGGAAAACTCGAAGAGAGGATTCATTCCCATGTCACATGGCATATCGCTTAGCAAGAGTCGCTGCCCGACCGAGCCCGATGAGTTGAAGCGAATGAGTAGCATACCTTATGCTTCGGCTATAGGGTCTATCATGTATGCCATGATAAGTACTCGACCGGATGTTGCATATGCCTTGAGCATGTGTAGCAAGTTCCAAGCAAATCCAGGGGAAGCACACTTGGATTGCGGCTAAGAGCATCCTTAAGTACTTGAGAAGAACTAAAGGCATGTTCTTAGTCTATGGAGGTGAAAGTGAGTTGGTTGTTAAAGGTTATACCGATGCGAGCTTCCAAACCGACGAGATGATTACCGCTCTCGGCCGTGGTACGTCTTTTCTCTAAATGGAGGAGCAAAGTGAGTCGGAAGAGCTCAAAGCAAAGCACTCGTAGCGCTCTCTACGACAGATCCGAATATTTAGCAATGGCCAAGCAAATAAAGAAGCAGTTTGGATAAAGAAGTTCTTGACGGAGCCGGATATCATACCTAGTGCTCGGAAGGGATTGAGTTGTTCCGTGGATAACAATGGTGCTATTGCGCAAGCAAAAGAACCGAGATCACATAACAAATCCAAACATGTAATGAGGAAGTATCACCTCATTAGGGAGATTGTTGGACAGGAAGGATGTCGGGATCCGCAAAGTTCACACGGATGAGAATGTGGGCGATCCGCTCACTAAACCACTACCTCAACCCAAGCATGAGTGTCACGCTAGGGCTATAGGCTTAAAGCAAATGTTAGAGTGGCTTTAGATTGTACTAGGTTTAGAGAAACTTATTACAATGTAGAGACATGGTTTTGCTATTTTATGTTTATGAGAAATAAAAACTTTATCTTATTTAATTTTGGTTTGGTATTAAATAAAATGTCCAAAATATATCTTGAATTCAATGGTTTTGTCAAATATGTGATTTGATGAATGAAACACCATAAGTGAACAGAATTCATAGAATATCATAGTTCCTAATCTAAGTCGTTAAATTGGACATAAATGACTTATTAAAGGATTAGCATATAAGATTGATTGATAGCGCCGTTTCATGGGCTATGGGAACATGGAGATGTTTAGTCAATCATATGGACATGTATAGTTGATACATGGTCGAACGGACCTACTTAGAAGTTTCTATAACTTCGTAATTATATTAGTGGATTCCTAAGACATGAGTGGAACACTACTTAGCCTAATGATTGGTATAACTTTGATACTTCACAAACGTCATGCCGTAAAAGGGGACTATAAAGGCAGTGTTCGGGTTGTGCTAAAAGTTGAGTGGGAGTTTTGGTTGCCACAAGATTGAAAAGTCCTCCTATATGAGATAGGATGGGTGTCTTGGCCCCTTGGAGAGTGAAAATTGAAAAAAATGCATGGCCGTGCTCAAATGGATTATATGATGATCATTTGTTTGTCAATTTGAACTTGGATTTCAAGGATTAATTTGAAGACTAGTATGGATGACATAGAAATATGATCATACTATCAAATTGGACACTAAGAGACTTAAGGAATTTGAAGATTGCACACTCGTCTCGGACAAGTGGGAGATTGAAGGAATTGTGTCCTTGACTCTAATGCAATTACTAAATATAACATGGATCATATTATGGAGATAATAAATTCATTAAATTGGGTCGTCTATACGTCTTGCTAGAGGATGCTATAGAACTTCAGGTTTAGTAAATAATAAACCCGAAGCCCAATTAGATGGATCCTACAAGGTCACACTTTCACAATCCGGATCAATAAAAGAATGACCTAGAGCCCATGTAGGACTCTAGGGGTGGCCGGCCAAGGAGAAAGAAAAGGAGAGGACTCCTAACCTAATTAGTTCCTATAATTAGGTGTGGGGTGAGAAAATAACGTAGTCAGTTTTATTCTCTCATTATTTTCTCTCTCCTCTTTTCTCTCTCTTCAAAAGCTACGTAATACTGCTCCAAGAAATAGAAGAGTCTCTCTTCCTTCCAACTAGCATTGGTGGAGCATTGATCTGGATTCGTGGACCAAGTAGAGGAATCTCAATTGCGGTTCTATCTCCGGATCTCGAAGAGCTTTGTGGAAATCACGCGTCAAAGGTTAATTCTTAACTATTATGTGATCCTTGAATGTATATGCATGAGATCCTGTTTTAAGTGCTTATGAATATGATTCATGAAATTCCGCTTATAGTACTTAGAATCCTACAGAACAAGGTTAATGATACTCACAATTGGGACAACTACTACAAAAAGGCTGTTGTCAAAGGCCTTGTCTGTGATAATTTCTTTCATCGGTATAAATCGGATACCCTTGATGAGTTCTATAAAAGACCTTTGGACGCTTTTGAGGTACATCCTCCCTTTTTTTGTTTCAGTATATATAAGTCCAGTTTCGTTAGAATTAGTTGGAGTGAACATGACCATATTAATTAGTTATGTCTAGCAATATATTTCAGCCACCTTAGCTTAAATACTACATCCATTTCAAATTAATCTACACAATTCACTTTGGGGGAGAACTAAGGAGAAAGTGCAAAAGTATGAGAGATAAACTAAAAAGGTGGAGAGAGAAACTGAAAAGTGAGAGATAGAAACTAAAAAGTGGGTTAAAATATTAAAAAGTGGATGACATGGGTGGAAAAAGAGGAGAAAGTAGATGTGACATGTTACCAAAAATAGAAAAAGCAACCGTGTGTAGATTAAAAAGAAACAGACCAAAAAGGAAAGTGTGTAGATTAAAAAGAAACAGAGGTAGTAATATCTAATGAATGAGCGTAATTTGACTTGAATTGAGATGCTAAACAAAATAACATCTAAATTTAAGTTATCTCAAAAAAATGCAATCCTTTGCTTTTCTCATTTTTCAGCACAACTACATGTATTATTTCATTCAATTTATATGTGCTGCTTTTTCCCTTAATCTGAATATATTAGTTAAAGCCGAGATGTGCTCTTCTCTGGGTATTATGCCAATTGCCAAATAATAAAGTGTTTACCCACTTTGTCGATGTCTACTTATTTACAAAAAAAATAAATTGTAGAATCATATTGAAATAATTACATTATAATCGAAATACTCCAGTTACTGAGAACAACTAATTTTACCAAATTGTTCATGTAAGCAGCATATCTTTAAATCTTCAGTTTTACCGATATTAACGCATTATTATTTGAAGCGGTTAGCTTATTAATTTCAGCTAACTCATGCGTATCAGTTGTATTTCACTTAGTGTTGTGTCACGGAATCTTGATATTGGTAAGTACATAGTGATATTCAAATCTTTAATATGTACTAATGTATTATTCCTTGAACTTGTAGTCTGGCTGTTGCAAGCCCCCAGAAGATTGTAATTTTAATTACACAAATCCGACAGTTTGGGTAAAGCCAGAGAATGGAACCTACTCCAAAAATGAGTGCAAAAGATGGGATAATGATCCAAACATCCTATGTTACAATTGCCAATCATGCAAGGCTGCTTTTCTCCAAGATCTTAAGAGTCATTGGTCTCAAATTGGTCTTGGTTTGGTTTTGCTAACTACCATACAATTATTACTTGGCATATGTTTCGCCACTTTAATATGTAGTGATTCATAGGAATCTTTATGACTTTCATTTTAAAGCTCGTTTCATATACGGTGTGTAGCTTTATGGGCTTAAAATATTCTCGACAAGTGTTGTAAATATATGTGGTACAACCAAACCCTTGTCAACCAATCAAAATATTTTGAAAATATTTGTCTTTTTTCATGATTCCCATTTCCCCCGAAACCCCTCATGTATTTTCTAAGTTGAGAGAAAGTTGCATTGCCACGTGGTGCAATGTTCTTATAGAAAATTCTCCGCTTTATGAGGTACAAGTGTACAACCTTTAATATGTCCTTTGGTTTGTATGTGTTTGTTATTCTCAATGTCCATATCCAATCTGATTATAATGATTCCACCAAATCAAAACGGCTTATAACACTGATTGCGCTTCTTATATATTGTGAAGTAGCAAATAGTCATTGCATTTTGGATAAGGATTAATTAATTGGAAACAACATCTCTGTTATCACAGGAGTAAGGTTGTAGGAATATATAGATGCAAATAGCGGAATTTCAGGAAACAATTTCCTAACATCTATCATAGGATCGCAAACATAATCAGACACATGAATCATTCAATAGGGATTAAATATCAAACCTTTGTAGCGTGATTTCCCTGTTGTATGCAAGCTTTGAAGATCCGAGATCCCCAAGTGTTGCTCCTCTAATCAGTCCACGAGCACCAGTTGAACACCAACGTTTGCTAGAACGGAAGAGAAGAAAATATCTTGCTTTTGATGGTATAGGCGCCGGTTTAGGGAATAGATCTAGGGTTTCTCTTTCTCTCTCTAGTGAAAAGAAACTGACTAATGAATTGATTACCTAAACCCTAATATTATATCCTATATATAATAGAAGAGTCATAGGCTAGTTAGGAGAACTAATTCTCCTCCTATTCCCCTTTGGACCGACCCAATCCTAATCCTAAATGGATTTGGATTGCTTTGTCCAACTTGTGCTGCAATGTGTGACCTCATAGGATTAATCTTTTTTAGTTATAGGCCCAATCAATATTGTCCTATTAATCATATTTATTCTCTAGCAAGTAAATACGATTACTAAAATAATTAACTTTATTATCTTCATAATATAATTCCTATTTATATTTAGTAATTGCCGGGATGTCTATAACTCTTGTATGACCATTCCTATTTAATAGGAGGACTTATCCACTCTTGTATGACCATAACTCCCACTCAATTCTTAGCCCACCTGATCACTGCTTTTATAACCTCCTTTTACGGCGCGGCGTTTAATAGTGTCAAAGTTAAACTAATTATATTGTGGTTATTAAGACATACTCATGTCTAAGGAATCCACTAAATATAGTAGTTTGATTCTACTTTTAGAATCTAATTAGGTCAAATCTCAATGTATCAACTATACATCCATATAATCAATTAGACATCTCTATGTCTCCATAGCCCATGGAATTGCGCTATCAATTAATTATATACTAGTCTTTTAAATAAATCACTTATGTCCAATTTAGTGATTTAGACTAGGGACTTTAAATAAATTGTGATTTTCAGTTCACTTTATAGGGTTTCAATATCAAAGCGTTTTCGATAATCCTATTTGAAAACACAAATTATTTGGACATTTTATTTAATACTAAACCAAACAATTAAATAAGAACGAAATTTTATTGATAAACATTTCAAAGCATAATAAATGTCTTTACAATTGTAAACATGAAGTAAACAACCTAAAGCCATTCTCCCATATGCTTAAGCCCCATAGACCTAGTATGACACTCATGCTTAGGTTGAGCAAGCGGTTTAGTAAGAGGATCTGCTACGTTATCCTCAGTATGAACCTTGCTTACTTTCACATCCTCTCTACCAACGATTTCTCGAATGAGATGGAATTTCCTGAGCACATGTTTAGACCTTTGATGCGATCTGGGTTCCTTAGACTGAGCAATGGCACCATTGTTGTCACAATACAACTCAATGCCATTCTCAATGCTAGGAACTACACCAAGCTCACCAATGAACTTTTTGATCCAAACAGCTTCCTTTGCTACATCAGCTGCTGCAATATACTCAGCCTCTGTTGTAGAATCCGCGATGGTACTCTGCTTAGAGCTCTTCCAGCTCACTGCTCCTCCATTGAGACAAAATATGAAACCAGATTGCGATCGGAAATCATCTTTGTCACTCTGGAAGCTTGCGTCGGTGTATCCAGTAACAACCAACTCATCATCTCCACCATAAACCAAAAAATTATCCTTAGTCCTTCGCAAGTACTTAAGGATGTTTTTCGCTGCAATCTAGTGCGCATCTCCTGGATTTGACTGGTATCTGTTGCATATACTCAAAGCATATGTAACATCCGGTCGAGTGCATATCATGGCATACATAATGGATCCTACTGCAGAAGCATATGGAACATTACTCATACGCTTGACCTAATCAGGACTCGAAGGACACTGAGTCTTGCCAAGTGTTATGCCATGTTGCATGGGAATGAAACCTCTCTTGGAGTTTTCCAGCTTGAACCTTGCAAGAACCTTATCAATATAAGTCTCTTGACTAAGTCCAATCAGCCTTTTCGACCTATCTCTATAGATCTTTATTCCCAATATGTACTCAGCCTCTCCTAGTTCTTTCATAGAGAAACAATTTTTAAGCCATTCCTTGACTGACTCAAGCATGGTCTTATCATTTCCTATGAGAAGTATGTCATCCACATACAAGACCAGAAAAGTAATACTACTCCCACTTAACTTCTTGTATACACAAGATTCCTCTTCATTTCTGAGAAAGCCAAATTTCTTAACTGCCTCATCAAATCTGAGGTTCCAACTCCTTGATGCTTGCTTTAGTCCATAAATGGACTTCTTAAGCTTGCATACCCTCCCTGGATTTTCTAGATCTTCAAAACCTTGAGGTTGTGTCATGTACACATCCTCTTTCAAGAACCCATTCAAGAAAGCGGTTTTGACATCCATCTCGCCATATTTCATAGTCATGAAAGGCAAGAATCGCAAGGATTATCCTAATGGACTTCAAGATGGCTACTTGGTGAGAAGGTTTCATCATAGTCAATACCATGAATTTGTTTGAAACCTTTCGCCACCAACCTTGCTTTGAAAACACTAATGTTTCCATCCTTGTCTCGTTTTCAACTTGAAAATCCATTTGCATCCAATGGGTTTTACCCCATCGTGCAAATCAACTAAGTCCCATACTTGATTTTCGGACATGGAATCCATTTCGA
Source organism: Beta lomatogona (assembly GCA_947646795.1). NCBI lineage: Eukaryota > Viridiplantae > Streptophyta > Magnoliopsida > Caryophyllales > Amaranthaceae > Beta > Beta lomatogona. Next base: position 1,407,854 of record CANSNZ010000239.1, on the reverse strand, counting down.
TTTCATGGCCTCAAGCCATCTTTCGGAGTCTTGACTATCCAAAGCATCTTTGTAGCTAGTAGGCTCTTCTGATTCTAAAATCGTTATTTCAGAACTTTCAATCAAAAGGAAATCAATATATCTCTTTGACGGAATGATGGTCCTACTAGACCTACGTTGGGGAACAACAGATGAAGTTTCTACCTTACTAGGTTGAGTGACTTCGCATGGAGTATCTCCAAGTGGGACGGTAGGAGGTACGTGCATTGAATGCACCACCTCCTGAGCATTTTCATGCCGGGCCGCCTCTGATGTGGTGTTAACCTCATCTATTTGTTGCTCATCTCGAACTTCTTCGAGATATACATTTCTCCCACTTGTTTTTCTGGAAATAAACTCCTTTTCCAGAAAGACACCATTACGAGCAACAAACACTTTGTTTTCGCTTTGGTTGTAGAAGTAGTATCCCTTAGTCTCTTTTGGGTAACCCACAAAAAGACATTTATCGGATTTGGGTGAAAGCTTATCAGAAAGTAAACGTTTTACATAAGCTTCACAACCCCATATCCTTAGAAAAGACAATTTTGGAACGTTTCCTGTCCACATTTCATATGGTGTCTTTTCCACTACTTTGGATGGTGCTCTGTTAAGTGTGAATGCCGCTGTTTCAAGCGCAAATCCCCAGAATGAAATAGGAAGATCAGCAAGACTCATCATGGATCGAACCATATCAAGTAGAGTTCGATTCCTTCTTTCAGAAACGCCATTTAACTGTGGTGTTCCTGGCGGAGTCCATTGTGAAAGTATTCCACAATCCTTCAAATGATCACCAAATTCTTGAGATAAATATTCACCACCACGATCGAATCGTAATGCCTTAATTTTCTTCCCAAGTTGGTTTTGTACTTCATTCTGGAATTCCTTAAATTTTTCAAAGGATTCCTACTTATGCCGCATGAGGTAAACATATCCAAATCTGCTCACATCATCAGTAAAAGTAATGAAGTAACTGTACCCTCCCCTAGCCAACGTACTCATAGGTCCACACACATCCGTATGTATGAGGGCTAAAAGGTCATTGGCCCTTTCACTTGAACCTGTGAAAGGAGACTTTGTCATTTTCCCCATCAAGCAAAACTCACAAGTATCAAATGATTCGAAATCAAATGATTTGAGAATTCCATCTTTATGAAGTTTCTCAATGCGCTTTGAGCTTATGTGGCCTAATCGACAATGCCATAGGTATGTAGGGTTTGAATCATTTGCTTTATGTTTCTTGCTGTCTATGTTATAGATGTGGGTTTCTAAGTCTAGCACATATAAACCATTTGATAACTTAGCGGAGACATAGAACATATCATTCAAATACGCAGAACAACAATTGTTCTTTATTGTAAATGAATAACCTTCGGAATCCAAAACAGGAATCGAAATAATGTTCTTTGTGATAGCAGGAACATAATAACAATTATTAAGTTCTAAAACTAATTCTGAATGTAAAAGTAGACTATATACTCCCACTGCCAATGTAGCAACTCGTGCTCCATTGCCAACGCGAAGATCTACTTCTCCCTTTCCCAATGTTCTACTTCTTTTGAGGCCTTGCATATTACAAATAATGTGCGAGCCACAAGCGGTATCAAATACCCAAGAAGCAGAAGTTGCTAAGTTAACTTCTATAACATACATATCTGAACTAGAAACTCCTTTCTTTTGATCCTTCAGATACTTGGGGTAACTACTTTTCCAATGACCAACCTTGTTACAGATGTAACAATAGTGCTCATCAGCAACTTTTGGTTTTGGTGTAACGATTCCCATATCTCTTTCAATTGCAATGAAATGTTCAGCATTCAATTTGTCCTTCGAAAGGACGGAGCGCAAATTACAAGTAGAATTGTTGGTGTTGATATTGTTGTTACTAGATATAATTACTACAACAAATAATAAAGCAAGATTCAATCAATGTTTATCAAGAAAGCAATAATTAAACAAATTTTAATTACTACTACCCTTTATTCAAAATGAAAGTCCCCTATTGAATAAAGAAATAACCAAGATCCCCTCCCACTACAATCAAACGGACTTTAGCCCTGCCTTCAATTTATAGTAGTTGAGGTAAGTAAACACTTTACTAATTATAACTAATTATAATTCTTGGTAGTCAGGTTAACAACTCCTTGTTTACTCCTATCTCTTAGCTTCAAAATCCAAAACTTTGTCTTTTGATGATTTTGTTGAGTTAAACCAAACATTAACATGTAAGTTTCAAAAACCTACCCTACAATCCCCGGAACTATGAGTAACACCCTGCTTTGGCAGAATCTATTACTCATGATCTAAGGCTTTATAGGTGTTGTTTGGAAAAGCAATTGAACTCAATATTACTTTTGGGGACCTAAGTTTACTAATATGGTCAATTAATAGTGAACACATGAATCAATTAACCACAAACAAACTTAGAAGCAAGCATTTAAACAAGATAAATGCAAGAGCATTACTATAAGCAATAACTAAATGATCTAGTATGGCCCCTATACTTAGGAAAATAACTAATCTTCATGAATCCTCCCTTGAATCTCCATGGATCACCATCCTTGAAACTCCTTGGATCCTCATGCTTGATTACATAATTTGAATTAAATAAATAACTAAAATTTAAAGTTACAAAAATACAAACGATTCGCAGATCGTATTTAATTTTACATTCAAATTTAACGATTCGCAGATCGTATTTACTATCCTAATTTGGGCCATACTAGTCATAAAATGCAAAATATAATATCAAACATATTACATTAAACATACATGCATTTATAATATCAAAATAAAATAAACACAAATTATTTAATTATTAACAATTAATAAGCAAATAAAACTTTCCATAATAATTATAAAACTTAACAAATTTAAGCTAGAAATTTTTTGGGAAACTTTATTATTTTCATTCAATTACTTATTTAAATATGGCAATAATCATTATTATTCACACATTTGCAAAATAGGAAACTTTTGGATTTATGCTCAACTTATTTATTATTTAAGGGTTGACTTTTGACCGTTGACCAGCAGCTTAAGGCTGCCAGTCAACAGCCAAACTTCAACACCGAAAAATTCACGAGGCTAGCAATTGTTCACCACGCTGGAAACACCAGCCAATTCACCACCGCACAACAGGTCAGCCAAGAACGGCCGCCTGTCGGAGATCGTCACCATGTCACCACCCGTCGGCCTCGACGACCAGCCTTCCGGCAAAACAGCCGGCAGCAACGCTGCCTCGTCCACCAGCGCCAACAGCTACGTACGTCGAACGTACGCTGCTGGTTGCGGTCCCCTCCTCCGGCACCGCCCGTGATGCCCGTTGCCGCCGACCTAATAACGCCGTCCACCACCGTGGCTCCACCGATGCAGGTGGGGCCACCCAGCAATGGTGGGTAATCCTTTTGAATTTTGTAACAATTTACAAAAAATTCAAATTAATCTTTAACTAACAATTTATTTAAAGATTTAGGATTTAATTAGGTTTTACTAATTCGAAATTAGGGCAGAAAATTTAGAATCACTTAACAAACTCAAACAAAATTTTAGATTTGTTAAGATTAGATTTTTCAATGCTTAATCTATATTAAACATTAAATCTAACAAAAAATTCAAAATTTGGGCAAAAATCAAATTATTTCCAAAAATTCAGAAAATTGACAATTAAATTCCGAAAATTTCGAAAATAATTTTTAGGGTGTTCTACTGAATTATCTTAACAAATAAAATCAAATATTTTAATTGTTATCCTTAAATTCTATGAATAATCAAATTAAACATAAAATTTAACCAAAATTCATAAATAATATGACAAAATTCCAAAATTAGTGGGAAAAATAATCAAATTATTTTCAGCCATCATATTATTCTAGATCTATGTGGGTGATGAACATTAGATTTATTTAACAAATTAAAAAATCAAATCTTTAATTGTTAACAAATTATTTCAATGATTAATCGAATTAAACATAAATAATTTTAAATCTAACAAAGATATTTATAAAAAATCCAAAAATTTTAGAGTGAATTAAATAATTTATTTCGTCCCTCATATCAAAAATTCGGACCTTAATAAAAAATTTGAGCATAAATCACAATTAAATCAATTATTTACAATTTCCATTCAATTAATATCAAATATTAATTATGCAAATTCAAGGCATAATAGGTCCTCCCTTAATTGAATAAAAATAATAACTTTGCATACAATTATATGATCATATGAGTATTGTGAATTAGGCAAAACGGATACCACTGTAGGAATATATAGATGCAAATAGCGGAATTTCAGGAAACAATTTCCTAACATCTATCATAGGATCGCAAACATAATCAGACACATGAATCATTCAATAGGGATTAAATATCAAACCTTTGTAGCGTGATTTCCCTATTGTATGCAAGCTTTGAAGATCCGAGAGCCCTAAGTGTTGCTCCTCTAATCAGTCCACGAGCACCAGTTGAACACCAACGTTTGCTAGAACGGAAGAGAAGAAAATATCTTGCTTTTGATGGTATAGGCGCCGGTTTAGGGAATAGATCTAGGGTTTCTCTTTCTCTCTCTAGTGAAAAGAAACTGACTAATGAATTGATTACCTAAACCCTAATATTATATCCTATATATAATAGAAGAGTCATAGGCTAGTTAGGAGAACTAATTCTCCTCCTATTCCCCTTTGGACCGGCCCAATCCTAATCCTGAATGGATTTGGATTGCTTTGTCCAACTTGTGCTACAATGTGTGACCTCATAGGATTAATCTATTTTAGTTATAGGCCCAATCAATATTGTCCTATTAATCATATTTATTCTCTAGCAAGTAAATACGATTACTAAAATAATTAACTTTATTATCTTCATAATATAATTCCTATTTATATTTAGTAATTGCCGGGATGTCTAAGGACATACTCCTTCAAAGGTTTCCTACATCCACCCCCTTAATACTCCATAGGCGGCACAAGCCTCATTACAGCGTAAAGTTGTTATGTTTTTGTTATTGCTAGGTTTAATTTCTTTTACGTGTGTTGTTCTATATTTTAATTATGGTATACTTTAAGTACAACAAGTTGGTGTTGCTACTGCTTGGTAAAATGGCTTGGGAGTTCAAGACAATTTTTTTTGACATTGTTGGAAAAGATTACATAACATTAATAGTGAATCCTGAACAAGTTCCAACAACACAATTGTGCCATATCATGTGCTTGTTGAACTTGTTGGTGGTTCACTTTAAGTAACAAATACCATTCAAAATTTCTAGCTAATTCTTTATGTGGTGCAGAGTTCACCTGATATTAATCTGTGAAGTAGAAGTATCCTGCAACAAAGAGACAAGACTAGTGCAATATGTGAAGAAAGTAACACGAGTAAGAGACTATTGCAAGGCCCAAGTGGCGCCATGGAAACAAGCTTGAGCTTCAGGTTCAAGACATTTTTTGCGTACAAGTTAAATGCATTCACCCTTTCCTTTTGACCAAGAGAACCTCTATTTGCTGGTTATTAAAAATCCTCAATGTATGCAGCTTTAATTTCCAATTCAAGTTGAACTCTCAATTTTGACTGCCGCATACGTTGGTTTTGGGCTCCTTGATGACAATCGTCATATGACTACAGATTTCCCTAGTAAGAAGACTAAGAACTAGTGGCCAACTGGCCAAGTATTTTAAACCTAAAGGTTCTCTGTTCAAGTTGTAGGGCACATTACAAAGGAATATTGCTAGTTACCATCCTTAGTCAAATGGACATACTAAGATTACTTGTGATGCTTTGTCAACAACTGTGCAAGCCATGCACTCGGGTAAAATGACTATATTGGACTGACTACTGCATATCAAAATTACTTATACGATCACACCACACAATTTTATATAGTGTTCCCCGTTTAAAATCTTCGATGATTGAATGTACAAATTACAATTGCACAAGTTTAATTAAGTAGTTGATGAACTTATAGGACAAAAAGCTCAAAATAAAGAACAATGACTGAAATAATATATTAAAATACGGAGTTACAACATAAGTACTAGTTTTCGTAGATCTTCATATTTTCATCTCACCGAGTAGTCCGAGCTACTATGTGAAGAGAGATGAAGAAAACAGTAGTGTAGAAGAAGAAGGCAATTATTCTAATGCTATAGTTAGAAGGTTTAATGTATGTTATTAGCACTATAGTGAGAGTTTTTTTTTATCAGGAGAGTCACCTTTAAACAAATTATCTTATAAATCCAACCAAACAAATGGTAGTAAAATAGAAATACATATCTTGGTCCTCTTGTAGACATTAAAATAAATGAAACAAACATGCATGGAGGTGCCATATAGTACTCCATCTGACCCAAAAGATTTCATCGATTTTCATATTGGTTTGTCTCCAAAATGCTGTTCCATATTCTTTGAAGGTTAATTGGTCTTCGTCTACTTTTGTTCCCACCCCACATGCTAAAGCACAAAACTGCATGTTCACCCAATACAATCTTAAAAAAGTAAAAAACGGAAAATTCTTATAACCATAAGGTTACCATATAATATAGCAGAATTTCGTACATGAAATGAAGGCTCTTATCTGAAACTCGATATGAACACAAAACGACTCGAACAAGTTAGACCCAGGGTAGACTCGAGATTGCCTTGATTCAAAATTGACATGAAGCAATACTAACTCAAACATTAATAACATCTACTTCGAAACTAATGCAAATTTCAATTTTTACAGTCTTTAATTAATTTTTTATTTTATCGCGCATATTTACTTTATTTTTTTTCTTAAATTTATGAATGATCTTTATCAACTTTTTTTTATTTCATCTCATCTTACTCACAAATTTTTCACTATTTTGTTTTTTTTTTTTTTAAATTTGTCAATCTAATAAGTTTTCTTTCCATCTTTGCTTTTTTTTTTTTTTTTACTTAATCGAGATTTGACTTAAACCGATCGAATTTAATAGGACATAGACCAAATCTTCACTCAAACCCAACAAATGTCAAGCTCCGTAAACCAATTTTTTATTATTTGAAAGTTGGAACTTGGAAGAATAGGAGTTATAAGAAGATTTATCCTTTGAATACCCCTCACTTAATAGGATCCGAACCCTGATCTACCAAATAAGCCAAGCCATGCTCTCGGATCCTATCTATATATATATATATAAACCTAGAAAAATGAGCCTGCGTGTCATTATTTTAGGGCCTCACGCCATTTGTCATCAACTCTCATCGCCTCCCATCATTCCGCTGCCATGTGTCATTGCTTCCCTAGCCATGTTGATGTGTCGCCCAATTATGCTTTGAAAATAATTTGCCATTCATTCAGCTCTTTGCTTTTATGGAAAACGAATCAATTGCAATCTCAATTAATTTTTGGTTACTTTTAAAAACCTTGCTTAAATTATGGATAATGGTCAAATGTCATCTACCCTAACATATGCCACGTCTTGGTCACTTGACGATGCGATGATGTGTTGCTTTGCAAATGTAATTTGGCAAATGAGGATGTAATTGATCATGATAGCCTTAAATCATGCATGGTATCATTTCTTTCCATACCATGATCAACATCAGATCAATTATTTTCTAAAATTGCATAATCAAATGATATTTATTGCAAAATCAAATAAGTTTCTTCCTAAAATTTCTCCGCCCACATTCATTTTCTCCCAATAAAATTTCATCAATCAGCCATTTTTCTCTCTCCTCCAGTTTTCTACCAGTATGAAATCTTAATTGTTGCTACCATTTAGTTAGTTGTCGTTGCATCATCTTTCTCTGCTGCAAATGTGATTGATTCTAAGAAGTTGCATGGTGGGGTTTTTTGTTTTCTTTTTTGTAATTCAATTCGAAATATGGGTTTTTGAGCTCTCATTGATGTAAAAAAAAAACTTTGATGAGTTTGATTCCTTCGGTGGTATAAATCTGGGTCTTTTTATTCCAAGTTAAGAGGAATTATTGAGCATAAGAAGATCGAGTTCGAACAACGGCGTTGAAGTTCGAACAATATACGAAAGTCTTTGAAATATAGAGAATGTCTGGAAGGCATAGCAAAAAAAAACTAAGCAAGAGGATCAAAATTTCAGATTTTATTAGTTGGTCATCTATATGAAGGTAAAAAGGTAAGAATTGTCTACCTTTGAATTTTCTGAGATTTTATTTGTTTTTTCAGCTATTATTATTTTGAAAATCAAGTAAGAATTTCTTTTAGATCTAATATTTTTTCTCAATGTAATAAACCTTGAGTCCATCTTAGAGTAGCCAACAAAATTAGTTCGAGAAAACTGAAAATTTTGAATTTATAAACTTACAACTTGGATATAATGGATGAGTTCTTGAATTATCCCAATTATATATTTTTTTTATTACTTTTCATTTTTAGGAACTTTTTTCTATTCAATAATCAGTATTATGCTTTGGTGTGTTAGCTCTTTAGTATGAGACTACTGAGAAAATATGATTTGGGGTTAGATCATGTTGGTGAGTTGATTGTTGGCCATAGTGAGAAGAGATGAGAAAGTAGACGAGAGGAAAAAATATTGGAAAAGGATCGATGCTCTATATACCATGGGAAGTGTTGGAAGAATTGATAATATTTTCATTAATCACACGGGTATTTATATACACAATACAATACTACAGTAGTGAGGATTAGCTAGAAACCTATAAGATAACCTTTGACTAAGTTATAACAAACTAATGTTGACAGAAAGTATAGGTTATACGTAATATTGGAGACACAATATAGAGATATTAGGAATATATAATAAGTCAAACTGAATAATAGGAGCCAAACATTATCCTTCTACAATTTATACTTTTTTTGCTACCTTTCTTACAAGACTTTAATTGTTGATTTCCGTAAGTTTGATTTGAATTCAAGTTGTAAGTTGTCATGGTCCTACCTTTTTTTGGGGAGGATGATGAAGATTGATGTGGTTTTAGAAATGACGATTATAATTAGAAGACAACTTTATGAAGGAGGCAGCCGAGAGAATGTAACAAAAAAGAAAGGAAAGACGCATAGCGAGTTCAAGTTTAGACAAGGAAATTATGAAAAGGAGTGTACTTAATTAGAATCTGTAAACAAAAAACATACATCTAGACAGATATCAGCAAAATCTAAAATATACTTAGCAAAATTAAGTACAACTGGTGAAGCGGGTAATTCACCCATAATAGTGGGATCAAAATAGAAGGTTGCCAAATGATCAATTGTATTAGCACACAACAATTCAAATGTTAATTACAACTAAGTTAGCATACCATGTATGGAAGTTAAAAGGCCTATAACGCACTGGCTGACGCATAATAATAACCAAACCAATAAGTCTTTTTAGTTGGCTAATTGTTTGGGTCTTTGGGAGGTGTTTGGCTCGGACTTGGAAAGAGAGAAAATCTAGCTGAAATCCAACTTGCGGTAATAGGCTACTCCAACTGGCTTGAATAATTTACAGCTGACAGAAATGTGTTCATATCCAACTAGTTCTTAACCCAAAACTAAGTATTTGATATCACTTAAAATAAAATGTTTTTTCATTCCATGTTACAGCTTTGTCTAGAACTGATTTTGATAAATCGGCTTTTTTCTTTTTTCTGGAATGTTTTCGATGATTGTTAGTTTGATGATTTTAATTTTTTTTATTATTGCATATAACTCAATACTAACTTCTTTGAAGTAAAAAGTAATGGTATTTACTTATGGGATCATTAATTTTAACTTTTGAAAGTTCAAATCCTTAACTATAATTTTAGGCAAAGTTGAGGTCATCCTAACGTGCTTAACTCCTTTTCTGTTTATATATTTGATTTCATTTGTTTGCTTTTGAATTGATTTGATATTTTCCATGCAACTTCCAAGGGAATGGTGTCTTCAAATCCTTAATTCATGTTTCATTGATTTTGTTTGCTTTGAATTATATATAAAAGCGCTTTTTTTTTAGTACCAACTACACCATAGTAGCATCACAGACACAATAGCAGGTTAACAGCAAGGCAAAGGCTAGAGAAACAGATCATCAATGCCAATCGTGGGTTTTCCGTATTTTCTCTTGGTCGATATTAACATAGGAAAATCGGGGCACCAACTACGCCGGTGAGGAAATTCAATTGCAGACCATAATGGAAATTCTTTTAATTTACTTTTTTTCAATTTTTATTGAATTGTAATTTAGAATTTAAATGAAGCAAATTCAGATGATAAGTAAAATATTTTGTATTTTCAGAGATCCATTTTGTAAAAATATAATCGTTATACTATAATATTTGGAGATAATCTACTTAATTATTAAAATTGAAATTTTTTCAATGGGTTCATTTTTCATGATTAGAACAGGGAATAATCTAATTACATTGATTTATTAGAAAGGATCTCATAGCCTAAACCAAATAATTTGTATCCTTAGCAATTAATGTGATTTACGTCATTCTCATACAATTAGGTATGAAATAATCAATGTAGATGTAGCTAAAAAAAGGAGGGACCTTCATAAGAAGGCAAAATCGCAAAAGGAAATGAACAAAGTTTCTTAAATTATTTGGTTGATATATTCCTAAATTATTTGAACCCGTCATAGTATACCGCCTACTTCATATATTGGTATCCATGATCTATAATAGTTGTACATGGTTCATAACTACAACCCTTTTATCTTATTCCTTCCTCTTAGGCCATTTCCCCTCCCTTTCTATTTTGTTGTTTTTCTTAGATCTAAAACTACAGACTGCATTACATGAACCCTCCATTTTTATAAATTAAGGTATTGTTACATGTATGATTAATAATACTATGATGCTAATACTTAGGAATCTGAAATAGGGGGATAATTTAATAAATAATACTATAGGTATAGGAAACATAAATACTATTATGTTCTACTGCCATCTACTTGAACCATTTTCATTGAGTACCGCTTGCAAAACTCGAAAAAAGTACACGTATGAAAAGTTGAAGTATACAAAAGACTAAAAACATTGTATTATAGATTAATTATTAAAGATAAAATTTGAATTATGTTATAGGATCACTTAACATGATTTAGAAAGATATTCAACTTTTCAATTTTATGTGAATGAGCAATCTAAGCGTAGTGATGTAGATGAAAACAACTAAAACAAGATGACATCCAATATCTTCATTTTTTTTAGTTAGTAATATATAAGCAGCATATACATATATAATGATATATTAACCGCTATATATATTCTTTAATTAGGATCTTAATAATACTGGATCATATCTCAATTTTTTGTATAAGATAATCTAATTTGAATTAATGCTATAATATCATAATTTGTGTGCTAGAGAACTATTAAACGCAATTATATTGATTAAATTTGATCCTGGGGTACTACCTCCGCAACATTATTTACCAACTAAACTCAATAACATCTGTTTATAATGCTATAAGATCAATATTAAATTACAAAGAAGCTAAAGGTATAGAATCACATGAGATATCTTTTGCTCATAATATATTTATAGAAAACTTGATATGATCTTATTACTGAAGCCATTTATGTATGGGAAAAAAGAAATATAGATCAATAAATAACATAAGCAATTCAATAAGTTAATTCACACGTTCTTTTTTTATAAATGATAAAAATCATATTTTCTCTTTACTTTGATTATATCATGTTTAGTACATAGCTTAATTAATTATAAATCGCTACTTTATATGTCTCTACTATTGCGTTAAATATTTATGAATTTCACGCCATGATTTCGGGAAAACTATCATAAAATTAAATTTATTAAACTAAAATTTTTTCGTGCAATTTGCATGGGTCAAAAACATATACTAATAAAAGTTTCCCATTCAAATTTATTATCAACATATATTTTTTCCACCGACACATGAGAACCATGGTATTGAGTGAGACTATACTTTTTTTTATATGTATCGAAATTGATATAAACATTAAAATTGACTATAAGGAACAATGGCATAATATTTACGTGAGTTTAAAGTGTGTATTAGATAAATTTGACTGCTAAAAAGTTTGTTAAAGCTGAATAAATTATCCTAAGTAGGTAAGTAGGTACGTGTGTTTAATTTAGGGTCCAATCTAGGAAAATAATGACATAATAATACTAATTATATATAGTAATTCATAAGTATAATAATCGTGCAACACAAGGGTCATAAGCCAGTTTTAAACTATTCTCATTACTAGATTATAAAATTCTAAATCATAACGCCATACACTTCTTCAATTTTAAGGTCAAAATCTTAAAACTTTGATATAATTTTATCTTAATATCGTGTAAGGTATGTCTATATTCATTTGATAAGGTATAACTAAAAGATCGATGATCAAATGTGTGTCTTCAAGACCCTACGAAAGAAAAAGAGAACAACTTCAAAGAATGAAGTGACTCACCATTTCTCTGATTAAGTAAATAATCGTTCAACCATTTATTTCCTATTCACTATTACAGGCTTTAGAAAATCTGTACATGGGTGAACTTCATAGATTAATAACAGTTTGACATTTTCTTTCTCAAATTTATATGGATTTATAACTTCTAAATCATCATTTATATAGAACCATATATAAGCGTGTTTTGCGACACAATCATAGCCCATGGTAATATTGGTGTAACTATAAGTACTTAAAAGATTTCTTCAGGTAATCTTATTTTGCAAAGGAGATAATACATAGTGTTTTATGATCATGGCATGGGCGTGTCCTCTGCTTAACATCCATAGAACTTCCAATACGGGGAGGAACTGTATTGTTCTAATAGTTTAATACTTAACTTAATTCATTAAAACCCAAGAGATTAGAGGGGCTGAGCGGAACTGCCAAAAGGGGGAGCGGAACTGCCGAAAGGGGGAACGGAAGTGGTTGCATGATTGAGTACCATTAGTGGTGTGAATTATGATTTTTTATGAGCCTTTGAATGAAGCAACGGGTAACGCGAAAGCTTTTACAGTCAACTTTTTTTAAAAAAAAAAGTTGGTCACATGTTCCACCATGACATTAGCTACAACAGTCACTGAACACACATGTCATAAGCCGGTTTTAGAATATATTCTTAATGCACGATATGATCATAAACTTCCCGTGCATTTTGATGTGTTTTTTTTTGTTTCATTTCAGTGTTTATAAGTTTACATATCACGATTATATGATTTTCAAACTTAAAATGTTGTAAAAAATATCATGAAATGTAATTTTACATTTTATATTCTTTCAACTGTAAATACATGGATTCTAATAAATATGGATTCAATAAAATTGGAATATATAAAAACAACTACTTAATAAACAAAACAATTCTCGTGCATTATGCACGGGTACAAATCATATCTACATAAAACCTCCCGTGCATTTTTGCACGGGTTAAAAACTAGTATTCCTATATAACCGAATTTATGGGAGCACTAGATGACTAATTTTGCATAGAAGGGATTCAATTCAATATTTGCGTTCCGTCACTTGTCTTAACCTAAATTCACTAACAATTTCCCCTCTTTTTTCCAGAAATCTATCTTTCTCAACGAACGAACTCAAAACAAAATCAAATTGAAATCTCTTGTTCGTTACTAAATTATCAAAAAAAACAATGCCAGAAGTGAGAATCATAGCGAAGAATTTCATAGACATGGTTGCATCATTGCCTGCTGTCAAGCTTGATATGCTCTATGCTAACCCCTTCATTTGTGAAGCAATTCTCAGGTTTTCAGAATTTCTCCCCTCTTCATTTTATCATATTTGAAGTTATATTTCTGAATTTCTTTCTATTTCATTGATTTTAGTCAAATTAGATTTTCTTTTCTAATATAAGTGGCAAGAAGTAGTTATGGAGGTGCCGAATTTTGCAGAAAAACTTCTTATATATGTCAATTGCACCCGAAGAGATGTGGTATCGGTATCGGTAGACGTATCGAGTTTTAGACATAGAGATGTTGAAATAATTGCATTGTTTGTTGAGAGAGATATGGAAGAATTTTAGGGGACTTGGAGTTGCTTAATTGATGAAATTAGTTATTCATAGATGTTTGCTTAGAGTTGCTCAAAAGAAATTTCCAATATATAAGAAAAAACATACTCATGCAGGGGTCTTGTTTGATTTGTCTCATTGTGTGCATTACGAAAATCAAACTTTTTTGATTTTTACTAATATGTAATTAAAGATATTAACGATACATAACATGCATTGGAGAAATGGAAATCTATTGGGGGACAGAGGGAGTAGTGATATTGGTAAAGCGTAATTTTCAATATATCTCTTGGTTACTCTCTTTTAAAGTAAACTTATGCTTTATTGTACTGGAGCTGGAAGAATTTTATTGTTCCCTCCCCCAAATAATGTAGAAAGTTCTAGTTGCCAAATCAAATAGTACAATGCTTTATTGAAGTATATGTCTGTTTTCAAATCTAGTCCGCATCTAACCACATTGGCGTTTGCAGGGTATAGTTTGTAATCCAATGAAGTATTACTTTGGAAGTGAGCTAGTCATGTAATTAATTGCTGATGTTGTTTGTGGAGCAGGTCCTTGCCACCTTTAGCAAAGAAGTATGTGTTGCAGATGTTGTACATTGATGCTCCGGTACCTGCCAAGTCCATGGAAGAGTGGGTTCTTCCAGCTGGACTCTCCAAACATAGAGTTGCTATCGATCGATTGATTCAGTTGAGGGTGCTCACTGAAACTGTTGACAGGTGCTTAGTCTTTGAAGTCTTATGATGAGTTTATATTGTTTTTTTTAGACTGGAAACTTTAACCTTTTCAATTTTCATTGAGAAAAAGTGAGTCTTTGGACCTTAAGCTGTTCTTTCTTTACATTGTAATTTTTTCAAAAAGAAGTTTCTTTAGTTGTTGCCTGTTTGGTTTATTACCTCAATTTTCGTTTTATTATTATGTCGTTCTTTTATCTCATCGCTTGCAAATATTTACACCAATGGGCTTTCACACAGTTGCAGTTATGTTAAAAATTAGGCTGTTGATGGTAGCTTTCTACTTATTTGCTGGCAGGAAAAAGGAGACCAGCTATGAAATGAATAAGCAGATCCAGGTTAACCTTCAGAAGCAGCTAATATATGGGTAATGCCATTTCTTTTTTTAAATGTTGCTGGTGCTCTTTTTGTTTGTTTTATGAGTTACGATCAGTTTCTACAGCATTTTTGGTTTTTCGTGGCTGAGGATGGGTGGGCTAGGGTTGGAGGTGAAGGTGATCAGTCATAATGCTATGGACTATGACAGCACCATAACAACAGCTTCTTTCTATTGATTTATATAATGTCATTCATTTTTAGTGCTGCGATCTGTTATGTTGATGTACCAAAGAAGATGTATAGTCCAATGAGTCTGTACAAAATTTTTACTCGTGGGTGGGAAAGCTCTTCTATTTTGGTTCAAGTTTCTTTTGATTTTTTAATAATGAATATATTATCTTAGTGGCTAGTCATTGGTAAAAATGCAATGGTTTTCCCAAGCTTCAAGTCTTTATGGATTAGCTTTTCATCCATGTGAATAATATTGTGTGGTTTGTCAAGTGCAATTTTCTTCAGCTTTACAGCTGAAAAAATATAAAATAAATGCTGATCTGAACTCTTAACTGTTCAAAGTTTCCCGTCTTGCTATATTGAAAAGCATAAAAAATGGAATCCCTTGTTTTGGATTGGAGCACTGACTGAATATATGCTTTTGCTATCCTTTACGTCTCTGATATGGGTTCAATGTGATGTTAGCCAAATTCTGTATGTGGCCATGTCAAATTTCACTTAATTTTTTGGAAGCTGAAATATCAAGTAACTTTCCGATTGAATTATCTGTAAAATCTTCTGATTTGACCGTTGCAGTGGAGTATTACCGAGGGAACCAATGCTTTCAAGTGCTGTGAGGCTCCCAAGCTTAGAGGAATTAGAGATCTATGCTCTTGAACAGTGGGAGGTATGTAGTTTTTATACCTCTAGCTCTACTATAGCATCTCATTTACTTGTTGTTTTTGTGTTATCTTGATTCACCTGTAGGCTGTAGGCTGTGTTAGGTTGATGTGTGCCTGTGTGGCTTGGTAATTTGGTGATCATCTTTTCTTGTTATTATTATAAGATCTTTTGGTTTGCATTAACTTCTTATCTTGGATACCAGTGTTTCCTGCTGCATCTTATCAGCTCCAACCAGGCAGAAAAGTTAACGAATGTCAGTTCTTCTATGATGAAGGTTTTCCAACGTGGCCTCTTGAGTCAAAGGTTCTTTTACCTCATTATGATGATCATGAATATATTTTGACATCATTAAGAAAAGAAATCATTTGTTGACTTTGAAGCTGTTTTTAGTTTTAATAAGTAAATACCATGTTTCTTGAATCTATGTATCCCTACACTGTAATGATGGTGATACCTTTGTCTTTCTCATATTATATGCAATTTCACTGTCTTCTGCATTTGTTGATATCACAGAGAAAAAGAAGGTTCAAGGTTAACTGAGTATGGCTTCCAGTTTCTGGTATGTGCATGACATATGTTTTACCTGGAGTATATTGTAAGATGCTGCATCAATCTCATAATGTGTGATTGTGACAGCTGATGGACACAAATGCACAGCTATGGTATATCATCAGAGAATATATTGCCAATACTGAGGTAAGGCTCACGTTTCCTGTCATGCTCATTGTTTCTCCAGACTTTTCTTTCATTCTTTACTTGGACATTCATAAGCAAACAACTTATCAGATGCATAATTATCTTGTTTAGGGACTTGCTAATAGAATAGGAATGTGTACCTCAATTTCAATCACAGTGCTCAGTTTCATAGCCGGTATTATTCAGGAAGACTAATGTTAGTGTTATACCGCTAGAGATAGATGTGTGTGACTGTGTCACTTGGTGACTCTGACCCATGGAATTAAAACTCTCCCGTTCCGTTACAGAACGGCCGTTCTGTAACGGATTTTGGATTTGCCGTTCCGCGAAATGCCGTTACAGAACGCCATAATAAAAATCACATACTTCTCGCCGCGTTGTCCGTTCCGTAACGCGAACTCGCCACGTTAGAATGCTTTTATCCCCGTTACATCCGTTCTTTTCAAATATTAGCCAAAAATATTTTATAATTTAATTATATAGCTAATATAACATGATATTCTGATAGGTTTAATTATATTATGTTGTAATAATGCTTCATAAACTAAAATAAAGCAAATAAGGTTAGAACATGTTAATGTGAATTTTTTAATAAAATTCACGCCGCGTCGGCCGCGAAACGTTCTATTTCCCCGTTACAAGCCGTTCCCCGCGACAACGCTACCGTTCCCGCGAACGCGACCGCGTTTTTTTTCTATGCTCTGACCTGTGTATTTTGTGCTTTATAGAGAGGAAATGATATGGATGGTTGATGGTCACATGTAAGAACTATAGCAAAAGACATGTTCTTTTGTTACTAATCAGAAAAAAGTGTGTATTATTTAAAGTTTAACAAGGAAAAAAAATCGTGGATATGGTTGGTTTTTCGTGGAAACGGCTTGTAATGGATGAATTGAACATTTCAAAGGTCAATGCAGTGTGAATTCTTGGAATGGGGATTTAAGCTTATTTGCAATTTTAAGTTAAAGAATTATCTCAATATAGCCAAACCTATATTAAATAACTATATAAGATAATGTTCCATCAAGTACATGATTATAGTAAAATATTCTAGGCCAAATTTGAAAAAAAAATGGATTTAACGGGAAAAAATATGTTCCCACGTGAGTCCCTGTTATATAACAAATGACGCAGCGAGAAGGATGTGCTTTTTATCGCAGTGTTTTTTAACTCGGCCTATTTTTCAAAGAGCCATCCTAGTTTATTTCAGTTAATAATTAAAATGTTTCACGTTATAAGTTATTGCCCCTTTCTGAAAGTTGGATGGAAGATTATGCAACATAGTAGAAATGGTGTGGGGGTGTAAGGCTGGTTTGGAAGAAGCCATTTTGACCCTCATGGTAACCACTGGATGAGGAGTTTATTTCCTTGTTTTCTATCAAAAATTTCACTACTTACAGGGTGACAAGCTTACTATTTATGCCATTTTCTGCTTATTCTGTAGGAACGTGGAGTAGATGCAGCAACTATAATTTCCTTTCTTCTGGAGCTTAGTTTTCATGAGACAGGACAGGTATGCTAACTGTTAAAATTTTGAATTGTCTCTGCAATATATTAAGAGCATTTATGTCTGTATAGAGCACGAATTCTAGAATTTGCACCAGTGTGCTTCTCATCCTAGGTCGGTTGCTAGTTTCTGTCTGTTAGATTTGTGAAGTATTTCTGAATTCGAGCTGTGATTCTTTCCAAGAGTCTGTCAGTGTGGTAAGGATTATATCAAAGATAAAGCTCGTAAGTGTTGTGCTTTTCTTACTTTTAGCTGATGATTTGTAGGCCTACAATATCAGTACATTGAATGAAGTTCAGAAAAGTATAATCAAGGACCTTGCGGATTTGGGATTAGTCAAACTTCAGCAGGTTTTTTTTAGCTTATCTGCACTTCCAATGCATAATTTGGGTTCTCAAAGACTCCAGTACTTTAATACACATCTGATATTCCAGGGAAGGAAGGAGAGTTGGTTCATTCCGACAAAGTTGGCTACCACTCTTTCAGTCAGCTTATCAGATACATCAACTAGGAAGCAGGTATCTTCCTGAAATCTGAAACGTCCTTTCCCAGTCTCTTATGATCAATCTGATGGTTTATTATCTTCCTTGTTCTTTGTAATCTTACTTCATTCCATCTGTCCCAAACAATATTTTCCTACATTTCTTATGTCCCTAGATACTGTTCTATGTTCTTGCATGGCAAAAAAATTCCCTTTTGGCATTCTAGTAAGTTCTAACGAGTTTTCTTTTTTCAGGGTTTTGTGGTTGTGGAGACAAACTTTCGGTTGTATGCTTATTCTACGTCCAAATTACATTGTGAGATTCTGCGTCTTTTTGCAAGGTAGTTGTGGTACTGGCCTGATAAATCTCAAACATCTCCCCTTTTCTGTTGCTTGTCATATCAGGCTGCTGTTGGTGAAAGAAGCATACGTCTATTAAACTTCGAGATCTCATAGTTTGGTCTAAAGCATAGCTTTTGTTCTCGCTACTGTTGATTCATGCTCATGTGCTAACCTTTTGAATCTTTGTAGTGTTTATAGGAATTTACACGGTCACCTCTATCGAGCTTAAGACATTTCTTGTAATTGAACTGAAAATTGCTTGCTTGTTTGGTTGGGCTCAAGTACATATGTTCTTATCCAAGTGAACATACTTCCTTTTGCAGGATAGAATACCAACTTCCTAATCTCATTGTTGCGGCAATTAATAAAGAAAGCTTGTATAATGCCTTTGAAAATGGCATTACTGCAGAACAGGCAAGACTTCTTTCCCATGATGTCTCTTTTCTTCAGGAGCTATTTTCTCCTAACCCAAGCAGCTTAACCCCATTGCTTTGCTTAAGTTAGACGAGACTTGATAATCTGTATGACTGTATCTAATCATATTACTTTTTTTGAAGTATTTGGTCTGGTTGTATAACAAAAGGTATTGCTTGGTCTGAGAGACATTTTAGCAAGGCAAGTTAACTAATGTATGTTATTCTTCTAGCCTGAGTTGACAGCTTGGGACTTTGCCCTGCAGAAATCACAAGATTAATGTTGCTTTATAAAACCCTTAGCGACCATGAGTTACTTCTGAAGAGGGGCTGAGAAGAGTTAATTGCGTAGCCTTTTCTGAAATAAGGTTTCTAAGTACGTACAGATCATTACATAACTGCACAATCCATGGTAATCTGCTGACTGTAATATAGGCCTTTGGACCTTTAGGTTCATCACTTAGAGAAGAATTCGTCAATTGGGACTTCACAATGTTAAGAGTCCTGATTTTGTGGAACTGAATTTAACGATAATAATTTCCACAAGTTTGCTTGAAACTATACAAGTGATGTTGGTCTAGTAGATGTTTTAGAATTCATTGAACTACCCAGATCTGCTTCTTTGTACTAGAATTCATCAACAGTTTATTTTCCTTCGTTTTTTTGGTTCTTCACCCGGAACACGTGCAAGATATATGTTTTTGGCAGTGTAGCTTCTTGCCTCTAGCAACTTCTTTTTCTTTTGATGTATTTGCGTAAAAAGATCATCTGGATTTTATAGAATTTTTTTTTGGGTTCGTTTCTTCGACCATGTTGTCTCTTGCATCTCTTTGGGAATAGGTTGGACATGCTGCTAAGTGAGAGGGATAAATGGCTTCTTCTATTTATGATCTGATGAGATTCGATAAGCATATGATTTTACTTTTGTGCTTTGAGGACATCTTTTCCTCTGCTCATCTCCCTTCTTTTTGGTGCTTTTGTCTTCTAGTAAAATAAGAACCTGGTTATTGTACTTACTGCTTTCACTGTGTCAAGTACTACTTTTTTCAATGAAAAAGTTATACCAACCAACTGGAATAAAGGAATGTCCTTTTCAATAAATTCGTATGTGAAAATAACTTGCGAGAGGAAAGCAATGAGCCAATGAAAGAATTAAAAACAATGCATTATACCCTGGAAGTATTTAGAAGTGGAAGAGAGTGAGTACTATTTCTTTCAAAGTGAAATGTATGAGACCTAACCAACTTCTTGGAATTGTGTATTTATTTGCAGATAATTTCATTTCTTCAGCAAAATGCACATCCTCGTGTAGCTGAAAAACTACCAGTTGTTCCAGAAAATGTTACAGACCAGGTTTGCAGAAGCCTCTGTTGTTCTAGACATTGACATGTATCTAGATGCTTTGCACAATTGTTTTTTTTATTCATCATTATATGCCATTGCATGGATGGCAATTAGTTTATTTGGTTAGTCTCTGAGTTGATACCTAAGACCTAGAATGTGGGATCAAATTCGGGTTCATATCTACCCAAAAAAAATTATTTGCTATTGCTCCTGGTACTGATTCGTAGTGTGAGAGGTGCTCTTACAACCCGGTTGGAATGGGATAGTAAACTAACGGCCCGTTTGGTTAGTTGTCATAAATAGTGGTAATGGTAATGTAATTTAGTGTAAATTTGTAAAGAAGTTCTCATGTCAATGACCATGGGAATGAAACTTGATCACAAAATATGGGTTTTCCTTTATAAATTTCCATTACCACCCAATACCACCTTCCAAAATAGTAATGGATAGTAATGAGATTTTAGGAAGAAAATGGATATCTTGGGATAAAGTAGCATTACCTGGTAATGACATTGGATTTCTAGTACAAATTTACACTATAATGCATTACCTTTACCACCATTTATGGCCTCTTACCAAACGAGCCGTAAGGGTATGGTTACATATTTTATGTGTATTTTGGCATGGAATTTCCTAGTAGTAGATAGTGCATCTCCATTTGCAAATATGTGTTCTTCGTTAATACGACCTAAATCCATACCAAATTACACACAATATCACCATGAAATTAATTACCTCGTATAAACCTTGCTGCCTGTGTTAATCAATGCTAAGAATTTGACTGTGGCTCCAAGGATTTCAAGTAGATACTTGTATGATCTGACAGGTTAGGCTTTGGGAATCAGATCTGAATAGAGTTGAAATGTCACCTGCTCAGCTTTATGATGAATTTCCGTCTAAGGTGAAGACCAAGTCTCATTTTAAGACAGATTTGGTCTACTCTTTTCGCATCATTCTCTTTAACCTTGTGCTCTAATCTCTCTTCCTTTGTGTGACTAGGATCTGTTTGAGTCTGCTTGCGACTTTGCCCGTGAATATGGTTCTCTGCTATGGGAAGATTCAAAAAAGATGAAGCTAGTAGTAAAAGCTGAGCTACATAATGACTTGCGAGAGTATCTGCGTCGCCAAAAATAATAGATTACACTGGAAAAGATGGATGTTAGAAAGTAAAGGGTGTTAGCATTGATGTCGCCTATCGTTGGGGGATTGAATTGATGATATCATATAGTGCAATGTCAAAGGGAGAGACAGAAAACCTATGCATAAAAAGGTTTTCTGAAGGGCGGCTGCTTTCACTGAAAAGATCCCTGAAGGAATTTCAAGAGAATGTGTGTTTACTTTCGTAAGCTAATTCAATAATTCAGAGTTGTCTTTCTGCCAATTTTGTCCCACCCCCAAGGAAATTCAGGTTCCAGTGGTTTCTTTTTTGTTTTTTTTAGAGAGAAACAACTTAGTTCCGAGACTAGAGAAACTATACCATTCTCATTTCTCCAGGGGAGTTGCGGCTGTTAGTTGAAAAGTATATTCTTTTGTGGATAATGCTTGTTGTAAGTTGTAAATATGTGATTTTGGGTCAAAAATGATTTCCCTGTGAGTACAGAATATTGAGAAACAGAGGAAGTATTTATATTTATAACTTTATTCTCAATTATTTCTTCCGTTTGTTATTCATTTCTACCATTTCTATTTTGCACTTTTATCAAAGCAAAAATTTAAGCATTAATGTATGAATTATACATAAGTAAAAATTAAGTGGATATGTTAAAAATATATATCGAGATGAATCTAATAAGATTTCACATGACTTGTTTTTCCTTACATATGAATAATACAAGATGGTCAAAGTAAAATATGCAATTAGCTTCAAAAGTCAAAATGGTAAAACTATAAAGAATAGAAGGAAGGAGAGGGGGAAAAGAACTAGATACCTTCCAATTTAGGTGATGTTTAAATGATCATAGTAGATTTGATATTAAAAGAGTATGTGGTAGTATTTTACAGTAGTTTACAGCTTTACAGCCCATCTTGCTTTGTACAGTTATATGGTCTCTTTTTATTTGGGCTTTACGGTCCATTCTCTCACACCTAAATAGGTTATCTTATTTTACCCAGTATATATATCTAGTTCTCTGTTCTCTGTAGGTTGTAATATAATACACACATGAATATAACAAAAGTAAATTGTCTCTGCACCGTCTTCATCACAAATGTCATCTTATCTTTGGGATGATGTATTATCATTCTTTATCACAACTATTTTCATGGTATCAGAGCCGACATCATTGTTGATAGATACAAATTTCTCATTTTTCATACATCATCATCTATAAAGTTTGAAACTTTATTCAAGTAAGCTTTTCTTCCTTCTGTCATTTTTCGCCACTATAAATCTCATTCCTTTATAAACTTTCTTGCTCTAGTTTCTTTCCCATGGCTGAAAACCCAGAAAAAGAGTCCACAAAAATAGACCAAACACACACCCTTTTCCTTCACCATGCTGACCACCCTAACTATGCTCTATCTCTTGAACCTTTGGATGGGAACAACTACAACCAATGGAAGAGAGCATGTATAATCTCTTTGAAGGCCAAAAACAAGCTGGGCTTGGTAGATGGAAAATGTCCTAAACCAGACAGCAAATCTCCTATTTTAAGCCATTGGGAGAGATGTGACAATATGGTAATCTCTTGGCTCATTCACTCAATTTCTAAAGACATATCATCAAGCATACTCTACTGTAATTCCGCAATAGAAATTTGGTCTGAACTCAAGGTGAGATATGCTCATGTTAGTGGTACGAAGATCTATAAGATCCACAAGGAAATAACCAATTTTTCCTAGAGCAACATGTCCATTACCAACTACTTCACAAAATTGAAATACCTTAATGATGAATATATGGAGTCCATAGATATTCCTGTCTGCACTTGTGGCTCAGCCTTGGTCTTCACCCAACTCATCCAAGACCAACACCTTATGCATTTTCTCATGGGCCTCAACGAACCATACAACACCACCAGAGGAAACCTTCTCATGAAAACACCTCTCCCATCCGTAAACCAAGCTTACCATGCTTTGCTAGAAGAAGAAAGACAAAGAGAGATTACAAGCACTTCTGTACCGGATGCTGAATCATCCGCCATGGCAGCATTTAACTAGAAATTTCAGCAAGGTTACAACAACAGAAATCAATCATACAATGATGTTCAAGCACAGAAGGGACAGAACACTTATGTGAATTATAGAGGTAGTACATTAAAGAAGAACAACTATTACTGTGAGCATTGCAAATGCCCAGGACACTCAACTGAGAGATGTTACAAGTTGAATGGTTACCCTGTGAATCACAATCACAACAACAACAATAACAACGGAAAGGGAAAGAGATTGGCAGCACATTGTTATAATGACTCAAACAACAATGATGACTCATTTTGCAATTCGGATGATGGGAGGAACAATGTTGGAAATCCACATAATCACAGCAAGGCCATGATCAATCGGGACCAATACAACCATCTATTGGAGTTGATCAACAAGCAAACCTTAAGCAATGGCAACTCAAAGGGTGGAGACAACACTTCTAATGCTATGCTAGCAGGTAAAACTTTATGTTTCATGTCTTCTACTATGCAACCTTTATGGATATTGGACGATGGGCGCAACGGACCATATTACCCCATACTTAACCTCTTTTACAAATTATAAGGAGACTGTAGGACCTGATAACTTTATAACCACAGCAAATGGCTATAAAGCCAAGGTAAAACACATAGGAAGTGTGAAATTAACTCCAAACATAATTTTGCGCGATGTTCTTCATGTTCCAGAGTTTCATTTCAATCTCATATCTGTTAACAAACTATCCTCCAGTCTAGGATGTCAAATCTTATTCTCTCCTTGTCTTGCTTCATTCAGGACCCTTCCAAGAGTAAGCTTATGCTTCTTGGTAAACACAAGAATGGATTATATCATGTGGAGCCAACCTTGATGAAAGATAATGAAGGAACAAGTAACAAGCTTACCATCACAGACAACCTAGCTTCATATTTACCAAATGACAAAAAAGTGTCAACTTGTAATAATTTAGATCCTTCAGCTCATGTTGTATCTAACTTTTTTACTCAAAAACCAGCATGTTACACCTTTCATGATGTGAATGTTAAATCTGATGAATTGTTATGGCATTTAAGGCTGGGACATCTCCCTTTCAACAAATTTAATCTTGTTCCTTGTGATGACATTTATAGTTCTGGAAAGCATGATCACATATGTTATATTTGTCCCATGGCTAGGCAAACCAGAAAACCATTCCCTACTAGAAGCATAAAAACCACCTCACCTTTTGAACTCATACATGTGGACACCTGGGGACCTTACAAAAACCCAACTCATGCAGGACACAAGTATTTTTTGACCATTGTAGATGACTATTCTAGGTGCACCTGGACCCATCTTATGCAATCCAAGACCAATGCTGTTCCTATTCTGAAATCTATTGTCTCCTATGCTCATACTCAATTCAATACAAAAGTTAAAGCCATAAGAACAAACAATGCCCTTGAGTTATGTGGAGGATATGCCAAAGAATTTTATACCCAAAATGGAATAGAACATCAAACCAAGATCGAGACACTCCACAACGAAATGGGGTGGTTGAAAGAAAGCACGTACACTGTTAGAAATAGCTAGAGCTCTCTATTTCCAAGCCAACCTACCAATGAAATTTTGGGGTGAGAGTGTTCTCACAGCCACATACTTGATAAACAGATTCCCTATTTCTAGCCTCAAAAATAACACTCCATTTGAAACTTTCCACAAAAAGAAACCTGAGTACCACCATCTTAGATCCTTTGGATGCTTGTGTTTTGTGCTACTTTGAAAAAGGATAGGAACAAATTCTCCCCAAGAGCTAAGCCATGTGTTTTATGGGTTACCCATATGGTCAGAAAGGGTACAAAGTCCTGGACATAGAGTCAGGTGAATTATTCACAAGTAGAGACATCTCATTTCATGAAAATGTCTTCCCATTTCACAACCAAAACAATACCCCAAAAGCTTCTGTTTTCCCTGACTTCACAGATTATGACACCCCAGAACACTTGTCTACTCATACACTCAACACACCAAACACAACTACTCCTGAACCTCCTGATAATACAGAAAACCATTCCGCTTCTCCCAACCAAATCACATTTACTCCTCACGAAATAAATGATGTAGCTACATCTCATCCTAATCTTGTCCAAGAGAATGTTCTCAGGAGATCTAGTAGGCCTCACAAAGTCCCTACCTACCTTCAGGATTATGAAACTACCACAACAAACAACCGTTGGTGCAACATTGTCCAATATTCTAAATTGCGTAGTAGTTTTCATGTTTTTGTTTCCAGCCTAGTTGCTCATCATGAACCCAGGTACTACCATGAAGCCGCTGCACACCCTCAATGGACAAGCAACCATGCAACACGAACTTACAAAGATTAATCGAAGAATGACACTTGGGACTTGGTTGATCTTCCTAAAGGGAAGAAAGCAATAGGTAGTCGGTGGGTTTATAAACTCAAATACAAAAATGATGGCACAATAGACAGACACAAGGCCTGATTAGTTGCTCTGGGATTCTCTCAAATTCCTGGCATTGACTTTGATGAGAAATTTTCCCTTGTGGTGAAGATGACCACCATCAGATGCTTAATTGCCATTGCAGCAGCTTGGAGATGGGATCTACACCAACTCAACGTCAACAACGCCTTTCTCCGTGGTGACTTACATGAGGAAGTTTACATGAAGGTCCCAGATGGCATTCCTAACCCTCTAAACCAAGTATGTAGACTGAAGAAATCAATCTATGGTCTAAAACAAGCAAGTCGACAGTGGTTTGCTAAGCTAACTAGTGCTTTGATTCAACATGGTTTCAATCAATCCAAAAATGATTATTCCATGTTCATAAAAAGGGAAGGTGAAGACATTATCATTCAAGACATCAAAAAATTCTTAGCTACTACCTTCAGCATAAAAGATCTTGGCAGAGCAAGATACTTCCTAGGCTTCGAACTGGCATACCTCAATGGCGAAATTTCTCTTACTCAGCACAAATTCACCCACGAGTTGCTTACTGAGAGTGGTCTCAACAAGTTCAAAAATGTGGCTACTTCTCTGCCTCTCAACCTCAAACTAAGCAAGAATGATGGCACCTTGCTCCGGGAAGCTACTCATTACCGCAGCCTCATCGGCAAGTTGAATTTCCTAACCCACACTCGTCCAGATCTGTCTTATGCCGTTCAAACCTTAAGCCCATTTATGCAAGAACCCAGAACAGAGCATTTGAAGGCTCTACATCATGTTTTAGCTTACGTGCACCAAACCAAGGGTCAGGGCATCCTTCTCCAGGCTCTCCCCAATCTTACTCTTCAAGCCTTTTCCGATTCCGAATGGGGGAGTTGCCCAGACACACGCAAATCTCTCACCGGCTACGTTCTCCTCCTTGGGCACTCTCCAATTATAGCTGGAAATCAAAGAAGCAGGGCACTATTTCCAAATCTTCCTCCGAGGCCGAATATCGTGCCATGGCCCAAGCAACAGCAGAAATTACTTGGGTAGTGCGATTACTCACGTAAAATGGGCATTTCTAATCTCAAGATCATTACCCTCCATTGCGACAATCAATCTGCAATTCACATCGGCAAGAACCCCGTCTTCCATGAACGCACCAAACACATCGACATTGACTGCCATTTCACTCGAGAGAAGGTGCTTGAGGGTTTGATTCAGTTGACCTATCTGCCCACTCAATCACAAGTCACATACATTTTTACAAAAGTTCTGCCTTCTTCTCAGTTCAAGCACCTCATGTCCAAGCTGGGTATGGTTGATTTTCATCCCCCATATCAGCTTGAGGGGGTGGGGGGGTAAAAGAGTATGTAGTAGTATTTTACAGTAGTTTACAGCTTTATAGCCCATCTTGCTTTGTACAGTTATATGGTCTCTTTTTATTTGGGCTTTACGTCCATTCTTTCACACCTAAATAGGTTATCTTATTTTACCCAGTTTATATATCTAGTTCTCTGTTCTCTGTAGGTTGTAATATAATACATATATGAATATAACAAAAGTAAATTGTCTCTGCGCCGTCTTCATCACAAATGTCTCGTATCTTTGGGATGATAAATTATCATTCTTTATCACAACTATTTTCAGATATACAGAACTAATTATTTAAAATCATTTGGGCAATGAAAAAACCAAAAAGAAACTACAAAACGGTAAAGCACAAAATTCAAAATAGCAAACTTTGTTGCTGCCCAGGATCGAACTGGGGACCTTTAGTGTGTAAGACTAACGTGATAACTACTACACCACAGCAACCGGATGTGTTGATCTTGTCCATTTGCTCAATATTACGATAAAAAAATAAGTACACCAGGCAAATTTTGAGCTGACAAGCAAACTGACCCGATAAAAATAGGGTCTTGAACATAAAATTAGGATCCGGATCCAAAAGTAATAAACCCGTGAAAATCGAATAAATAAGAGGCCGAAGGCTTGTTTTCTTCACTTTATTTTTGCTTATTTCTAAAAAAATATGAAAAGTTTTAAAAAAGTAAAAAAAGTTTAAAAAAATTAAGAAAAAGAAAAATAAGGTAAAGAGAATAAGTCCTAAGCTCGACTAGACCCGGAATTGACCCAATGGTTGAGTGTCCAAATTTTACTTCTTTCAAAAGAGTCAATAATTTCCCGCTTAAATATCTTGTAACAAGATTAAGTTGAAGCAAAATAAAGTTGAATTTTACTTTTTTTTTTTTGCCTTAAAGTCTAATAAGGGTGAATTATTATGTTAGTTTTTGAATTAACGTTATTATATGTTACTCCTCGTATTTTGACAATTTTAATACATAGTTTGGTAATTACAAAACTAATTATTTAAAAGAATTTATTAAAATATTACTATTACATTTTTGCATTTGTGTGTGTTATGCAATTTTTTAAAATAGTTACATTAGAAATGAAAATAGAAAGTTTATGAAAATTCTAAACATGTTTGGTAAATGGCTTTTTCATTGGCTTTTGGCTTTTTAATTTGTCAAACAGCCAAAAAAAGTGTTTGGTTATTGGCTTTTTGGTTGGCTGAAAAGCTGGCTTTTAAACCAAAAATGAAAAAGCTGTCTGGAGTAGCTTTTTGGATTGGCTCTTGGCTTGTTGGCCCACAAACTCTCTAATAAACAACCAACAACCACAATTTATTTTGCCAAAAACTTTTGCAAACCGCTGGCTTAAACCGCCAACTTAAAAAGCCAATACATACATCCAATGCTTCCAGTCAAACAAGCCTAAACTGAAGCCAAAAGCCAACAACCAACCGCCGATTGCCAAACAACCCATGATCGTTAACCCGACCGACTATCCCATAATTGAACATTTCGAGTCATGGTCAAATATTTTAATTTCTGCATGTAACCGAAATGATCCGATCCAAAACCGACCCGACTTACTCTACCACCATTACCTAAACAATTTCCCGGAAATTTCCCTCATTTGACTTGTTCGAAACAAAGAAAAAGTATGCGAAACTTCTAAGAACTTACAAAATTTAACCTATGCAATCAATCTGCTGATTTCTTCCATCAACAAAAACCACATCAATCTTTTCAAATAACAACAATACGTGGCCAAACTTTCATACTCGAATCATCATCTATAACATAAATCCAATGATCTTGCATTATATCATTGCACATATTAGATAATGGCTTCTTTACAGCATCCTAGGATCATTAGCATGGATAGAGCTGCCAAGAAATGTATCAAAGCATCACTTAAACTCACAAATTCAGTCATGGCCTTCACCGGTATCGCGATTCTTATGTATTCTGTATGGATGATCGCTGTTTGCCTACGAGATTATCAAAAGTATTCTCTTCCATGGTATATAAATTTCCCTTCTTTCATTCACAAGCATTGTTGGGCAATTAGCTAGTTTCTTAGGAAATTAAGTTTTTTAAGTATCTGTTAGCTAGTCCAATATGATCCAACATTGTTCTTTAAACTATGTTTATACTCCATATGCCTGATTTTACTTTCAACATATGCTTCTTAATTAAGGGCTGACCTTTTTCTTTTACAAGTAGTATATAAGAGGAAATATTATGTTGTTGCAACTTATCGGATTTGTATCAATGCATGTGTGATTGGTCTTGGATATGGTTAAAAAGTAAATGTGACAAGTAAAAAGAGTCAGGGTAAAGCTACTCAAATTACTAATTACTTGACCAAATCTTAATACATTTCACTAACCAGATCAAATGTGATATGGTCTAGATATTAAAAGGTTATGGTATGTTCTTGATCGTCCTCTCTAGTCTAATCTAATCTGATTTAATTCCTTTTACTATTCACAGCTTTTTATGTACTCCCTCTCTTTTTAAAAGTTTGTTACCCTTTTTCTTTTCACGCATGTCAATGTAAAACTTTAAGCACTAATATCTTTAGTTTTGTATTTGTAAAAATTATAAAAAGTAGATATTTATAAAATACATATTAATACGAATCTAACAAGATCCACGTGAATATATTTTTCTTTAAGTACAAATTACAAACGATGGTCAAAGTGAAATTTGTGAATAGTGCAAAAAAATAAATAGAGGTGTATAGTTGTATACTTTTATGTACTATGTAACTAACATGATGAAATGCCTCATGACTCATGAGAAAGTTTAATGCATGTTACTCGAATCTAAGTTTTTTTCTCTCATCTTCTAGTTAGTAGATCTTAACTTATTCTTTTTTTTTTAATGCAAATTCTTAACTTATTCATTAACAAAAATTACAGGTTTTTATGGGCTTGTATTTGTACTGGAATCATATTTAGTTTCATAGCATGTACGGGCCATGCAGGAGCTGATACAAGGAGCAACTTTTTACTTTCTTTGGTAAACATATTATTTGGTTAATAATATACAGCTCTAGTTTTCTACTTTATTAATCATTAGTAAACATTTTGGCCTAACAATTTTTTTTTGGCAGTATATACTGTTTATGTTCTTAGTTATTCTGGTGGAGAGTTTAATCACAGCAGATGTATTGCTAAATGACGACTGGGATAAGGTACAACATTATTAAATGACACTTGAATGTTTCATATTGTTTGGTTAATATGGTTAAGTGGTACTAATAATACATATAATTGCCTATATGATCTTCTTTTGATGCACTAGGACTTCCCTAAGGATCATACAAAGAGATTTGATGATTTTGTGGATTATGTGGATTCCAACTCAGACAACTTCAGATGTTTAGCCTTGTTGATCGCATTCTCTCAGGTCATAATTTGAACATTTCTTCTATGTTATGCTTCTGCCTAATCTTTAAGATTAATGTTGTTTACCACTTTCTTAATATATATAGATGTTCCAAATTGTTTATCAAATTTATTATTTCTTAGGTGAAAACCACTAATCCATTGTCAGTTTGTCACTATTAACACATGTATGGACACAAATTTCACAACTCGTACCTCTATTATGTCGACTAGCCACTATCAATTTCTAATTGTTCCAACTATTAAACGTTATTGCTCGCCTATATTTTAACCATGATATTTCAAATCCTACTGCTAAAAATAATAAGGAATAATTATACGTAATTTCAAATTAATTGCTATGATTTCACGTAATGACTACTTATGACTTTATGAGTCACACTATTATCATACTCAATTAGATACATTTTATTTTTTTACTGGTTAAACACGATCAATTTATCAAGTTG
This sequence comes from Beta lomatogona, assembly GCA_947646795.1. Lineage (NCBI taxonomy): Eukaryota > Viridiplantae > Streptophyta > Magnoliopsida > Caryophyllales > Amaranthaceae > Beta > Beta lomatogona. The sequence goes on along the minus strand of CANSNZ010000239.1, from coordinate 1,376,404 downwards.
AAATAAAATTCATTTTTTCACCATAATAATCCATCTTTGTCCAATATTAATTGTCAACTTGACTTATAATTTGAGCAACGACATAAAGGTAAAATTGGCTATACAAGCAATTCGATGGACAACAGTCACAACATACACAAACAACTCATAATGTTGGGTAACAAAAGTTTCGAGAGAACAAATCAATCATATACACGACCACGCAGTCTCATGCCTCACAAATCGTATTCCTTTTTTTAGATTGTAATTTTGTACGGTTTCTCGATGTCAGCAAAAAAACAAGGAGGTATTAGGCCAATATAGTTCTTGAAGTACAAGGATTTTACAAACTCATTTAATCAAATTTGTACTCAATTGCTTATCATTATTACAGGGACTCTCATTCTTCCTAGCCATGATACTGAGAGCAATGGCCTATTCACACCGGAATAACGAAGATGAGGAAGCCAGACTTCCTTTCTTAAATCATCAAATTCATCACCCTGGGCCTCCATATGCTGTTGGTCACCCTGATCCTAGCTATTATTCAGCTGCACCCTACGCGCACACGCATGGTTACACTGTCGATGTCGCAGGGAATGAGAAGGGCGAATATGTAGCTGCACCCTATGGACATACGCATGGATACGCCGCAGATATGACAGTGAATGAGAAGTTAGAATATATAGCTCCTAGTGGTGTACAAGCTAACCCAAAGGGCCATTACATGTAATGCTCATTTCTTGAGGTGATTTCTATCTCAAAGAGGCACTAGATAAACCAGACGTACAGCTTATGTATATAGTACTATATTTGTTATGTTTTTAGTAGTATTAAGTACAATCATTTGAACGATGTTGTGAAGGTTTTGTGGGATGATATGATTCCTTAACCCTCTTTATATTTAATGAAGCTCCACGAATGGTTTAGCTTTTACGTGTGCTCCATTCTCTTTATCTCCTTTCTCCTCTATCAGTCTCTATTGATCTACTATTGACTCAGTACTTGCATGAGCTGAGCAGTTCAGTCTATTTAACAAGTGTTAGAGATGTGGACACCTTTGATGATTAGGCAAATTAAATATCTTCAAGTGTGTCCAAGATTATTAAGCTTCCTAATTAATATAGGATTGGTTTATGTTAGGTATAAGAGCGTAGCGGAAACGTAACAAGATCGAGAAATATGAAAATAATGCAAGAAAAGCAATAAGGGACACACAAATTTTAACGTGGGAAAAACCCTCTTAAATGAGGTAAAAAAAACCCATGGACGACGAGCGCCAAAAAATCCACTATATAAAAATTATGAGAGTACAAGTACCCCAAGTTATTAGGGTAAAGATAAAATTACAACTCTCACAATATTTAATTACAAACTCACAAAGGAGAAAAATTAGAGTGTATAGTGGAGTAGGAGATTGTGTGTATATGAGAATGTGGATGCTTGTTGTGGATGGCTTGTTGTATCTTGTGATGGACAAATGGTGGTTTTGTGATGATCCAAAGCATATGCACAACACCTTATTTATAGGTGTGTAATGTCGGTTAATGAATATGGAAGAAGAATGAAGAAACTTCTTCTATAATCTCCAAAAGCCACGTACAGTACTCCACCTCCACATGCTCTTCATTTCACCATGAGTTCATGGAATATTCTAGATTAAACTAGATTTTGACTTTTGGTCTTAATTCTTCATCAAGAGAACCGACATTCATAGTAGGAAAGTTCCAGCCTTTCCTGTATTTGAGTAAATATAATTTAGGCCTTAAAGAATTTGGGCCATAACCCAACAGTTTAGGAAACTGAGTATATTTTGGCATGTACATTCTATTTTAGGATTATTATAAGTTTGAGGAGCAAGTTGTGTATTCTTAGCTAGTTGAAGTAGTTATATTGTGTGTGGGAAAAGCTAAGATGTGGGTGTTTGGGTTAAACACGAGTTCGTATCATGGTGTTTCGTGTGATCTAGAGGGAGCTGAAGGATCATTAATTATGTTTAATCGAGAGATCTTGGAAGCATTGTAAGTCGCATAATATCAGACATATAGTTGTAAATCCTAGTGTATACTTGGGGATTTTTCTCTCGGAGAAGGATCTTCACTATTCACTAAGATTAATGGGAAGACGAGTTGTGAAGCACTCATCAAGCATTTGATCAACTTATTATTACCTAGCTCTCCTATCCTTTAGAATTAAAATAACTTAAACTAGAGCTATTTTGACACAACATATTGTTTGTTTGGATGAAGCTAAAGAGTTGTGCAGGGTACCACGGCATGACAACAATAATTGTTGCTCATTGACTATCTACTCTTAAGGATCCAGATGCCAACAAAATGATATTCTTGCAGGAAAAAAAAAACAAAAACAAAAAAGGAAGCGTGAAATGATTGCATGAAAAAAAACAATTTACTGCATAGTAGAACGTTTAATTGAACATGTCCATAACAAGCAGAGCAGTGGATTGGCGTCTCATAGTGAGATGTCAAAATGGCATCTTACAAAAATTTTAGTACCAAAGCTAAGTCAAAGTGGTACCAAAATAGAGTCATTTGATACCAAAATGTAACCTTGGTACCAAGGTTCCACTTTGGTATACCAAGGTTACATTTTGGTACCAAATAACTCTATTTTAGTACCACTTTGACTTAGCTTTGGTAAAATGACATCTCACTATGAGTTACCAACACTTTCTCAGCAGAGCAATCATGCTGAAAGAATAAACAAATTAAATGAATTGGAATAAATATATATTCACATCCTTTTTTTTTTTGACTTACATCTACATCATATATGTTGAGTCATGTAGTGTTTTGATGACCCTAAACAAATGATGATTATCTAACTAAAACGTATGTTTGAGATGTGCATATTACATTAACATGAAACAAGTCATGGAAGGTTGAATATATCACATCATGAAGGACTTACAACAAGTGAAGTTCCTAAAAGAAGGAACACAACTAGAGCGGTTCCTAGGTACATCCTAAGAGAAACATTGAATATGAAGTTCCGGAGCAGTTCCTGAGTGGGAGCAGTAAGATGACGTTTCAAAGTTGAAACAGGAAGTTCCTAAGCAGGAACTATGAGTGCGAAGTTTCTTAAAGGAACTAGCACACCGAAGTTCCAGAGGTGGAGCTATCAACATGCGGTTCTTGAGTTGAAGCAGCATGGGGCATGAAGGCATAAAATATGAGTTTATTTTCTAGGATTCATGTAAGTATGTGGAAACGTGAAATGTAATAGAACAAGGTCAAAAGGAACTCGTAAGGTCAAAAGGAACTAGTGGAACTTAGTGTCAAAAGTATTTAAGAGTCAATAAGTCTGATGCATATTATTATCTTAATCTATAGTAATTTATTTAGCGTTTGTTTCTTAATAAATCTCTACTTGGTTAATTATTTATAGATAATATGCATTAGTTTTTGTAGGATAAGATTTAGTTTTTAAATAAAAGACAAGTTTTAAATAAAATAGTTTTAAATAAAATCGGTTTTAATTTAGGATTCTGATTTTAATATCTTTTATTTATATTTTATCTTTTCAGTTCTTGGAAAATAAAAAGCCTATATTTATATTACGTATAATGATTTTTGTTAAAGAAACTGTCTTTCTGTTCCTCTCTAAGGAACAGACGTGTTGGTACTATTAATCTAAGTTAAAGGAACGAAGTAGCAGTTAAAGGAACTAGGCGTGCAAAATATTGTGCAACGCTTAAAATGAATCTGTTGAGTTTTTAAAGGCTATATTTTAGGAAAATGATTTTATGTGGTTCAAATCTGATATTAAAAGAAAGATCTTTTATGGAAAAGATTTTATCTTTATTCCAAAATAAAATCATTTTCGGATATAAAAGAAAATCCTTTAAAGATATTATTTGATAAAAAGATTTAATTTTGGTGTTAATTAAAATATTTATTAATTAAAAACCAAATTAAAGTATTGTTGCATAAGTAAATGCTAGATTTTAGGAAGCAATAACATTTCCATCTCCCACGTTCAACTGAGATCGTGGAGATCATGGGTAACAAAAGGAACGTGTTCCTCTAGTTGATGAACATCATGGGAAAATGGTTTAACCACTAACACATGATTAATCTCATGTTCATTATAAATGACTGCTATAAATAGACAAGTTCAATTAAGTTTCAAATTGTTTGACTGGTGTCATTCCATAACGTCTGGCTTTAGGAATAATGTTATAAAAGAATTATGTTTTTCTATTCCTTGTTTTGAGTCAGTTCCTATGAGTTCCAAATTCCTACAAGTGCCATGTTCCATTACAGTTCTTCAGTTTCTACATACTAGAGTTAAACTATGTTATCAAATGTCTGTATTTGAGTTTGGGCTTAAAGGGTTTGAGTGAACTCTTGTAATAATGGGGACTTGGTGAAGAGCTTGAGTGAATTCTTGTATCAAGTTCGAGTTAGGAACTTGAGTAAGTTCTTGTGTGTTTGCGTAGACTTAGGGTGAAGTCTATCTAGGGGTGAAGGGTTTGAGTAAACCATTTGTAAAGAGTTGTGGGAACTCTTGCAAGACTTAGAGTTAAGTCTAGAGTATAGAGTGGAGATTGTGAGAGTGTTAGAGTTCCTAGTGGAACTTGTGAGAGATTTTGAGTTCCGAGTGGAGATTGCGCATGTAAAAGGTTGAAACAGAGGAGGTTTCCTATTATAGCGAAGAGTTTAAATCCCGAGGAGGTCGTGGTTTTTTCTTCTTGTATTGAGACAAGAAGTTTCCAAGTAAAAATCTCTCTTGCACTTTCAGTTCCTTTTTGCTTATGTTTTAAATTCCGCATTATTTGGGCAATAAGTTCCACACTACAATTCACCTCCCCTCTTGTAGTGTTCCTATAGAAATAACAATACGACAATCCCTTCAGAAGTTATGTTACAAGTAGAACTGGTTAGTGGACATGGTAGCCTAATAACTAAAAGGTTAGGGTCAAATTTATAAGGCTTTTACTGGACATGGCTTTAATGGACAGGGTTATTATTGGACAGGGCCATTATAGGGCCGATAAAATATCCCAATAATTTTGAAAAATAAATTGGATATTGTAAAAACAATTACATGTATGAATTCAATTTCAATTATACTCACTTTTGTCTCTCTCCGATCATTATTTTTCTTACCCGATGTCGACCCGCTCATTATCGACCCGCGACCAGCATTGACCCGACCCGCTATCGACCCCTTATGAGGTGACTGTTTATGACCCAACCCCCCTTTCGACCCACACCGACCCTGATCCTGCCCACCCAATAACTAGGTCTAGTTACAAGTATCAAAAATTGAGCGAAAATGTCAGCAACTCATGGCCAGAAAAGAGAGACAAGAAAACATAATGGCCTTGTTTGGCAATTCGCGGATAGTTGTTAGTTGTTAGCTGATTGTATTAGCTGATAACTTATTGTATTAGCTGATTGGACTAGCTGTTTGTATTAGTTGTTTGTATAAAGGTGTTTGGTAAGTAGCTGATAGCTTATTGCTACATAATTGTGTAAAATGACCAATAAAGACATATGCATAATATGTTGTTGTACCTTCTATTATTTATTAATGTAATTTTTTACAACTTAAGGACATAAATGTAATTGATCCACTTATTCCCAAACCTCTAATGTCAGAAAGCTCCTCACCCTAACTTTTCGAAAAGAGCTTTTTGGGCTCAATAAGGTAATTGAAACCTCTCTTTACCAAACACTCAAATTAGAGGATTGACTAGTCAAATCCTCTAATTAATATGAGTTCAAACATCTAATTTTTGCCCCAAACCTCTCTTTACCAAACAAGGCCAGTAAATAAATAAAACAATCGATCTCTACTCCGATCAGGGTCGTATAGGCCCCTGTTCTAAAGTGGAAATTGGGCTCTTTCTTTCCCGTTAATGAGAGAAAAAGACCATAATTTTCCATAGTAGAGAGAATCAATACTAATTGATGGATTGATTTTATTTTATGAAAAAGATTTGATGACAATATTTGATGGAAGAAGTTAGAAAGTTAAAGATATGGAAGGTTGAATTTTTTGGTAGCATAGATTGATTAAGATGATCAGTCATAGGGTGAAATTATGGAGTCCAGAGAATGCAAATGTGGAGCATTTGCCGTTTAAGGTTTACAAAAGCATCATACTTTTTCAAATTAGGTCCTTTTAAATAAAACTAAATTTTTTTTCGACTGGGTGCATGTGCAAAGGGGTTCTTTGCACACCCACAGGCCACAAACCACAGCTACGGCCCTAAGTATCCGATTCCTAAGTTTTCTCTTCATCCGGCTGAAAGGCCCAACTGTTCTATCCATTATATACATATAAATAACCTGGATCTAAGAGCTATATGATGCTAAATTTTCATAGTACTCAGGTGCAATTTCCCTCACCTTATGAAGCTTTGTTCTTGCAATCCTTGGAAAATCATGGTGCTCGTTGTGGTAACCAACATGCCATATTAGAATAAGAGTATGAGACTATGTTTCTTCACCGGGATTGAAAACATCACGCTTAGTGATAAAGTGACCAGCCATCGAATGCATCCCACATCCAACGAAAGTTGAAGCAATCTGCAGAGAATAGAAAGATCTCCAGCCATAAAAGTAGACTATGGAGGCATCAAGTGCCACTTGGATGGTCAAATTGGTCAATTCCCATAAACAAGTGGCACTGGTTAGAGAAATAAAGGCCGGAGAGCATAGAAGAAGAGTTGACAGACAACCCATATGGTTTTAGTAAAGGCATATTTCGAACCATATAGGCCTTAGCTATGCTTGGAATTTCCATGTCCATTCCATCATCACCTTGATACTTATTATGATGCTTGAGATGATATTCTTGGAATGTAATAGACATTGCCACATTGGCACACCAATTGGTAGGTTTGCAAACTTTCCAAGCCATCAATTTTAAGATGGAGTAGAGAAAGCAAGGTTATTGTTGAGCTCATGGGACGGTCAAAAATTGAATTGGGCCCAATTCTTCACGCCGCTATACAATTGAATTTGTGCAAAGCAAATAAGATTGGCACACCAATTGATTTGCTTTTTTATCGTATTTTTAGGATCGTAATTCGATTTGGGTGGTGATTGTGGCCGGATTCACACTGAGAATAGAGGAAGAGAGTAGAAAATTAAAATAGGGATGTGCGTGGAGTGTGAAAGGAAAGACTCACAAATTTTGACACGCACTAAACAATAGAAATGAAAGATTGAAAGCATATACACAGGGTCAAGGTATATATCTATATATAGTAATTAGGAGGAAATCAAAATATGCAAACTCATCCAGCAATCCCACTAGTCACTTAGTGTTCACCACTAGCAAATTTTGTTGCTCGGTAATCCTTATTTCTCTTAACAACTAACCCAAACAAAACAGTTGTTTACAAATGGTTTAATACTCAAATCTATCAAAACCATACAAAACTTCGGAGAGAAATTAAGTTGTGTCATCATCATCTAGGTATCCATCTTATATTGGTATAAATCATGTTCTTGAGTTCTCCAAGCAGTTGTGCAAGTTCTTCTTGAGCAAACCAAACATTGCGCATCATTTTTTTAACACCAATGTAGTCGCTGAGAGAAAGCAAATAGCGTAGTCGATTAGCACAATTACCTGCGCATCTTCAGAGGTATTAGGATCTTTGAGGCACATCAATGATTTTTGAGTTTTTCTACGTAGTGCCCCTGTGTTTTTCGAAATTCTACGTTGTACCCAGCCTTTTTGAACTCTCCACATTGTACCCCTAAACTTTCTAAACATCACACAAAACACCTTTACTAATAGAAAATCCTACTCCAAACCTCACTTAGTCTTCAATTTATCAGATTATATCCCAAAACTCAGTCAACTAACAAGGTAAAAAAATCTTACTCTATGCCCATAGGGTAAGAAAATCCCAAAATATACTATTTGATATCTTGTATATGGGTATTTTGTGTAACGTTAAGAAATCTTAGGGGTACAACGTGGAAATTTCAAAAAACGTCGGGTACAACATAGAATTTCGTAAAACACAGGGGTACTATGTAGAAAAACCCATGATTTTTAATCAACATTCATAACCAATCACTCATCACTTGGAAGCAACCCAAAATTGTCTAAGTCGGAAGCAAGATGGCATCAAGAATTCCCCTTAGCTTCTTATTCCCTCCAATAATCAAACCAATCTCTTTTTGTTCACTTAGAATCAAACCTCAATCGATCCACCAAATATGCAAACTCCCCCCAGAATTTGGCATCCCTAAAAGCCCTCTCAACTGCCAATATCATCAAGTTGAGTTAACCTCCATATGACGTGTCTAACAAGACACAACGAAGCAATAAAGCACATACAATTAGTTTTTTGTTTTCCGTGTAGTTGAAAAAGGGCTCCATCACATCATCCTCAGTTAGTTCTTGTATCAGCACCTCATCCTCCTTTCTGCACTACTCCCTCAAGTTCTAGGAGCACATTGTTAGAGTTTATGAGATTCACAATAGTCTTCAGCCAATCCCAAATGCCATCATCTTCGTTTACGCTTAAAGTAGGATACAGTAACTGTTTTGGTTCATGGTCATTAATAAAGATGAAGTAGCCTATAAAACGACACATGTCAAAGACAATATTGTTATTTGTATTTCCAGCTTCTCGCTCTAGTTCCTATTCCATCAATGAAACGAGCATACTCAACCCTTGAATAAAAGTATCTAAGTTCAACATTATATCTTTTTGACTCATCCATCTCTCAGTCATATCCTCAAGTGACCTTTTGCTTCCTCATCTTTCATGACACAAATTAGTGGAAAAGAATCATACGCTTCGGTGCCTTAATCTCCGTCTACAACAACCTTCTCGAACTACTTTGGTCTGCATCTCTTACGAGATCCTTCGAATTAGAACCGATTAGGTAAAGCAGTCCACACATAATGCCATATTGTTTCTCAATATATAAAAGATAACAATGATGAATAGCTACGAAGTAGCAATGTACTCGTACTAAGTATTTTTTTCTCCCAAGAAGCTATCAGAGAATTTCCATAGTTTAGTTCCTCAGTCTTCAATACAGGCTCCATTTGTTTTCATGGAGAACAATTTTCAATAGAAAACATGATTTTAAAAAAAGTTTTCCTTTGTTTGTTAGATTGAAGGAAAACTTATGGATAAACGGAAAAATAAAGTTAAGAGCATCCTTGTTCATGAACCATAAAAAATGGTTCATCCTCCTTTCCCATCCTTTTGCTCTCCTCCATCTCACTTTTATAAATCATTTCCTTTTCACTTCTTAACCATGAACAAATAAAAAAAGGTTCATCACTCTCTCTCATCCATTTCCACTACTTTTTGGAAAACTAAATATGTGAGAAAAATATGCCAAAATGGATATCTATATATAGAGAATGAAGAATTATGAATTTTTATTAAGATGGAATAAGATATCTATATATATTTAGGAATCTTATTTGGATTATAACACTTGTATTATAAATTGAGGTTGAGGATCAATGAGAAAATAATCTGAACACTTCTTTTAGTGTCTCCATCATGAAACTCAGTAACTGTTTTGGTTCATGGTCATCAACAAAGATGAAGTAGCCTAAAGCGACACGTGTCAGAGACAATATAGTTAGCATTTCCAGCTGCTTGCTCTAGTCCCTTTTACATCAATAAAACGAGCAAACTCAACCCTTGAATAAAAGAATCTCAGTTCAACCTTATATCTCTGTGACTCATCCATCTCTCAATCTTATCCTCAAAGTGACCTTTTGCTTCCTCAACACGAATCAGTGGAAAATAACAAGGACATACGCTTCGATGCCTTAATATCCGACAACAACAACCTTCTCAAATTACTTTGGCTGCATCTCTTACGAGATCCTTCGCATTAGTATCTATCATCAAATTAAGTCGTATTTCTAGAGTCCACTTCTTCCCCATACTACAAGTGAAAGAGAAAATGTAAAAACTACCATTAAAGCAGCCAAAGCGAGACTTACAATATCCATGTGAATCATATGTCCCCTATTTCAATGAGTATGAAATAATTATTCCATTACCATACATAATGTGATATTGCTTCTCAGCATTTAGAAGATGTCAATATTTATAAATATTCCTATCACTAAAAAGATAGCCAAGTGTTTTGCGTCATTTTTCTCAAGATAATTGGTTCGTTCCATATACTTTCTTAATGAAATCCTTCCAAAAATTAGCTTGATATTTCACTTAAAGGATGGTTCTTGTGTACCTTCAATAGGTAACCTTAATAAGCTCAAGTTCCACTCATTTTTTCTGATATTTCTTGCCTTTATTAGACCTTAAATGTAGTAAAATTCATTTAAAATATTTCATGAGAATCTCATCAAACATCGTTACAACTTAACCAAAATTCATAAATACACTTAGCGGTCGTTTGGTTCAAGATATGGAATGGAAAGAGAATGGATACAAATAGAAGAGGGGAATGGTAACAAAAATGATTACCTTTATTGAGTGTTTGGTTCAAGCCAAGCAATGGAAATGAAGGGTAATCATTACCTTCAAGTAATGGATTTTGTTACTTGAGGGGAAGGGGGAGGTAACAAATTGGGGGAATCCATTACCATCAAGTAATGGTAAGGGATTGATTAGGGGTTGAACCAAACAAGAAGAAAGGGAATCGGTAATTGATTCCGTTTCTTAAAGCCCAAAAATAGTGAACCAAACGACCCCTTAGTGTCTTCCTTTCCTCAAAAGATAGTTGAATTTCTTGCTTTCCCTTGTCTTTTCCAATGAAAATTTTCTTGCCCAATATGGTATTTATGTATTTAAAAAGGTTATTTAGATTTGCAGACAAGAGATATCAAGAGAAGAAGAAAAACCAAGGACAAGAACACCACCTATTGTACTCGGATATCCAGCAGCACTACCAAAAACTTACCTAACTTGAAAAGCCCACAAATACCTTTATATAAATCCAAATAGGATGATTCTTGAGCCTAAACTGCATTACTCTTCAATGTTTACAACTTTTGAGTTATACTCCAGGGATAGAAATGTACCTAAGAAGTCGCAATTGTGGTTGGAATAGAGTTGTGTAAACTGGATAAAAACGAGATTAAGAGGGAAGTAGAGAAGGATTTTGGGCAGCATGGTTTTTGATGATTTGAGCTCCCAAAACTAATTGGGATATGGTCCTATACTAGTAATGATCTTCAAGTACCATAAAATCATCAATTTACATCATCACTTGGTCTTCTAGGAACTTCTAATTGGGATTAACATAATAATTAGTCCTTAATGATGATATTTTAAACATTCTCACAGTTAAGCTATGGTCCCACATGGTCTAAACATCCTTAATTAGAAAGTTACTCCAAAATAAAATAATTTATGCCTTATCTCCGTCCTAACTTTAATCGATAATCGGCTCCAAAATATAATTCTGATTCCCAAAAAGTTAATTCAAGGTTATATAATTCTACCTTCTCTCAAGTTCAAATTTATTACCTTAATTTCAACTTCCAATTAAGAACATTTAATAGTTCTAATTCTACTATAAAAATCCACGCTATTACACAGTCCATACATAATGTCATATTGTTTCTCAGAGTATAGAAGATGCCAGTATTTATTAATATTCATATCACCAAAAAGATAATCAAGTGTTCTGCGGCATTTTTCTCAAGATCATTCACATGGATGCACGTGGTCTTCTATTAGTATGCAGAGGAACCATTTCTTGTCATCTCTTTCAATTGAAAACCCAATTCATGTAACACCTTTATTTGCAACTGTCCATATCACATAATCCAATCAAATAAAAATTATGATGATGTCGTAAACTGAATAAGATAATAAGAATAATGATCGAAGAATTTTTTTTTTATAAGCTAACAAAAAATCGATAACAATGATGAATAGCTCTAAGATCGATAAATTATCACATGCTTATTTAATTAATCCACAAAAACATTATTGTTGACTAGGTACACACAAGTCTTACTCAAGTTTATATAGAAGTATAATTTGTTTACTTAATCTTTGACACAATCCAATATTTAATCTCTAAGACTGACTTCACAAATTCCAAATGCAACAACCTTTTTGTTGATGTCTAGCATTGATAACACTATCTGTGTTAAACTATGAGTACGGGTGCTAATTGAGTTGAGCAACTCGCGAGCAGCTCAAACTCGATTCAGTCAAAGCTCGTCAAAACTTGACTCAAGTCTCAAACTTTTGATCTCAAGCTCTTTTGAGCTTAAATTGTGAACTTTAAGTTACCTTAGAACTTATATATACAATAATGTAAAAGGAAATTGATATTTTTTTTTGAAAGAGAAATTTCATTAATTGAAGGCCAAACGGCATCTACAATAGGTATTAGAGAAAAACAAGATACAATCAAATAAGGTTAAATCAAATTCGTCTTCGAAGAAACTACACTGAACCAGATCGAGCAATACAGCGCAACCCCCTTGTATTTGCTGAATCAAGCAGCTATTGATGAGGAAGTCTATCATTCTGACATAGTTTGGCAAGAGCATTCTTGATCGAGCCATGTTGACCGCATCCGAGATTCCAATACCTTCATGTTGAGTCTCGAACTTCAACCAATGAGAACAATTTCTCATACCTAAAAACAAAGAAACCATACTCACAACTCCCATAGGGGAGAAGGAGATCTCCACAACAGAGACTAAAATCCCCATGACAGGGTTTGAAAAAATCTCATGAAGATAGACTAATTTATTCAACAAAACAAGAAATAAATGAACTAAAAACTGAAAATAAAAGGGGAAAAGAGGCTTACCATGGATGAAATCATCCATGGCAGCCCCTAATTGATGAAGAATGGGTAGGGGAGGCTAGGGTTTAAGAGAAAGAAAAAGAGAGAGAGAGAGAGGGGGCGGTTAAAAAAAATTGATATAGTATACCCCGAGGTTTAAAAAATGCATCAGATACCCTGGAATTTTTTAATTTCCAATGTACTTCTGAGGTCTACATAAAAACAAATCAAATACCTTGACTAACTAACAAATGTTTATTCCATTAGCTTATCAACCAAAAATCATCCCCAACAAATCAGCCCCACTTAATACCTTATTTTAGGCAGTTTAATTTCTTATGTAGATGTTACTAATTTGCAGTTTATGTTATGATCCGACTGTCATCAATACAGATGGTGCAGGTGTATATGTGAATAGAGATGTACTGATGTACTGACAATACATGTGCATTTCTTATATATACAGATGTACTAACAATACATGTGCATTCTGATGGTGCAGGTGTATGTGTGAATAGAGCTTATTGCAAAAGTGGTCTATTGGCGATCTCGTGGCTTTTTTTTTTTTTTTTTTTTAACAATAAGAAATCAAAAAATCTACATAAGAGTTACCCTTCTAGCGCTAATCGCTAGATCATGAGCTCTATTTACAAAGGACCTATCAACTTTAATAATATCATACATAGCAAAATTGGACAAAAGTTGACAAATATCTCGAATAATGTTATGTATATCAAAAGGACCAAATTTCTTTTTCACAGACTGAACCAAAAGTAAGGAGTCGGAATAGATCTGGATCCGAGCTATTCGCGCTTCTCGTGCCACATTAAGACCCTGTAAAAGCGCATAAGCCTCCGCTTGTAAAGCTGAGATAGCGTTCACTCGAGCATTGCCTTGAAAGATGATTTTGTTTTCTATCATGCCTACCCAGCCAATACCAGCCGAATGCATACCCTTTCCACTCTTCTTCCAAGCCCCATCGACAAACAACTCACAAGCTTCGCTTCCCGGCATATGAATCATATATCTTCTTTGTAAACCAACTCCTTCTGCATCTTATCAGAGGAGTCCGCAGTCGAGCTTCCCATACATCTTCTAGCATTATTTCGGAACCCCTTATCAAGCTCCCTCATTATCTCATATGGACACACCCTACTATGCTTGAACACAACTCGATTCCTAAAAATCCAAATAGCCCATAGTGTGGCAACAAATTGAGCACTAACCTGCACTTCCGTTATATCCTTCTTCCACAGATAAGTAAGATAGTTTCTTATCCACTCACCCACAGGAATTCCTTGCTGCCCTTCCACTTTGAGACCAAGCTCTGACGCATGCCACACCCTACGCACCACCGGACAATCTCGAAACAAATGATTAAATGTTTCCTCCTCACCTCCACAGAGATAACATTCCTGCCTCACATTAATATTCCTTTTTCTTAAACTTGCATTTATAGGTAATTCCAAATAAAGACCTTCCATTTAGGAAACATTTGCATTGCCCAAAGTTTGCTCCAAAACTTCTTACTCGACTTATCCCCCTTCAAATTGTCGTTGATCATTATCAAATGCGCATATACATCCTTAGACCTAATCTCTCCTGATTGGTTGTGCTTCAACGCATATGTATCTTGAACATCCTCCTGAGGAACATGCATAGATAGGATCCTATAAGCCGATTCACCCTCAAACAGTCTCCAAATAAGACTAGTGTTCCATGATTTACCATCTCTGTTCATTAGATCCACTACATGACAAATACCATGAGAATCAAGGGTTTGTCTTGCCTTTACTCTCAGACCCTTGCCTTTTACCCAAGTTTCTTCCAGCACATGAGTGGTACATCCATTACCCACTTTCTTTAATTTATGAATCCACCACTCACATCGCGCACTGCTCTGTACATTCCCCTAATTGCCCATGATGCAACAGTAAGTTTCTTATTTTGTAATCCCAAATCCAGAGGGGAAGTTTTATATTTTGAACGAAGTACTTGCGCAACAAGCGAGTCTGGATTATTATGAATACGAGCATCTTGCTTCACCAATAGCACCTTACTGAATAAATGAATATTCCTAACACCAAGGCCACCTAATCCTTTGGGTAACTCCACAATCTCCTTTTTCCTCCAATATATAGGCTTTGCATCTTTTGAGTTCGACCACAAAAATCTCATGAACAAAGATCCCATTTTATTTGCAATACTTTTTGGCAAAAGGAACACAGACATCATATGCTGACAAATTGAAGCTAGTATTCCGTTTATATATGTTAAACGCCCAGCAAACGACAACGCCAGGTATTTCCAACTAGTAATTCTCTTCTGAACTTTCTGAAGAAGTGGTTCATACTGTCTAGAACACCGACCATCGACCTCAATGTTACACCCCAAATAACGACCTAACTTATCGGCCGATGGGGTTCCAACTATACTCCTCATAAACCGTTTACACTCTTGCGGTGTATTTGGACTGAACATCATTAATGATTTATTATAATTTACAACTTCCCCTGAGAGGTTACTAAATTGCAAAATGACCTTCCTAACTGCATCACAACTAGCAGGAGTAGCCTTAAAGAAAAGAAGGGAATCATCAGCAAAAAAACAAATGAGAAACAAATGGACTATTCCTTGCTATTCTAACTCCCTCTAACATGCCTTTTTGCTCTGCATAGCTAATTAATTTTGAAAACACATCCATAACTAATATAATTAAATATGGCGACAGTGGATCTCCCTGCCTGAGACCACAAGTAGGAGAGAACCTAGTTGATCTCTCCCCATTAATGATAATAGAATATGAAACAGTTGTGACACACTGCATGATCCATCTAACACTTACCTCCGGAAATCTCATCTCTGTTAGCAACAACTCCAAGAATCTCCAGTTGACCTTGTCATAAGCTTTAAACATATCAATCTTTAAGGCGGCCATGTAGCTCCCTCCTCGAGTCTGCCTTTGAATTCTGTTGATCACCTCATGAGCTATAATACAGTTCTCCGCAACCAATCTTCCTGGAACAAACGCATTCTGGGTATCGGAGACAATAGTCCGGAGAACAGGTTTCAGCCTATTAGCAATAATCTTAGATATAATCTTGTATATAACATTACAAAGACTAATAGGCCGAAATTGTCCCGCTTCTTCAGGCCTATCCACCTTGGGAATCAAACAGATATTAGTGTAATTCCATTCCCTCAGCATATGTCCTTTTTTAAAGAAATAATTGACAGCATCATAGATTTCATCACGCACTATTTTCCAAGACTTTTGGTAAAAAATAGCGGGAATGCCATCAGGCTCCGGGGCTTTAAGAAGGCCCATTTGGAACAGTTCCAATCTTACCTCTTCCTTACGTACCTCTCCCTTCAGATGATGAACTTGTTCGTCTTGTAGTCTTGGAATTAACGCCTTCACTTCGTGCAGGTCCTTGTCATAACAGTTGATCCAGATTTCATTCTCTTGTTTAAAAATATTTTGAAAATAATCAATAATTATATGCTGGATCTCCTGCTTGTTAGACGTCCAAGTCCCATCCTTACTTTTCAACATAAGAATCTCATTTCTCCTTTTCCTGGTTTTAGCCTTCCTGAAAAACCATTTTGTATTACTATCCTCTAAATCATTCCATCTTCCTTTGGCTCTTTGACGCCAATATTGCAATTGAACATGAGCTCGTAGTAGTTGTTCGTCTCTAATTTTTCCTTCTTCTTCCCCCAGCGATTTGTGCTTGGAATTCACATGATCCAGTTTGGTCTGAACTTTCTCACATTTCATCATCATGTCCTCCCATAGTATTCCATGCTCTATTTGAAACTTCTTGCACCAATTATAAAGATGAAAACAAATTTGTGAACAATTCCTTGCTATGGAAAACATCGGGGATCTAGAAACTTTTTCTGCCCAAGCACTTTCAATGATAGCTTTGACATCCTTGAAATCTAAACACTAAGCTTCCATCTTAATTGGGCTTCTTCGTTTTTCATTCTCCGGCTGTGTATCTAATAAAATGGGACCATGATCCGAAACCAGAATGGGGAGATTCAGAACAGTTGCATTGGAGAAACAATCCATCCACCTTTCCGAACCATACGCCCTGTCCAATCTTTCGTAAATTCTATCTAGTCCCGTTCTATTATTACACCACGTATATGAAGGCCCATGAAACGTTATTTCACACAAATGAAGATCTTGCCTCCATTGTGAAAACAGCTCTCCACCTTGAATTAATCCGAACCGCCAAATTTTTGAGATTGAAATTCAATTTGATTAAAATCCCCCATTATTACAAAATTATTATTTCCATTCATTACTTAATTTTTTATTGCCTCCCACACCTCTTTTCTAGAATTAACATAAGGAGACCCATACAACAAAACTAGTTTCCATTCATACATGAAACCGTTTTTTACATTATTTATATTACACACAAAGTAGTTCCTAGTCTTAACTCTAACTTCTAAGTTAACATTAGCAAGCCAAAATACAACGATACCTCCTACATTATCTATAACATCACTATATTCTACATTAGGATATCCTATAGACATAGCTAACTTTTTAACAAGATCACCACTAGCTTTGGTTTATGTCAGAAACATAACATGAGGACTAAATTTGCGGACCATCCAGAAAATAAATGGAATTGTAGGAGCGTCCGCCGAGTTAATTCCCCTACAATTCCAGGCCAGTATCTTCATTTGGTCCCTTGAGACTGATTAAGCTCATGTAGTCTCGGAAGCCGTTACGACAATAAAATCCATGGACTTAAAACGTTTCACCCTTTCAGCAAATTCCTGCCTCCTCTCCTCAAGCCATTCATCATGCTTTTTCAGTACATAATCTGCATAATATGAGACCTCATCCTTAATTTCATCAATCTTTCTATTCTTCACATTCACTTCCCACTGAGGAAGATCATACTTCGATTTGGATGGCCTACCAACTGGGTTCTTTATGAGGAAAGTCCTACAAAATAACTCATCTCGCTTCGATTTGCGCTTCACCTTCCTTATTGATGATGGCTCGCTATTATTAACTTCTAAATCTAAGGCAACTCTAGCATCAAAGTCCAAAATCTTCTCACCACCTGTCAACCCATCATCTCCCACAACATCCACTTTATCCTTTGACACAATTTCATTCTTACTACCCTTGCCCAAGTCAACTATATTTCCACCCAAATCCCCTGTAAGCGAATCATTCGTACTACCCATATATCCCACCCCCGTCATATTCGATAATAATTCCCCTACACCCATAGAATAAATTTGTAAATTTTGGAACTCTTGAGATGGGAGATCAGATACCTGAGAATAGTAGGTGCTCGACGAACCACTTTGCAGGGATGAATGTGAGGCAGGAAACCCAACAACTGACTGTGGCGACAAACGCCCATCCTCCTCATTTATATAATCTTGAATAATAGTTTCCCAACTCGCTGACCAGTCCAACGACGAACTCCAATCTGGACCGCTAATATTATTATTATCAACTACATCTACCGAAGTAACAAACTGATCAGGCTGATGTAGCGTGTCACCAAGTTGTGGCATTTTAGGCCCAAATATATTGGACTGCTGGCAGTTGGACACGGACTGAAAATTTGGTAAAGTATTATGCTCAACATTCTCACAGTTAGGAGCAAAACTTGACTGATTAAAAAACTCCTCCACTCCTTCAAAAGCAGGAGAAGGTAAAGGTAAATTCACACAATTGAACTCATTGGGAGGAGATTGTAGAAGCTGCTTCTCCATTTCTTGAGATTCCTGAAAAACACGTGGCTTCATTCGAACTGGCTCCCCTTTATACATGTATCTTGATAATATTTCCCCAAGTGGTCCAAAACTATCCATCACACTCATAGCAAATTTATCACATAAAATATTGTCATAATCAGCTCCATTTTTCCCCCTTTTTTTTGTCTTGGCTTGCAAGCTTATCATTACTTATCCTACTCATCACCGATGATGATCATGAATTCTTCCCCATTACTCCTATCTCTTAATATTTTATTCTTTACCACACAAAATCCACTCCCCTTTAAAAGATTTTTAAAATGATTTCCTCTTTTTTTACTCCTCTTCATTTTTTCCCTACTACTGAAAGTACACCCTTACCCTTATTCATATTTTGTCCTCTTCCATCCTGACCCTCATGGGCCGACTTCCCCTGACCCATGTCACCACACAGCTCATCAACCCTCCTTTGTTTACTACATTCACCTTGCTCAAACGTATAGTTCTTATCATTCCCCATGCAAAATTTGGTGTTGGACTTATCACCACGTGGCCCATCTCTGCCATGATGTGAGCTATCTCCTTGTGAGCTTCGGGAAGCCTCCATGGGATCATCCTCCCCAGCATCCGAGTGATTATCTCCATTGTCATCACCATCTGAACCGCTATCCGACGACCATTCAGCTGGGGTACTTCGTGGGACATCTAATCTAACCTTTGTTGTTAAATATTCATCTAGACTAGGTAAACCGATGATCTTATTAGTGTATAACGGTGCATTCTCCTTACCCATCATAAGAGGTGATGATGAATTGCATGCTTTATTCAAAGTTCCTTCAATATCACGTTGTATCTTCATCCAATCTCCAACACATGCAGAACTTTTATGACCAATCCGCCCACATCTCTTGCAAAAAACTTACACTCCTTCATACCTGAAATCAACCCAAACTGCCCTGCCTTGATGATATTCGAGAAAAACTCCTGGCAGCAATGGATTTTTGAGCTTAACCCAGACCAGCGCCCTATAATACCTTTTCAGACCTGGCGTAGTAGACTTGACATCAAACCGAAGAACAATACCAACCTTGGACAACAAAGCTTCAGCCACTTTGATGGAACCCATGATGAGTGGAATTCCTTCAACCTTAATCCATAATGCCGTTTCTGTCAAATTTATGGATCTTAAGGAGTCCAACAATCTCCAAGACTTGAGTATACCTAGAGCTCCATGGAAATTAACAAATCCGTATAACCCCAGTAGGTCCTCCTTGTCATCTATATTATGACAATATAATAGGAACAATTTACCTTCCTTACAAACTTTGATACTTTGCCTAGATATCCATGTATTCACCCAACTCTGTATAGACTCCACAGAGAACTCTCTTGAATCAAGAAATTTAGCAACTACTAAATACTTGAACTCACGTTCTAAAGACTCAAACGAATCAGACGGAACTTTTACATAAGGACCTTGCTTCCTATGAAATTACAAATTGTGAGGTGGACTGGGTATTTTCAGACCCCATCCGGAATGAAAACAAAGACAAACGTAAAGGAAACAAGACTCAAATATATTAACATCACTATTTGCAAAGACACTAAAATAGAATCACTATAAACTATTATTAGAGTTGAGAAAATGGAATACTTAACTGACTTTCACTCACTCACTTACTAGTAATTTCAGTGACTAGTAGGGAACAAGGTGAACATTATGACTTGCAACTTGTGTTTTTGTAATGTAGAGAGAGAAATCTAGAGAGAGAACCTCTCGCCTCACTGTTTTGTAAGCCATAAAACACTAGGATTTGATCTCGTGGCTTTAGTGATCAAGAGTTTTCAGTGATTAAAGCTCTATAATCAAACATCAAGAGTTTTCAGTGATTAAAGCTCTATAAGTCAAACATCGTAGAGCAAGTAGGAAACCAATATTACACTTATTCTTAGCTTCTTGTTATAGGTGTTTTTTTTTTCCTTTTGCATTATAATTAACTAGTTGTATATGAATTCTTTTTTTTTTTTTGAAGTAAAGTTGTATATGAATCTTTTAGTTCTCTGAATTTTCCGCAATGAATATTCCACAATGAATATATGATTAGGTAACTATGAACTTGTATAGTGCAAATAAAGCTTCTTCCTATCTCTTCTAGATCTCTCGTGTGAATATATCTCTCGATGTAAATATATATATGTTGTATAAAGAGCCAAAGAGTCCAACAAAAAAACATAGGTTGTCCTCGTTGTTTTATATCAAAGAGCGGAACTTTGTTGCCATAGTTGTGTATGAAAGCAAATAGGATTATGAAAGTCGCCCTATTTGCAAAGCTAAGAGGACATTTGTAGAGAATGTAATTTTCCTTGCTTATATTTTCTGTAAAAGGCAGCTTATATACAACCTAATTAAACGAATAAGTGGGCTTATAATACATACTAAATACAAAGCCCATAAGCTAATAAGTACATAAACCAATACCCTCCCTCAAGTTGGAGCATGCAAGTCACAAATGCCCAACTTGTGAAGAAAAAAATCAAATTGTTGTTTACCCAATGCCTTTGTAAAGATATTTGCAAGTTGACTATTTGTGGAAACGTAAGAGGGGCTAATCGTACCATCCTTGATCACATCCCTCAGAAAATGACAATCAACCTCAATATGTTTCATCCGTTCATGGAAGACAGGATTATGGGTAAGATACAAGGCTGATTGGCTATCACAAGACAAAGGCATAGCCTGTGGGTGTTGGATCCCAAGGCTATCCAAATGACCCTTCAACCATTTGAGCTTACAAGTCAAAGCTGCCATGGACCGATATTCCGCCTCTGCAGACGAGCGAGAAACAATCACTTGTTTCTTTATTTTCCAGGAAATTAAATGGGGGATCTCCCGAGAAATACTAACCAACCAGAAACAGAGCACCGAGTAAGGGGACAACTAGCCCAATCAGAATCACAACAACCTGATAAAGTCATATCACAATCTGTACGTAGAAGAATACCTTGTCCTGGACTATTCTTCAGATAACGAACAACTCTAAAAGCAGCATCCCAATGATCCTGACGCGGTGCATGCAAAAATTGGGACAATATATGAACAACATACGCCAAATCAGGGCGAGTGAAAGCTAAGTAGATAAGACAACCAACTAGTCTGCGGTATTGTTCCACATCAACAAATAAAGGACTCGTAGAGTTACCCAATTTGTGATTTTGTTCCACAGGAAAAGCTGCTGGTTTGGCACCAAGTAACCCAGCCTCTGAAATAATATCATTAGTGTATTTGCGTTGACAGAGAAAAATGCCTTCTGGATTTCGTGCAACCTCAATACCCAAAGAATACTTCAAGACACCAAGATCTTTCATATGAAAGCAAGAGCTCATATAGTTCTTAAAAGCAGTAAGTGCAGCAGAATCATTCCCAGAGATAATCAAGTCATCAACATAAATGAGCACATTAATTTGAATCTTACCCTGATGAAGAGTAAATAGAGAATAGTCAGAGTATGATTGTTGGAAGCCATATTGCTTTAGAGAATTGGCCAACTTGGCAAACCAACAACGAGGAGCTTGCTTCAAGCCATAGAGAGACTTTCACAGTCAACAAACTTGACCGGGTTTATTACTCTGAAACCTAGGAGGCAGCTACATATAGACTTCTTCCGACAGATCTCCATGCAAAAAAAGCATTATGTACATCCATCTGAAGCAATGCCCAATTCTTTGCTGCGGCAACAGCAAGAAAAGCACGAACATTAGTCATCTTAGCCACCGGAGCAAAAGTGTCTGTATAATCTATCCCTTCAACTTGATGATTATCGAACACCACCAATCGAGCTTTAAGGCGCTCAATACTGCCATATGAGTTATACTTGATCTTGTACACCCACCTACTCCCAAGAGCTCTCTTCCCAGACGGAAGAGTTTTCATACTCCAAGTACCATTGCTTTCAAGCGCGTGAACTTCTTTCTGCATCGCTTCTCGCCATCCTGGATCTTTCTTAGCTTGCTTAAAAGACTGGGGCTCCGTACCTGCAGTTACAACTGCAAGAAATTTCTGTGGCCCATAGAAAATCGATCACAATTCACGAAATGTGCTATAGGATAAAACATACCTGAGGAGTGATGTGAAGTAGATGAACTAGTAGAAGGGGATGGACTTAACTTTCGAACGGTGTTGGTAACAAAATCTTTCAGCTTCACAGATCATGCGCCACTTCTGAGGCAAGATCAACGTCATCAGCCTGTCGTATATCACTAACAACACCAGGATCCGAAGATGGTTCTCCATTAGTACAGCCCAAATCCACATAATCAAAACCATCATCACCTTCGACTAGAGGCATAAGGGGAAGCAGAAGTAGAAGGTATAGGATCCTTCAACATAGTAGAATAAGGAAATTCGTTTTCATAAAATTTGACGTCACGAGAAACAAAGAATTCTCCTGTTTTAATATCAAACAATTTCCACCCCTTTTTTCCTTTAGGATAACTCATAAAAACACACTTACGACTCTGGCTCATGAATTTGTCCCCTCTTGACTTTTGATTATGGGCATAGCAAAGACAACCAAAGACACGCAAATCAGCATAAGGAGGGGGAACACCATACAATATTTCATAAGGAGTTTTATAGTCAAGAACACGGGAAGGGGTACGATTTATCAAATAAGCAGCTCCCAAAGCACATTCCCCCCAAAATTCAATAGGAAGATCACCCTGAAATCTCAAGGCACGAGCCACATTCAAAATGTGACGATATTTACGTTCTACTCTGCCATTTTGTTGGCGAGTACCTACACAAGAGGCCTGAAAAAATATGCCATGTTCCACAAAATAATCTTTCAGGCAATTAAATTCAGTGCCATTCTCACTCCTAGCAACTTGCACTTTTGCACTAAATTGTCGTTCAGTCATGGCAAAAAAATAATGAAACATGTGATTAACCTCCGTTTTGTTAATCAACAAAATCACCCAAACAGCTCGAGAAAAATCATCAGCAAGGGTCAAAAAATATCGGGCTCCACAAGATGAAGGGGTACTGTATGGCCCCCAAAGATCACAATGTATCATCTCAAAACATCTAGTAGTTCGACTATCACTGTCAAAGAATCTGTCTCTAGTTTGTTTAGCTTGATGGCAAACATCACAAGCTTTATTCAAAACAACACTTGAATTAATAACAAAAGAGATATACTGCACTACTTTGTCACAAGGATGCCCCATCCGTCGATGCCATATTTCTACAGAAATCTCCCCGTCAACACTCAAAGCTTGAATATTTGGAACATCGCGAAAGTAATACAGTCCAACCCGTCGTTCACCTACTCCAATCAGGGTCCTCAAAGTTCGAACCTATATAACGCACAATTTTTTATTGAATTGTACAACACAATTTAAATCATCATAAAGATGAGACACATAAATTAAATTGCAATTCAACTGCGGAACGTATAAAACATTTTTTAGCACCAAATCACGAGACAAATGAACTTCTCCACATTTTGATGCAATAGTTTTATTTCCATCAGGAGTCCCACGGGACAATCCGGCATATCAATCACATGACTCAACAATTTAATATTTCCTGTAACTTGCATTGAAGCTCCCGTATCAATAATCGAAGGATTAATAGAAAGCTTACCCATCAACCTATCATCAGTAGGTTTAGGAGTTGAATTACCAAGCAAGTGGAGAAATTGTTGCCATTGTGCTGATGTCATGCCTGGGAGTGCAATATTATCATGAGCATTTGAAGAAGAGGTAGTGTTGCTTCCCACGTTAGCTACTGTATTACGCACCTCAACCCCACCTTTTCCTTTGCTTACACCCTCTACTGGGTGTCGAACTCTACTGGTGCTGCTACCACCATCCAACATGCCACCTCACCCACCAGCCACACTACCATCTACTGTCCCCCGTCCCCGTCCAGCACCACAACAGTTTCGGTTTTCCCACCAATCCGGGTAAATACCACTCTTCGCGAAGCAATTGTCAATTTCATGCCCTGTGCGATTACAAAAGGAGCAAAATAAAGTGGATTTATCCCTATGGGTCAGACGAGAATTACCTCGGAGTTGGGATTTCACAGCAAGAGTCATCACTTCTTCACGTTCAACCTTGGTACGAGACGACTCGCGCAAGCGCTCCTCTTGTAGCAATGTTTGATATGCGCGATCAAGAGAAGGGGTCGGGTCTTGTGCCAACAAGGTAGATCGAATATGACCATAAAGATCACCATTAATGCCATAAAGAAAATCATGGAAGCGATCTTCATCAAGGCGGGCTTGAAACTGTTGTCCGATATCACATTCGCACTTCCCACATTTGCACTTTGGAAGAGGATTATATGTAGCCAAATCGTCCCATAATGGCTGCAGCAGCCCAAGTACTCCGAGACAGACATGGTCTTTGTTTGTCGACACTCTGCTAGGGCTCCTTTAATATGCTGTTTTCGAGGACCACTCCCAATATCGAAGCGGCGTTTCAAAACATCCCATACTAGCTTGCCTCTTCAAAGAAAGGTATGGTCTTTTTAATAGATGGATTAATAGTCATCAAAATCCATTGAACAAGCATAGATTGAACACACTTCCAATCCTCAAGCCTGACCTTGTCCGTGGGTTTAGTGATAGTTCCATCAATAAACCCAAACTTGCGTTTGCCTTGGAAAGAAAGGCGCATCTATCTCTACCAATCTTCGTAGTTATCACCGCGAAACACGATATTAATTATGGAGGTTTCGGGATTATCATTGGAACCAAAGAAATAAGGAGAAGTAGGATCAAGTTTCAGCACCGAACCGGGCTGCTCGCCGCTGGTCATGGTGGTTCAATGACAGAAGGGTCGAGGTGCCGTCAAAGACCTGATACCATGTATAGAATGTAATTTCCCTTGCTTATATTTTTTGTCAAAGGTAACTTATATACAACCTAATTAAACGAATAAGTGGACTTGTAATACATATACATAAACCAATAATATTGATTGCTTTATTTGGTAAAATCAAAGAAGGGGAAATAATATTGCCCTCTTTGAATTTAACAAGGAGGACAATCTTTATATGTTTGCCTTATAAAGCAAATAGAACGGTCCTACCACGGTAAAGTTGAGGGCATTTAATTTTTGCCTTTTTTTTATCTATGAGCACGACAATAGTTGCACTCCTTGATCTTAAATGTTGTAGTGGTAAGAAAAACATTTTGAGCGTGTTTGCGGGCTTCTTGAGATGAGCGTGCCCGACTGATGATATTTTCGAGTCAAGCTCGAGTAGTTCATGAGTCAACGAGGCTCATTAAAATCCTACTTTATCGGGTCGGACTTTGTGGACCTAGTGGGACAGGGCCTGGGCTCGATTCGACCCTTGATTATATTTTCAGGGAGTTTACTTAAATCTAAGTCTAAACAAATACTTCCTCGGTTCTTTTTTAATTGCAATATTTCCCTTATTTGAAAGTTTTACATTAATTTCAACGTTTATTTATTTGTTAATATCTTCTCTCTATCTCTCTCCTATTACGTAGGTAAGTCCCACTTTTTATCTCTCTCTACTTGTCTCTTCTCATGACTTTTCAGAAAACGTGTCAATAGGGTTTGTTGTAATTAAAAAAGAATGGAGGGAGGAATTACGAAGTATAAATGAAATAGTCTTGAAAACCTGTTTACATAAACGTATAACCCTAAAGAAACTCTTGCTCGTGTAGTATTGAACTTTCACACCATGAAAGAAAGCAGGAAATCATCCTACAAAATGACTAATATCTATGGTGCAGCGCATGCTAGGAGAATTTTCAAGTCAATGGAGGATAGAAGACTAAGGAGAGAGAATTTCTTATTGCGTAAGCGTAGTTTAGAGGGTTCAAATGGTGATACTGCTGAACAGAAATACCAGGTTAGTTTATTTAG
Source organism: Beta lomatogona (assembly GCA_947646795.1). Lineage (NCBI taxonomy): Eukaryota > Viridiplantae > Streptophyta > Magnoliopsida > Caryophyllales > Amaranthaceae > Beta > Beta lomatogona. Next base: position 1,350,035 of record CANSNZ010000239.1, on the reverse strand, counting down.
AGTATTATATCGAATCATCACAAAATATTAGATCTGTTTAGAAGGGTTTGAAACGTAGCAAATTCCTTTCATTATATAATATCGTTTGTACTTGACTTCTTTGTCATTGCTAATTGCGTGTTATGATGATCTAGAGCATAAATTATGATATGTTATATCCCATAATAAACATTCAATTCACTGGTTCTATTTTATATGTTTCACAGAAATTACCACATTATATTGCATCAAAATTTTACGTTCGAGTAATATATTACGGTAGATGCTTAGGGTTTTATTTTCGATTTTTTTGTGGTGTGTATCGCACAAGAGTAACTGAGTAAGGTTTTATTGTTGTACACTAGTTATGTGTTTTTTTTTATGCAAGAGTAGTACTGAGTATTGAACATTGTTGTAGTTGCTTCTGATGGGTTGAAATATGCCTTGAATTATCTAGCGCTAGGTTAACCAAGCATGAGAATCTCGCTCCTAAACCTAATCAGTTCTCTCTCTTGTGCGGATGTACCACGCTAAATTTTTGTGTCAGATGTTTATTGATTCTTTGTTCGTTAATTGCTTCTGTCTCAACATGATGCATTATTGAATCTTGTTGTTTGAGATTGGTTTCATACTTTGATTATGATAAACACAAAATTTTGGTTTTGTATTCCTTTATTTAGTAAGGGAATATTGATTGAGATGCAAAAATAATATTTCAACAATGTAGAAGTAGATTAATTTACAATAACTTGTCTGATTTTATAGTATTATTCATTTTCTCTAATTTTTCAGATGACAAATACACAATCAGGAACATGTCAAGAAGAACTGGGCTTTGTATCAATAAGGAATCAAACAGTTGGTCACATACCGTGTTGCAAATGTAGTATTCCAATTCTTCCAAATGGTGTAAACATGTGCAAGAAATGTATGAGGGTGGAGATTCACATAGACCATCTACCAAGTCATGTCAAAATTGAACATTGCCCGGATTGTGTGAGCTATTTGAAGCCGCCAAAAACTTGGGTGAAAGCTGCGAGGGATTCGAAAGAGCTGTTATCATTTTGTCTTGGAAGGATAAAGAAATTGTCTGAGTTTCGGTTGGTAGATGCAATGCTTTTGGATACAGAACCTAATTCGAAGAGGATAAAGCTGAAACTCCTAGTTCAAAGGGAAGTCATCGATGGAGTATATGTTAACACATCCCAAGTGATTGAGTATGTTGTTTTTCATCGACTGTGTCCATCCTGTACACCAGCGAACCAGGATTACTGGGAAGCTGTTGTGCAAATGAGGCAAAATGTTCGTCAAATGCGCACGTTAAAGTACTTGGAGGGACTTATTTTAAAGCATGGGGCATCCGATTCAGCAGTGAAAATTAAGCAGGTAGAGCAAGGTCTTGATTTCTTCTTTGCTAAGAAGAGTGATGCTGTGAAATTCTTGGACTTTGTTTCTAGTGTTGCTCCAGTTCTACCGCAAAATAGATTTCACAAGCAATTGGTGTCTCAGGACTTGAAGAGCAACATATCTCGGTATAAGTACAACATTGCTGCTGTTATCAGCCCCATTTGCCGCAATGATCTTATTTATTTATACCCTAAGCTTTCTTCTAGGCTAGGACAGATTGGCCCCCTTGTGATTTGCACAAAAGTGAGGAACAAAATCACTTTATTGAATCCTTTTACATTGAAGTTTTGCACTATTGGCGGGGATCAGTACTGGAGAGCACCTTTCGCACCTATATTGAGTACGAAGCAACTAGTTCAATACATTGTCTTGGATGTTGTAATTGTTTCTTCTGAAGTTGACAGCAAATTCATGAGATATGCACTGGCAGATGTAGAAATTGCAAGGGTGTCGGATTTTGGAAAGAATGACAGGATCATTTCTGTACGAACACATCTTGGTCATCTTTTGAAGCCCGGTGATCATGCGCTTGGTTATGACCTATATGGAGCGAACTTCAACAACAGTGAAGCAGAAGAACACAAAGCTTCATTTCCAGACGCGGTTTTAATACAGAAAACGTTCCTACAGAAGTCGCAGAGGAAGTCTTCAAAAGCTTGTTCAGATCTGAACAAGGTGAATGATTCAGATTATAATAAACAGATTCTGAGTAGTTTGGAGAATCTATCATTGTATGGGGGTATAAAAGATGAAGGTTTACATGAGATGGATTCAATTACAGTTGATACAGTGCCCTTTAGCGGATTGGAAGACATATTTGCTGATCTTTACTTGAGTGATAGTGATCCTGATGGCTGTATCACTGATGCAGAGTGATACCGAGAAGCATTACTTTTACAAAAGATACCTGAACATTTTTGCTTCAGTTCATTATAATGTTTTTAGTAATATTAATAGGATAAGGAGTACTTTTACTATAAATTATAGCTTATTAATTACTCCAGTTTTAGATGCCTGATTCATGAAACTTCCTGCACATCTTCCATCAACTTTTGATTTATAAATCTAATAACTTGCAGGACTTATTTTTCTCTCTTTTATGGTTGAGAGGAAGCTCGTTCGTTGTCTCTTTAGGCCCCTATGTTAATGTTACACTTCTTTTAGGTACGAATGTACGATAACTCCTCTGTGACATACTCCCATATCCTCCCCCCTTCTCTTTACTTGGATGAAGATTCGAACTCGGACAGGGCCCTAAAATGTATGGTGTACTACCACAAAGCTCCACCACATCTGTTGGTATTAAAGTTGGAAAAAGGGGAGGAAAAGAGGCGCCCGATTGGGTCGGGCGGGCGACTTTTCGTAGTCGTTGTTGGCGCCCGATCGGACGACCTCAGTTGGCCTTGGAGTTTTGGTCTCGGGCCCGATCGGGCGAAGGCCCTTTTTGCCGGTTTTCGGTTTTTTCCTTTATTTCCTTGGATCCCTCTTGTAACCCCTTCTTAATTACGTGGTTTAAAAGTGTTCATCATCCTTTTATGATGGTTTAATCTTCTCCATTATTCCCATTGATGATGAAAGTTTTATTCTCTATTATCTTGTGTTTATTGGGATTGATTATGATCATTGGATTCCTTGGGGTCCTTTGATTTCCTTTGGAGGTTACTTCTTCTCCTTCACTCCTTTAAATATAATTCATTTTTCTGATTTGGTTAATGATCTTTCTTATCTTTCTCTTCTTCCTTTCTTCATGATTTTTGGGCATAAGTTCTAGTAACTCCATCTCACACCCAAGAGTGACATTGTGTGGTGAGAGTTGTGTAAACCTTAGGGAACGAATCGGTGAGTACAATTGTGCACCCCGGTTGCACCGAATCTCGTTTTCAAGGCAATGGTTTGTTTACCAAGCCACAACAAGTTCAAATTTCTTGTTCTTCACTTTAGCCTTGAAAACCTTTTATTACAAGAATTTGAAAACAAGATATTATGTCGATTGTTTTGGTTAATCCAATGTTGAGCAAGACTCTTCCCGACATCTCTAAGTTGGAGCCTCTTGATGGCAAGAACTATAAGAGATGGTCACAAAAATTGTTGATCTTTTTTGAGCAACTTGAAATTGATTATGTCCTCTATGAGGATGTGATTGAAGCAATTGAAGCAAGCAAGGCGGTAGCTCCGGATGCCTCCCTTTCGGCGGAGGATATCAAGAAAGCGGCCGATGCATTGACCAAGAAGGAGAAAGACAACAAGCTTGTTCGAGCTCATATCCTTCATCATGTAAGTGGAATCTTATTTGATCTCCTTATCACTAATCGATCAAGCAAGTACATTTGGGATACTTTGCAAAAGAAGTATGGTGCCGATGATGCCGGTAAGAAGAAATATGTGGTTGGTAAGTGGATTAACTTCAAGATGACGGATGACAAATCCATCATGGATCAAGTTCATGACTATGAGAACATTGTCATCGATATCCTTGGTGAAGGGATGAAAATGTGTGACTCTTCAAGCCAATGTGCTTTTGGAGAAATTCCCACCTTGATGGAATGATTACCGAAACTCTTTGAAGCACAAGAAGAAGGACATGAACCTTCAAGAGCTTATTGGTCACATGAGGACCGAGGAGGCTAACCGCCTCAAAGATAATTTGATTCTCTCTCTTTGAATTCTTCTAAAGCTAACTTGGTTGAATCTAGTGATCCTATGGCTAGAAACAGGTTCAAAGGTAAGAAGAAGAATAATGGAAACAAAGGGAACTCACTTCTAAGAACAAGATTCAAAAGACCAAAGGAGCATGCTATGTGTGTGGAAAGATAGGACACAAGGCCTATCAATGTGTCCACCGCAAGAACAACTCCAATGGTGCCTCCCATGCCAATCTTGTTGAAAAGGATGATGTGATAGCCGCGGTGGTAGTTGAAGCCAACTTGGTGGAAAACAAGGTAGAGTGGATCTTGGACACGGGAGCATCAAGACATATTTGTGTTAACAAAGCTCTCATGACGGACTTTAAAGATGCTATCGATGGAGACCATGTTTACATGGGAAATAGTAGCACCGCGGGAGTTCTTGGCAAAGGGAAGGTCCACCTTAAACTCACTTCAGGAAAAACTTTGTTTTTTAGTAATGTCTTGTATGTTCCCTCCCTTAGGAGGAATCTTGTTTCGGGTGCCCTTCTCAACAAAGCCGGTTTAAAGCTTGTCTTTGAGGCGGACAAGATTGTTATTACTAAGAATGGAGACTTTGTTGGGAAAGGTTACCTTAGTGGAGGATTGTTTGTGATGAATGTTTTGAATAATAATGAAAGTACTTTTTTTGCTTATATTGTTGAGTCTATGGATGTTTGGCATAATCGTTTAGGACATTTAAATGTTTCTTACATGAAAAAAACTAAAGGACATGGACTTGATTTCTTTTGATCAAATTGACAAAGCCTCTAAATGTCCTATTTGTGTTGAGGACAAACATACTAAGAAACCATTCAAGCAAGTTATATCAAATAGTACTAAATTGCTAGAGTTGATTCACTCGGATTTAGCGGACTTTAAAAATTGCACTACTAGTAAAGGAGGGAAAAATTATTACATAACTTTTTTGATGATTTTTCAAGGTTCACTAAAGTTTATCTTTTAAAAACTAAGGATGAGGCAGAAAGTGCATTTTTAAAGTATAAAGCCGAAGTTGAAAATCAACTTGATCTTAAGATTAAAAGGGTTAGGACCGATAGAGGTGGTGAATATGGAAAATGGACTTTATAAGAATTTTGTGAAACCAATGGTATCATCCATGAGCTAAGTTCCCCTTACACTCCACAACAAAATGGTATTGCCGAAAGGAAAAATAGATCTTTAAAAGAAACTATGAATGCAATGCTCTTAAGTTTCGGATTATCCGACAACATGTGGGGAGAGGCGGTTCTATCCGCGTGTTATGTACTCAATAGAGTGCCCCATAAGAAATTGGATAAAACACCTTATGAACTTTGGAAAGGTTATAAACCGAACATGAGTATTTTGAAAGTGTGTGGGTGCTTAGCTAAAGTTGCTTTTCCAGATTTTAAGAAAACTACTATTGGGTCTAAAACTTTTGATTGTGTGTTTATTGGTTATGCTTATAATAGTGCCACATATAGGTTCATGCTTTTGAGTGATTATTCTATTTGTGAATCTAGAGATGCAGTTTTCTTTGAGTATTATTTCCCTTTGAAATCATCATCATCTTCTATATATATGAATGAGTCAAGTCTTGATGTGTCCTTAGATATTTCTATGCCTAGTTCTAGTAATCTTCCGTCTCCTCCTTTGGTAGTAGAAGGAGTACAACCTAGGAAGAGTAAGAGGGTTAGAGTAGAGACTACCTTTGGACCAGATTTCTTGACCACTTTTCTTGTTGAGAACTTTGATGTGAATTTTTTGAGTGAAAATGTTGTTTCTTTATTTCTCTTAGAAGAAGACCCAAAGACTTATAGTGAAGCTATGAAATCCATAGATGTTAGTTTTTGGAAAGAGGCCATTAAAAGTGAATTAGATTCAATCATGTCTAATCATACTTGGGACTTATGTGATTTACCTAAAGGGTCTAAACCCATAAGTTGTAAATGGATCTTTACTAAGAAGAAGAAACCCGATGGCTCTATTGATAAGTTTAAGGCTAGACTTGTTATTAGAGGTTTCACTCAAATAGAGAGAATAGACTTCTTTGATATCTACTCACCCGTGACTAAGATTGCCACCATTAGGACTTTGGTTGCTTTAGCGGCGATTCATGACTTAGTGATTCATCAAATGGATGTTAAAACGACTTTTCTTAATGGTGATCTTGATGAAGAGATTTATATGACTCAACCGGAAGGTTTTGTGGTTAAGAGTCAAGAACACAAGGTGTGTAGGCTTAGGAAGTCTTTGTATGGTTTGAAACAAGCTCCTAAGCAATGGTATGAAAAGTTTGATTGTACTCTTAGGAGTGATGGTTTTGTGACTAATTCTTCGGACTCTTGTATATATTCTAAAGTTTTGGATTCCTCTTGTGTTATTATTTGTCTTTACGTTGATGACATGCTTATTATTGGTACTAACCTTGAGGTTGTAAATTACACTAAAGATTTTCTCTCTACTAAGTTTGAAATGAAGGATTTAGGTGAAGCCGATGTGATCCTTGGTATTCGGTTGACCAAGCTAAAGGATGGTTTCTTAATGAATCAATCCCACTATGTGGAGAAGATTTTGAAGAAGTTCAATTGCTATGATGTGGAGCCTTGTAAAACTCCTTATGATGCAAGTGTAAGGCTTATGAAGAACAAGGGTCCTAGTGTGTCACAAGAGCAATATGCTAAGGTAATAGGGAGTGTAATGTTTTTGATGAATTGCACACGTCCCGACATTGCTTATGCGGTAAGTAGATTAAGTAGTTATACTCATAATCCTAGTAGTGAACATTGGAATGCACTTTATCGGTTACTAAGGTATCTTAAGGGCACCATGGAAATTGGGTTGCATTTTAATCGATTTCCTAATGTCTTGGAAGGTTTTTGTGATGCTAATTGGGTATCTGATGATGATGAAGTAGTCTCTACTAGTAGTTATGTTTTTATGTTGGGTGGAGGTGCTATATCATGGAAGTCCTCAAAACAACCATGTTTAGCGCGCTCCACCATGGAATCTGAATTCATTGCTCTTGAGTTGGCAGGTCAAGAAGCGGATTGGCTAAGAAGTCTTCTTGCCAACATACCATTGTAGGGGGAAAGATATTCGCCGGTTTCTTTGCATTGTGATTCTCAAGCTGCAATTGGTGTAGCTAACAATAGCAATTATAATGGTAAGAAGAGGCACATACGCCTTAGACATAGTTCGGTGAGACAATTACTCAAGAATGGAGTCATTGCTTTGAACTATGTAAGGTCCGAAAGAAATTTGGCGGATCCTTTGACTAAGGGGTTGGCAAGGAAGCAAGTTCTTGATCCGTCGAGGGGGATGGGGCTTAAGGCCATGAAGTGTATCTAATTAGCATTACTAATATTTCATCCCTATGGCGTTTTGTGTTGTAATGCTTGTAGTAGGATGAATTCGTTGAGAATTCTTAATGGATTTATACTTACGTGGTAGGTGCTCTAGCTAAGCATTTGAAAAATCCACCATTGTAATTTTTGTTGAGGTTGAGTTTGTTTAAACTCTTAATGAATCCTAAGGGTTTCTTTGTGCTATTGAGAAGCACAAGGGATTCACCTATATGGTTGTGAAGACTCGCCATCTTCTATGGAAACTTGAGTTTGTTTCCTAGAGCTTCCATGAAAACTAAGGTAAACGCATGGCTTAAAAACGCGTTCACTTTGCGGAGTTAACTAGATTTTTGGAGTGATGTATGTGTTGTGGGGGGCGTGACTTAAATCTTAGAGTTTCAAGGTTAGTCCACTCTTTGATCAAAAGTTTGAGGGTTTCAAGGTTCGTCCACCCTTGGACTTGTAAGTCATTGTACCACTTCACTAAACATTTGGTTTCAATTTACTTAAAAGTAACACCAGATGTTATGTATTGATCTCCTCTTATGCCCGGAATTTCCTTTCTTTCGTTTGCTATCTTTTTCTCATCTTTAGTGAGAGATTGTTGGTATTAAAGTTGGAAAAAGGGAAGGAAAAGAGGCGCCTGATTGGGTCGGGCGCAGGCCGCCCGATCGGGCGGGCGACTTTTCGTAGTCGCTGTTGGCGCCCGATCGGGAGACCTCAGTTGGCCTTGGAGTTTAGGTCTCAGGCCCGATCGGGCGGGGTTCGCCCGACCCGATCGGGCGAAGGCCCTTTTGCCGGTTTTCGATTTTTTCCTTTATTTCCTTGGATCCCCCTTGTAACCCCTTCTTAATTACGTGGTTTAAAAGTGTTGATCATCCTTTCATGATGGTTTAATCTTCTCCATTATTCCCATTGATGATGGGTGTTTTATTCTCCATTATCTTGTGTTTATTGGGATTGATTATGATCATTGGATTCCTTGGGGTCCTTTGATTTCCTTTGGAGGTTACTTCTTCTCCTTCACTCCTTTAAATATAATTCATTTTTCTGATTTGGTTAATGATCTTTCTTATCTTTCTCTTCTTCCTTTCTTCATGATTTTTGGGCATAAGTTCTAGTAACTCCATCTCACACCCAAGAGTGCCATTGTGTGGTGAGAGTTGTGTAAACCTTAGGAAACGAATCGGTGAGTACAATTGTGCACCCCGGTTGCACCGAATCTCGTTTTCAAGGCAGTGGTTTGTTTACCACGGCACAACAAGTTCAAATTTCTTGTTCTTCACTTTAGCCTTGAAAACCTTTTATTACAACAACATCTGCTTTGCAGTATATTCTAAGGACATGCTTTTCACTTATATAACACTTGAGTAGGTAGCTAACATGTTTCTAGTTCACCAAAGCTTCGTTGTATGTTTTTTCTGATTAATCAACAAGATACGAACTAGAAAGTATATAAACTTAAATTTGCAATTACTTGCTCCTATCTTGCTATCCTTCTCTTGATTCATACGCATTGTACATATAATGTTGAGATTTTACAAACTAAGGTGTAATATTAAATTTTAGTACTAAAAACCACCTCTTTTTTTAAATTAATGAGAATTCCCTGTTTCCATTGAAAAATGGGGCTTCGGCGTCATTCATTACACCCAGGCTCATAGTTGGCAGTGTTTTAACTACTAGTCAAAGTTTGTGGGGATGGGTGCACCCGCGCCAAAGGTTGTGATGTTGAGGCTAATTTTGCCTATATTTAATGAAACTTTACGAATGGGTTAGCTTTTACGTTACCCGTTTTTCTCTCTCTCCTTTGTCCTCTACCCGCTATTGATCCACTATTGACTCAATACTTGCATGAGTTGAGCAATTCAGTCTATTAACAAGTGTTAGGGATGTGGACAACTTTAGGCAAATATCTTCAGGTGTGTCCAAGATTATTAAATCCCTGTTCTTTTGCACTTATTTTCAGTTCAGTCCAGTTCAGTTTAATTTCCTCTGTAATTCCATTTCTCCCAGTTCAGGTTCGTTTAGTTTGTTCAGTTTCTCTCAGTCCAAAAGAACGGGGCTTAAGTTTCCTAATTAATGTAGGATTGATTTAAAACACTGAATATATTTTGACATGTATATTCTATCTTAGGATTATTATTAGTTTGAGGAGCAAGTTGCATATTCCTAGTTGGAGTAGTGAGAAGGATTTCCGATAAGAATAACACGGGAAGATGAGTTGTGAAGCACTCATCAAGCATTTGATCAACTAAATTCATACTTAGCTCTTCTTTCCTAAGAATAAAAAGAACTTGAACTAGAGCTATTTTGACACAACATATATATTGTTTGTTTGGGTTATTTGTTTCTTGGATGAAGCTACCAGTTACCAGCCACCAGTGCAATGGATGCTGAATCAGAAAGAGTTGTGCAGGCTATCCAAGGCATGAGAACAATAATTGTGGCTCATTGACTATCTAATCTTTACGAATTCAGAGATAATAGAATGAAATTCTTGCAGGACAAAAAAAAACAAAAAGAAGGAAGCATGAAATGATTACTTTTACAGTTTATTGCGTAGAACATTCAATTGAACATGTCTCTAACAAGCAGAGCAATCATGCTGAAAGAATAAGGCAATAAGCAAATGAATTGGAATAAATATATATTCGCATCCTTTTCTCTGACTTACATCTACAGCATATGACAATCCCTCAAGATGTTACAAGTATCAAAAATTGAGCGAAATTGTCAGCAACTCATAGCCAGAAAAGAGAGACAAGAAAACATAATGAACAAATAAAACAATCGATCTCTACTCCGATTTCCTGGGTTTTCTCTTCATCCGGCTGAAAGGCCCGACTGTTCTATCCGTTATATACATATAAATAACCTGGCTCCAAGAGCTGTATGATTCTAAATTTTCGTAGTACTCAGGTGCAATTTCCCTCACCTTATGGAGCTTTGTTCCTGGAATCCTCGGAAAATCATGGTGCTCGTTGTGGTAACCAACATGCCATGTTAGAAGGTTTAAAGGGCCGTAATAAGAGTATGTTTCTTGATCGGGATTGAAAACGTAATGCTCAGAGATGAAATGACCAGCCATTGGATGCATCCCACCCCCAACGAAAGTTGAAGCAATCAGATAAGCGAAAGATCTCCAGCCATAAAAGTAGACCATGGAGGCATCAAGTGCCACTTGGATGGTCAAATTGGTAAATTCCCACAAACATGGTGGCTTTGGTTTGAGAAATAAAGGCCGGAGAGCATAGAAGAAGAGTTGACAGACAACCCATATGGATTTAGTAAAGGCATTTCGGACCATATAGGCCTCGGCTTTGCTTGGAATGTCCATGTCCATTCCATCAACACCTTGATACCTATGATGCTCGAGATGATATTTTTGGAATGTGATAGACATTGGCACACCAATTGGCAGGTTTGCAAACATTCCAAGCCAACGATTATAAGATGGAGTAGAAAAAGCAAGGTTATGGCTGAGCTCATGGACGGCCAAGAAAAGGTTGTGGTTGAGGAATGATCCAAAAAAGTATGCTACTACTAGTATTTTAAGGGAGCTTGCATCATGTAGCAATGTAGCGGTTGCAAGCTGAATCAACACAACCAATGTAATCTGCAAAAGCCAGAATTAAAAAATACATTGCACGGTTAAAATCAAGATATAAGAAAAACAAACTTCAAATCAGAAACGAAAAATATTCATATTTCCACATTTTGGCATAGATTAGTTTTTGAAGTTCCAACACAGATCATCAGATACTTTAGCTGAAGCTCAAGATGTAGGTCGAGGTAGATGATCACAACAGTAAATGACTCAAAATAGAATACAGATTGAGCAGATAACAGAAGTTGCATTGCTTTGCAGAAAGTAGAATCTATTGGCATTTTCCCTAAGATAGAAGTAACTAGATAATGATGATTAACAAACTTCCAAGATCGCATCTTTCAGCCATCCATATGAAACAGACTTAAAACTGAAATCGACCTTTCAATCACCCCAGAAAAAATGACATTGGCATCAATATGATTCAGGGGCACCCATGTCATGCATTATACTTTCATTCTACTAAATAACTAAATTACACTCACTAATAGTGCATCAATCTGCAGAAATTTGATTATGTATAGAATAAAGGGGACAATGCAGCATCTATATGTTTCCCATCTTCTACAAGCAAATGAAGTTTGACTTTGTTAGTGGAAAATCCTTGTTCACTCCTTTGAGTGCATATCTGAATCAGAAGCAATAAGATATCACCAAAGAATTAAGAAAGGAATAAAAACAGAATTTTGGTAAGATGCAGAAGAAAAAACTGATCGATTTGCTAATCGACTTTGTTTTTCGAACTTCGAGAAATAAAGCAAGATCAAGACACTAAAGATTCGAAAATGAAGCATAGACAATATGGCTGAACCTGTTGGCCTTTTCACCAACATAGAAGTAACTAAAAAGTAAAAACTAACAAAGATTGCATCCTTCAGCCAGCTCTAAGAAAAAGGACCTATAACTAAAATCAAGTATTCAAAGATCATCCAAGAACAATGACATTAGCATCAATATGGATCAAATATTATCCCTTTCGGATACCATTCTACTGATAGGATCACACTCTCTACTGTTGCATAGACCAGCAGAAAAATTACCTAGGTATACTGTTGCCTAGATTAGCAGAAAAGTTAATTAGGTATGCAATAATGGACATTCCAATAAGTTGCATTGCTCGTGTCTTACACAAGCAAATGAAGCTTGTCTTTGCTAATGGATTCCTTGCACAACTGATGCACAAATGTTTTTTTAAAAGAGTGAAGAAAGAAAGAAAACAGAACATTCAATAACTCAAAGGAAAAATCGAGTTGCTAATCAACTTCATTGATCGGAGAGCAACGAAACAAGCGAAAAGACATTAAAGCAGTCAAAAAATTGATACTAGTACTACATATGAAAGTGTAGCCAATAGGGAAAACCAGTTCAACTCGCAATTAGATCAGAAAAAATAAGTTTAGCAGATTGATTGCACAAAAATAATGCTTAACCAAATGCAACACCACAAGACAGAGATCAATATTATTAAGCATATCAATCACCATTAAATCCAAAGATGGCACAAATTAATCACCAATGTCCAATCTCATTAACCCAAATTTCAACTTTAAAAAACTAATCCAAGCAAAGACTGTTAACTTAATTGCTTTTCTTCTTCCACCAACAAAGATCTAAAGCAAACATAAATAACAAACTCAATAAAAACAGAGAGAACTTACACATTACACCATTATTAGTATACATTAATCCACATAAACTATCAAAACAATGCCAATATTAACATCAATGCAAAAAAAAAAAAAAAAACTTAACCAATACCCATCAATAGATTCACAATAAACAATTAAAAAAACCATTACCCATCACTAATGTCACACAAAAATACCCAATGCCCATTAACCCGGATCTATAAACCAATGAATTAAATTCATGAAAAATAAAAAACCCATAAATAAAAATGTAATCTTTATTATTATAATTATGTTATACCTTAGCAAAAGCCCAATTATCAGGGCCAAAAAGTTCTTTAATTTGAGGGTATTGAGAGAGAATCTTGCGCCTCCTAGAAGCATGAGGCTCATCTGTATACGACCAAAAAAAATCGGTCGCCATTACTCCTTCTCTCTCCTCCCCTCTTCCCACCCCCATAGCCTCCTCTTTCTTCTACTCCTTCTTCTTCTTCTTGAGATGAGTGTGGGATTTTTTCAAAAAAAGAAAAAAATATATGTTGGTTTTATGATATCTTTTTGGATGATAAATGTTGGTTTTTGTGATATGGTATGAGAAGGAATCAAATAAGAGAATCAATGGTAAAGAACTATTTTTGGTTATAAAAAAAGGAGGGAAAAAAACGTCGTCACCTTTGATTTAAGGGACCCCAAAAAACCCTGTTTTTTTTTTGTTTTTGTTTTTGTTTTTGTTGGTGTGTTTTTCAAGTTGTCATGTTCATCTTTAACTTTCTCTCGTGTTTGATGTGGTGACTGCCTGACTGGTGTGGTGAGGGTCTCCACTCTCCACAAATTAGCTACTTTACTTTTTTTTTTTTTCGAATATTCGAGTTTATTATTCTTTTTTGTTATGAGGAGGTTTATTATACTTTTTGTTTTGTTTTGATGTGTATTTTTCAAATATAAGTAATTTTTTGATGTTGTTTGAAACATAATTAATGATATTAAATAGTTGAAGATTTGTGTTGGAATACTGTGGAATATGAATTGGAACAATTGTTTGCAAATGAAGGGAGTATATGATAGGCCAAAATAAATTGTTATTGAATTGTGTAACTAAATTTTATTACTGAACTCAAATTTCGAGTTGTTCAGAATTACACACATTAGCTTAAGCTTGGTCTTAATGAAAAGTTTTGAGATAGCGAATAGCCCGAGCTTGTATATGTGATTGATAGAGTATAAAAACTATTTATGGGACTCAAACCATCAGCTTAACCTTTTGGTTGAATTGGTCATTTGACATGGTACCAGAGCTAGCATGACATAACGGTCACGGGTTCAAATCTCATTGATGGTTGGAGTCCCAAGAATAGTTTTTATACTCTATCAGTGATAAACAAAGTTCAAGTAAGAATTGTCATAAAGTTCTTTTATTGCTTTTTTGGATGTATGATAGTATGCGACATAGGAAAGTCATGTTGAATTACCTTCTTTTGTAATTATATAAGGTATACACTCTATAGTCTATAATATAACTTGTAATTGATCCAATTTCGAGCAGTTTTTGAACTATTCCATATGATGTGACCACTTGAAAATATCCTCTACAACCATAGTAAATCTTACGTGGTGCAACCAAATCCTTCTCAACCAATCAAAATATTTTAAAAGTTATTTTTGTTTCTCATTAATTCACAAACCCCCTGCTTATTTTTCCGGAGTTGTGAGAGGGTTGTATTACCACGTGGCACAACAATTGTACCAGAAAATTTTCATGCGACCACTACCCCCAACACCATTCACATTCTAAATTACCCCCCAAAAATTTCAGCACAAATATTGTAAAAAAAACCAGTAAAAGACATGTACAACTTCCTACATTACCCTTTATAAACCTTTAGTCTTAATGCATGAAAGCTGCATTAACATGACCGAAAGAACCATCTATCTGATTACATAGTTGGAGCTGCAAATTGGACCCCCAATCAACCAACTTTCATTCCTCTGTTCAAAGTACAACTTCCTATACTAGCCTTTAACCTATCAATATTATGTCGTACGTACTGGATATCCAAATTCTTATATCATCAAAGCAGTCATTAGTGTTCAGACGGGCAGCTACACAAAACTTGCTCGACTTCTCCCAAACACTCCACCTTCTTGTCCCTCATTAAACTCATAAAGGTAATCTGCTGCCATACTCCGCGGGCAGTAATTGTAGCCATGTCACGTTGTCTGTTACAACACGGCTTGATTCGCGAGTAGGATCCATTTCTAGAGTAGTAGATGATATATTCCTTGCTTATCCATCTCTACTATTCCCAGTTTTTCATTGAAACTTCTTATATACTATGGTATCCACCCTAGGACACAGCGCAATAGATAAGAGCTCTGGACAGTCATCTATGTACAAGACCTCAATTGCCAAAAACACAGATTTTGTCCATGCTGCTGCTACTAACGAGCTGATGATCATCGATTCGCACCTATGATCTTTCCCATCTTTTTAATTTTGGCAACTTATACAACCCATGCTCTACGAGGGACGGAAGCAATGATAAGCCTTAGCTTCTGTACATGGCAATCTAACTGCACTAAAGCTGCCTGTTGATGCACTACAGTTATTTACCTATATGAACTCCAAATTCAGCAACTCCCTTATCCCTAACCGTAAGTTCTTGAGATTCTGCAAATTTCCAAGACATGTCAGGTGCTGCAACTCCGAACACCTAATAAGTGTGACGCTGACGCCAACAAGATTTTGGAGAGACTTCCACTAATGCTTCCTCATTCTCCACTGTTCTTCTGTCCATATCTGTTGCACAAAATAAAACACTACTACTATAAAGATGTGCCTTTTTCTGCAAGGACTCTCCCTCATTTTTACCATCTATCTTTACATTTTCAAGGAATCGGATGATCGAATCTAGACTACCTTTCAAATTCTTGAGAAGTTTTAGGTCTTCCAGCTGATCAAAACACTGCTTACAACTTGAACTAACTTCATGCAATGGAAACATCGGTAGTAGTCGGTAGAGGTTGGCCAACTTACCCACGCTGAAAAGCACATTAGTCAGACTATTACATTCTCTGAGATCAAGGGCCCTAAGCTTAACCGGCTTGCTTGTTATATCTTTTGGCAGCTTTTTAATTTCTTGTAATCTTCCGCTAACGCTAACATCTCTTATCTCATTTGGAATTTACCGCTTCGGCACCACTCTCCCTCTTGAGTTTTTTCACGTCGTAGTATAAAAACCCGAAAATCGAGTAGGTCTCATCACAAGCCCACCCCAAGCTCGTAAGCCCTCATGAGTTCCGGGTGGTCTTTAAATCTCCTTTTGTGAGTTGTTAAGATAACCTTGGGATTTCCAAGGAATTTTAAGGATAACCGAACCAACCGGGCGTACTACTTCTCAACCTTCTGTGAACCTTTCTTCTCTTACGAGATTTCTACAACTTAAGTCTAAAGTTCCGGGTTATACAGTTTCTTAAATGACTTGGGAAGCACTTCTAATGCTTTATTGGAAGAGAAATTAGATGCAGTAATTCACCATTTGTGCTCGGCAATCATTTACTTGCTGTTAAATAGTAATCCCCCCATATATAGCTAGTCAGCTGGTCCATCATGGACCTCTAGCTGTTCATCCGATTGTAATCAATCTGAAAATACGAACGAATGTGGATTCTAATGAAAGAGCATTTTCCAGATTTAACTCCTATGAGTGCTAAATGCCTAAATTTTAAATCTATGTTGCGGGGGTCATAGAATTTCTTGTGCAAAAAACCGTTCCGGCTACGATCTGAGCAAGGACATGCATCAAATCGTGTATCCTACATGAGATAATCTCACGGTCTCACCTACTTTGTCTTTGATTAAGCCTTGGAGAAAACACGGTCGCAACGAAACAGAGAAAGTATTCCTCCACGTCTAATGGGACGATGTAGCCTTGTGCTTCCCAAAGACTAATTAACTTTTCTTTCTTAATCGTAAAATCTTTAGGAAACAACAACAATACTAAACCAACTCTTTAAGGGGGGATCAAGATTTTGGTAACTTGACTCTAATACATTCACGATGTCATTGTGGCTCTCTCTAATGTTGGCGGATTAGTTTTTTTTAACAATAAAGTCGTCACGTCTATTGCAGGGACTTCATGATTAACACCAAATCAATAACTCATATTGGTACCAAATGCTCCTGTAATTGTTACGAAAGAAGAGTAAAACCTATAAAATATATAAATTGATACCCTAACCTCCCCTAACTAACACCATAAAAAAATTACCCAAACCTCCTCTATATATGAGTGAGGGATAACTTAGTGGTTATAGCTTGCCTCCCGGTTCCATGAGGTCCTTGGATCGATTCTCACCCTTGGCAAGTTGGAATTTCCTTTATTCCCCCAACTTGTCAAGGTTTCTCCTTACCTTATTAAAAAAAAAAAAACAATAAAAAGAAAAACCCAAACCTCCACTAAATGATACGACTATCAATACAATAGTCTTCGGGAACCAATTAAAATTTCCCTTAACAATTAGTAAAACTAGTATTATTTTATTTTAAGGAGAGAAAGTGTTGACCACGGTTAAATTTGATGGGTAATTGAGTGATATTATTTTATTTGAAGGAGAGAGAGTATGGACCAATACTTAAAAGGTAGAAGGATTAAAATAATAATGGGTCATATCCAAAAATAGAAGTGTAAAGAGTATTCAGGAACAGATGAAAAAGAAAAGTGTAAAGAGTATTTTGGGACGGAGGGAGTAATGACTCATTTCGGTTTTAATAGCTGTATCAACACCATCAAGTCACAAAATCGTTTAAGGAAAGCAATGCTAACAATAAAGCATATGTGACCACGTGAGAATCCAGTAAATAGCCTTTGGGTTCCCACACTGACATACCAACAAAAGAAGGGAGCTCCTTTCATTCTACCCCTTTTCTGAATAACAGAACTGTACAAACATGTACACAATTTACCTACATACAAATTTACGGAACCCATAAAAAAAAAACTACCACACCCTTCCTCTCTAGCCTACCAGTAATTAATCAGGCAAACAGTACTTCCCACATAATTAAGCAGCCCAAACATTTGAAAAGCATTTGCACTTCTAACTAAATCTAAATAGACCAACCAATGTTCAAACAACTGCTGCAATGGTGAGGAACAAACTATGCATTAGGGCAGGGAGACTGTAAATTAAACACTGGGTTTGGAGGAAGTATAAAGGGTGGATCCCCTTTGCGCATTTTTAGATGTCATTTGAGATGTGAATCGTATGCATCAAATAGTGATTCCGGAACAATCAGGGGCAACTTCTCTATATACATGAACAGCCTCCTAAGATTCTCCTTTGTTAATGTTGCCATGTCGACCACGTCTCTGGTATCGGTGAACACCCAGAGATCTCCGGAGTTCACCCGCTTGAGACTATCGCGGCAGAAGGGGCAGGACTGAGACCTTGAGCGCCTGCAGCAAACAATACAATCACTCTCAATTCTATTCTGAATATAACTCGGATGAGAAACTCAAATGATGGGGGAGGAATATATATATCAAGTACACCACCATATGACAATAATAGAAGTTCTTGCGAAGTAGTATGTGAAGAATTTCGGTTGGAAATGTAGGAAGTCTTACTTCTCACAAATGGAGAAAGTTGCTTACCTAAGGGACCAAGGAAGTAGAACTTCCCATGGTAAGTTCTACGTTTCATGCTCAACCAAACAAACACAAAGATAAGACCTGATTCTACAGCACCCCACCAACCCAGCAAGGCAACAACAACAAAAACACAACGGTATAATAGTTGGCTCTTTCTACTCCCTTCCTTACACTTAATATAGCGGGGCAAATTGGGGATCCTGACCATATACATGTGATCATATATCAATACATTGCCTAGAAATGAAACAAGTTTCCAGCTCTTACTTCAGACAGAGGGAGTACTTTCCACTGCCAAAGCTCATTTTACATACATATGACTATATTCTTGCAGTAGAATGGAAACTTCACTCACAATGCCTTAAAAGAACAGATTATGTCAGCAAGGAAGACATAAACTGACATACTAAACCAAGTGTTTCAACCCATTTGTAGCAATAGCAATAGCAACATTGACCAAGAAAATATAAGCTCAAAAAGGAAGGCCCAAGAAAGATCACTTGTTAAATAACATTCATGTGGGAGCCTAGTAAAGCGAAAGTTGGCACAAATGGAACAATTTCCTATCATTGAGGCCATTTTTATACCATCAAAAAAAATTGAGTCCTTGTAAGCGAAGAGCATGCAGGCAATTTGTGTTAAGACACCAGTAATCGAGAAATTAGTCATAG
The DNA here is from genome assembly GCA_947646795.1 of Beta lomatogona. Lineage (NCBI taxonomy): Eukaryota > Viridiplantae > Streptophyta > Magnoliopsida > Caryophyllales > Amaranthaceae > Beta > Beta lomatogona. The sequence continues at coordinate 1,331,097 of CANSNZ010000239.1, read as the reverse complement.
AAATGATGGGGTAACTCATTACCTGTCTTTTCAACTTAGATATCAATAAATTCTTTTCCATGACTTCATTAAACATATGCGGTGACCTTTTTACAATGGAATGACCTGTCACTGCCGGTTGCGGACTCCTTTCTATGTGATAAATGTACACAGGACTTGCTCCATCAAATTTATATTGGATGAAATACATCTCAGCCCAACCACCTATCCCTGACTCCTCAACCATTACAAGCCAAATTGTGAAACCTTAAATGATGGGATTTAGAATACTTAAACTTCCAAAAGAATGAGATCACAATGCCTGCATCAATCGTTTTCTACACAACTTAGATGCATAACTTGGATGTTCGGTGTAAATACTGGAAAATTTACCTTGCTTTATCCTCTTATCCTTGGATCAACATCTTTGAACTTTGAACCGTCAAGCGCATCAAATTCTGAGTTCACTACTTCAGCCTCCTACTTCTAGAAAGTCAACTCTTAACTTCACGCAATATCGAACTGCACAAATGATAACCCAACACAGACTGTACACTATATAGGCCCAGTACTACATATAGGCCCCACAGATGTGCAATATTGCTCCACATATTGCAGTGGAAATAATGGCTCTAAAGGAAAAAAAAAAAGGTAATTAAATCAAACTAGAGAGCAAAAATCCTAAGATGTGGTGTGATCACCTTCTCCATTTGGACCCATAAAACATATATGAGCATCCTTACTCCTTATTAGTATTAAATAGTTGAAGATAAGATATCAAAGCAAATATTCACTTAAAGGCAGTAACACAACAGCACTCCAGCGCCTAGAAACTCTGAAGATAACAAAGAGATAAAGAAGTTGCAAACCTACCACTAGAAAGCCACTAATCCTGTTCAGGTACTTTTTATAACCACCCAAAACAGACCAAAATTAAAAGAGCATATACATGACAGATGAGCCATCTGCACATACAGAAATTTAGAGGCCTCTTCTCCCCACTCCCAAAAGCTGGAGAAAACACTCAAACCACTAAGTATACAAAGTTGAATACCATCAAGAGCTTCAGGTTACATACAGATAAGAAAAGGATCCAAGTACATAGGAGAAAACTACACCAGCATTGCAAATCAGACCATTTCTAGAAAGACCAAACAAAATTCAAGCAAAGATCCTTCCCAGTATGCGATGGATGATGAAATTCGGTTACCAAACTGCAGTCTGAATGGTGACAGGAAATTATATCCATTTGGAATAACACTAAGCCAAGAAATTCTTCTTCTGATGTGATAAAGTAATACAAATAATGGGACGAATAGAAAAGGATTTTGACCAGCCAGGTTTCAAACAAGCAGCATGAATGGCCACTATTTCTCAACCAAATAGCTCTAGTGCTCCACTTTCACTCAACTAAGAAGTTCCCTTTCTTCTCTTACTCCTTGAAGGCACATCATCATCATAGCCATCACCTCACTAGGGAAGCTAATTGAGCAGGAAGCCAGCTAAAGCCATGAAAAAACTGAAACCGCTCGTTTATAAACACATGACCCAATGGAACAGCGAGCCGAATTGCTAAGAACTTGCTCCAACACAAAGGTCCCCAACAACGTACAGCCGTACTGGTGATTTATGTATAAGACCAAGCACAGCAATCCACGGCTTTTGCAATTCAATCATCATAAGGAAGTCCTAAAGTCCTAACAAGCTTACTTCTCCAATTCGGCAACTTTGACAAATATATGAACACATCTTCAGGCTTCAGCACCCCTGCAGCCAGACGCTTATACTATGATGACATCAATGTTCCATGCACCAAGCATGCCACAATCCAATAGGGTAATACAAATAAATAAATCAGAAAACTATATCCAGACAAGCTGTTATTCTAGATAGCAATGGAACAAGGCAGACATTGTAGTAACTTGGTAGGTACAATATATGCACACAGCCTTAACGCACTACCCGGTCAGGCCCATTTCCACCCCCAGCTTAAACAAACAGGTCGCGTTGGGAGACCTCAACGCACTCCCCTACCCCCAAGAAAATCTCTTATGTCACATGAAAATTGACTCGTCTTACAAACCTCCCGAAAGAAAGATATGTGTGTCAAAACAGGCAGGAATATGTAATCCTGAATCCTGATCTAGAATTTACACACAAACATCAAACACCCTGAATTTCCCTAGGAAATAACCAGAACGAAGTAAATAAACCATGCTATTTGGAGAAAGGAGGAAACAAACAAAAGAGGATCAACAACAAGGTAAGTGGTGAAAAAAATGAAGATTGTCTAGAATGAAGTTTCAGTGCTGATGTGGTCAACACAGGACACTCAATTCTCAAAATTTGACAAATACAAAAACCAGACTGTATCACATAAGATAAATTCCTGAAAACCTCTTCATGATAATAAGCGATAGAAGAATTCAAAATTACCATTCTCGGTAGCACTTCAGGCACATGACGTGATTGCAGTTAGGCAACACAATTTTGCTATAATTCTCCATGCAAATACCACATTCCTCCTCCCTTTCATTATCCATATCTGTATACTGTCTGTATTCCTCATCTCTTTTACGGTATCTCTCCATGCAAACAGCTTTCTGCTTTTTATCCTCATTATCAGTCACGCCACTTTCAAGTTGTAATAAGGAGGGATATATTACCGCTGCCAGAAAGCAAATATATAATTATAAGAGAGATAAGCAGACACGTCTGTGTCTCAAAGTTTGTACTATACAAAAGCACAACCTACCATAGAACTCTCTGATACTTGCTTTCCTTTCATGCGTTGACATGGTAGTTGTGCCATCAACATAAACCTGCAGAAAGAGGGGCAGACTAAACAATAAGCCATGACATTGCACAGCAATTTAGGAAATTTGCAAAGATTGATATCTGACCTTATAAATGAGTATCCTCAGCAGGCCCAACGCCCCTGCTAAGTTGCAATCGGTCCACTGGACCAAGAACAACAAGAAATGAGCCGCAGGAGCATATGACATCCTCATTTGAAGGCATGCTCCATCATATTCTCTAGGAAATTCAGATGCACTGTAGGCAAAATAAAAACATCAAATTAGCAAAATTTAATTCTGTCAAAACTATCAAAAACTCCTTGATCACATTGTCATAGATAACACTTGAGCATTGACTAAACAAAAGACTGCATCCTTTCACTGTCTTTGAAGTAGTAAACAGCCAAGAAATTGATATCAAACAGAAAGACACTCCAACAAGCGACATTCAGGCTCGCCATGGCCTTAACGAACACTACAAAACTATAATCCATTGTTCAAAACCACAACACCATGATAGGAAGTTAGGAACTCAAACCTAATACAACTACCCGTTTCCTCATGTTAACTCCTATATGACAATAAAAAAAACACATATGAAGTCAAAATGCAATGAAATTGGTCATATTTCTCCACATTCTACACCCTCTATCATTTTAATGGTGCTTCAATATCCTGAAGTAGACAACTCATAGTATAAGAAGAATAAACTCCAAAAGTAACCATGATGGCCAGCATTATGATAGCAGAGATAACTTCGAAATTCAAACTCTTCCGGCTCCACCTCTGGAAAACCATAATGATTAAACTCTGAAAACAGAGCTCCCATAACATCATACTCAACAACCCCACTCCATTCAAACAATTAGATAAGTGGGCTCTACATAAAATTCCAGAAACAATGAACATCATATCTCAGCTCATCCTCCACAATATATCGAACCGACAACTCGCCCCGTCCGGCCTTTCCGACTTCTAGGATTGATTTCTTTGTTAGTTGTAAACACTAATGAACTTAACCAAAGACAACAAAACAAAATTCACAACCAACTGTCAACCAAAAGATCAGATTTCATAATCAGCAATCATATAAGAGCTAAACAAATAAACCCATAAAGAAATATACAATAAAATCAACAACAATTCTAACATCAACCCAGAACCACAACCCTAGAAAGAGAAAGTCTTAAAGTGGAAAGGAGGGATTTTTCTTCAAAAACCCCAAAAATAAAAACTACCCAGAAACAAAAATATATCTAAATAAACTGAAATTATCAAGAACAAACTAAAAAAAGGAGGTGATTAAAAGGGCTTACAGAGTATTAGCATGCTGAATATCTGCTTCTAAGACTTTGAGAGAATCCTTGAACGACTTTCGCATGGAAGCCACGTACATTTCTAAAAAAAATCAATCTTTCTCTCTCCTCTACTCTTTATCTCTTACCCTCAAATTTACCCAGACAAATCAAAAGCAAACAAAACAGAACAAAATTCCCAATACCACCATCAAATTCAATTAAATTGAATAAAACCCACAAACTAAATGATTGTACACCAAAAATCACCTGAAAACTTTCCAAAAACCCTAAAAAATAGTACAAACATACATACAAAAGCTGTCTGTGTGTAGAGTGTAGACAGACTATGGAAGAAGTTTTCTCTATCTTAAAAAAAAAAACAGAAGGAAAATTAGCCCTTTCTGGGTTCTTCTTTGAATTTGTTTTGATTTGTTTTTTACTTTTTTCTTTTTCCTCTTTTGGGGGGGAGTGGTTTCACTCTGTGAAGGCAAGAAAGAAGGTGGATGGTGCAAAAAGATGACAAGTGGAATTATACAATAAATGTCATCGTGGGGGTTTACTCACATCATATACTGCAAGAAATATATTTCATACTCCAAATTTTGTACTTCATATCCTCAAATTTTATTAAATAAGTCTTATTAGTTTTAGAAGGTATATTCAAATTTCCTACTCAAAAACTTTACCAATAATAGAAAAAAAAGCATTTAATTTGAAATTGCCGTCTTTTTTTTTTTTTTTTTTATAACATTTTACCTAATAGAGCAAGTAATTTAGGCAGAGATGGCAATCCAATTCGGATATAATCCTGATCCAATCCATTTTGAAGGAAAAAATATGAGTCTACTTCAAAAAATAATTCTAATCCGACCCCGTTTAAAAATCTGACTAACTAGAGGAGGATTGGAGTCATATCCCATATAGAGTTCAAATGATTTGATCTAACTTCGACTTTGAGGCAATTAGTCTTTTTTTATATTAATAATTAATGTATATGTTTATATACTCTGACTTCGGTTTTGAAGCAATTGGTCTTATTTTTATATTAATATTATTTTATATATGTTATGTAAAATGTATGTGTTAAAAAATATATAGACATGCACATCATATGATGTATTATAAATAGTATCAGATTATTTGTATTAGATCAAGATTTTTCTATATAAGAAATGGGGCGGGAAAAAAACTCAAAGTCGGATCAGGTCGGGATCGTGTGTTAGAATTTTAAGCCGTGTCAGATTCGAGTTATCGGGTGTCTGAGTCAAATTTTAAATTTGCTTTCTTGTAGTTTAGTCGAATTACTAATAATCCGCTATAAATCTGATCAATTGCCATTTCTAATTTTAGGTCCTCATTTGGTTGAACGTAGAAAGTTGCATTTTTCCCCTTATTTGCTTTTTTTTCAAGGATATATCTCCTTAAATGGGGTAAAAATTATCTGGTTGATTGCAATAAGGATTTCCTCCATTTTGCACGAAGTAGACCTTTTTTGGAAATTTCAATTGTATTAGAGGTCATGTTATATAGTTGGTAAAGTCTTATAAAATCGTATTTAAGGCTTGAAATTAACTATTGTCTCCATGCTTGGAAAAAGGAGATTACAACATTAAATTCTTAAATGAGAAATCTTTCACTATTTATCTTTAAGGAATTACTTTTTCTTTACATTACATTTCTAATGACATATTTAACTTGAATGGTGAGATAACATGATTTTTTACACATTATTAAAATGGACAATCAATTAAAATAATATCAACCTTAATAACCCCAACCTTTCCTTCTACTACCTCCTTTTCTTTTAATAGTTACACTTTCACTTTTGACATTATTCACAAATTTACCTTTGACTATCATTTGTGATTTATGTTTAAGAGAAAATATAGTCATGTAGGGTTTTGTTTGATTCGTCTCGATATGTACTTTTAAAATATCGACTTTTTATATTTTTTACAAATACAAAATTAGATATATAAAAACTCAAAGTAGTGCATCGGTATAATGAAAAGTGTAAGTGTAACTGTTAAAAAGGAATGGAGGTAGTAAATGTTTTTATTTTGATTAACTTATCATTTATCATTTATCATGTTAATTTCTTTTTAAGACCATTTACCCAAACTGGATGATAAGAGTAATAAAGGACGAAAAAAGTAATATCTATATAACGATAAAAAAAAAGTTAAAATAATGATGATGGGGCGTCTAGATTAATAGAATAATGAAGATAATGATAATGGTACCATCGTCTTATCCAAACTTTTTGTTTGTCTCACCCTACTCTTTCTCTATTTTTTTTCCTTTTTTTGGTGACTGTAATTAGCTATCTTTTGCTTTCAGCAGCGCCAATAATGTTGACTTTTAGTACGGATTATTTTTATTTCTTGAATTAAATATCTTTGCACTTCAAATATCTTACAAAGGGTGATTTGGACAATTTAATTAGAGCACATTTGACGGATGAAAGAGATTTTTATTTTTTCAATAATTTAGAATATGATTCTACTTTGAAATTAGTATTTTGCTTAACATGACTATTAGTAGTCTTGGTTTGTCCACATCAATAAAGTGTGCAAGAACAAGAAACTTCTAAGGATATCAGGTATTCTTTGCATATTAGTATATTACTCCATCCATTTTATATATAAATATTTCGTTTTCATAAATACATACATTAAGGCAAACTAGAAAAAGAATGTAAAAACTTAGATCTACTTATTTTCATATATTTATTTGATGAGGATAAAAAGTGTGGGTCTGTTATATTTTAACGGAAAGAGAGTATATAGAAGAGAGAGAGAGAGAGGCGGATAATAAATAATTAAAAAGAAGTACTTGTCATTTGTGAAGTTTGAGGGTCAGTCAATTACTCCCCAGCTTATTAAGTACTGCAACGAATTAAAAAAAAGTTAGGAACTTTTTTCATGAAACAAGGGAGTGAGATAGAACAATTTCTCAATAATAATAAAACCATTAATACTCCATGTGATTTGGAAAAATGGGAAGAACTACTCTTTCACTTGTCATATATATATATATATGGTCTATTGGTCTCTAATGAACAACTTTGAACATTAATATCTTGGATCTCTAAAAGGAAAATAATAACTAAAATATGCATGTTGAGACGATCTAACAACATCCCACATGGTTTACCTGTCATATGTGTAAGTTACAACATGGAGTCGAAATTTGTTTTGACCTCATGAACAGTAACTAGCTAGGTAATTTTTTAGAGAATGAAGGTAGTATGTATGACCCTTATTTTTCGGAACATAGAATAAATCTAAGAATAATATATACTCACAAATTTATTCTTAATTAAAATCTTGTTACTCTATTAAAATGATACCTATCGGCTATTCATGTTGAAATTATATACGGAATAATTAGAAAGGAAAAATTGAAGACTTTATAATAATAGAAAATGCATTTCCTATGAACGGGAATTATGATATATGAGCCAAGCTAAATGGTGCAATGTTCATTAGTGAACATAGTGAAAATTGCTGCCACGTATTCCTAGGTTCTTTTTTTATAGAAAATATCCTTTTATCTTTTGGCATCTTTAAATGTACAAACATATGTTTGTGGATGATTAGCAACAATATTACGGATGTGCTAACATATTTTTGGATGTACAAAAAAACTAATATGTAAGATGCAAAAACCATTATGGAGGTACGGATTGGATGATAACATTCACCTCCTTCATAATTAGTATTGGAAAGAACTTGGATGCAGGCTAAATTATCCATTTGCCCTATAAGGTTGGAAATGTTCATCTCTTTAGCTAGTTGAAGGCCAAAGGCCATTGCTTGCATTTTGGCTCGACAGGCAGAACAAATGCCCAGATTGAGAGAGAAAGCTCGCTCGAATGACCAATTAGTGTTTTTTATATCCATTTTGAAGGAAACCGTTAGTGTTGTTAATTTGTTTCAAGATACTAACATACATCGCTGGCTGGGTTGAAAACAAACTTGCACATTCATCATCAATGCTCAAAATGTAGTTTACGTAGTGGAAAATTACACTGTTATATCTCACAAACTTTTATACAATAAAGGTAGTTTTTGAAAAGAAAAACAAAGAATACAAGGTAGTTTGTTTGCAAAATGATTCCAATAAAAGATGTTTTTTAAAAGAAAAACCCCGACATACTAACAAATACTCCCTCCGTTTCATTTTAGTTGTCACACTTTGACATTTTACACTATTCACAAGTTACACTTTGACCCTCATTTGTGATTTATACATAAATAAAAACATAGTTGTGTGGGATCTTGTTAGATTCGTCTTAGTATGCATTTTATTAATACGTACTTTATATAATTTTTACAAGTACAAAACTAGAGATATATATCCTCAAATTTTTGCATTGGCATGCGTGAAAAGTGTAAGTGTAACCATTAAAAAGAAACGGAGGGAGTAGTATATAAAGTTGAATCAAATAAATTGTACTGTACAATAACAAAATCATGATCGTTTATAAAATATAATACTTTTAAAAACCCTATTTTCACATCATTTTTTGGTACAACTTTTATAAACATCATTTTTTGGTACAACTTTTATAAAAATATGTACTACATCAAATTTGGATTGCATATAAAATATGTAACTTTAATAAGGATACGTGATAAATAGTGCACCGGATCTATTTTTTTGGTGCTAGAGAGCTACTAGGGCGGGTAATGAAAATTGATTACAGGATCTCTTGGAATCGAGAGAAAAACTCTAACCAACTGAGCTATCCCTTACCTATTTGACTATATGAGTACTATTTTATTTTTGAAAGTGTAATACATTGGTCTAAAACAGGGGGTTAAAAACCCTGGTAATGCGGCTGGTTTATTGTAGTATGAAATAGGAGTAGATAAGGGGATATAATTTGGATTGACTTCAGCTGGTAGACAAGTCAGCAATAAGCCAATAAGTAATAAGCCACGACCAGTCACAAACTCGCTTAATCCATACCAAATTTAAATTTGTCTACTTGAGGTGTTAATTATCCTCACCTAAGCAATTAACAAATAACCTAGCGAATCTTGTTTATGCACGACAGCACTAGATATGCATAAACACCACTAATTTTATCAATACCCATCCAATTTTTTTAATTATTTTTTTTTGAAAAAAAAAAAAAAGAATTTTGAGTATTTATAAGTGAAAGATAGAGACTTAAAATTGAGCATTGAGTTTCTTCTCATTCATTTATTTTTGGACATGATGTTTTTGTAAGTCTTTCTACTTTTGAGTCTATTTCTTTCCTACCTCTTTTCTTTTCTTCATTTGTAAAAAAAAAAAAAATCTCTTTCATTTCATTTCTTTTTTATACTTAATGTTCTTTTCTTTTTTTATGTTCTTTCACTTTTTACACCATTTATTTCATATTTTTTTACTCTTTTTTCTTCATTTGTAGGAATTTTACTCATACGTTTCTTTTTTGGACTTAGTGTTTGAAAGTATTTTTAATTTTATCCTCCGTTTCTTTCATGATTTACTCTTTATTTATAAGAATTATAGTTGTCTTTTAAGCTCTTATGCCTCACTTTTTAGTTATGACAAAATTTTTAAGCCTCAATTTGTCACTTATAAACATTCAGAGCTCACTTCTAAATATAAGAGAATAAAATCAAAAAATTATTAATTAATTTTTGCTTGTGTAGAGGTACATTGAATGTATCCAAAACCAATTGTTTTTTCAATTAGTATACATATATAAATTAATCAATGTAGTAGTACTATAAGACTATTATTTGGGGAAGAATAGTGTGTTTGTGTATATATATTAGACTAATAAAGTATATTACTAAAGATATTAATCGTTAAACGTGTGAATTGTATGGTCTAAAATCTAAATGCAGTACAAGGGTATGTTTTCCTCAACTTAAATTTACTGAAATTAAATTTAGTTTTGTGAATTTTACTTACTTTTGCTAAATAATTTTTTTTTTTAAAAAAAAAACCTTGTTTTAATAAGTTTAGAACCACTCACAGCCTAATCTGGATCAATGACCAGATCGACCAATGTTGCTAATTTCAGCATACTTTCAAAAATGTTTTTCCCAATTCCCATCAATTAGGCGATCTTATTCAACTTCTCCCTGATGGGCTGGGCTAGGTTTGGTCCGGCTGGGAAGAAGAAAATGCATGAGCCAATAGCCATGGGCCATGGGACCCATGACAAACTTTCATGTCAAACCAATGTTAATCTTTTTTTTTTTGTTTACCCCGCAAATGAGGTAGTACTATAATACTACCTCCGTTTCTTTTTAATCTACACACTTTTTTTTTTGGTTTGTTTCTTTTTAATCTACACACGGTTGTTTTTTATATTTTTGGTAATATATCACATCTACTTTCTCCTTTTTTTTCCACCCATGTCATCCACTTTTTAATATTCTCAATAGTTTTTTTTTTTTTTTTGAATAGAAATATTCTCAATAGAGCTTTAGTTACAAATGAATGGACTGAAAAAGAGAAAAGAGCTCATGAATACATGTAAACTTTAATTTATAACAAGAAATAAAGTTTAACCAGAAATGTGTGCAAAAATCTCCAAAAATAAACCTTCAAATTTGGTAAATCAAAGTGGCTAAAATTGCAATAATAATTACCACAATAAAACTACTACAATACAGAATTAATAGTTCCGTCTTCAATGTGAATTTTGCCCAACTTGCAATTTCTTAACACCAAGGCAGTGAGAGACAACGAGAGGTGAACAACATTTAACTATAATCAATGAAAGTAAGGTAAAAAGGAAAGCAAACTTAACCTGAGTTACTTTCCAAAAAAACCAAAAACCCTAGTCTTCCAAGTTCCAACAATAATATAAGAGAATTTTTTTATAGATTGGTAAGATGATTAACCTATGTGCTACCCTCCCTTCGCATAAGGTCCGATCCGGAAGCACAAACACTTGGAAGGAGGAGAGGATTGGTGAGGGGAATCCTCTTCCAAGTGCCCATCACTTGGTGGGATTCGAATCCTTAACCTTGAATCATGAGGTGGAATCCCCAACAAGTGATCAGTTAAGCCAAATTTGGTAATTAATTAAGAGTACATGTGTCATTATGCACGTTCTCTTGTTCGCTTCACTATATAAGAGTACATGTATCATTACAATTTCTTGTTCGCTTCACTAAATAAGAGTACATGTATCATTACATTTTCTTGTTCGCTTCACAACTTAGCCCAACTCAAATACAAAGCATGTGTAGTTCGTAAGGATTTAAAGGACAAACTATACATCCACCTCTTAGAGCAACCACAATGGCAAGCTATAAAGATTGTAGCTTTGTTTGCCACATCAAATTTCAATGGAAAGCCACAACCACTCACGATTTCGCTAGGTCCCATATATGATTTATCATCACCATTTCAACAATATTTAATATATAATTCATACAACCCCAAAACTATTATTTTTATACATCAAAATATTCCCAATAGAATAATTGCAAAGTACAAGTGGGCCCCCAAAAAGCAAATGAAAGCTTGTTGCTTTCTACAACAAGTCTTCCCAAAGCAACAAGGTAAATTTTGCTACAATAATGGTGGAGCTACTAGCTTCAAGAGTTGAATAATTTCAAGCAGATCTGATTCATACCCTCTGCAATTGCTTATACATATCTCATTTTACTGGTAATGTGTCACCATATCTACATGCTCCAAATGTCAAACATTCTTAGCTTAACATAACACCATTAGAAGTAACTCAAATTCAAATAAATAAACAATCCCAACAAAGAATAAGCACACTTAGGCCTTGTTAAACTGAACTCAACTAAACAAAACTAAACAAACTGCGAGAGGATAATAGTTGAACTAAATTGAAAAATAACAAGACCTTACTTTCTCTTATAAGAAACTTTAGGTTACAAATCAAATAAGGAGTACACTCACAATTCACAAAATCACTAGAAACATAAGTACTTTTTTTTGGTTATCTTCATATAGACAATCAGTTATCCAACTCAACTATTACATGGTACGACCAAAACTATTTTTTGCCCATATACCATAACCTTGTGAGCAAATTAAAAACAAAAAAGTTACAGAGTTGATTGTACCTTGCCACCTTGGTGATGAAAATTGAGTCATCAAATAGGAATAGCATTGGAAATTTTAGGATAAACCACAGTAAGAGGCTGACCCATAATCTTACGACCTTTGGAGTGATTAAAAATGTACACCACCATCCCAACTGGCCACTCCACAACCGCCGTCACTACAAACGCTAGAAACCCAAGTGTAGGACCCACTATCTTGCACCTGCAAGGGTTGTCTCTGGTCCCACATTCCACACATAATGGTGCCTTTGTCATATTATTATATTATATCCTACCTAAACTTTGTAATTTTTTTTTTTTTTGCTATTTCTTCTCTCTGAAATCTGAATAGAAAAAAAAGAGGGAATTAGAAATATCTTGCAAGAGGAGGTTGTAAGAGTTTTGTATAAATGACTATGAGACATGATTTTATAGGTTCAAAAATCTTTGTGGTTTTTCCCTGGAATTTTATATTTTGGGATTTTGAGGACGTGGTGCTCCTGTCGACATAGTGCCACGAAAGAAAAAAGTTTTAAAATAAAAGAAGGATAGTGATTGTCTTGTCGACATGTTGGGTGATGTTGACGTTGTTGGACGGCCCAACTTTAACCGATGATTAATATAGTTGAAACTTGAAATTTGTTGTGGGACTATTGGAGTTTTTTGGAAGTTTATCAGCGGCAGAATTAATTTGTTTCATAATCAAACATTAGAGTTTTAATAATTTTTTAATGGCGGAATTAATGATTAATAAATGTAAAAGAAGATTTAAGTGTCAAAACTGATTTTAGATTTCACTTCTACATTTGTTTCTCTTACTGATACAGATGCAACAAGGAGACTTAAGATAATTAATTTAGATGACCTTTCAAATTATTAGATTTGGATCATTTTATAATTCAAGGTCGCAAAAACCCGAATCTATCACTTGCATTACATGGGAAATCACTTCAAACCCATAAAGTCGTTGCTCAAGAAGAAAGATGAGATGAACGTGTGTTTAAGTGATGGTGCATGATTAGTTGTGTTTGTGTTTAGCCCATTCGTTGTTTTGGCCATATATATGCTTTAATTGTTTTATGCTTTAGTGTGTTTAAATTATGTTTGTAAGGCTAAGAGTTAGTAACTCTTGCCCTTATGATCATCCTAGTATTGGTGTGAGGCTATGTTCTGTTCACCTTATTTTTGCTTATTTCAGATCAAATCAGATCAGATCAGATCAGAAAAAAATAAGTTCAGATCAGATCAGAAAAAATAAGTTCAGATCAGTTCAGATCAGATAAGTTTGAAGCTATATTATTATTATTATTATTATTATTATTATTATTATTATTATTATTATTATTATTATTATTATTATTATTATTATTATTATTATTGTCATTGTTGTACTTATTAATTATTAGTATTGGTAATTATTATTAATGTCGTTGCTATTATTATAAATGTCATTAATATCACTATTTGAAACTATTTGTGTTCAAGAAGAAGAATGTTCTTTTGGCATTTGTAAGTGTTCTTTTTTATATTTATTCTAATTAATAATTTTGATATGTGATGTTCTTTTTGATGTTGTACGTGTAACGAACATGACAATAGCATATATGATGTTTATTTTTAAAAAAAATTTTGGTAGAATAAAATAAATTATATATTACTAGTTTATATAAAACATGAGTAGCATGGGATAACCTAATGGTGTTGTCATCACGTTCAAAATTTTCCCTACAAAGGATTTCAACTTATCTTTAAAAACAAAGTTTATATAGAACAAGACAACGATATAATAAGAATATTTAACCATTTTGTTCAAGATCATATGATTATATATATTTATAGGTTTATTTATAATAAAAAAGAACAATTTATTGATATAACAAAGAACATGTTGTTAGTTAAATCCAAACATGTCATCAATATAAAAATAACATCTATCTTTTATTTTTAAAATGTGTTCTTTTTTTAATATCATTATATGTTCTTTTAATTACTAGCTAAATTCTTACTAGTATTATTAACGGACCTTGAACATGAGTGTTCTTTTATTTTAATTTTTTTGGGCCGCTTTCGGGAATCCCGTGGTAAGATGAATTTTCTCTGGGCTACCTTCGCACAAGGTCACTCACCTAAAGACCCAACAAGCCCCAACCCCCCTTCCTCACCCACAACAATATTGAAATATATGCTTCCACCAAGATTTGAACCTTGGTCTCCCACGTGGGAGGTAAGAAGCCATACCATTGGACCCAAGAGTCCTTAGTCTTTTATTTTTAATTGTATGTTCATATACTAATGTGCTCTTTTTTAAAAAAAAAACTATGCTATAATAATAATAATAATAATAATAATAATAATAATAATAATAATAATAATATAATTATTATTATAATAATAATAATAATTATTATTATTATTATTGTTATTATTATTATAATATTATTTATATTATTATTATAAAAGTATTATTATTATTATATTATTATTATTATTATTATTATTATTGAAAGTCGTGCATAGTAATAAAATGATAGTAATAGTAATACTAGTAATGAAATACAAAGTAATAATAATATTAGTAATAATATTTTTTTTTAAATAAGTTCAGATCAGATCAGATAAGTTCAGATCAGAAAATTTTAGGTGAACTAATTATGTGTTTAAATAATGCTTGTAAGGCTAAGAGTTAGTAACTCTTGCCCTTATGATCAGCCTAGTATTGGTGTGAGTTTAGCTGAAAATGAGCCTCCAAAACAGCTCATTAATGGTGCATTTATGGACGGTTACAAGAGGAGTGAAAGGGGGAGTTGATAAGTGCGTTTCAAACGCAATGTATGGACTCCTTTTTAGCTCATTTTGATCCTCTTTCTCCCCTTTCTTCCCTCTTTCTTCTCCCTGTCCCCTTCTATTTCATTCACTTGATCATTATTAATCATAGTGACATATTGCTAGATTTTCAGTCTTTTTTGACCGAATTTCTAATACATTTGCTTTCACCCTGTTTTGCCATATTCTTAATATAGGTGGAACTAACTAAGATGGCTACGAGTTATAGAGTCGGCGAAGAAAGCAATGAAAATAGCACATGTTGATAAATGGTGCGCTCACACTATGTCCCATGTCCGCTTGCACAATGGAGTACATTGCACAATAGAATCTTGTACAGGGAACTTCAAATAGACATAACTTTCAAACCACAAATCGGATGAAGGTAATTCCAGTTGGAGGTAAAATCTTGCTTCGATAGCTTTCCAACGACTGGTCATAAGCTTGATTTGGATCTAAAACGAAAGAGTAATGCTCGTTTTAAGTTGAACTGTCCAACTAGATCAGAAAGAATAGTGCGCCCGCACCGAACAATGGTGCGCCCGCACCGTCCAAGGCTTGATGCCAGTTTTTGGGCAGAAGGAATGGTGCGCCCGCTCCTGATTTTGGTGCGCCCGCATCATTCGAATCTGCGAAGAAAAAAATCAGGCTTGCCTTAATAACATTGGAGAAGTTTTAGTTTTTGGACACATGCTTTATTCTAGGTTTTAGAGAGTATTATTAGGGTTCATATTAGAGAGATAAACACTTAGTTTTTGATCAAGATTTGAGATTCGTATATTATAGTTTGTGATTTCTACAACATTGAAGGTACTTTTATTCAATTTAATTTCAAAGTTTCAGTGTTTATTATCTATTTTCATTGCTATTCTTTGTTCTTCCCTTTTATTAGATCTACTTTATTATAGTTTCATAGTTGTTACTTTCATTAGATTAATTATCTCTTAATCATGTTTAGCCCTAGATTAGTCATAGATTTCATGTTTTATTGCTTAGAATCCATGATTAGTGAGTACTTTCCCATCTAGGGTTAGGGTGAAAGTATGGATTAGAGTTTAAATGTATTGTTAATGTGATTGTGATGATTTAAAGACGTTTATGCATTGATCTTGGTGTTTTGAGGCCTTAGGATAGATATTGATCACATTTGTGCTTTGGTATTTTGATTTCAAATGTTCTTAATTGAATTATGAACTTTTTTATCATCCCCATGAATCAACTTAATTTCTAGGCCAAGATATTGGGTAGAAATTAAGGGGATCCTATATTAGGGGTTTTCCAAATTCATTGGATCTCCTAATCAATTGACTAAAGACCATTCGAAAGAGGATTTAGTTGATTGATTAAGCGATCATTCTCGAGGACCATTCGAGAGAGGACTCGAGTATTTTAGAGGAAAACTAAACCTTGCGTAATCGTTGCCTTTGAATCACAATTGCATTAATAATCGTTGTCCACTTTGATCCATACTAGTAACCTTAACTCTAGTGTCTTCCTTATTCATATTTTCTTCTCATATTACTTGCTAGTACTTTGATAGTAGTTAGTCATTAGTTGATACTAAATCATTTTAAAACCCCCCAAAAACCCTTCAATTAAGTAATTTAGACTTGATAGACTTTAATTAATCCCTTTTTCCCTGTGGATCGACCCTTGACTTGCCTTTACTACGTTCTTAGTAATTGCTTGTTAGGTTTTATAAATATTGTTTGAAAAGCGATTTTTGATGCCTTAACGACACACTAAAAGCCTCTTATCAAAATGGCGCCGTTGCCGGGGAAATTGTGCTATTGATTGAAGTTTTTGTTAGTTTGAAATTGCTTAATTGATTTTTTCTATTAGCTTATTTTTTTATCTTGCTTTATTTTATTTGATAAGTGTCGTGTATATGAGTCTAGGAATTTGTATATAAATTTTTTTTTCTTGTAATAGAATTCCAAAAAAAAAAAAAATGCCAAACTTTTTTTCCCCTCAATATGAGGATGAACCATTTTGGAATTATTTTCAGAGATTTGAGAACACTCTTCTAACTAAGTATAGACTTGAGATTTGGGAGATGTGTGAGGTGATGTATGAAGGTCTGAATATGCATACAAGAGAAGTGGCGGAGTCTATGTTTAATGGTGAATTTCGATGCCAACACTTTGATGAAGCATGGGGTTTCTATGGGGGGATATCTAGAGACACTTATAAGTGGGACCATGAAAATACTACTTTCTCAAATTTAGAAGATGTCTCTAGTTGTGAAGTACATATATATTCTGAAATTCTGGATTCACTCAAAGAAAATATGTGCTTGTTAAATAGGTGTGATTCTATGATGGAAAACTTTGTCGAATCTAGCAAAAGATCAATCGAAACTTTGGGTCGAATTATCAATAATCAAAATCACTCTTGCACGACTATAACCAATGAAGATGATGATGATTGGGATATGGATGAGAACCCCTTAGTAGAGGAATCATTTGTTGAGAAATTTGACACTATAGAGTCTAATGATGTTGAAGAAGTAGTTGATGAGACTTTTGTTTCTACTCGTCCTCTTCATATTCCCTTTTCAAGGAAACTCGACTTAGTTCCTTCCTTCCCCGTCTTATTCCCTCTCCTCAAAGTTTCACCATTGGAAGATCATTTGGCCTCTTTAAACCTTTACAAGACTCAAATGGAAGTCATCGAGGACGGGATCAAGCTTAAAAGTTGCAAGGACCATCAAAAGGAGAACTCATTGTTTTGTTCTTTTTATTTGAATTTTGATGTTTGTTCTTCATACTTTCCAGGATTCTCTCGGAAATTTCATTATTTTCGACACTCATCACTTGGTAAGCATATAGACCCATTGAAATTTGTGCATGCTCTTTGTTTATGTCATACTTATGTGATCCACTGTGAAATGTGTGCTAATGCTTATGACAAACTATTGAGATCTTTGTCAAATTATTTAGTGGTAAGGTCTAGCTAGAGATCCTAAAAGAGCACTTTCTGGCAGGTATTATGAGACATTTCTCCTGAGCTTATTTGGTTTGGATTTTTGCTTGATTTTGTGCCCTTACTTCCTCCCTTACTTTCTCTTTCCTTGTCAACCCCGAGGATGGAGTTTGTATTAAGCTTGGGGGAGTTAGCATGTGTTCTCTCTATCTCAACATTTTCTTCCTCCTTTTTGTAATTAGGTTCATATTAGTGTATTTACATGTTAGGTTTGCATAAAAGAAACTAACAAAAAAGATTTCCTTCCTCTTTTCGTACTTTTTTTTTTTCCATTTTTATGCATTTAGATTAGTCTGGTTGCATGCATGATATGTTGCTAAGAGTGTTCATAACTTGATTGGAGGACCTTCTTTGCATTTGACTTGATGGTTTTGGAAGCCTTGTTGTGACTTTAGGTGATCTTTGAGATCGGTAACTTTTGGTAGAGTCTTTTTGAAATTAGGCGAGTCGGTTGCTTGGATTGCCTTATCTCTTGTGCGATGAACCCCGAAGGAGGGCCACGAACCTCATAAGACTCATTTACAACCCTCACCATTGATCGCCTAACTTGTGACTTGCATTTTAGTTCCCCAAGATTGCATAAGACCGAGCCTATAGAAGGATGATTTAAGGCGTTTCATTTTGTTAGAATAAGGAGTTCAAAAGCCAAAAAGCTTTTGTACCGGCATAATTATCCGCTTCTCAACCCATTTGAGCCTTTCTATCCTATTTTTGCTTAACACTCATAATAAGTCATGGCCAAACTTTCCCCAAAGTGGAGTACATGTTTAGTTTCTGTTGAGTTGAGTTGTTTTGATACTAAGTCTTTGGTTGAAAGTAAATTAATGTGCGTGTATAATTGCAAAAGTTGAGGCAAATTGTGAGAAAGGAAAGAAAAAAAAAAAAATAAAAGAAAGAAAGAATGCTCTTAGTGCTTCATTTGGATTTCTATTGAAAAGAAAGTAAGAGCAAATTGTTGATAAAAAAAAATGTGTGTTCAAAAAATAAAAATCAAAGTGAGAATCAAAGATGTGTGAGATTTCGATTTGAGTTGGTGTTTGGACTAGCTTGGGGGGAGTTTTCACCCCTTAGTGTGTACTCCACTTTAACCTTTTTGCACCACATTCCTAAATTGTTATCCACACCTTTAACCTTGCCCCGTTACAACCTCAATAAAGTCCCTTTTGACTTCAAGATTGAACTTGGTCAATTAGTAGTGGCGGGTGAGATTTTGTGCAAGCCATGATGAGGGCCATCAAAATGTGGTAGAGGCGAGCTTTTATGGTTGAGCATTCCTAGGGGGGAGTCAAAATCGGGACTTAGAAGTGGAGAGGAGTGAGAAATCACTCTTAGAAAGCCTATTTTTCAAGGGGACTCGGTTGATCGGTGGATTATATCTCTTAAGCCACTCTTGTGCTTCCTAATCATCTTCCCTCTTGTGTTTAGTTGGTCTCCTAAATCTTGTTATGAACTCATTTAGCTTGCATGTCATGTTGTAGCTTTGCTTTTAGAGCATTTAGGCTAGTGTGTTGCATGGTTTTTCTTTTTCATTTTTTTTCTCCTCTTTTCTTTCTTCTTTCTCATTCTTGGTTTACTTGAGGACAAGTAAAATGCTAAGCTTGGGGGAGTTTGATAAGTGCGTTTCAAATGCACTTTATGGACTCCTTTTTAGCTCATTTTGATCCTCTTTCTCCCCTCCTTCCCTCTTCTTCTCCCTGTCACCTTCTATTTCATTCACTTGATCATTCTTAATCATAGTGACATATTGCTAGATTTTCAGTCTTTTTTGACCGAATTTCTAGTACATTTGCTTTCACCCTGTTTTGCCATATTCTTAATATAGGTGGAACTAACTAAGATGGCTACGAGTTATAGAGTTGGCGAAGAAAGTAATGAAAATAGCACATGTTGATAAATGGTGCGCTCACACTATGTCCCATGTCCGCTTGCATAATGGAGTACATTGCACAATAGAATCTTGTACATGGAACTTCAAATAGACATAACTTTCAAACCACAAATCGGATGAAGGTAATTCCAGTTGGAGGTAAAATTTTGCTTCGATAGCTTTCCATCGACTGGTCATAAGCTTGATTTGGATCTAAAACGAAAGAGTTATGATCATTTTAAGTTGAACTGTCCAACCAGATCAGAAAGAATAGTGCGCCCGCACCAAACAATGGTGCGCCCGCACCGAACAATGGTGCGCCCGCACCCAACTATGGTGCGCCCGCACCGTCCAATTCTTGATGTCAGTTTTTGGGCAGAAGGAATGGTGCGCCCGCACCTGATTTTGGTGCGCCCGCACCATTCGAATCTGCGAAGAAAAAAATGAGGCTTGCCTTAATAACATTGGAGAAGTTTTGGTTTTTGGACACATGCTTTATTCTAGGTTTTAGAGAGTATTATTAGGGTTCATATTAGAGAGATAAACACTTAGTTTTTTATCAAGATTTGAGATTCGTATATTATAGTTTGTGATTTCTACAACATTGAAGGTACTTTTATTCAATTTAATTTCAAAGTTTCAGTGTTTATTATCTCTTTTCATTGCTATTATTTGTTCTTCCCTTTTATTAGATCTACTTTATTATAGTTTCATAGTTGTTACTTTCATTAGATTAATTATCTCTTAATCATGTTTAGCCTTAGATTAGTCATAGATTTCATGTTTTATTGCTTAGAATCCATGATTAGTGAGTAGTTTCCCATCTAGGGTTAGGGTGAAAGTATGGATTAGAGTTTAAATGTATTGTTAATGTGATTGTGATGATTTAAAGACGTTTATGCATTGATCTTGGTGTTTTGAGGCCTTAGGATAGATATTGATCACATTTGTGCTTTGGTATTTTGATTTCAAATGTTCTTAATTGAATTATGAACTCTTTTATCATCCCCATGAATCAACTTAATTTCTAGGCCAAGATATTGGGTAGAAATTAAGGGGATCCTAAATTAGGGGTTTTCCAAATTCATTGGATCTCTTAATCAATTGACTAAAGACCATTCGAGAGAGGATTTAGTTGATTGATTAAGCGATCATTCTCGAGGACCATTCGAGAGAGGACTCGAGTATTTTAGAGGAAAACTAAACCTTGCGTAATCGTTGCCTTTGAATCACAATTGCATTAATAATCGTTGTCCACTTTGATCCATACTACTAACCTTAACTCTAGTGTCTTCCTTATTCATATCTTCTTCTCATATTACTTGCTAGTACTTTGATAGTAGTTAGTCATTAGTTGATACTAAATTATTTTAAAACCCCCAAAAACCCTTCAATTAAGTAATTTAGACTTGATAGACTCTAATTAATCTCTTTTTCCCTATGGATCGACCCTTGACTTGCCTTTACTACGTTCTTAGTAATTGCTTGTTAGGTTTTATAAATATTGTTTGAAAAGCGATTTTTGGTGCCTTAACGACACACTAAAAACCTCTTATCAGGAGTCTTTTAAGCTTGTAACTGTTTTATTTGGACAGTTTTAGGAGCCTTTGGCTGCTGTCTTTTGCTTTCTTTTCTAGCTTGTATCACTCTTATATATATGAGCTAATGAAGAAGAGAAAAACCAGCTTTGTGATTTAATAAAAAAAAACCTTGTGTTTTAACCTTTTAACTTTGAGTGTGTCTCAGGCTCAAAGAGTTCCATTTATTACTTTGAGTGAATTCTTGAGTAATAAGCTTAGGAGAGGTTGAGTGGGTCTTTCCTCTCGCCAAAAACCCCAAATCATTGAGTGTGTTCTTGTGATTTGGCTCTCCTTGGTTTCGAGTGACTTTGAGTTCAATTGTAAGTGTTCTTTTTCCCATAAGTTTAGATTCGATCATCATCCATCTCATTGGAAGGTGTTTTTAGACTTATATCACTTACCTTAAAATTTCTCTCTCATGCATTATCAATTTGTTTCTCACCTCCAAATTTCTCTCTCTTTGTGGATAATTAAATTGATGAATTGTAAAATATGAATTGAGAAAAGTGGGTTTTATGAGTGGTGAAAACAAATATTGACGTTGCAAAGTTCATTAATGGTGGACTTAGTATATCAGATTTGAGAATCAATATTAGAGTTTCAAAATGAACAAACACTTATGCTCATTTAAGAAAATGAGTGAATGAGTTTGACCATTTTCTCAAATGAGTATAAGTGTTTGCTTAATTATTTGAGAAAAGGGGCAGAAAAATTTGCTCATTTAGCTAGGCAAATAAGCATAAGTAGTTAGCAATGAGTAATATTTTGCTCATGTGGAGAGTTTCAAATGAACGATGAGCAAAAAGCAACCTTGGGACACCCTACATCCGAGTGTATGACAAAAGTTGCACTTGTCCAATAATGTATTCCGCAAGAAAATAATCCATCATTTCTGACTACAAATATGGCACCACCGTATGCGATTTCATCGTCATGGATAAGTATAGGAACTTGATGCTATTAGCGGAATTTCAAGAAAACTATTTTCTAACATCAAATCAACCAAGATCTCATACATAAACTAATTAATTAATTAATAACTTAATATACTCCCGTAGAGTGATTTGATTTCCCTTGTTATGCTAGTGCTACATCGTCCAGTATGAAGATCAAGAACCTCCCTCAATTGTGATTACTCTACTCGGTCCACCAAGAAACGAACAAGATTCGAAAGTTTGTTTGCTAGAACAAAGAAGAAATTTTTCTCTGTTTTCTTCCTTAAGGTGCGCGCGTCAGCCAAAGAGGAGAAAATGGGGTTAATTTTCTCTCTCAAAATTTTGTTATCTTTTCACAGTAGATATAATCTCCTTATGTTTACTTCCTATGTTCTTTTTAGTTGACCCATTTCATCTAGGGACACTTACCAATGCACTATTTTGAACATTTATATCTTTAATTATCAATAAGCAAAAATTACAAAAAGTTGACATTTGGAAAATATACATTGAGACGAATTTAACAAGATCCCACATGACTATATTTTTCCTTAAGTACAAATCACAAAAAATAGTCAAAGTTACATATGTGAATAGTATCAAAAGTCAAAATGGGTCATCTAAAAAAAAACGGAGGAAGTATAATTTACCTTTGTCGAATTTAAATTATTTTTGTTGAATTTAACTTATTTTTGGTTTTGCTGAACTTCACTTACTTTTGGTTTATTAAACTTATTTTTGCTGTTATTCCTGCTGAATTATTCATGCTGAACTTATTTTTGCTGGAGATAACTTTTTCTTTTCTAGTCCGCAACTTATTCATGTTGAATTTAACTTAATTTTGCTGAATTTAACTTATATATTTTTGCTGAACTTAACTTATATTTTTGTGTAATTAAATTAACTTAATTGAACTTATCTTTAATTAACTTAACTTATTTTTCCTAAAACTTATTTTAGTAAGTTGAGGAGATCTCTTAAAAAAAGTAAGTTGGGGTAAAAAGACACCAAGTGACTTACCTCTTAATTACATAGCTTCTAAATTGAAAAATAATAAATAAAGTCACGAAAGATGAAATAAAGTGAGATAGAAGTTAGTAAAACAAAACAAAACAAAACAAAAATCAGAACACAGCTATGAAAAACAAAATATATGTAAATAACATATAATGTTAGACTTCAGTTGCTTTCCGCTTGAGCAAAAGCAAAAGGCAAATCAAAGCTAACAGACCCATTACACAGCTTGCACTGAACAATGTTCGCCATTGCGGACATCGACCAAATAAAGTCTCAAGCTCTCAACAATACGACTCCATATATATAACTTAAAACAAAGCTGCTATAAATTAAGACCCACACACATTTAGGCAACCTTTATTCATTAGTACGTGCTACATATATATATATATAGAAGTGAGTTCATATGAGAATGCATACTTATATGAGAAATGAGAATGGATTTATATATATATATATATGCATGCATGCATACTAGATTTCGTTATTATGATATCTATATGGATCATGGGTGGGTCGAATGTGGATAGCCAGTTTAGTTGACATCAGACCAAACTACGTGGACACCAACTCTGCCATATACCTAAAATGAATTAGCAACAAGAATAAAATCCCTAAAAAAAACTCATTTTCTCTCCCCCCCCCCAAAAACACAGAAACCCTAAAAAACCTCAAGCCCCTTCCGCCGCATGCTCGCTGGTGGCCATAGGGGTTACCGGCGAGCCTGCTTCGGTTTCCTTCTTCAATTTTCGTCGTTGTTTCATCGTAGTTTTCTTCGTTTTTTTCATTGTCCATTGCTCTTCGTTGTCGCAGGCTGTTTGAGTTTCCTTGCCGGAGATTCATCCTGGTTCCCCTTCCCCCTGCTCGTTCGTCGGCTTCCCCCTCCCCCTTCCTGGTTAGTTCGCGTTTGTCGGCCGTTATCGTCGCCGGTAAGGTATTCCGTTTCCCCCCCTGTTTTGTACCTCGTCGGACGTTCCTTCCCCTCCCCCCGTCTAGTGCGTCGGGCTTCCCTTCCCCTTCCCCGTTGTGTTCCGCGTCGGGCTTCCCTACCCCCTCCCCTGTTTCGTTCGTTTGTCAGTAACTTTGCTTGTTCCCCTTCCCCGCTGCCCTGCTTTTGGTTTTGCAAAGTTAGGTTTAAGTTTCCCTTGCCCACTCCCCGGTTCGATTTGGCAGTAGTTAGTGTCTAGATTCCCCTGCCCGATCCCCTGTTTCGTGTCTTAGTGCGTCTCCCCTTCCCCGTCCCCCGTTCGTGTTCGTATTCCCCTAAGGTTGGAAGTGCGTCCTTTTCCCCTCCCCTTAAGTTTAGTTATTGCATTCCGTGGGTTAGTTCTTGGTTGTGTTAGTATGGTTTTGTGGTTTGTTAACTTAATCTGCTTGATACTTTTGTTAATTGCTGGAGGTACTCGTTCTCTTCATGTTGGATCTGGTTTATGTGGTTGGTTAGGGTTTGCGTGGCAAGAGATTTCATGGATGGGGTTTGTTTTATCCGTTTTTGAAAATCGGATGGTTCTTCGAGATCTGACAATGGTTAGATTTCAATCTCGCTTGGTAATGATGCTATCAATCATTGCCTTGACAAAAAGATATCTGAAGGCGGCTCCCCAATTTGTCAATTGGGTTTATAGCACGTCAACTCATTTGAGCTTCTCATCACAAGAGAAGCCTGAAATACCCTTCCAAAAGGGTATTGAGTCACAAAGGAATGTGACTCTTCCAAGAAACCCGGTCGTAGAATCCCACGTGACAAAAGGTCACTGGGATTGGTCCTGGTGCGAGTTCCTAATCTCGCTGTTACTTTGTTACCCCGATTGTGAAATCAACCCTCTCCTCCCACTCCTTTCGCCAGGGCTCTGGCGTTCATCATCCACCAGCAGAAGAGTTTCATTACAGTTATCTATCAATTCCGACCTCCAGATCGAGCAGTTTTATCCTAGTTTAAGCTCTTTATGTTTTTGTAATTGTTATGTAAGAGCGAGTATCGCTCAGTTTAGTTTCTTTGTGTTTGGTTGTATTAGCATTAGGTTGTACTTTCATATCTTTAATTAATGCACAATTTTCCCGCTGTCAAAAAAAAAAAAAAACTGTGCCATATTGTCCATCAATGTATCCCCTTGCCAGGGGCGGGGCTTGGCACGCGCAAGCTGTGCGACGGTGCAGGGCCTCAGAGAAAAAAGGGCCCCAAAATTATATTTTTTTTGCTGGAAAAAATATATAAAACGGGATTCCATGGATCAGTGGTAGGTGTAATCCCAAGTTCGAATCTAAAGACATAAGATTTTGGAAAAATATCAAAACATTTTTGGGAAAGTCAGCTTTGAAGTTTTTCTCTTTTTTTGGGGTAAATTATTAAATGTGCTCCAACTTTCGAGAAGCATGCTTGGCTTCAAGCTCCTCCACCTCTTGATAAAACAAAACGTTGAAGAAAGATTTGCAATACCCAAGAAAAATATGAGCTTTACAAATTCAATAATCTGGCTCAGCTTAATCAAATTCTCATTATTCCCTCAATCTCTCGCCATCTGGCAAACCAACATAAAAAAGTGGAGCACCACTCTATTACATGGTAATACTTCAAACGTTTTAATTTCTAGTTTTTTACTTAACTTTTCATAACTTCTGTTGATATTTATAATTGATTATACTCTTTTATTAGATACAAAGATTAGTTTGTTGATTACACTATATATATCCAATTGAAGAGAATAGGATTAAATTAATTTTGCATATTGGACTCATGGTACTATTTTTCCTCTCTCTATTTAGTGACTTGTATTATTTGACTTGCATAGTAGATGGTTAACATGGTTTTGTTCACCACTAAGTGAATACGTAATTTTTTTTTTGTATGTATCATGTAATTTGACCTTGTTTAATACAATTTAATTATTCTTTTTTGTAAAAAAAAAAAAAAAAAACAGTTATATGGTTTTTTAGTTAATGTGGAATAAAACTCATTACATCTTTTCAATTATAATTTAAGGGCCTATTTTCAAACATATGTACAGGGCCTCCAATATCATAGCTCCGGCCCTGCCCCTTGCATTTGATCCCTCACCTCTGATACGAAATTCGACACTACCATTAGCGATTTCATCATCGGAGGAGATAACATCATAATCCCATAACTTTGCTTCAATCTTAAATAAATCTGCCCTACCAAGCATAACAACTTGGTTTGTCGATAAGGTAATGGGCATGTTAGGATAAACATATTCAGCGTTACTTTTGGACCTGTCGTAGAGTGTAGTCGGGGCACCAGAATCAACGCTACCAGTTACGGTTCCATAAACTTGAGGAGCTTCTTCATCATCTCCATTTATGAGATATACTTGCACAGTTGCTCTAACGTATTGAGAGAGTCGTTTTCCCTCTGATCTACTACTACTTTCTTGTCGTTTCAATTGGGCACTTGACATGTTTTCGGTTTTCGATCGGCTTTGTTATCTTGCTACATCATGGAGGCATGAACTACAATGTTAGGCTATGTTCAGTTCACCTTATTTTTGCTTATTTCACATCGGATCGATCGATCGTACCGGATCGATCGATCATACAGTACGCATCTGTTCGATCGGATCGTCGATCGGATAAGTTCGATCGATCGGATCGTATCGGATAAG
The DNA here is from genome assembly GCA_947646795.1 of Beta lomatogona. Classification (NCBI taxonomy): domain Eukaryota; kingdom Viridiplantae; phylum Streptophyta; class Magnoliopsida; order Caryophyllales; family Amaranthaceae; genus Beta; species Beta lomatogona. The sequence continues at coordinate 1,304,138 of CANSNZ010000239.1, read as the reverse complement.
TTCGGATCGGATCGGATCGTATAAGTTCGAGATCGGATCGATCGTATAAGTTCGGATCGGATCGAGATAAGTTCGGATCGGATCGGATAAGTTCGGATTATCTTTATATTTAAAAACTTATTATTATTATTATTATTATTATTATTATTATTATTATTATTATTATTATTATTATCATCATCATGATTATTATGATTATTAGTATTACTAATGCTATTATTGTTATTGTAATAATTATTATTATTGTTGTTGTTATTATTATTATTATTATTATTATTATTATTATTATTATTACTTTATACAATTACTATTACTATTAATATTACTATTTACTAGTACATTTATTCAAAAAGATTATTATTATTGTTGTCGTTGTTGTACTTATTAATTATTAATATTGGTAATTATTATTAATGTCGTTGCTATTATTATAAATGTCATTGACATAACTATTTGAAGTTATTTGTGTTCAAGAAGAAGAATGTTCTTTTGGCATTTGTAAGTGTTTTTTTTTATATTTATTCTAATTAATAATTTTCATATGTGATGTTCTTTTTGATGTTGTACATGTAACGAACATGACAATAGTATATGATGTTTTGTTTTAAAACAATTTTGGTAGAATAATATAAATTATATATTACTAGTTTATATAAAATATGAGTAGCATGGGATAACCGTGTTGTCATCACGTTTAAAATTTTCCCTACAAAGGATTTCAACTTATTTTTAAAAACAAAGTTTATATAGAACAAGACAACGATATAAGAAGAATATTTAACCATTTTGTTCAAGATCATATGATTATGTATATTTATAGTTTTATTTATAATAAAAAAGAACAATGTATTGATATAACAAAGAACATGTTGTTAGTTAAATCCAAACATGTCATCAATATAAAAATAACATCTATCTTTTATTTTTAAAATGTGTTCATTAAATAGATCTTGTATGCTCTTTCGGTATATGTTCTTTTTTTAATATCATTATATGTTCTTTTCATTACTACCTAAATTCTTATTATTAACGGACCTTGAACATGAGTGTTCTTTTATTTTTAATTTTTTTGGGCCCCTTTCGGGAATCCCGTAGTAAGATGAATTTTCTCTGGTCTGCCCTCGCACAGGGTCACTCACCTAATGACCCAACAAGCCCTAACCCCCCTCCCCCACCCACAACAATATTGAAATATATGCTTCCACCAAGATTTGAACCTTGGTCTCCCATGTGGGAGGTAAGAAGCCATACCATTGAACCCAAGAGTCCTTAGTCTTTCATTTTTAATTGTATGTTCATATACTAATGTGCTATTTTTAAAAAAGAAATTAATTATGCTATAATAATAATAATAATAATAATAATAATAATAATTATTATTATTATTATTATTATTATTATTATTATTGTTATTATTATTATTATTATTGTTATTATTGTTATTATTGTTATTATTTTTTTTATTATTATAATATTATTATAATTATTATAATAAAATTATTATTATTATTATTAGATTAATATTATTATTATTATTATTGAAAGTTGTGCATAGTATTAAAATGATAGTAATAGTAATACTAGTAATGAAATACAAAGTAATAATAATATTAGTAATAATATGTTTTTTAAAAGATAAGTTCAGATCAGATCAGATCAGAAAAAATAAGTTTAGATCAGATCAGATCAGAAAAAATAAGTTCAGATCAGATCAGATCATATCAGATCAGATCATATCAGATCAGATCAGATAAGTTCAGATCAGAAAATTTCAGGTGAGTACATACTATATATCATGCTATATAAATCTGTATATATAAATCACTGAGTACATGACATATACTATATATCATGGAGGCATCTCCATTGTTAGTACATATTTTTCATTCTCAAAAGAAAAACTTTTAAATGTATATCTGCAATACTAAGATGAGAAGAAAAGAGCACTTACCTTAAGTACAATCTGTCTGCGCTCCTCTTTACTCACATATAACCAATTAGCATGGTTATGGAGGAATTATATAGAAATGATTTAGTGGATGCGAAAAATAATGGTAGGACCAAATTCATATTATACATTATCATGACTCATGAGTGGGTCTCCAAGAATTCAATTCTTTCGGATAATAGGATCTCCATTTTATCTGGAAAGAATATATTGTTCTCCATCCTTTTTTTGAAACGATAAAGAATATATCTTTTTTTTTTATTGAGGATCGGAGTTGAAACTAAAATCTAATGGTGACCTTGAAAGGCACAAGGCTCGTTTTGTTTGTGATGGCAGGTCGCAGGAGGTTGGTGTTGATTGTGATGAGACCTTCAGTACAGTTGTTACCACAAACTATTCGCACTGTTCTTAGTTTAGCAATGGCTCGCAAATGGTCCATACATCAGTTAGATGTCAAATATGCTTTCTTACATGGGGATTTGAAGGAAGCTGTTTACATGCACCAACCACCAGGGTTTATTGATCGTCGCGCACCTCACTATGTTTGCCGCCCGTGCAAGGCCCTATATGGCCTCAAACAAGCGCCTCGTGTGTGGTATCAACGATTTGCTAATTTTTCCTCCGGATGGGCTTTGTCATCACCAAAAGTGACTCTTCTTTGTTTACTTACTCTCATGGCTCTGATTGTGCATATTTATTGCTCTATGTGGATGATATTATTCTCACTACTTCTTCCGATGTTTTACGGGAACAAATCATCACCAAATTAAAAACTGAGTTCCCTATGTCTGATTTGGGTCCTTGAGCTATTTTTAGGTGTTGCAGTCTCCCGGACCCCGTCTTACATGCTTCTATCTCAATAGAAATATGCACAGGAAATATCATAGCCTGCAGGTATGGCTAGTTGTAAGCCTGCAGCTACTCATGTATGTGGACACTAAGTCTAAACTTAGTACTGATGTTGGTCCTCTAGTCAAGACTCCTACTGAGTACAATAGCTTGGCAGGTGCTTTACAGTACCTTACATTCACTCGCGCTGATATAGCTTATGCGGTTCAGCAAGTATGCCCTTTTATGCACGACCCTCGGGTGTCTCATTATAATGCATTAAAATGCAACCTGTGTTATGTTCAGGATATCATTGATCATGGGTTACATGTATATTATTATACTTCTATGCGCTTGATCACTTATACTGATGATGATTGCGGTGTGTGTGCTGACACTCGCCGTTCTACTCACTTCTACCTCGGGATATTGTTGTTTTTTGGGTGATAACCTTATTTCGTGGTCTTCGATCTAAGCGTCAGGCTACTCTCTCTAGATCCAATGCAGAAGCCGAGGTGTCGCCAATGTTGTTGCTAACTCCTGTTGGTTACGAAACTTACTCCTTGAGTTGCATTGCCCTCTTCTTCAGGCTACTCTTGTCTATTGTGATAATGTCAGTGCTATTTATTTGTCTAGCAACCCAGTCCATCACCAACGCACAAAAAGTTTAGAGATGGACATTTATTTTGTTCTTGAAAAGGTTGCTTCGGGACAGGCCCCGGTTCTTCATGTGCCTACTAGTTTGCTGACATCTTCACCAAGGGACTACCACACCAACTTTTTATGGATTTCAAATCCAGTCATAGCGTCTAACCTCCTCCCGCTATGACGGCAAATGTGTGATAGAGAATATATTTAGGATAATATTTTCTAACATGTTTAGGATATAATTTGTATAGTATTATCATCATATCTTTTGGATTCCTAACATAGTTAGGGATGAGGATTTTGTAACTATTATATATTCAATCAATGGAATCACTCTCAGATTTGAGGAGTTGAGATTATCTAATAAAAGTGGATAAGTTAAGTGTCTTTTTAACCCCACAAGTTCTAACTTAATTAATTGTAAAATACTAATTAGAGGTGATCATGGGTCGGGCCGGGCCGGGGCAAAAAAAAATTGCCCATTGGTCGGTCCGGGCCAAAATTCGGGCCAAAAATTTGTGCCCAAATCCCGTTATTTTGGACCGGACCGAGCGGGCTTTCGGACTAAAACCGGGCCGGGCCAAAAATTAGACTAAAAAGTCTTTTTTTGCTCGCCCAAAGCCCGCCAAAAAAAAAAAACGGGCCGGACTGGAGTTGATCAGCTCTAGTACTAATTAGTCAATGGTAATACTTAGCAGATATTGTCTCTACAAATATATTTAACCCCACAAACTTAGTGTCAAATTTTATATGGAATACTTTTGATTTTTCATAATCTACTAAAAAATTTGATCTGGACGTTACCAATCATAGTGTTCTCATCAAATAAGATAACCTTTTGAACATCAACACGTGTCACTCTCAAGCTACGGAACAAAATCAGAGGACTTAGTTTATTTTTATTATAAACTGTTTACAGAGATTGTACTCAATACATTTATTGAAATATAATTTCTTTGTTACTTTGTTTCTTGTCTTATATATATTTTGACTCGAAATTTGTGTATACAACCATTACTTCCCGTTTGCAAAAAGTACAATAATAGCCATTTAGAGTCCATCCTATCATCTTTTATTCGCGTTCTATTCACCTTAACAAAATAAGTTTTAAGTTTAATAATTTCAGATAAGTTATGATAAGTTTAAAAGTTTTAACACCTTATAGAATAAACTTAAGTTTTAATAAGTTTATATAAGTTTAGTTAAGTTCAAATAGCTAATCTCTTGATAAGTTTAAGAGAATTCAGGTGAAGATAATGCACTCACTCACTATTATAAGTGATGTATAAAAACATAGAAACAATGATGATAAACAAAAATGGGACTTACTGTTTTCCTTCAAAAAAACAACCATGTACAATAAATTTTATTTTTTAAAAAATTAACTAAACTCTTATACTTCCTCCGTTTCATAATATTCGCTACACTTTCCATTGTGGGAAGTTTCACATTACTTGCTACACTTTCTTTTTGGGCAATAAACTCTCTCTATCTCTCTCCTCTCACATGGGTCTCTTTTCTTTTTACTCTCTACCTCTCTCTTCTCCAAAAATTACCTAAGAGTCCGTGAATTGAGAAGTGTATCAAGTAAAATGAAACGGAGGAAGTAAAAGCACGCAATACGAGAGTTAACGTGTGCTCTTCATCTATAATAAGGTTTTGAAGAACCAAGCACAACACAAAACTTTTTTGGGTACTTGGAACTTTTAGGTGTTCAAACCATCAATAATACAGTAATTTTTAAACCTTTATTTTTTTTTTACAGAAATTTTATTTTACCTAATGAATAATTCATTTTGTGCTTCATCTAGATAATACAGTAAGAAATTATATAAACAGTATGACCAGCATATGAAAAAAAACTCGGCCTATTGTATGGTAGTCGGTAGACATGGCCACGGGTCGGGCTTGGCCGATTCAGACGCATGAACCTGAACCGGGCCAGTTAGCTGACCGGTCCGGTTCAGGTTTAGGGTTGGATTTCCTCAAACCTGAATCACTTCAACCCCGGTTCAAGGATCGGGCCGGGCTGGGACGGTTGAAGTTTGGTCCACCGGTTTAGTGTTTTTTTTTTCCGTAAATGGAAAACCGTTTTGATTTTTAAATTTAATTGCATGTGCACTAATATTTACAATAAATAATTTTCGATACCTTCCACATATGCTAGTGTTATTGATAACTAGGCCGAGGATCAAGAACTTTTATGCATATATATATATATATATATAGGGTGGAGAATCCCCTTTATTTTTTTTATTTTAAAGTTAAAGTTGTTCCGATATCCCTTCTCTTTGAAAGTGGCAGTGGAGTACAAAGTAACATAGATACTATCATGAAACGTGCGTAAATTTATTTTCTATATATGGGGGCTTTGGAACAGATTCCTGTTGCTTTTCTATGAGGGATATTAAACATTATTAGTAACTCAGAAAAATATATTAGTATGACATATTTTCTTATATAATTAGTGTTTGGATCCATGCAAGTTATGGATAAAAACTAGACCCAAGCGATGCACGTGTTGAGATTCTCTAGAGTTTCAAAATAACTCTAGACGGTAGAGTTAGTTAGATATCAGTCGATTAAGAAATCAAAGGCTTGTATTTTCTCTCCCAAAGATCCCCCCTATTTTTCCCACGAATATCCTGCCCATATCTTTTCCTTTCCCACTAATCATGAGCCCTTGATTTTATAATATATGGTTAGGATTCAACTCTACTTTGTAGAGTTTTCATAAAACTCTATAGGATCTAGACCCGGCGATGCACTAGATCATTTACCAATATGGATTTGAAATATTAAATCAAACACTTGAGAGAAGTAACAAAAACATAGGCATTGGATTGTGTTAGGAAATACTCCTAAATAAAAGGAGAACCAATATACCTTGTCTCACGGTACAAGAAGAACCAATAATCCCTACCTCACACGAGTCACGACATAGGAAAAGCCGGATTTCTTTAAATAGACCCCAAGGCCTGCATAATTTTCATTCTTCCTCTCAAAATTCCAATATCATCCAACAAAGTTGTCGAATTTCACGAATACTCAACAAAAGAAACAGCCATGAGCAAGACTTAATTAGCCATGACATATCCACCACCAATACAACACACAGCAGCTCAATGAAAAACAATTCACACCTCCATGGCTCAATGGTATGTAATTGCCAACTAGATGTAACCAATGAAGCCACACAAACCACACTCACCCCAATTAATATGAAATCGATTTAACAACGCAAAAAAAAAAAAAAATCTCAACTTTAAGAGAAAATATCCAGGTGGTTGGTTTAAAACTCAAACCTACCGGCAAGAAAGAAATTTTTTCGAGTTTTTACCCAATATCTTAACTTGCTCTCGATACCATGACAAAATAGATTGAAGGGAAAAAGGTTAATAATAAGGTTGAATTATTATTAACCCAAATGGGATATTTATAGTAGATTACTCCCTCTGTTTTTTTATCTTTCTCACTGTCCTGTGTGCGTCTCCCAATGCACATCTTTAAACTTAAATATCTTTCATTATATATTAGTAAAAATTATAACGATTGAATATTAATAAAGTACTAATTGAGACGAATCAAACAAGACCCCACATGACTATATTTTTTTCTTATAAATTGAAAAAAATTGAGAAGATTCTCTCTAAGTATGAATAGTATCAAGATTCCAAGTGAGAAAGATAAAAAAAACAGACGGAGTATAATATAAAACCTAACTTAGGTTGAACTAGGAAAACATACCCAACTAGGAAAACATATCCTAAACTAAAAATAATACTAGGAAATATTATCTCTAAATAAACACTTCTAGATATGTCTAGATAAACACTTCTAGATAGATAGATTTAGGAAATACTCCTAAATCTATCGTAACAGATTGTCCTCATGCATGATCTTCCAATTCCTTTTAAATTTTATACATAGTAAATTATAGTATGAATTATTCATCTATATAACCCTCGGCTTCAAGAGAATACATATATTTTAATATATAGTTACTTACAAATAATATAATACAATCTTGTTTTTGAAACTTAGGTTAATGTTAAGAATATAACCGATGCAATTAAATAATATAGTAGTGTTAATTAGGAGGTTATAAAAATTTGAGGAGTTCTTTTTTTATATATATAAGAGTACTGAAAGGACACACTATCATTAGCTTTAAATTAATGAGTATTAATATATACATTGGTATTTAATTGTTCTATAAATAGCAATATTATCTTGTGCCTAAATAATGTTTTTCCCACAATCTCATATGATAGGTCATGGGTTCGAGTATTAAAACGCGCATTTTTTTTATTGTTTAACTAGTATTTAGGCCCGGGCATTGCCCCGGGTGGTATTGTTTTTCGAACTTGATATGCATATTTTTCCATTCGCATTAAAATATATTAAAGAAAACTCAACATTTAAAAGGTACAAACATAATACTATGGACATTTAAAGCATGATTAAAAGTTGGTTGAGATGGTAATTGTGTTATGTATAATATCAAGAGGTCACGTGTTAAAATCTTATTGCAGGCCAATTTTACTTTTGTTAATTGATAATTGACATGACATATGTACACATTGGACAATTCTAGTAGAGTAACAGAGGTGTCACGTGGCGTGCATACATTGTCATACACGCCTTTTAATATATTAGTATAGATATGTCTCATTCGATTATGTGGGGAGAGGGGGGAAGTACATGTGGCTACATGACATGTTTTTGCCTTGAGTTTTAGATATATATATATATACATATATATATATATATATAGATATAGATATAGATATAGATATAGATTTTGTTTATTAAATTTAAGATTTCATGATATTTCCCCTACAACTATGGTGTAAATATATATAAATAATATATAAAATATTAAAGACATAATAGTGACATACTCAACTTATTATATAAATATAAATAAAATTAAAGATGAAATATATTATCCACTTCGGTTAAATAACAATGTTCAACTCAACTTATTATATATAGAGACAATATGTTTCATTTGTATCTTACATTCAACCGCTTCTTAAGGATGATTGAATATGAAATTAAGATTTCGAGCACCAAGTCATAAACTTTCAGATTGGTACAAAATGTAAATTAATCAAGAAAAAATAATAACTTCATAATTAATTTATAAAAATGTAATAGAAAATCATGAATATAGAGTTTAATTAAATACAGTTATAAAATTTTGTCATTGTGTTGTAATTAATTATGAAATAATGCTAAGCTATTTAGGATTTTGATAAATTAAATTTAGCTGTATTAGGACCACATAACATACATCCCCATTGTGAAAAGTGTATGTGTAGGATTCTATAAGTACTATAAGCGGAATTTCATGAATCATATTCATAAGCACTTAAAACAGGATCTCATGCATATACATTCAAGGATCACATAATAGTTAAGAATTAACCTTTGACGCGTGATTTCCACAAAGCTCTTCGAGATCCGGAGATAGGATCGCAATTGAGATTCCTCTACTAGGTCCACGAATCCAGATCAACGCTCCACCAATGCTAGTTGGAAGGAAGAGGGACTCTTCAATTTCTTAGAGCAGTATTACGTAGCTTTGAAAGAGAGAAAAGATGAGAGAGAAAATAATGAGAGAATAAACTGACTGCTTTATTTTCTCACCCCACACCTAATTATAGGAACTAATTAGGTTAGGAGTCCTCTCCTTTTCTTTCTCCTTGGCCGGCCACCCCTAGAGTCCTACATGGGCTCTAGGTCATTCTTTTATTGATCCGGATTGTGTAAGTGTGACCTTGTAGGATCCATCTAATTAGGCTTCGGGTTTATTATTTACTAAACCTGAAGTTCTATAGCATCCTCTAGCAAGACGTATAGACGACCCAATTTAATGAATTTATTATCTCCATAATATGATCCATGTTATATTTAGTAATTGCATTAGAGTCAAGGACACAATTCCTTCAATCTCCCACTTATCCGAGACGAGTGTGCAATCTTCAAATTCCTTAAGTCTCTTAGTGTCCAATTTGATAGTATGATCATATTTTTATGTCATCCATACTAGTCTTCAAATTAATCCTTGAAATCCGAGTTCAAATTGACAAACAAATGATCATCATATAATCCATTTGAGCACGGCCATGCATTTTTCAATTTTCACTCTCCAAGGGGCCAAGACACCCATCGTATCTCATATAGGAGGACTTTTCAATCTTGTGGCAACCAAAACTCCCACTCAACTTTTAGCACAACCCGAACACTGCCTTTATAGTCCCCTTTTACGGCATGACGTTTGACAGTATCAAAGTTATACCAATCATTAGGCTAAGTAGTGTTCCACTCATGTCTTAGGAATCCACTAATATAATTACGAAGTTATAGAAACATCTAAGTAGGTCTGTTCGACCATGTATCAACTATACATGCCCATATGATTGACTAAACATCTCCATGTTCCCATAACCCATGAAACGGCGCTATCAAACAATCTTATATGCTAATCCTTTAATAAGTCATTTATGTCCAATTTAACGACTTAGATTAGGAACTATGATATTCTATGAATTCTGTTCACTTATGGTGTTCCATTCATCAAATCACATATTTGACAAAACCATTGAATTCAAGATATATTTTGGACATTTTATTTAATACCAAACCAAAAATTAAATAAGATAAAATTTTATTTCTCATAAATATAAAATAGCAAAACCATGTCTCTACATTGTAACAAGTTTCTCTAAACCTAGTATAATCTAAAGCCACTCTAACATTTGCTTCAAGCCTATAGCCCTAGCGTGACACTCATGCTTGGGTTGAGGTAGTGGTTTAGTGAGCGGATCAGCCACATTCTCATCCGTGTGAACTTTGCAGATCCTGACATCCTTCCTGTCAACAATCTCCCTAATGAGGTGATACTTCCTCATTGCATGTTTGGATTTGTTATGTGATCTCGGTTCTTTTGCTTGCGCAATAGCACCATTGTTATCACAAAACAACTCAATCCCTTCCAGAGCACTAGGTATGATATCCAGCTCTGTCAAGAATTTCTTGATCCAAACTGCTTCTTTAGCCGCTTCAACCGCTGCTAAATATTATGATTCTGTCGTAGAGTCTGCTACAGTGCTTTGCTTTGAGCTCTTCCAGCTCACTGCTCCTCCATTTAGACGAAAGACATACTCTGACTGAGAGCGGTAATCATCTCTGTCGGTTTGGAAGCTTGCATCCGTGTAACCTTCAACAACCAACTCACTTTGTCCTCCATAAACTAAGAACATGCCTTTAGTTCTTCTGAAGTACTTGAGGATGCTCTTAGGCCGATCCGATGTGCTTCTCCTGGATTTGCTTGGAACCTGCTACACATGCTCAAGGCATATGCAACATCTGGTCGAGTACTTATCATAGCATACTTGATAGAACCTATAGCCGAAGCATAAGGAATGCTACTCATCCGCTTTAACTCATCAGCGTCAGTCGGGCACTAATTCTTGCTAAGCGATATGCCATGTGACATGGGAACGAAACCTCTCTTCGAGTTTTCCATGTTGAACCTTGTAAGAACCTTATCAATATAAGTTTCTTGACTTAGTCCAATCATCCTTCGAGACCTATCTCTATGGATTTTGATTCCGAGTATGTACTCAGCTTCTCCCAGGTCCTTCATAGAGAAACAACTTTTTAACCATTCCTTGACTGACTCAAGCATTGGTATGTCATTTCCCATGAGTAGTATGTCATCTACATACAATACCAAGAAGACTAAGCTGCTCCCACTAAACTTCTTGTAGACACAAGATTCTTCTTCGCTTTTGATGAAATCAAATTTCTTGATTGCTTCATCAAATCGAAGATTCCAGCTCCGAGATGCCTGCTTCAATCCATAAATGGATCTCTGAAGCTTGCAAACCCTTTTAGGATTTTCTGGATCCTCAAAACCCTCAGGTTGTGTCATGTACACATCCTCATTCAGGAACCCATTCAAGAATGCGGTTTTGACATCCATCTACCAAATTTCATAATCATAAAATGCAACAATCGCTAAAAGTATCCGAATTGACTTAAGCATTGCTACTGGAGAAAAGGTCTCATCATAGTCTATACCATGAATTTGTCTGAATCCTTTTGCAACCAGTCTTGCTTTATAGACATAGACATTTCCATCTTTGTCTGTTTTCAATTTGAACACCCACTTGCATACAATAGGGTTAACCCCATCAGGCAAGTCGACCAAGGTCCAAACTTTATTCTCAGACATGGAGTCTAACTCGGATTTCATGGCCTCAAGCCATTTCTTAGAGTCTGGGCTCGTCAAAGCTTGTTTGTAGGTAGTAGGTTCTGAATTCTCCAAAATTATAATTTCAGAGTTTTCAGTTAACAGGAAATCAACCAACCTCTTGTTTGGAATCCTTTCTCTACTAGACCTACGCGGGGCTTGAGCATCAAGAGAAATGTTCTCTTCAACTTCTTGAAGATCTTCGCTTGAATTAGATTCAAGTGGGACAGTAGGAGGTTCACGCGTTGAATACGTCTTCTTCTGAACTAGACTTTCGTCTTGTCGGGCCGTCTCTGACATGGTGTGAACCACGTCCAATTGTTGCTCATCTCGAATTTCTTCGAGAATTATTTTACTTCCACTTGTCTTTCTAGAAACAAATTACTTTTCAAGAAAGACACCATTGATAAGAGGTTTTTAGTGTGTCGTTAAGGCACTAAAAACCGCTTCCCAAACAATATTTGTAGTCCTAACAAGCAATTACTAAGAGAATAGTAAGGGCAAGTCAAGGGTCGATCCACAGGGAAATTGGGATTGATTAGAGTCTATCTAGTCTAGACTACCTAATTGAAAGGTATTTGGGGGTTTAAAAGATGTTTGGTAACAATTAAGACTATCTATCAGCTAGAACAAGCAAAAATCACGAGTTTAAATATCAAATAAAGACACTAGAGTTAAGGCTACTAGTATGAATAAGAACGGATGATGATTGTTAATGCGATTGTGAAGCAACAAAGACGATTATGCAAGGTTTAGTTCTCCTCTAAAATACTTGAGTCCTCTCTCGAATGGTCCTCAAGAGTAATCGCTTAATCTATCAACTAAATCCTCTCTCGAATGGTCTTTAGTTAATTGATTAAGAGATTCGATAAGTTTGGAAAACCCCTAATGAAGGATCCCCTTAATTTCCACCCAATATCTTGGTATAGAAATTAAGTTGATTCTTGGGGATGATAAAAGAGTTCAAAATCCGATTTAAGAACATTTGAAATCAAAATACCAAAGTATAAATGTGATCAATATCTATCCTAAGGTCTCAAAACACCAAGATCAATGCATAAACTTCTCCATACATCACAATCACATCAACAACATTTTTAAAACCCTAATTCATACTTTCACCCTAACCCTAGATATGAAACTACTCACTAATCATGGAGTTAAAGCAATTAAACAAAGAATCTATGACTAATCTAAGGTTAAACATGATTAAGAAATTATTAAACTAATAGAAATCGCAATTATTAAACTAAGAGAATGAAGATCTTAAATAATATGAGAACATAAACAAACACCAAGAGAATGAAATAAAAACTAAAACTTTGAATTGAATTGAATGAAAAGTACCTTGAATGTATTGGAAATCACAAACTATGATCAACAATTCTCAAAAATCAATCAAACTAAAGTGTTTTCTCTCTAATACAAAACCTAGAATATTGTGTAGAAACTAGAATAAAGCGTCCCCCCTACTCCTCTCGAAAAGAGGGTTTAATGATCGAATGTTTTCTTTCCGGATCGTGAGGTGCGGGCGCACCAAAAGGAGGTGCGGGCGCACCTTGCTCGAGTGCGGGCGCACCGGACTTCAGGTGCGGGCGCACCTGAGTCTTCTGCCTCAGGGTGGAATTCTCTTCGTCAAATGGTGCGGGCGCACCAGATGAAGGTGCGGGCGCACCCAATTTAAGGTGCGGGGGCACCAGACTTCAGGTGCGGGCGCACCTGAGTCTTCTGCCTCAGGGTGGAATTCTCTTCGTCAAATGGTGCGGGCGCACCAGATGAAGGTGCGGGCGCACCAATGTAGTCTGTTTTGTGCTCCAGAATTGGTCGATGGTGCGGGCGCACCAGTGGCTTGTGCGGGCGCACCATCGTGTGCGGGGCATACCAAGCGCACCTCAGGCTACCTTTCAGCCTCTAGCTCGATCCCTTATGCCATGTCTCGCATTTCTCGACCCCGAAAAGGGCAATACCTGCAATAGAAACACGAACAAACATGGTGAAAGCATATGTGCTAGAAATTCGATCGAAATAGATCGAAAATCTAGCAAAATGTCACTATGACCAAGTATGATCACGTGAATGAAATAGAAGGGAAAAGTGAGGAGAAAGAAGGAAGAAAAGGAGGAAAAGGGAGCTAAAACAAGCCAAAAGAAGGTAATAAAGTGCGTTAGAAACGCACTTATCAAACTCCCCCAAGCTTAGCGTTTTGCTTGTCCTCAAGTAAACCAAAAAAAGGGAAACATGCAACAACCTAACCTATATGCTCTAAATGCAAGGTTACAAACATGACATGTAAGCTAAATGAGTTCATATCAAGATTTAGGAGACCAACCAAACACAAGAGGGAAGATGATTAGGAAGCACAAGAGTGACTCTAAGGTCTCAATCCACCGATCAACCGAGTCTCTTTGAAAGAAAGCTTTCCAAGAATGATTTCTCACTCTTCTCCACTTCCAAGACCCAAGTTTGACTCCTCCCTAGGGATGCTCAACCATAATTGCTCGCCTCTACCATGTTTTGATGACCCTCATCATGACTTGCACAAAATCTCACCCGCCACTACTAAATAGATCAAGTCCAATCTAGGAGTCAACAGGGCTTTGTTAAGGTTGTAACGGGGCTAGGTTAGGGGTGTGGATCATATTCTAGGAATGTGGTGCAAAAGGGTAAGTGGAGTACAAACTAGGGGTAAATACTCCCCCAAGCTAGTCCTAACACTATTCTCAATTAAAGAACTCTCACACATAACCTTGAATTTCACTTGTTTCTTTTTCACTTTGTGAACTTTTTCCTTTTTCTCATCAATTTGATCTTTCTTTCTTTTCATTTTCAATAATAAACCAAAGCGGACAATAAGAACTTTCTTTCTTTTATATCTTTTGTCTTTCATTTTCACAAAATTTTTCAACTTTTACCATCATACAAGCACATTAACTCTCTTTCAACCAAGACTTAATATCAAAACCACTTAACTCAACAAAAACTACACATGTACTCCACTTTGGGGGAAAGTTTGGCCATGACTCATTATGTGGGTTAAGCAAAAATAGGATAGAAAGGCTCGAGATGGGTTGAGAAGCGAATATCATGCGGGTATTCAAGCTTTTGGCTCGAAGCTCCTATTACTAGCAAAAGAAACGCCCTAAATCATTCTCCTAGAGGCTCGTCTTATGTAATCTTGGGGAGCTAAAATGCAAGTCACAAGTTAGGCGATCAATGGTGAGGGTTGTGAGTGAGTCTTACGAGGTTCTTGGCTCTCCTTCGGGATTCATCGCACAAGGGGCAAGGCAATCCATTCATCCAACTCGCCTAATTTCAAAGAGACTCTACCAAAAGTTATTGGTTTCAAAAAGACGCCTAAAGTCACAACAGGGCTTCCAAAATCATCAAGTCTAATATAAGGAAGGTCTTCCAATCAAGTCATGAACTCTTTAGCCACAAATCATGCATGCAACCAAGCTATCCTAATGCAAAATTTTTTTTTTTTTTTTTTTTTTTTTTTTTTTTTTTTTTTTTTTTTTTTTTTTTTTTTTTAAAACAAGACAAAAAGAAACTACCAAAGCACAGCTGTACATGTGAAGAGAAGTCAGCAGGGGTGGAGGATGTCAATACCACAACGAAACAATCACCAATACCAACCGAAAACCAATGAGACCCCTAACTTCTAACCGTCTACGACCCCGAAACTCCCTAAGATATAGACATACAAGCAAGTCCCCCAAGCTTAAGCAAAACTCCGCGCTCGGAGTGGCAAAAGGAGGGAGAGGGAGGGGGGTTAGGAAAAGCTCCTAATAGTTCCCACCATCCCCCCCCATCATAGTAGGATGGGTAGTGGGGGTAAGGACGGAATGAAGGCTCCTCAAATGGCCCTTCTCGAGGGTCGAAAGAAGGGGGGTAGTGGGGATGGTTAGGGAAGGGAGGCTCATGTCCGGAGTGGACATTGGCGAGGTGAATGCGCCAAGCCACCCTAGACACATGGTCCAGGTCGGTGCGGATACCGGCAAGAGTAGCCGTAACCGCATGGTGATTGGCCTCCTGAGAGGCCTGCATCTGCGCTAAGGCTGCCATGACAGAGCCCATGTCGAAAGATTGAGAGGAAGAAGCTTCGGCCACCTCACTCTCAGGAGTGCGGTGGTCGGGCCTCGGACCTCTCGGAACGCGGGGATCGATCTCCATAGGCATGGGCTCGGGGATAGCCCGTGGGATGTCATGGGCAGGGGGAACCCGCCAACGGTTTTCGACGTTAGCTGGGAGGTCCCAAACGAAGTCGGGCCCTATATGACAAGAAGGTCGCCCCCACAAGCGATGCGCTTTTCCTTTTTATAATTGCGCAGAAATTTCATCTCGCCGCAAGCCGGCACCATCCAATCCGTTGGACCGGCCAACGTAGGCATGCCGGCTTCCAAGCGAGCCAAGTCATCGGCCAAGTCAAGGTAAGATGCTAGCCGGGTGACCATGCCACCACAAAGAATCTCCCCACCACCGTTGTACCCCCTGAATTTCCTGCAGTCGGTTGAGGAGGAGAGCAAAAAGTTAATGCGGGCTCTATGGTGAGCCCCGTCGTGGCCAACCAGAGAACCAAGCAGCTCGTCCTTCCGCAACCGCCCGACTTCCCGTTTAGGAAAGATGGTGTAAAACCAACATCCTATGGAAGTATCGAAGAGCAAGGTGGATGATCTCCGACGCTTTGGACGAGTTCGTTCGAAACGAAGTCGTACCGTTGGTGATCTTTGCCCACCACTCTTGCTCATTATATCCCCGCGATGACGCTCAAAGGGGCATCGCAGGGGGCTCCGAGGGTCCATCCCAAACGCCTCACGGAATTCGTCAAAAGACAAGTGCTCTTGTTTGATTAAACATGCGAAATTGAATAGTTAGAGCACTGTCACATTACTTACGTTCAACGTACTCAAAAACTCGAGAGTGAGTTGATCGTAAGTAGGTTCACGAATATCGAGGAAGTCCGATAACCCGACATTAGCTGCCATCTCCCTTATCATCGACTCGATGTTAAGGTAGTTGCAGGTAGTGAGGTCATAGAACTTAGTGGGACGAAACGTGCGCCGAAAGTTGTTGGAAAATTTGTTTATGAGCGGCGTTTGGAAACTTTAGAGCATAAAGGGGAGGGGGATGCGAGCTAGACGAAGGTCCTTGTGAAGAGGACCCCGTCTTTGCTCGCTTAGACCCGGATGAGCCTTCACCACCACTTCTTCCCATGGTGAAAAAGAATATATGTTTGGCAAAAAGGGAAGGAGAAGTGATGATCTGCCGCAAAGACACAACCACAAAGCGGACTCTCTACACAAAGAAACACGCAAAAGAAAAAAAAACAAAAACACAAAAAGAAAAATCAAACCACACAAAAGGGAAAACACAAAAAAAAAAGAAAAATAAAAACTAAGCCTAAGATCTACCAACTAGCCATCCACAGCTTAGTAGCAACAAAGTTGCTAGCAATCAAGAGTTTCACCACTCAAAGAGACTTTCAAGCCAATTTCGCCAAACCAACCACAATTATGCACATAAAGCAACAACACCTCACAATTTCAGCAATGTAGTTCTCACAAAGTAAGAATATTATGAATTTATCACAAACCACAAAAATTGCATATGTTCACCACATCACCAAACACAAAAATGACAAAAGTTCATGAACAATCAAAAGAAATTAGGAAAAACAAGCATGCAATCGAAAAGAAAACATACTAGAAGTCCAATTTAGTAGATTATTGATGAAAAAGCAAAGATTAGAAGGGAGTTACCAACATGGAGATGAAAATCCCCAATTTTGAAACCCTAGAAATCGAATCCTTGCAAAACCCCCTATTTTTGTGCTTTGAATGTTGTAGAGAAGATGGTGATGAAGATTTTGGGGAGATTTGCCCTTGAAAGTCGCCGGAAAAGGGTGTAAAGTCGCCGGATCTAGAGAGGAGGAAGAGAGAGAAAGAGAGTGAGTGTGAGAGAGAGTTTGAAAATGTGAGGAAAAGAGGAGAGAGAGGCCCGAAAATATTGCCCAGCCGGTTTGGTGCGGGCGCACCTCTCCCTGGTGCGGGCGCACCAACCGAAAATTTTTTCAAAAAATACGATTGCTGCGGGCGCACCAACAGGAGGTGCGGGCGCACCTATCCCTTCTGTTTTTTTCAAAAAATATTTCGTAGGCTTTGGTGCGGGCGCACCACGTCGAGGTGCGGGCGCACCAAAGTCTACTGTTTTTGTCAAACTCAGTCGACAGAAGTGGTGCGGGCGCACATTGAACAGGTGCGGGAGCACCTAACCCGTCTGATGTGTACATATTTCGTCTCCAAAACACTCAATTCACTCAACTTCTCATAAAAATTCAGATGTTCCAATGTACCTCTCATGGCTGACTGATAAATCAAAACCGTAACTAACAAAGGAAAAATAAAAGAAATGAAAGAGAGGAAAGAAGAGAAACGGGTTGCCTCCCGTGTAGCGCTTGTTTTAAGTCATTAGCTTGACTAAAAAGGATACATCCATCATGAGAGTTGCTCAGGTGAGCGAAGAATCAAGCAACCAATGGAGCCAACAGCATGCGAATCATGGTAGAGCTTTAAACGTTGACCGTTCACCCAGAATGGACCGTTCTCACCCATAACCTCATAAGCCCCATAAGGAGTAGTCTTCAACACGGAGAAGGGACCCGACCACTTTGACTTTAACTTTCCGGGGAAAAGCTTTAGTCTTGAGTTGAACAACAAGACTTTGTCCCCAATCCGGAAATCTCGTTGTTGAATCCGGTTGTCGTGCCATTTCTTCGTTTGCTCTTTGTATAGTCTAGAACTCTCATAAGCGTCAAAACGAAATTCCTCCAGTTCTACTAGCCTTTCTTTTCGAGCTTCTCCCGCCAAGTGTAGATCCATGTTGAGCTCCTTAACTGCCCACCAAGCCTTGTGCTCAAGCTCAACCGGCAAATGACATGCCTTGCCATACACAAGGCGATAGGGAGTGGTGCCTATGGGCGTCTTAAAAGCCGTGCGAAGAGCCCAAAGAGCGTCATCAAGTTTCAAAGACCAATCCTTTCGTGTCCTATTGACCACACGCTCAAGAACATTTTTAACCTCTCGATTCGAAACCTCAACTTGGCCTTGTGTTTGGGGGTGGTAAGGAAGACCTACTTTGTGATTCACCCCGTATTTGTTCAATAAGGCTTCTAATTGCTTTTTGGCGAAGTGTGAACCACCATCACCGATCAATACACGGGGCACCCCAAATCGAGGGAAGATGATCTTCTTCAAGCTTGGTGACTACCTTATGGTCATTGGTGGGAGAGGCAATGGCTTCCACCCATTTGGTCACGTAGTCGACCGCAACAAGAATATATACATTCCCACAGAAGGAACGAATGGGCCCATAAAATCGACCCCCGGACATCAAACGGCTCAACCTCAAGAATGTTCCGTTGAGGCATCTCGTGTCGCTTTGTGATGCCACCACTCCGTTGACATCTATCACAAGCCACCACAAATGTTCGGGCATCCTTATGCAATGTTGGCCGAACATACCACATTGGAGCACCTTAGCAACAGTTTTGCTTGCTCCACCATGTCCTCCACATGCCAAAGTATGGCAATGATGCAAAACCGAGGCCATCTCATGATTAGGAACACACCTCCTAAACATGCCATCAGCACACTTCTTAAAAAGGAGCGGGTCATCCCAAGAGAACCTCGAGACTTCTTTAAAGAACCGCTTCCTTTGTTTGGAAGTAAAACCATGAGGTTCAATCCCACAAGCGATAATTTGCATAATCAGCGAACCATGGAACCTCATTGTTCATAATGGCGAACAAGGCTTCTTCTCTCAAATCGTCCTCGATGGGAATCTTCTCCGCATTGTCGGGAGGGAGGCGTGAAAGATGGTCGCCTACCACATTCTCCGTCCCCTTCTTCTCTTTCATCTTAAAATCAAACTCCCGAAGAAGCAACACCCACCTAATGAGCCTAGGCTTAGCATCCTTCTTACTCATCAAATACCGGACCGCAGAATGATCCGTATACACCACTCGCCTTATTACATGTCAAGTAGGAACGGAACTTCTCAAAAGCAAATACCACGGCCAACATTTCCTTTTCCGTAGTTGCATAGTTTCGTTGAGCATCATCCGTAGTCCTACTTGCATAGGCTATCACATGTAGCCTCCCTTCCTTGCGTTGCCCAAGAACAACTCCCACTGAAAAGTCACTAGCATCGCACATTAGTTCAAAAGGCAAGCTCCAATCCGGAGCTTGCACAATGGGGGCAGAAGTAAGGGCTTTCTTAAGAGTTTCAAAAGCCTTAGTACAAGACTCATCAAACGCAAAATCAACATCTTTCGAAGTAGATTCGTCAATGGTTTGGCTATTTGAGAGAAATCCTTGATGAAACGTCGGTAAAAACCAAGCATGTCCAAGGAAAGCACGAACTCCCGTCACCGAGTTCGGTGGCGAAGCTTCTCAATAACCGAAACCTTTGCCGGATCTACTTCAATACCCTTTTTCGACACTTTATGCCCAAGTACAATGCCTTCCTCGACCATAAAGTGACACTTTTCCCAATTCAGTACAAGGTTCGTCTCTTGACACCTTTTTAACACAAACTCAAGATTAACCGGACATGTGTCAAAAAGACGAACCACACACACTAAAGTCGTCCATGAAGACTTCAATGGAATCTTCTAGCATATCAGAGAAGATTGCTGTCATACACCTCTGAAAAGTGGATGGGGCATTACACAAACCAAAGGGCATCCTTCGATATGCAAATGTCCCATACGGACAAGTAAAGGTGGTTTTCTCTTGGTCATCCCGGATGAATGGGGATTTGAAAGAATCCGGAATAACCATCAAGAAAACAGAAGTGTGAATGACGAGCAAGCCTCTCCAACATTTGGTCAATGAAGGGAAGGGGAAATGATCTTTCCGGGTGGATTTGTTCGGCTTCCTGTAATCAATACGGACTCTCCACCCAAAGGATCCTAGTTGAGATTGTTTCTCCTTTCTCATTCTCAACTATAGTCATGCCTCCTTTTTTGGAACCACGTGAATCGGGCTCACCCACTTGCTATCTGAGATAGCATAAATGATTCCCGCGTCACGTAGTTTCAAGATCTCCTTTATAACAACCTCTTTGAGGTTGGGATTGAGCCTTCTCTGATGCTCGATGGAGGAGGCATTACTATCGATGAGATGGATACGATGCATAGCAAGAGAAGGGCTTATCCCCTTAAGGTCATCAATCGAATACCCAATGACATCCTTATATTTTTGCAAAATTCCAATCAGTTTTGATATAGAAATGTCATCAAGACTCGAATTGACAATAACAGGATAAGTACATGCATCATCAAGAAAAACATATCTAAGAGAGGAGGGAAGGGGTTTGAACTCTACCTTGGGAGGAGGCTTAGAACACTCCTCTTTTTCAGTGGATGATGCAGCTAGAACCTCAAACGCCTCATATTGCGTGTCCTCTTCCATGTCCAAGTTAAGGGTGTCGGAAAGTGCAGCATACAAATCGCTCCCAGAATCATCCACACTCATGGTGTCCTCCACCTCATCTTCCACTAGGCTTACCCGGCAAATTTTCTCCATCATAGGCCTCTTCGTGTCTTAGAGAACTCGAACACCACCCGCTCATTAGCTACCTCAACCGTGATTGTGTCGTTTTTGCAGTTTATCACGGCACCCAAAGTCTTCGAGCTTCTCTTCCCGAAATAAGAGGAGTCTCGGGATCTTCCTCCATATCCATCACCACAAAGTCGCATGGTACAAACACATGCCCGACTTGAATCGGTATATCCTCCAACTCACCACAAGGGACTCTCACAAGGTGCGGTCCGCCAATTGAATCGTTTTGCGCGTAGGATGAAGAAGAAATTTCAGGTGCTTTGCAATAGAAAGAGGCATCAAATTGACACTAGCTCCCGGATCGGCCGTGCACCCTTAGGTTCTAAGTCACCTATCTTCACCGGCAAGGTGAAACTCCCGGGATCTCTTTGCTTCTTGGGCATAGTTCGTTGCACAAGAGCACTCACTTGGTAAGGTAGGGAGATAAGCTCATCTTCAAGTTTGCGCTTATTGGAGAGGATATCTTTCAAGAATTTAGCATAAGCCGGCATTTGAGACATAGCCTCAAGGAATGGAATGTTGATTTGCGGGCTCTTCATCACATTCGAAATTTAGTGAACTTGTCACTCAACTTTCTCTCTACCAACCTGTGAGGATAGGGAACCGGAGGCACATAGGATTTGGTTGGTGGAGGTGACGGCAATGTATTTTTGTCACCAACTTGAACATGTGACTCATCCTTCTCCTCAACGTCCTCTTTCTCGGTTTCCTCGGCTCCATCCTCCTTCTCAACAATCTCGACTTCTCCATCCTCGCTCTAACTCCCCATTCGGCATCTTAGGACCCGCATAACTTGTTCCCGACCTCAAATGAATGGCTTTGGCTTGATGGAGGTTGGGGTTGGGAATGGGTTGGCCTGGAAGTTGATTTGTGGGGGTGGAGGGATTCTTCTCGCTACTTGGGCAATTTGGGTTTCAAGCATTTTGTTGTGGGCTTGTAGCTCTTGAAACCTTTGCTCATGGTTTTGGAGAATTTGGTTCATGGATTGGAGTTGTTGGAGAATTTGGAGAGAGGTGGGATCGGAAGATGGTGTAGGTTCGGGATTTTGTTTGGGGAAAGGAAGGTTGGAGGGAGGTTTTGGGTTGTTGGTCCTTTGATGTGGAGCTTGGTATGTGTTTGACCCTTGTGAGGAGGAACCACCTTGGTTATAGTTTTGGTTTTGGTTATACCCTTGCGCAAACCCTTGGTTGTGAGCTTGGTTGTACCCTTGTTGAGGTTGATTCCATCCTTGTTGAGGTTGGTTGAATCCTTGGGTGTAGTTTTGTTGAGGTTGTCTCCAACCTCCTTGTTGATTGTTCCTATACCCTTGATTCCCCGATATCCATCTCCTCTTGCATTGATTGCCGCCACATGCTCCGAATGGGTACCTCCACAATAAGAAGTATCATGGTTAGTACCACCACAAATATCACAAGAAAAAGAGTTTACTTGTGAAGGAGTAGACGATGCAAGATTGATCTTGGAGAGCTTCTTATCGAGTTGGTCCATCTTAGCTTGAATTTGATCCATGGGATCAATTTCAAACTTTCCGCTCTTCTTAGGTTGAGCACCTCTTCGTCTTCCACCCCATGAGTAGTTCTTGATCACCTCCTCGATTGTGGACTCAAGTTGTCCTTGCGGGATCTTAGATAGTTGACCTCCCGCTCCAAAGCATCAAGATTGGCCCGTGAAATCGGATCAAGACCATCATAGAAGAATCGCATTAGTAGATTCTTGTTGAACTCATGGTGTGGGCATGAACGGATCATCTCCTTGAACCGCTCCCAAGCTTCGGCAAGTGTCTCATCGTTCTCTTGCTCAAATGAGGAGATCTTCCTCCTTATGTCCGCAGACTTCCACTCCGGGAAGTATTTCTTCAAGAATGCCATCGTGACTTCTTCCCATGTAGTGAGGGAATTAGCAGGCAAGCTCTTGAGCCATGACTTTGCTTTTCCGGTAAGAGAGGACCGGAACAGTGCATCTTGATGTAGTCGGGAGAGACATCATTAGTGGTTATCATGGCACGATCTCTAGAAACCTGTCGAGATGGTCTAGAGGATCTTCATCCGACCCCCCCACAAAACGCTCTGCTTTCACCATCCGAGTATACCGAGGGTGAATGCTGAAATTTGTAGTGGTGGTAGGGAGTCGAATTCCACCTTGAAGAACATAGGAACCCGGATTTCCGAAATCCCTAAACAGTTGTGGATTTGCTTCACCCATTTCCGATTCAACTTCACTTGATGTACTTGAGATTGGTGAAGAAGGCTCGGAACCCAAAGTCGATTTCCCAAATTCTTCCGAAGCTTTCGCAACGTACGGTCGATTTCAAGATCTAGAGGCAATGTGGGTGAACCGTGAGTTCTTCTTCTCATGTAACACAACAAAGCTAAGCGAGAGGATTAGCAAATAACAACCACAGTTAAAAAGAAAATAAAAGAAGAATCAACTAAGCAAACTAAACTAAAATATACTTCATTCAATAGCACGACTTCCCCGGCAACGGCGCCATTTTGATAAGAGGTTTTTAGTGTGTCGTTAAGGCACTAAAAACCGCTTCCCAAACAATATTTGTAGTCCTAACAAGCAATTACTAAGAGAATAGTAAGGGCAAGTCAAGGGTCGATCCACAGGGAAATTGGGATTGATTAGAGTCTATCTAGTCTAGACTACCTAATTGAAAGGTATTTGGGGGTTTAAAAGATGTTTGGTAACAATTAAGACTATCTATCGGCTAGAACAAGCAAAAATCACGAGTTTAAATATCAAATAAAGACACTAGAGTTAAGGCTACTAGTATGAATAAGAACGGATGATGATTGTTAATGCGATTGTGAAGCAACAAAGACGATTATGCAAGGTTTAGTTCTCCTCTAAAATACTTGAGTCCTCTCTCGAATGGTCCTCAAGAGTAATCGCTTAATCTATCAACTAAATCCTCTCTCGAATGGTCTTTAGTTAATTGATTAAGAGATTCGATAAGTTTGGAAAACCCCTAATGAAGGATCCCCTTAATTTCCACCCAATATCTTGGTATAGAAATTAAGTTGATTCTTGGGGATGATAAAAGAGTTCAAAATCCGATTTAAGAACATTTGAAATCAAAATACCAAAGTATAAATGTGATCAATATCTATCCTAAGGTCTCAAAACACCAAGATCAATGCATAAACTTCTCCATACATCACAATCACATCAACAACATTTTTAAAACCCTAATTCATACTTTCACCCTAACCCTAGATATGAAACTACTCACTAATCATGGAGTTAAAGCAATTAAACAAAGAATCTATGACTAATCTAAGGTTAAACATGATTAAGAAATTATTAAACTAATAGAAATCGCAATTATTAAACTAAGAGAATGAAGATCTTAAATAATATGAGAACATAAACAAACACCAAGAGAATGAAATAAAAACTAAAACTTTGAATTGAATTGAATGAAAAGTACCTTGAATGTATTGGAAATCACAAACTATGATCAACAATTCTCAAAAATCAATCAAACTAAAGTGTTTTCTCTCTAATACAAAACCTAGAATATTGTGTAGAAACTAGAATAAAGCGTCCCCCCTACTCCTCTCGAAAAGAGGGTTTAATGATCGAATGTTTTCTTTCCGGATCGTGAGGTGCGGGCGCACCAAAAGGAGGTGCGGGCGCACCTTGCTCAGGTGCGGGCGCACCAGACTTCAGGTGCGGGCGCACCTGAGTCTTCTGCCTCAGGGTGGAATTCTCTTCGTCAAATGGTGCGGGCGCACCAGATGAAGGTGCGGGCGCACCCAATTTAAGGTGCGGGCGCACCAGACTTCAGGTGCGGGCGCACCTGAGTCTTCTGCCTCAGGGTGGAATTCTCTTCGTCAAATGGTGCGGGCGCACCAATGTAGTCTGTTTTGTGCTCCAGAATTGGTCGATGGTGCGGGCGCACCAGTGGCTTGTGCGGGCGCACCATCGTGTGCGGGGCATACCAAGCGCACCTCAGGCTACCTTTCAGCCTCTAGCTCGATCCCTTATGCCATGTCTCGCATTTCTCGACCCCGAAAAGGGCAATACCTGCAATAGAAACACGAACAAACATGGTGAAAGCATATGTGCTAGAAATTCGATCGAAATAGATCGAAAATCTAGCAAAATGTCACTATGACCAAGTATGATCACGTGAATGAAATAGAAGGGAAAAGTGAGGAGAAAGAAGGAAGAAAAGGAGGAAAAGGGAGCTAAAACAAGCCAAAAGAAGGTAATAAAGTGCGTTAGAAACGCACTTATCAACCATCACGAGCAACAAACACTTTGTTCTCTTGACGATTATAGAAGTAATAACCCCTTGTCTCTTTTGGGTATCCCACAAAGAGACATTTATCTGAATTGGGTGCAAGTTTGTCTGAAAGTAAACGTTTTACATAGACCTCACATCCCCAGATCTTAAGAAAAGACAAGTTTGGAGTTTTTCCATTCCATAACTCATATGGAGTCTTTTCCACGACCTTTGACGGGCTCTCGTTTAGTGTGTGTGCAATTTTTCGAGAGCATATCCCCAAAAAGAAATCGGAAGATCAGCAAGACTCATCATTGATCGAACCATATCCAATAAGGTCCGATTCCTCCTTTCAGATACACCATTTAACTGCGGTGTTCTTGGTGGAGTCAATTGTGAAAGAATTCCACAACCCTTCAAATGATCATCAAACTCTTGGCTCAAATATTCGCCACCACGATCGGATCGCAGTGCTTTAATTGTCTTACCAAGTTGATTTTGCACTTCATTCTGGAACTCTTTGAATTTATCAAAAGATTCCGACTTATGTTTCATTAAGTAGACATACCCATATCTACTCAAATCATCAGTGAAGGTAATGAAGTAATTAAACCCTCCCCTTGCCTTTGTGCTCATAGGACCACAAACATCTGTATGTATGAGGCCCAAGAGATCGTTGGCCTTTTCACCCTTTCCAATAAACGGTGACTTTGTCATTTTCCCCATCAAGCATGATTCACATACATCAAATGATTCAAAATCAAATGATGGAAGAATACCATCCTGTTGTAACTTTTGGATGCGCTTTTGGTTTATATGACCCATTCGACAATGCCAAATGTAGGTTAGGTTTGATTCATTTGATTTTTGTTTCTTGCTATCTATGTTATAGACTTGTAATGACCTATCAAGCACATATAAGCCATTTATCAATTTAGCACTAGCATAGAACATATTATTGTAAGAAATGGAACAACATTTGTTCTTAATTTCAAAACAAAACCCTTCAGAATCCAATACAGAAACAGAAATTATGTTCTTAGTTATAGAAGGAACAAAATAACAATTATTTAATTCTAAAACAAAGCCAGATGGCAAATGCAGACTATAGCTTCCTATGGCAAGTGCAGCAACCCGTGCTTCATTTCCAACGCGAAGCTCTACCTCGCCCTTTGCCAGCCTCCTACTTCTTTTTAGTCCCTGCACATCATTAACTATGTGAGAACCACAGCCGATATCCAATACCCATAAAGAAGTAGAAGTCAAATTGATTTCTATAACAAATATACCTGAAGTGGAAGCCCCATACTTTTTTTCTTCCAAGTATAGAGGGCAGTTCCTCTTCCAGTATCCTATCTTGTGACAATGGAAGCACTTGCTTTCCGCGGCCACCTTTGGCTTGGCGGTTGGCTTAGGTTTTTCAGCAACAACGACAACTTGCTTGCCTTTGTCCTTCTTTCCTGCCCATTTCTTCTTAAAACCCTTTCCCTTCTGAACCATTAGAACCTCTTTCTTAGGTTCTTTAGGCATATTCCTCTCAGCATTGACCAACAACCCGTGCAGCTCTTGCAAAGTATTTTCAGACTCATTCATGTTGAAGGTCATCCTGAACTGATTGAAGCTGTCACGCAATGAGTGGAGAATAATGTCAGTAGCCAACTCAACCCTGTAAGGGAATCCAAGTCGTTCCATGTTTTCGAAAAGACCCATCATAGCGAAAACATGGGGGCCAACAGCTTGACCCGGCTTCATGTGACATTCTAGTATCTCTCTATTAGTCTCATACCGCTCAACTCGGGCTTGTGTTCGAAACATAGCCCGCAGCTCTTGCATGATGGTATAAGCATCCTTGGTTTCGAACCTCCTTTGGAGGTCCGGCTCCATGGCTGCTATAATCAAGCAAGTGATCGGTACAGACCTCTCATTGGCCTGCTTGGCACGACGTTTGTCGGCTTCAGACGATTCATCAGTAATCACAGGAAGTGGGGTTTCTAAGACATCCTCTCGACCCTCAGACCTCAATACGAGTCTTAGGGTTCTTTCCCAGTTGATGAAATTTTCACCATTCAGCCTGTCCTTTTCAAGGAAAGGACGAATGTTGAAAACAAAGTTGTTGTTGTTGTTAGACATAGTATCTACAGACAGAATAAAACAAAGTTCATTATTATGTTTATAAAACAACCTAAAACATGCAAAGGTTTCTAGGTTGATTACCTATTCAATTTTAATGTCCCATTTGAATAAGTAATTACAAGATCCTATCAACATGCAACACTAAGCAGACGGAGGCCTTATCTTAACGTTACATTCTCAAGGTAAGTAAACTCCTTTACTAATTATAACACTTTATAATTCTTGTTTAGATTGGTAAACATCGCATGCTTAACTATCTCTTGCTTCAAAACCCAAAACGCTTTTGATGATTTTGTTAAGGATAACCAAACTAAGTAGTAAAATTCGCAATTTTACCTTATCTCCCAAAATTAATGATAATACCCTGCGGAGGCATGACCTATTACTATTAATTAAGGGTTAATAAGCACTTTATGTTTGGAAAAGCTAACCTTAATATTTACGGGACCTAAGTTTATTATGTTGTTATGAATTAGTGAACTCTAGTGCATTGATAACCAACATACAATAAACTTATAAGCATTTTAAATAATAATAAAATGCAAAAAATAAATATGATCTAGTATGGCCCCTAATCCTAAGAACTAAGCATCATGGGCTCCCCCTTGGACTCTTCATGGATCTCCATCCATGTTAGCCATGGGCCTTCTCTTGATGGGCTCGTCTTTGGATTACATAAGAATCAAAATAATTTAAATAATAGCTAAATTAAATAAATTACAAAAATACTTAACGATACGCAGATCGTATTTAAATTACAAGAATACATCACGATACGCGGATCGTATTTTCTAACTTAAATTTGGGCCATACTAGTCATTCATAGCAATTATATCAAATATAAAATGCCACATAATAATATCACATATTATACTTGCCAATAATCAAAATAACAAATATTCTTAATTAAAGCAAGAGGATAAAATTTTTAAGTAATTCCTAACCACCTAAAATTCTATCCTAGAAAATCTAGCCTACTAATTTTAATTAGATTAAAGAATAAAATTATGGAATTAATTTATGACCCAGTCAAAATTAACATAATTAACTTAATTGGAATTTACTTAATTATCTCAAAAAAAACTGTTTTACAAAATTTCAAAAAAAAAAAAATTTGTTGAGATACAAATTGCCCGTAAAAAACGCTGCTGTTTCAAAATTTTTTTTTTTTTTTTTATTAAAATCGTGGAATCACGGCCAGAAGACAAAGGCTGCGCGCTGCCATCCCACGCTAGAACCGCACACCGCAGAACTCCGGCCACCCCTAGTCGGGGGCTCCGCCGGGACTCGCCAAAGAACCTCTCCTTGAGCCGACACCGGCAACAACCTCGCCCGGCGCCCGGCCGCGCCCAGAAGACGGCTGGCTGCGCGCACGTCGAGCGTGCGTCACGGCGTGGCCGCCGCCACCACCGGCCTTCGACGACGCCCGGCCAGCCGTCTCGTCCATTCCCCCGCCGTCGTACGCACGACAGGACCACCGGAGCGACCACCGGTGGGTCGCTCCTCTTCCTCCTTAATTAATTAATTTTTTTTTTCTTGTTTTATTGGAAGAAAATTAAGATTACAACATTTGTAAAATTATTTTAGTGATCTTAATTAAATTAAACATAAACTCTTTTATGCCTAATTCAGAAAATTAAATCAAAATCTCCATTTTAATTAATTTTAGGGTTATTCACATAAATCAATCTCTAATTCATATGAAACTCTTTTCACATGAATTAATTTTCTTACATAAACAAATGTAAACATGAAAATCAGATTAATAATATGAATTTAATATTCAAAATAAAACCAGAATTTAAATTTCGAAAATTAGGGTTGAATTTTCAAAAAAATTCGGCCACTTTATATTGAAAAATTAAGCAATTAAATCTCCATTTAATCAATTCCAATTAATTATTCATTCCATAATTCAATTCCTCCCCTTAATCAAATTAAAATAGTGAAGAACACATCAAAATAAATCTAATTATTATGACCAAAAATTATATGCAAGAGGCTAAAACTGATACCACTGTAGGATTCTATAAGTACTATAAGCGGAATTTCATGAATCATATTCATAAGCACTTAAAACAGGATCTCATGCATATACATTCAAGGATCACATAATAGTTAAGAATTAACCTTTGACGCGTGATTTCCACAAAGCTCTTCGAGATCCGGAGATAGAACCGCAATTGAGATTCCTCTACTAGATCCACGAATCCAGATCAACGCTCCACCAATGCTAGTTGGAAGGAAGAGGGACTCTTCAATTTCTTAGAGCAGTATTACGTAGCTTTGAAAGAGAGAAAAGAGGAGAGAGAAAATAATGAGAGAATAAACTGACTGCTTTATTTTCTCACCCCACACCTAATTATAGGAACTAATTAGGTTAGGAGTCCTCTCTCCTTTTCTTTCTCCTTGGCCGGCCACCCCTAGAGTCCTACATGGGCTCTAGGTCATTCTTTTATTGATCCGGATTGTGTAAGTGTGACCTTGTAGGATCCATCTAATTGGGCTTCGGGTTTATTATTTACTAAACCTGAAGTTCTATAGCATCCTCTAGCAAGACGTATAGACGACCCAATTTAATGAATTTATTATCTCCATAATATGATCCATGTTATATTTAGTAATTGCATTAGAGTCAAGGACACAATTCCTTCAGTATGGAAGTTATGTCAACACTGCGTGTTTTTGTTGTTGTGAATTGAGATACTTTGAAGAAAATTAGAAAATCTCATGTGTTATGACTGCACTCAAAACACCACTCACTCTGGTCATGCCAAAAGTCGTGCTCATAGATCTATAAAAGTAATGATATAGAAGTTAAGGATATAAAATATAAATTCATATGAGTTTAGATTTTTCTATATATTACGTGAATTCAATAATTGTGAAATAAACGCTTGTAGATCTTGGGAGTATTTATTTTCCCCACTGTTTCAGGGAGGCCAATTAGGTAGCGGACTTCCTGGCCCACAATTTAAAAGTCATTCATGTCGTTCTCTTTATCACTGGTTTGAACTCGTTGACCTTAATTTTCTCTCTATCATCGGCAAGGATGTTTTAGGTTGGTCCTATTTAAGGGACTAGCCTAGGTTTCTCTTCTTTTTTTTCGAAACCCCCCTATTAGTAGTATAGATGACGATCTAGAAACATTGTGGCATTAAAAGATGACATTCTTGTGTTTTTGCTTAATATATTGGAAATATGAGAAATCTAGATAGAGAGACGAAGTGACGATAATTGGTTATATACAATATAGAAATCCTAACAGATTAATCAGATCAAATCTTTTTTTATTAAATTATCGTTTAAAAAGTCATAAGGAATGAGGGTACAACAATGAACCTAATTAAGGTAGGAATAGGAGATAAGAAAACACTCCTTAACTCAATACAAGATTTTCCTAAATATTATTTTAACCTAGATAATATCCTAACCATCCCTCCCCCAAGTTGGAGCAGGTTGATTAAAGATGCACAACAAGGAAAGTAAAGTATATATGCAAACTTGCGTTTGCCAAGAGTTTTGGTGAAGATATCAGCTAACTAAGTCGTACTCATTTTTGTTGAGCAAAATGTAACACCCCAAATTTTTCTCTTTCTAGAAAATATATTTTAATATAAAAATCCTTGAGAAACTTGAGATTATTACCGCCACGTGATAACATTAAAGGTTAGAATACTAAAACTAACTGAACTTTAAACTAACGGTTATTACACCAAATACCCCTGACAAAAAAAAATTATTCACCAAATACCCCCACTTTTTTCAAAATTCACCAGATACCCCTGACCTTTAAAAAAATTCACTAGATACCCCTGACCTTTAAAAAAATTACCCAAAATGTTCTTTTGGCTAACGGACTCTAGTGCTCCGTTAACTAATTAACACTAAAAAAACTATAATTAACCCTAAAAAACTCTAATTAATCCTAAAAACTATAATTAACCCTAAAAACCCAAGTAACCCTAACCCACCCCCACCCCACACCCCCCCCCACGCAGCAACCCCCCCCCACGCAGCTCCCCCCCCGCAGCCCCCCCCCCACACGCAAAACCCCTCCCGCCACGCAGCCTCCCTTCCCCATGCCCCACTCCCCTTCACGCAGCCCCCTCCCCCGCACGCAGCCCCAACCTCCGTTCTGTTTTTTCAACTTTTGCGTTTTTCGAAGGAGTATTTCACCAGCCGAGTTTGCCCCGAATTTGATGTGTTTTTTGCCCTGTGTTTGCCCGACGAGTTTCTTCTACTTTTCGGTTTACCCCGAATTTGATGCGGGGTGGGGGTGATGGGCTCGGGATTTGATGCGGGGTGGGGGTGGTGGGCTCGGGATTCGAAGGGGGAGGCGCGGGCTGCGACTGCAGGGGGAGGGGGGAGGGGGCGCGGGCCGCAGCTGCTGGGGGAGGGGGCTGCGTGGGAGGGGAGGGGGAGCTGCGGGGAGGGGGGCCGGTGGGGCTGGGGTTGTTGGGGCGGGTGGTGAACTGGGGGTGGGGTTGGTGGGGGGTGGGGGGTTGGTGGGTTAAGGGAGAAAGGGTTAGGGTTAGTTAGGGTTAATAAGGTTGACTTAGGGCTAATTAGGTTGACTTAGGGCAAACTTATGAAATAATGCTAACGGAGGACTAACGTCCGTCAACAAAAGGGTATCTGGTGAATTTTTTTAAAGGCCAGGGGTATCTAGTGAATTCTGAAAAAAGTGGGGGTATTTGGTGAATAAATTTTTTTGTCAGGGGTATTTGGTGAAATAACCATTAAACTAATGCAGCGAAATAACTGAAATAACTAACTCTTTATTGAAATAAACTTTATTATTCAACTATGATAAAAATGGAAATTTAGAGAATAAAAATAACAACAACTAGGCTAATTGTTATTCCTCACCAGCTCCACCATTTGAAGTATGCATCATATCAACATATAAATTTTGCTCGCCAAAATAGGGTCATCATAGGGACAAAGCCATAAAACAAAACAAAACAAATATAAAAGCGTGTTAGTAAAAATACTGAGTACATGTATATGCGGAGTATTAAAACACTTTATTTAATTAAACATTTGAAATATTTAATTTCGAAAAGCCTTCCTTGGATACTAGTAATACTTATATAATATAAATTATATAACTTTAATAAAAATCATTTTCCTTGCCTAGGTACCTTTCCTAAAGTGTGCACACCCCCTAAGTTTAGTATTCCTTACTGAGTCTATTATGAGGATTGAGGGGTTACTACCTTATCCACATGACTTATACAAAAATTATATGCGTAAAACATAATAGCTATCGTTCTTACTAATAAATAACAAGCCATTGCTTGGGTAATAATAAGAATAATAATAATAGCTAATAAATAACAAGTCGTTGCCTCTTTATAATTGCGATCATAAAAGATCATATATCTAATAAAAGTCCTTCGGAAATAATCCTCCTTTTAAAAAAATTCTTAGAAACTTAGCCATATAAAGGCATAAATAAAATAATTCGCTCAAGAAGTAACCTTTGAAAATTAAATAATCGTTCAAAAACACTCCTATTTAAACAAAACATGAATTTAAAGATCAAACTCCTTCTAAAATATTTGTATATAGATAATTCAATTATCAAACTTTATAATAATATTAAATTAAAGACATGATTCAAAGTTCATAAATAAAATTCGTAAACATTCAAACATGTTCATACAAAACACATGAAGTTCATAATAAAACTCATAAAAACATGCACTTCAATCCAAAATATTTTCCAAAAAACATGATAATATGCTTGCAAAACAATTATTAAAGATCTACATATACACGCACCTTGGAAATTAAAAGACTACTAATGGAGAAGATAAAGGGTAGGCTAAGAGAGAGAGTTTAAACTTAAGAAAAAAGATGTATTTCTCAAATTTGGTGTGAAAAATATGAGGAGTGGAGTCCCCTATATATACTAGTTGGGTAGGTAGAGTCGTACTAGGACTAGGAAACTAAAAGATAGGTTTAAGAAAAAAGATAAACTATTCTAGCTAAGATCTAACTAATATATACTATCATCCAACTAAGATTAGGAAAATATATAAATTATCTCACAAAACATAATTCTAGAAGGTTAAATGAATTCAAAAGATAAGTAAAAGGATAAAAATACCAAAGTTGATAAACATAAGTTACAACCTAGAGAGGGAGAGGTGGTAGCTCAGTGGAGTACCACCCCGAATTCCTGGGCATTGCCCAGGGTTCGAATCCTCATCCCAACAACAGTATGTTGGGCATTTACTTCTGGGTTGTTTAGCCTTGTACCCAGCCACTGAGCTGGTGTGCCCTGCATGCTAGTAGCCTAGCAGGGGTTGGTTTTCGGGTCAATTATCTTTCCTAATAAAAAAAAAAAGTTACAACCTAGAGCTCACTCGCGTGAGTTTATGGCTGCCACGAATTTATTTTTTTTTTAAAAAAAAAAATCTTTTTGGATTTTTTAAAAAACATTTTAAATATTGACAAAGTACTTAGATTTAAAATTAGTAAACTTAGGCCCAAAATCCATTTCGGCGAAAATTTATTTTAAATACCCAAATCTTTTTAAAAGCCTCTTTTAAAAGCCTTTAAATATATAACAAGTTTTTTTAATAAATAAAAGTCTTTTTAATAGTCAAAACTTTTCTAAAAATATAAATATTAACTTACTAAAATACGAAGTATTACAAGGCTCATATCAAGTATTGGCTTTTCTTGAGCAAAGGCGCGCTCATATTACATCAATCTCCTCTCTCATAGCACAAGGAGAACCGATAAACCTGTCTTGCAAAGTAGGGAGAGGCAGATAATACACATTGTCTTATGGTACAAGGTTAAATAAGACACAAATTATTAGATTGGCACTCTAATTTTAATATGAAATTAGACAAACCCAAGCTTACATGCTTCTAACAAGCCCATTTCATTTCACTATAATCCAACACTATTCATAGACATCTCGCACCAACCTAGTCATCCCTTCTCCTTTCCTTCCTTTGTTACCCTTTAAATCTCGAACTATAGCATTCAATTTTTAAAAATTAACCAGGCAGTTTTACCAAATGGATTAAATTAGTTACTAAATGGATTATAAAATGTGATGACTGAATGGATTCAGCTGGTCACTAAATAGATTAAATGATCCCTAGATAGATTAAATTAGTCGCTATATTCACAAAGGTGACCTGTTCCCTTCTAAATATTGGGTTTGGGACGTGCCTAATTTTAAATTGTAGACGATCTCTTACAAGACCAACTGCAAACAAGAAGCCTTATCTCACGTAGACTCACGATATAGGGAAAGCCAAAAAAATTACCAATTAGCTGAGGGACGTTATTTTGTCGAACCTCGTACCAAATACCTTATATTGAGGGAAGCCATATTCTTTTTAACCTCTTGTCACATATATCAATTTATTGGAAACACCATTCTTTTTGACGAGAACACTATTCTTTTCGAATTCACCATATATTTTAACAAAACAAGAACACAATTCTTTTTGAACCTTTCTTTTTTATGAGAACGCCGTTTTTTTGGAACCTTTCTTCTTGATGATAATGTTATTATTATATATATTATTTAGTATTAGACAACCACATGCCTAATTTAGTGTATAATATTAAATACCTAATGCTTAATGCATTAGCATTGATACTCAATAATCTAATGGTGATAATAGCAAATCCTAGTATTTTTTTTAAAAAAAAAACTCTTCAACATCTTGTAAGCTCTCTAATTAACACCACTAACCATCTAATTGCATCGGTTATATATTTACACATCAACCAAATTTCAGAAACAAGATTATATAAAATCTTTTCCACTAATTATATATTTATACATATGTACTCTATCAAAACCGAAGGTTACATTGTGAATTATTTATATTCTGCGTAATTCCGTATGGTGGAAAATCTTTTTTCTTATTTTAGATCGTGACCCTTAACTTTGTATAAAATAACTAACATGACCTTATTTTCTTAAAATCCATTAATAAACTGAAATTTAAGTAAGAAAAAAAGTTTTTTTTTTGAAAAAAAAATTGTTTCCTTTTTCCTTTATGTTTTCAATGTGGTAGGATCTTTCTCTCCTAACTCTAATCTTCATAATTATCCGCCACTTTGTTAAAGGCGCTAAACACTTTGTAATGACACCACTTATTTTATGTACATTCCATTTGAATTTACTTGTTTTCAGATGTTGTAAGATTCTCTTGCATTATATGATGAATACATTATTGGACCTACACACACAGGCCCACACCGGAGAAGAGAGTAACCACACACAAGCCCAGATGAGGTTCCGTCCTAAAACCAATTGGCAATAGGAGGAGTAGCCCATTAAGCTTATATGTTAGTCATTCTCTCTCTTTTTCTTCAATGTGGGACAAGCTCACATGTGGGTTAACACCTTAAAACTCCCCCTCACATGTGAGCCCATCTGAAATAACACCCCTACATGGGGCCAACACTATTACTGGGCCCTCTCCTTATGGGAACAGCAATGTGTCAGGATCGTCCTGCTCTGATACCATGACAAATTCACAGAAAATTTAAGAGAAAACGGCTTAATGAGCCTTTACCATTAACCACATTATAAAGGCTTACAACATTAATCTAAGTTGCCAAAAACTCCTAACAAGATATATACAAAAATATTCACAAAATATATCTAACTTAACATAAATATATCCTAACACTCCCCCTCAAGTTGGAGCATGTAAATTACGAATGCCCAACTTGTTAAGGAGAAAACCAAACTGTAGCTTCCCAAGTGCCTTCGTCAAAATATCTGCTAACTGATGACCTGTAGGAACATACGCACTAGCTAGATTACCATTCACCAACTCATCACGAACAAAGTGACAGTCTGCCTCTATATGCTTAGTACGATCATGAAAAACAGGAATTTTAGCAATATGAAGAGCAGATTGACTATCACAATACAACTTCATAGGCTTGGGATGCAAAATACCGAGAGAGAACAACAAAGATTTCAACCACTTTAATTCATAAGTTGTAACTGCCATAGCACGATACTCAACTTCAGCAGAAGAACGAGATATTGTCGGTTGTTTCTTAGTCTTCCATGAGACAGGGGAACGACCAAGAAAAACCATATAACCAGACAAAGAACGACAAGTCAGAGGACACGCCGCCCAATCACTATCACAGAAAGCCGTCAAACACATATCCTTCATAGGACGTAACAATATACCCTGACCAGGACTACCTTTAATATAGCGTAGTACTCTGATTGCCGCATCCCAATGCTGCACCTGCGGGTTACTCAAAAACTATGCAAGAGTATGAACAGAGTAACTCAACTCTGGACGAGTTACAGATAAATAAACAAGTCGTCCAACTAAGCGACGATATTGATCAGGTTGAGAGAATGGTTCCCCCTCGGCATATGCCAGACGATGGTTCTGCTCCATAGGAGTATCAGTATGCTTACAACCTAACATTCCTGCTTCAGATAACACATCCAAAGCATATTACGCTGAGATTAAAAATATACCTTCCGGACCACGAGCAACTTCAATGCCCAAAAATACTTCAACACACCAAGATTTTTCATATGAAAGCAAGTACTCAAATATTTTTTAAAACGAATGATCGCATCATGGGACTAACCAACAATAATTAGATCATCAACATACACATGAACATGGAGGGAGACCGTACCCTGAATATAACTGAACAAAGAATAATCTGCATATGATTGCTTGAAACCATAAGACTTCAAGGCATTAGACAACTTAGAGAACCACTGTCGAGGAGCCTGTTTCAGACCATATAGAGACCTACGCAACTAGGGGTGTTAACGAGCCGAACCGAGACCGAACATGTCCAAGCTCGCCTCGGCTCGAGAGCATATGAGGTTGAGCTCGGCTCGAAATTTTGACAATTTTTAAAAAAGTTCAGCTTAACATTCATCGGGCCTTTAGGCTAGCCCAATAAAATCTTGTCAAACTCTTGATAAATATAGATGTCAAGCTGATTTACATTAAACATGTAAGGCCCAACAACCACACATTCGGCTTTCTATACAAACCCATTTAATACAAGGAGTCCCTTGTTACTCTTGCTTCCTCTCCAATGTGGGACTTTGAAAATCCCAAACAAGAGTCAGCTTATGGTTCTACTGCTAGAACCAAGAAGAGATACCTTTGTAATTTCGAATCATGTCCGTTTTATACTTGCAAGTGTGATGTTTTTATTTTGCCTCTTCGATGTGGGATTCATAAACCCCAACAAAATCAATTCAACAACTCTGCTGCTGTGCTGCATGTCAATACTACGGTGTAAATATTGTTTGCTGGCTATAGGTGCATGTAATATTTGCAAATGTAATGTTTGATGGTTGCATGTGTATTAATTTAATTTGCAAATGTAAATATGTAATGTTTATTGGTTGTGTTCTTTTTTTCAAGATGTGATGGAACTATATTTATAGTAGAAGAATAAATTTTATACTAGTCTAAGTTTTTGGGCCTTGCATATTTAATGATTGTCCAATTTTATAATATAAGACAAATCAAATAAGATTTATAAGAAAAGACTTAAAGGGTAATAAGATTATATAGGGAAAACAAGGTTGGTATTTATTTTTTCTATCGATGTGGGACTTTACTCTTTACATAAAAACTATCAAAAATGTTTTCGAGCTTGTTCACGAACTCTCGAGCCGAACTCAATGAGGCTCAGGCTCGACTCGTTATAGTCTCGAGCCGATCCCGAACTCGAGTCGAGCCCCATCGAGCCGAGCTTTGACCGAGCTTTGACCGAGCCGAGCTCGAATAGTTTGCGAGCTACACTGGCTCATTAACACCCCTATACGCAACCTACAAACCTTCCCTGGAGTAGGACAATTATAACCCGGAGGTAACTGCATATACACTTCCTCCTCCAAATCTCCATGAAGAAAGGCATTATGAACATCCATTTGATGCAACTCCAAATTTAAAGAAGCAGCAACAGAAAGAAAAAGTCTAACAGTCCCCATTTTTGCCACAGGGGTAAAAGTCTCATTATAATCAACACCTGCAACCTGTCGATTGCCATATACAACAAGGCGACTTTTAAGTCAGTCTACGTCACTTTTAGAAGTATATTTAATTTTGTACATCCAACCACTACCAATAGCCTTCTTACCTGGAGGTAAGTCCTCCAATGTCCATGTGCTATTTCGTTCAAGAGCATCAATTTCTTCTTTCATCGCCTTAAGCCACCCTTCATGTTTCACAGCTTCCCTAAATGAGGAAGGCTCTTTACCCTTTGTAACTGTTGTCAGAAAACACTTATGTCTCATAGAAAAATTGTTATAATCAACATAACAAGCTATATCAAATTGTTTACCTGAAGAACGTGATTGAGAAGCGGGAGCAGTAATTGTTGATGTAGTGGGGTCTATTGCTTGGCGAACAACCGTATTAGTCACATAACCACGGAGCTTTGTAGAGGGTATTTTTGTACGATGACCACAACCCAATACTTCACCAGTACCTATAGTGCTACCATCTGCCACATTACCACTCGTACTCCCCCTTAATTCAAGATGGTCAGAGACAATTTTACCACTAACTACATTATGATCAAAAGCAACACCATCACTAGGAGCTTTACTTGATGACGAGGCATGCACATGCAAATCAGAGGGTACATCTTACCTTAAATCTACACCATCATCACGCATAACAGTAGCATGCATATTCAAATCATTGTCAAAGTCCTCATCATCCCACAAACGCACTTGATTAAAGTAATTTTACCATTACACCCTCTCAGACTCATCAACAGACTCAATAAATGGGAATTTATCTTCAACAAATTTCACATCACGACTAATTAAAAACTCATTAGTTTCCAAATCATAAAACCGCCATCCCTTTTTTCCGAAAGGATAACCAACAAATATACACCTCCTAGATTTCGAGTCAAATTTATCTTTACCACGAGAATTATTCACAACATAACTCAAACACCCTAAAACACGTACCTCATCATAAGAGGGGGGTTTCCCAAACAAACATTCATGAGGGGTTTTTCCACCTAAAATAGGAGTCAGAGTCAAATTAATAAGATGAACAGCGGCCAAAACACACTCTCCCCAAAAATACTTAGGCAATTTAGCTTGTAAACGTAAAACACGAGCAACATTCAAAATATGTTTATATTTCCTTTCAACACGACCATTTTGTTCAGCGGTATCGACACATGATGTTTAATGTATTACTCCTTTTTTATCAAAAAAAGGTCTCAAACACAAAAACTCTTGCCCATTGTCACTTCTTAATACTTTAATCCTTTTATGAAATTGAGTTTTGATTAAAGCGTAAAAATCACAAATTATTTTCCCTACTTCATTTTTACCAACCATCAAATAAATCCATGTAGCACGAAAGTAGTTATCAACAATAGTGAGAAAATATCCAGCATTGCAACTAGAAGAAATTCTATTCGGACCCCAAATATCACAATGTATAAATCACACAAACCAGATGCTTTATTCATACTTAAAGGAAACGAGTTTTGGGGTTGTTTACCCATAAAACAAATATGACAATCTAACACACCACACTTTTTATTCATACTACTACTAGCTACTCCAGGTAAAGATAAAATTACTTTCATCGAAGGATGACCTAAACGCCTATGCCATAACATACTTGCATCTCGAACTCCAACCGAATTTGCTTGAGGAACACGAGCACGAATCGGCCGGAAAAGATAGACCCCATTACACTGCACCCCCGCTTCAATCAGGTTCTCCAAATTGCGGTCTTAAATAGTACATAGCTTGTCAGTGAATAGAACAATAAATTTTAGTTTTTCTAATAATTGAGACATTGACAACAAGTTACAATTTAATTCGGGAACAAACAAAACATCGTCTAAAATCAAACCATCACTCAAAGTAATTTTGCCTTCTTTTGTAGCCGTAGTACTTTTCCCATTAGGCAAACCAACAGGAGATATAATATCACACAAATCAGAAAACAAACTCAAGTTACCGGACATGTGGTTTGAAGCTCCGGTATCAATTATCCACTCATCCAAATAGTACGTACCGTCAGATTAAACATCTGTCGAGGAAGTGATGGATTTACTTCCCTTTATAGCACTTAAAAATTGTGGCCACTGATCATCAGTAAGAGTTGGAGTAGAACCACGATCTTCGTCATTTGCCTCCTGACCACTACTTTGTCGAGAGTTGCTACTAACATTACCAGCGAACCCACGACCCCCAACACCTTGCGCATGACCACCACGGCCACCTCTGCCTAACCCACGACCACCACGCTGACCACCACTCCTAGAATTGAAGGATTCGGGCCAGCCATTTAAATCAAAACACTTCTCCTTGATATGACCTTTTTTCCACAATGATCACAAACACGAGGCTCACCACTGCCTAACCAAGCGCCCATGCTCGGAGCCGAATCCGAGGCCGCAAACCCCACAACATCCGTGCGTGAGTCTTGAGAATCAGAAACAGAATGTTTTCTCTCATCCGACACCACCTTCGCGTAAGCCACGTTCAAAGACGGAACTGGGTCTATCAGGAGAAGAGTCGACACAATACTCCCAAATTTCTTTGGGTCTAAAACAATACAAAATTGATGAAGTAATTCACTTTCAAGAATTTTGACGTACTCAGAAGCAGCTTCACATGTGCAATTAGGCAACTTACAATAACTTGCTAATTCATCTTGTAGCTTCCTCAATTCACCAAAATATACGGCCACCGGCCT
Source organism: Beta lomatogona (assembly GCA_947646795.1). Lineage (NCBI taxonomy): Eukaryota > Viridiplantae > Streptophyta > Magnoliopsida > Caryophyllales > Amaranthaceae > Beta > Beta lomatogona. Next base: position 1,262,716 of record CANSNZ010000239.1, on the reverse strand, counting down.
ACCACGTTGCTTGCAATCCACAAATTGAGCCTTTAACTCAAGGATGCGAGGACCATTGCCAAGGGAATATCTATCACGTAGATCATCCCATAAAGATTTGACATGGTCGGGAAAACGAACAGTAGAACGCACCGAAACATCCAAGGTATTCACAATCCAAGCAACGAGCATAGAATTAATAATACCCCATTGATCAAAATCCGGTGACTCCTTGTCCGGCACCGCAATTGTCCCATCAATAAAACCAAGTTTGTTCTTAGCACAAAGATTATTGCTTAAAGAACGATACCACTCCTCGTAGTTATCTCCTTTCAGCATAATAGGGCTAATCACGGCCCCTGTGCCTTCACTGGGATGGAGATAGTACGCAGAAAACGGTTCATAAAGAGGGCCCTAAGGAGGCGAAACATCACCACCAGTCATCACAACTCAACAAACGATCAACACGAAGCGGAAGCACAACCAGGAACTCTCAAACAAACTGGACGTTTTATTAGAAACAAAATCAAGAAAACTACGGTTTAAAAAAAATCTCTAATTAGAGGGCTCTTGATACATTATTGGACCTGCACACACAAGCCCACACCGGAGAAGAGAGTAACCACACACAAGCCCAGATGAGGTTCCGTCCTAAAACCAATTGGCAATAGGAGGAGTAGCCAATTAAGCTTATATGTTAGTCATTTTCTCTCTTTTTCTTCAATGTGGGACAAGCTCACATGTGGATTAACACCTTAACATTATGCTTATGAATTACCCATAAATTTGGTTTGAGAAGAGAATACTAAAGATTCAAGCCATAATTGTCTTCTTCTTCGGATGATTCGATGGAGCTTGCGTCTGAAAATTATAGGGTATTTTCCATATTCGCAAATGTCTAGTTTAATCAAAGTTTAGCGATGGATATTTTCTTTGACATTGGATTACAGTACTGTTGCTGGTATTATTATTATTACATTTGCAAAAGTGTCGTTATTCATCAATCACAAAAATTGCCAAATTTTTAATTTTCAGGAAATTCTAGTTTAGTGATGGTGAGGTGGTGCTCAGTAGCTATTTATGAACATTGGAACTTAGGGAAATTTTTTGTTCAAATTTTTAAAATGTAATTTTTTTCTTAATTAATTAATGGATTGTTAAAGGAGTTTAGAAAATAAGGTTGCGGCAGTTATTTCATACAAAGTTAAGGGTCACCATCTGGAATCAATTAAAAAAATTTCGACCATCTAAAATCTACGAAACACAAGGTCACCATCTAAAATTTCCTTATAATTTACTATATAGAAAGTTTAGAAGGAACTGGAAGATCATTTTTTCAGCAAAATGCCTACAACTCTTTCTTTTTTTCCATTTCTTAAGACCTCAAAATGCACACTATTAGATGACCCGAGCATCATTTGAACCAACAACTTGCTCGTTTTAATAAGTTGAGAAGAACATAGCGTAATTTCAGTAGCCAACTGGATTTATAACCAAAGTGAGTCAATGTTGCTAATTCACCAAATATGCAAAATGCTCTTTCCACCATTAGACGATGCTACAATTAATCAATCTTTTGCACAATGGGTTGTGTTAGGATGAGTCGGGTTAGGTTTGGTCGAGTTGGGTTGAAAAGAACAAGAAAAGTAATACTTTCATGTCAAATCAATTTCGCCAAAGACTACCTAATAAAACCAATATTTTTGTAAGAAACTATGGGATCAATGTAGGAAACCAAGTCAATTCCCGAGTCTCAGTATATGATAGTTGCCTACAGCCTTTTTTATTAGATAGTAGTTTTTAACAACATTTTTCTAATTTGATAATTTTTCACAAACAGTTAATTTCATAAGATAATTTATGCTGTTTTATCATTTACAAATTCGAAGCCATCTCCTCCATTTCACAAATATTTGCCCACTTTTTTTTTACATGTTTCACAAAGATCTCTATTATATAAGCCAAGGGGGCACTAGTGGAAAAAATTGCTTTGCTACTTATCAAATGCTCCGGTTGACTAATCAACCCAAGCATTTGTGAAAATTTTAATAAAAAAATTTCACAAATGCTTAGGTTGATTAGTCAACCGGAGCATTTGATGTAAAATGCTCCGTTTCACTAATCAACCCGAGCATTTGGACTCTCTCTCAATGAATGAAATTAAACCTCACACTATACGTATTACTAAATGTTATTTCGGCCCTCCTCATTAGTCATCATTCCTCCCTCCCAACTCCCAAGTCCCAAGTCCCCTGCTCAATTGAAAAGTCGCATTGTACTCCTCCGCTGTCCCTCCCTTCGTCTCCCTTTGCTCCCTCCGTCGTCCTTCCCTCCCTTCGTCGTCCTTCCCATTTTCTCTCTCCTTCCTCCTCCCTTCTCCCTCTCCTCCCATTTTCACGAACATTCTGTCGATTTCGTATTTGATGAGAGAGAATTTGAGGTTCTAGAAGAGAAAAACAGCGGCGAAAATGAGAGATACCGCCGGTTGCAACAACGACTGCACGATCTAAACAGAGCAACTGAGGTATATATTTTCTTTTCATCCCATTTTTAATTGTCGAATTTTAGTGTTTTTTTTTGTTCCATTTTTGCTTATATTTCTGGATCTGGAAGTTTTTGGATTAAAAGCTTGAATTTTGCTACAAATTCTTGATGGTTGTTTTCAAACGCATATCATTGGACCCTTGGTATGTGTCTATGTGATGCTCTTGGTTCAGTACTGTAAATATAATTTAGCATTGTATAAAGATTTTCAAGTTAAGCTGTAGTGTGATTGCTGCTCCTATAAATGCTCCTATAACGTTCATCTCCCTGCACCTGCTATTTTCTAAGGATGATAGTTTCATTCAATATTGAGTAAGATGATCGAATTTGGGCTAATTTCTCCTCTAATTTGATGTTCATATCTGTCTTTGGCTTGATTTTGACTGTTTTTATTTATAGCAATTTCTGTAATAATTTTTGTTGATAATGTGAATTAAGGGAGTTTAGGGTCTGATATTGAAATTGTAAAGTTAATTCTCTCCTAATTTGAAGATCATGTCTGTGTTTCGCTTGATTTTGCCTGATTTTATAGCAATTTCTGTAATTATTTGTTGATAATGTGAATGTTGTTGGTTGACAATGAAATTGTTATTTAAGGGTTTTGTTGGTTAAAATGAAAACGAAGGTGTTAGAATTGCCTGGAAATACTGCAAGAAATAACAAGAAGAACAGAATCATCCGAAGGCATGTGTTACTTGCTGTTCGGAATGACGATGAGCTCGGAAAGCTTCTAGCTGGAGTTACCATTGCCCATGGAGGTGTTCTTCCAAGCATAAATCCAGTTTTGTTGCCAAAGAAGACTGTATAGAAGGCATGTGTTACGGCTGCACTATCAATAAGGTGTTTTTGTTCTTGATGATGCATGAAGTAGGATTGTGAGTTCTGCAAATAATTCACTGAACATGTTCAAAGACAGTGGTAGTCTTAGCTTCCCTTCGCCTGTTAAATTTAGATGGCTTATGTTTGGATTAAAAACACATGCATTTTTTCAATTACTGTTATCTAAAGAGGATGAGTCCAAATATATTCTTCCTTAACTAAAGGACTCTAAGATCTAAGAGATGCTCCTTTATTTTGACACTCGTATATATCATAAAGTCCTTGAGTAATTTTTACCTTATCACAAATATATTTAGCTTGTTTTATAACTTCTAAAATTAAACCATAATGTTTCACTTGACTTTATCTTGTTTACTGTGAAGTGTACTTTTCAACTTTTGCTATGGTTCTAGGAGCTCATACACATTATTTTTTCTATGTGTTTGTCAGATATGTACCATCTGCAAAGGAGTGTCCTCTTTCACTGCAACTTCCTAATGGCAACAAATGGCTTTATATCTCTTGTTTGTTCCCATTCTCTCCTTTATTTCCCTTCTCGACTGCTACAGTGTTAAAATTGTAATTTCCTACTTTTAGATGTGGGGAGGTGTCATTGTCTGGAATCCGTCTGGCTGTTCAAGTTATTCGCAGACCAAGGGTCATGCGAGTCACACAATCCCCTTCAAGGTAAGAACAGCTTACAGTGCTGACACTGTTGAAATCCACAACAGTCTCTTGGTCCCTTCTTTTAATGAGTTTCCATTCTCAAGTCCCTAATTCTGAGACAGTTCTTTCTCTAATTTTCTCATACAGTTGTATGAGCATCTGCCAAGTGCACAATCATGAGGCACAAACTAGCCCCCTGTCTGCTCCTTGATAGAGTTTCTGGTTTCATAGAGAGTTAGTGTTGCAGTTTGGATTTTCCATCAAGGCTTCTCAGCTGCAGGCTTGCTTTCCTGAGGTTACAGCATGCCCACCTATATACATGCACTTGTGGAGGGGGAATATCTTGGGAATAAGAAACCTAGAAAACTGTGAAGCACTTATGTCTTAGGTTACAAAATCGCAGGAAGCGCAACGTCATGAAATATTTATGTTCCTCAAGATGAAGTTGTTTATCTAGTAACCCTGGGCAAGTGGAACTCCCCCCCCCCCCAAACACACACACACACACACAATGCCACAAACAGAGTCCTACTGCCTCCGATCAACCTAAGATGAAGTTATTTATCAAGTTCCCCTGGGTAAGTGGAACTTCCCCCCAAACAGTCCTACTTCCTCCAATCAACTTAAGATTTTCTTTTTACGCTTTTCGATTGCAAGTTTTGGGTAGTAAATTTCTGCATCCAACAAAAGGAACGCTCTTAATCTCCAAGTAACAATTCATGTGCGAATTATTCTGTCATTTAAAGAAGCCCATTACCAATGTTTAGAAATCATCACCAGGTATCGGAATCATACTACATCAGTTCCTTTAGAGTTGTGACTGTGATAGTATCTTCTCAAGGTTATCTGAGTTGGGCCTTGCATCATTTACATGGGATTGATATGAATGTTCCCACAACCTAGACTAGCATATGATGGAACCATTGGAGCCTCATTGAGTGAATATTATTTGTGGTGCATAGGAATAGTTGTTGAGAACAAAAAATTTGCATCTAGGGGAAATCGGTGATTGCATCACTTATTAAACTGTTGATAACGAGACACCGAAACTAGATATATCATTACGGTGTAAAAGATTATGTTTCTCCGTCCCGAACCCTTTAAAGGTTTCTTTATACAATGTCCCTTAGAGATAGCATATGACTTTATATTTTGAGATATGGGTCGACAAAATGCTTGCTTTTTCTCACTTGCTCCTTTGATGTACATATTGATCATCCCGAAAGTTTCTCGAGCTTATGCAATCATTGAGCAGCGAGCCAAAATTTGAATGTAAAGCTCATTTGACATCCAAATTAACAATCGCGTGCTTCTTTTTTTTCACTTGCGGGGTGGTGGTGAAAGTCGAGATCGGCTTTATAAACGCTGTACATCTGTGTTGCAGAGAATTGGTGAAAAACACCGAGGTTATACTTCAAACTAACGCATAGGAAATTGTTTTAAGTTGTCTACCTCTTAAATAACAGGCAGTTGATGTTGCATTAATTTGTATGTTTTCATTGCGGGCGACGAGTAATTGTAGTCGGCCATGGGGGAGCCATAAGATCACTATATAATCGCGCTGCAGCCAAAGGGCAGCGTCCGGAGAAAAATATCGAATACATCGGTTGGTATAATTCGGGTATCGACGGAGACATCCGGTCCGTCAAATCATGAAATGATGTCGGTCATCTCGAGCAAGCTCTATTTTTGAATTAGGGAGCATCAAGCAAAATCTTATTATGCACTTCTTTATATAGATTGGAGCAATTTAGGCACCACAACTAGTTTTGTTGTGTTACTTGTGTAGCATATATTGGTTACTACTGAACTGCTCGTTACGTACTCTTTGATATGTTCGAGGGATTTGGATCTGTTGGCCCAAAGATCATACGTGCTTTGATCTTCGGTCATGTGCAACCACACTCGGTTCTCTTTCCGCAGTTGGTATGTTCCTTGAATGTAGAATATAGAAAGAGCTTAAATAGTTATAGTTCTTGCATGTAGTACAATTCCTGTAGCTTAGTCCGTACAAATGCAAGATGTCGACTTCCTGTATCATGTAGAGTGTAGACTAAAGACTTAGATGGACTACAATATTTAATTTCCCAATTTACTGATGTAATCAATCCATCTATTGTCAGTGTACAGAATCTGTTCACAATGAATTAGTATGAGCCTACTTCATCATTTTGGAGAAATTATGATTCTGGTTAGAGAATTTATTCGTTTATATGTGATGCAAAGCATAGCTGTCTTGGCTTCTCAGTTAATTTTGCAGAAAACTTATAAAAGTTGATTATTGCTCTACTGTGGAACCTGATAATCAATTTGTGTATGAAAGTGGTTACTCAAGTGCGTGATGTTCTATATATATCAGGTCTCTTGATGGTGAAGCTATATTGGAGGCGAGCTCTATTTATGTAACTGTTTTGAGTCCTCGGAGTAGGAGATTGTTGCTTCAAACTCTTTGTAGTATTTCTTGTATTCAGGAACAAAAATATTAGAAATGTAACTTTTTATCTATATCTAATTGATTATGCATTAATTTAGTATAAAAAAAAGCAAAAAAAAAAATGCTCCGGTTTTCCCTCAAAACCGAAGCATTTGGTAGCACAAATGCTCCGGTTTTCTAGGATAACCGGAGCATTTGTGTTGCCAAATGCTCCGGTTGCAACCAGAGCATTTGTAAGAGTCTCAAATGCTCGTATGGCGTCTGCTACACGTGAAATACGGAGCATTTGGGGCTTAAAAAACCGGAGCACTTGAGGTTTTTTCTACTAGTGGGGAGCAACGGTGTCCCTCTTGGAATTTACTTAAATTCCCCTCCACCACATAGATATTACATTCCAAGTTTCCATAAACAACATTTGGCTGCTAATCATCACCAATTCCATGAATAAACTTGCCAAAAAAAAAATCAATCCAATCTCTATTAAACCCAATCAACTCATATAATGTTCAATCAGATAAACTTGCCAATCAAAAATATTCATAATCAAGAACTTACCGAACATTAATACCACATATAATAACAAAAAAAAATTACACGGCATAACAATCTCTCAAATCAATTTTTCCATAACACAAACTCAATTACAAACACGAACTCCAAAAAAAAAAATCAGTTCTCTTTATAGATTGGAGCTTCACGATATTCTCAAATACGGAACTCTCAAATTTTCCAATTCTTTACTGTTAATCAGGTACGCAGTTTGTTATTGAAAATAAAATTATGTGCACTGTTCTATGTTCAATAAATCTTAAGAATATGTACTATGTTCGAGTAAAATTAAACTTAAATTACAGTAACTCTTACGAATATGTCCTGTATTAGATTTTTTTTTCCAAAAAAAAAATATAACTTAAATTGCAGTTTGTTTAATATTTAATTCGAAAATAGTTGAAAATCAAATCCAAATATCATAAATGGTCCGGAAAAAAAATCAAATTTCGTAAAAAATAACTTCAATATTCGTGCCCAGATATTAAAAAAATAATTGAGACATAATATGAGAACTCAAATTGTTTTTGTCCCCATATGTTAAAAAGAATTTGAGGAAAAAAAAATACTTAAACCCATATATTAAAATCAAAAAATTATAATCGAAATTTCAACATGATCCTTAATTTGGGGGAAATCGAATTTCAACATAAACTGTAGAGCTTGCGCCATGACAGCAAGCGCTCGGCGATCCATGACGGGCTGAGCAAAAGCCAATTGCCATGACCGCCAAAGCCAACTCTTCGGCTTGCTTGAGATAATCCTCATCTAATAATTGACGTTCTCAATTGGAGAGAGAGAGAGAGAAAGAGAGATGGAGAGAGAGAGAGAGAGAGAGAGAGAGAATCGAGTGTGTGGTTTGATTTGGGGGAAATTGATGAAGATGATGTTCAATTGAATTGGGGGAGTAGTGGTCTGATTTGGGGGAAATATGGGTTTGGGAATTGAGGGAGTAGTGAGTAGCTTAGAATTGAAGAGAGAGACGTAGCTACTCAGTAATAGAGAGATATGGGTTTGTTCAAAAATGAGAGCTTTGACTTAAAATTGCTAATTGTTATGCACGCTTATTGACTTAAAATTGTTATGCACGCTTATTGACTTAAAATTGTTATGCTACATGATAGTTGGTTGATTTAGATTTATCTTACTACTATAAGTTGGTTATATAATCTTTAATTGTTTTATATATCTCTCTTTATGCACGCCTTTAAAATTGTTTATTAGTGTAAACTATCTGAAAGCAACAGTACCAACCTTTATTAGTGTAAACTATCTGAAAGCAACAATACCAATTGTTTTATTAAAGTGTTTTTAAATACTATTTGCAAGTATTTCAAACAATCTTATTCACAAAACGGAGGTGAACTTAGATACGAACTTTCGTTTTTGATTTGTTTTACTATTGAGTAACAGTTTTGTCAAAAAATGTCATCGATCGCGTGCATAAGAAGCTAGTTACTCAAGAGTCAAGACTCAAGAGGGAGTATCCCGTTAATACCACGCAATGCAACACAAGAACTCCCTGTTTCACCATCTTCAATGAAGACTCTAAATTTCCAGCACCCAGATTTTCACTTTCTCTCTAAAATTCCCTCAATTTCTAAGAAACCCATCTACATTTTACATTATAAAGGCCTATTAAATCCTCAAAAAACCATCTTCAGCTCTCTCAGAACTTCATCCTCCACAAACTCAGCTGCTTCTTGCAATGGCTGGGACGATTACACGATCTGGGTCAACTCAGACGAGTTGGGTGAGTCCACTCACTTAAATAAATTTCTAATTTCATTAGGGTTGAATGATAAAAAATATTTATTTACATGTATACTGGGATTTGTTTGTGCTTTAGCTATTTCTAGGGTCAGAGTTTCATCAATCATTGTTTTTCCTGCTGCTGCTATTATTTTTGCTATTGGGTTTTCATTTGGGTTTTCTAATGGAAAATCACATAAAAGGTTGAGCTTAAATGGGGTTAAATCAAGGGTAAAGGATGATTCTTTAAGAGTTTATGCTGAAAAATTGAACAGTTTAATTGAGATTTTTGATGGGTTTGATGTTAAACTTAGTGATTTGAAGGATGATATGAAGCGTGTGATTGAGAATGAGAGGGTTGATTTTAGTGATTTGGAGAGTTATGTAAATGCAGTTGAGATGATTGGTGGTTTAGTTGTAAATGCTAGGAATGTGGTAGAAGATTGTATTGTTGATAAATTGGTTGATGTGCAAGAGGTGGAAAAGAATCCGAAGCAGAAGAATAGTCGGAAAAAGAAAGATACTGGCAATAAAGGGTTTAATTTGTTTGGATTTGTGGGGAGTTTTGTTAAGGATAATACTGGTGATTCAAAGTCTAGCAGAGGTAATCTTGTTAGCAAGGATATTCTGGCCAAGGATGTAGTTAATGAAGGCAAAGAAGAATTTCGTGCTGCTGAAGGAGCAATGGATCCCGCACCCACTATGGATGGCAGCATTCGCAGTAGGACAACTTCAAGTGATGGTGATAGGAAGAATAGATTAGATGGTAGAGACCATGAAACAAAGAGGACTTTGCGAAAGGGAAAAATGAATACAATGAAAGCATATATGAATACTGAAAATTTTCTTAATGCTGATGAATATAAGTACGAAAATATACGATTAACAAGTAATCAGAGACTTAGTTTGAATATGTCAGCTCATGAGGAATTCGGAAAATGGGCATCTGATGACAACATAAGTAGTAATACAGACTTTGACATCTCCAAAGAACTTTCGGAAAATGTGGGTTCTTTGAATAATCGACATATTTTCCAAAACTCTAAAGGAGCTTATGAGTCCTCCGAACAAAGGGAGAGTATTAATTTTGGACGTTTTAGGGCAGGCATGAGTGAAGGATGGATGGACATAGAAGATGAACTTCATTCAAGGAAGTACCAATCTCAATCAGAAAATGACATAGGTTCGTTTACCTCATCAGCAATTTCAGATGATATGTTGTTTGATAAATGCCTTAGAAAAGCTAACGGTCTTCTAAAACAAGCCAAGGAGTGTTTGAAGGCTAGAAATGATGAAATTGTCTCAGAGGAAATGCTCCACGAGTCTGCCAAGTTGCTCTGTCAAGCTATTGCTTTAAAACCTATGAGTTTACTGGCTATAGGTCAGCTGGGAAATACTTACCTTCTTCATGGGGAGCTCAAACTGAAGAGTAGCAGAGAGCTCAGAGTTCTTCTTTCCAAAAGCAATGATCTTGGTGTAGGAAGGAGTAATATGTTTATTCTAGAGGACACATTTCCAAGCAAAGATCGAATAGAAAATCTTCTTATTAGTACGTGTGAAGAGTCTGAAGCATTTCTTGTTGAAGCAGGAAGGAAGTATAGAATGGCTCTCTCAATCGATGGAAATGATATGAGAGCCTTGTATAACTGGGGGCTTGCTCTTTCCTTCCGAGCACAACTGATTTCAGACGTTGGTCCAGTAAGAACTCTCTTATCACCATCTTTATGTATTAGTAATGATTAAAGTTCTTCTACATGTACTGTACCTCAATCCTGTATCTATATAGGTCACTGCTCTTTGTTACATGGGCTCTTCACTTCACCTTAGAGTGCCTGGGTTAGACACTTTCATATAGAGATTATCTTGAGTATGACATTTAGGCACTTGAATTAGGGATCCTAAAAGAGGTGGATAATTAACAATTAATACCATTCCTATTTCCGGTTAGATCCATGTTGAAAATTCCATCTACCATGAAATTAGGAATTAGGTAGACCAGAAGGTTCTCGTACTTATGGGCTCATGTCTTTTTCTGGCCAAATTCAGGAAGCGGCTCTCGATGCTGACAAGCTGTTCTTGGCTGCGATTGATAAGTTTAATGCTATGATGTCAAAAAGCAATGAATATGCACCAGAAGGTAAACAAAGTTGTTTTCATTTTCCCATGTTCAATTATTAAACCTCTCTGTGTTTGTGTCTTTGCTCATGCATGCATGGGTACATGTGTTACGCGCTGCACTTGTCTCTGTCTCTGTATATGTTTTTTGTTTTATGTGAGCTCTACGTGTATCTGCCATAATGTCTGTATCTTATGTTGGTGAGATAACTAGTTATACAACTTTTTTTTTCTGTGTCTGGATTTGTGTGTTTGTCTGAGTGCATGTGTAGGTTTATTTTTGGTGCTTGTCTCAATTTATTGCTTATATTGGTGTCTTAGCTACATGCTCAGGATCTACCCCTTACAATTATCTTGAGTAAGCTGAAATGACAGTACTTTGGTTTTAGCCGACTCAAAGAGCATAATAGCTATCTAAGGTTGTCATATTTTACAGTTTAGACCGCTATTTTTTTGGTTGAGGTGAGCTATTTTTTACATTTGATTTATGAAATTGGTTTCTTTTGTGCTTCATTGGCGGCTGTATGCCTCTGTTAGACATTTTAGTCTTAGGTGGCTGACATCTAATTTGAAGTGAGTGTCCACCAAATTAATGTCCTAACTAGCTAGATTACCTCTTTAGTGTGACATATTTTTTTGTTACTGATTTTCTTTTTCTTCTATCTGTAGTGTCTAGTCTCTAAATCCTTGTGAAAGCAATATTAAGCAACCCTTTTGGTTAGGGGGCTTACTCTTTGGCAACCTTTTTGTTTAGGGGGCTTACTCTTAGGCAACCTTTTTGTTTAGGGGGCTTACCCTTCCTCATGATATAAATGCTGTCTTATTTATCTGCAGGACATTTGCTTAAGCTAAAAAAAGGGAACAACAACATGGTCTTTTAAATGTTTGAATTAGAGGTGTAAGTTGATTGGAAAAAGTCCAGTGTGTCCCGTCCAAACTTGTCGATTGAATTTCACTTGAATTGCCGTGTCCAAACTATTTCGGACTCAGAAAATATCCCCTACAGGGTACAGCCGTTTGTAAGTCTTACGTGGTACAACCATATCCTTCTCAACCAATCAAAATATTCTAGAAGATATTTTCATTTTTCATGAATCCCGAAAAACCGTCCTATTTTTCTGAGTTGTGAGAGGGTTGTATTGCCACATGGCGCAACGATTATACTAGAAATTTCCCGCTTTGGACTGAACTTGGACTCAACTTTTTGGACGCCAAAGTTTTGGAAATTATTGGAGAGATGATACACATACACTCGGTGTATGTGGGCCACACATACACTGGATGTATGTGTTACTACTAAAATGTATACCTTTTGTTTGTGTTACTACTAAAATGTATACTGTTACTAAAAAATTATAAACTTACAATCATTTGAACCTGTTTTGTTATTCAACAATATTTGAATTTACATAATACATAAACGATTGAAATACTATATTTCGAATTGAATTTTATTACATGGTAGGGATGAAAATATAACATTATTTTTCTACAAACAAATTAAATAATTGAAAACGACAGGAAAATTTAGTAGAAAATCAATAGTAGAAAAATGGTGAAGATGAATAAGATGAAGCTAATATATGAATAATCTAAAGAAAAAAAAATTGCAATTCTTTTTTTTAGTTTTAAACAAAGGATTCATACAAATCTAAACAAAGAAAATTTCATAAAACAAATTTTTTTAAAAAAGATAGAGAACAAATCATTAAAAACAAAATTATCTGTCGAAATATTGTAAGTTTGTAATATTTTTAGTAATATTATATATTTTAGTAGTAACACATATACCTAGTGTATGTGTGACCCACATACAACCAGTGTTTGTGTAGCCTTTGCGAAATTATTGTGTAGATATATATGTTTCGTAATAATCAAAATTGAGCCAAACTAGGTTAAATTTAATTGTAATTTATGCACTGATGTTCATAATAATCATTGTCCCTATCATTTGCAATTAATTCGGAAAAACCGGATTGGACTGAACTAGTTTTGGACTCAAATTATTTGTGTGGACTAGTTTTGGACTCATTTTCCAAGTCCAAAATATTTTGAACTCGACTTAAGGTCCAAGCTAATCCATCCAAGCTACACCTCTCGTTTGAATACCAATTGGTGCTAAATTAAGCTACTTGGCTGTATTTTTGCTGTCCTCTGTGGGGCTTTGATGACTGTTCGATTACAAATAAAAAGGGCTTAATGTTTATCTTGGTTCTAAAAATTTGCCAAACTACTGCAGCTTTGTTCCGATGGGGTATGGCCTTGCAGCAAAGATCTCGCTTGCGACTAAGCAATAGTAGTGATAAGGTGAAGTTATTACAGCAGGCTAAGCGGCTTTATGAGGATGCTGTCAATTTAGGCTCCAATAATCTCCAAGTAAGAAAGGCCTTATCTTCATGCATATCTGAGCTCAACTTTACTGACATATAATCATCATTCACAACACAAGCCAGGAAGTAGTTCAGCCGTAGCATCGTTCAATCGTTTTCCAGTCTTATCTACTGTGCTTCAGTTTCATAATGTGTGGACATCTCCATGTGGACATTAAACATGATATGAAGCCAGAGAGATCAGTTGCTCACATGGACTCACAGGTTGTTGGCAGTTAACTCACAGGAAGTATATAATAAGACGGACAGATTTTGATTACTCTTACGTCCTTTTAGTAGCGGTAATAAATGGTGGTAATAAGAATGGATTTATATTAATTTTTTGTAAATAGATTTAGACACTTGCCGTTTGGTTAGTGGTCATAAATGGTGGTAATGGTAATGTAATTTAGTGTAGATTTGTAAAGAAATTCTAATATCAATACCCATGGTAATGAAATTTCATCATAAAACATGATTTTTCCTTTACAAGTTTCCATTACCACCCAATACCACCTTCCTAAGTGGTAATGGATGGTAATGAAATTTTAGGAAGAAAATGGATATTTGGAGATGAGATAGCATTACCATGGTAATATCGTGGGATTTCCTTTACAAATTTATACTACAATGCATTATCATTACCACCATTTATGACTATTAAACAAACGAGCCATTGGCGCAATACAACCTGAGGGGCTGACAGCTGCTCGAGGTAATTAACAGGGTAAATTTGTGCAGATAAAGGTTTTGATTGCTATACTCTATGTATGTATGTGTATCTAGAATATAAACAGTGACCAAACGTTTAACTTCACCTTTTCTTTCTTGGATTATTATTTACTACAGCTATTTGTATAAGATACCTATACAATTTCTTTTATACTTATATGATAATAATTAATATGATCAATATTTATTGATTATCAAATTTTGACCACTCTTCAATTCATTGTATTTCTTATGTGGCTTTATCAAGTGCTCCAATTCTTTTTAGCTTAAGAACGGGCATTGCGTTTATGTTTGGTTCAACGGATAACATATTCTATGGGAAAAAACCAATTGCATATTAGTTTTTTCTTTGTTTGGTTCCTTACAAGTAAAGTTAGAGATAAGAAAATGAAAAATGGCGGGGAAAGGATGGATGGGAGAATAGAAGGAAGAAGGTAAGTCATGTGGCTTTTCTTCTTTTGAAAAGGAAAATTAATATTCATATTTGGAAGGATTATTCTCCATCCTCTAGGAAAACTATTTTCCACCCTTCATAAACGGAAAAAAGAAATATTTTCCATCCTCTAGGAAAACTATTTTCCACCCTTTATAAATGCAAAAAAGGATTATTCTCCATCCTCTAGGAAAACTATTTTCCTCTCAACCAAACATTATATAGTCTACTTAATATGCAAGTGTAGATGGTGGTAACAAACTAAGAATAATGAATTTTAATATAGTTTTGTAAAAACCAAACTCATATAGATATACATGGTAATGAAAATACATTTCTAAATTCTTTGTAAATTTGCATTACTATTCATTACCACTTTAGATGGTGGTAAACTGGTAGGGATTGTGAGATTAATCCCATATTTGAGGATGAAATCTTTTGACTATGAATCTATGATAATTACTAATCAATAAATACTTTTTCTTACAAATTACATATAATTTCGCCATCATTGGAATCATATATTGCTACCTATTTAATGGGCCGTAAGAGTCGGTGAATGCAAATTGTATCTTAACAACGACTCACAATTTAAGATATTAAGAAAATTCGATAATTGAATAATCTAACATAATATTCCCTCCTAGTACTTATTTGGGTCTTGGGAGTGGGACGTCCAAAAATAATGGAACAGGTCAGTTTCTGGATTTAGTCTAAATTTACAATTTTAGCTTGTCCGCATCATCTACCCTTAACTACTCTTAATGAAAGATTTCTTGTCGACTGTGGGATGTGGCAACAAATCACAAATACAAAAAGTTTAAGAAATAAAAAAAATCTTTGCTCTAATTTTTGGATGTATAAATTGAAAAATGTAGATGTCATTTAAGAATATTCTGGTAATATGCTCTTCCACAAAGTTCCTCAATATTTGAGGTTGACGAATGACATTTTTCTGCTCAAACTTGGACCAATTAATTCTAGTGCTGTTCACAATCGTGACAGTAACGTAACAAAGAAAAGCACAAAATAATTAACCCCGTTGTTAATTATGATGAATTCAGAAGCGAAAATGACATTTTGGAATTTATTATAAAATCAATGACAAAAAGTTTCACGAATAATGTCCAAAAACTCAACATCTTAAACGTTTATGCACGAAAATATCAAGGTTCCTCTCAACATAACATAGATCATATGATACATATTCCGCACAAATATTAATGAAGCAACAACAACAATACAATAAAATCTCGCCATCTATGCTGTGATTAACGATTGATAAGTCATAATGAAAAAATTGGGTGTACTGCTAAGTACATTATATCAGGAAAAAGAAGAGACACGATCCCGGAGTACTTTTAACATGCCAGCAAATGTGACAATTCCGACCAAGCTATAATCTTCTTCGACCACCCACACATGATTTAAGCGATGCGACAATGCTTGTATCATCACCGCGACTAGAGAACTCCCTGGATGGGAAACAATGGGCTCCGTTCCCCTTACGAACCTAGCCGAATTTGCTCTTGAGCGCATTCCTTTGGCAGCAACTTCATCATCAGAAGACGACGATGATGAACTTAGACATGAGGACACTGATGAGTTAGAGTGATTATCTTCTAAGAGCTCCAACATTCCATCTAATTTCCTCTCTTCTAACCTTGCCTTTACCAACTGAGCAAGTTCTTCTTGTGGGCCTCCGTAGTCAATGTAAGCCATAAGATCACCAGCGGAAAGTGTTGCCACAGCAGGAGCAAGAGTTTCGTCACAACAAGCAAGAGTGTAGAGTGATATCTCACCAATCAATCTACCCTCGTCGTCTACCACTGCTACAGAAGTTTGACCAGAGTAAGAGTTGCTGATTGCTGTCAGGGCAGAAAGGGCCGGATCGTTGTAGTTGACGGATGAGAATTTTTCCTCGATTATGTTCAGGGATTGGAGTGAGTTGAATGGGGTGGGAGAGAAGTGGTTGATAGAATTAAAGAAGAAGCGGATTACATCTTCTTGGGTTATCCAGCAAAACTGGCGCCCTGCAAAGGGTTTTTGTCTAGGAGTGCCACCATTTCGGCTTCTCCTAGGCACTATGAGGCTCTGAGCTCCTTCAAGGATGCAATCTACTGCGTCGAGTATGCTGCACATTCAAAGGATAAACAGGAGCAACATCAGGATAAGAGTACTATGCATACACGTATTTAACACGAAAATCCAATTATCCAAGTACATCAGAGCACAATATATGTAAAGTGATCATGCTCCTTCCGTCCCAGAATAATTGCCACGCTTGTTCCCAACCTACCCAGTTAAAATTTTAACATGACTTTCCGATCCACCTTATGCAATAGATCACCTCTGCATTCCCACCCACTTCATCGCAAGTGTGGGTATAACGAGAAATCCAAGTATGATGCATCACTCTTTTTTAAAGGTCACTACTTTGGTATATACAAACATCCCAAAATTAAACAAGCGACATTTATTTTAGGACGGATGGAGTTTCAAGCTCTACTAGAGCAATGCAAGAAAAGGAAATGTGATTCAGGTATGCAAGAAGACGTACTTGAACTAGCTAGGATGCAACCACCACCAGACATTTACAAGCTATAGCCTGATGGCTTCTCGCATATTTCGTATCTATCTGATAGAATGAAGAGGAGAAATAAATCCCATTAAAGCTAGCATAAGTTTTCCACAAAGAAATGGATTACTAACAAGAAACAAATTCCCATGTACAGGAAATGCATGTCGAAATTCAATCAAAATTTGGCCGATATGTATTTTACTGTTACTATAATTCACTATTTAGATATCTACATCTAAAATCTTAATTAAATCATTTGCAGTGTTGCAAGATCTCAAACCATAGATGGTACCAATACCATGTCCTGTTATGGTACACAGGACACAGCTGTCTTTATGGTAGTACTTGCGAAATAATTGACATGGATGATATTGGTAGATGCTGCCCCATGGGCCCATATACGACAATGTCAGTCAATTTATGACCATTTTTTTGTTTAATCGTGTGGACGTTATTACATTATTTTGGGGCTACCCAAAAAGACCAAAGGCCAGTTTTAAAAAGAAAAAGAGTGATATAAATTTGACCCTAAAACACCCGAAAAGTCATTTGTAGAGAAAGAAAAATAAAAAAGGTTTTCTTTTTTTTGGTAGTATACAAACAAAAAAAAGTTGGTACATGCCATGGTGAATTGGTGATCACTTTATATCTAAGACCTTACTCAGTCAAAATTACCTTATTTCATTTTATCAAAAAGAAGAACCTTATTTCAAATCTTAAAAAATGACTATTATAATACCAAATGCATAATAGATGAGAGTCATTAGTGGCAAGGTCGGACGTTATTTGTTCCGAATACGCATATTTTGACTCTTTTCTCAAAGTGTTAAACTTGTATTGATTTAACATATGTGAGTTAATTCCCCTTTAAAATAAAAAAAAGCTAGTATATTAAATCACAGGTATTACTGTACTGTGATTCCATATACAACGTAACGTTCTTAAGAAAAAAAAAATGCTCTCATCATTCAGGAAGTAGGCAAACCCCAGAATAACAAAAAGCGCCAAATCATATAATTACACCTTATAATTAAGATACCTATCATTTTTTTTAGCAGCTATATCTTCCTAAACTTATGAATGCTTTAACCTATAAATACTCTTCCTGCAATAAATGTCTGGGAGCCAAAAGAAAACGGAAGATTGACCTTGGAGTTTGGATATCTAATTAATTAAGTCAGATCACTTCGGGATTTTACATAACTTTTATGAAATTCCGCACCCAAAAAAAAAAAAAGGCGTTGAAATCTTGCAACTTGACATTAACAAAATAAAATACTTCCTCGGACTTTATGTGAATATCCCTATGACAACTTTGACTTTCTTTTATTTTATATACGAATAAAAAAAAACATATTCATGCGAAATCTTGTTTGATTCGTGTAGCAATTAAATTAAATTATAACAGATCTTCATAAAAAAACATACCTAGAAGTGGGGTCCAATTGCTTGACGAGAGGAGGAGCATTAGCATTAGAGGGAAGGAGGAGAGAAACAGGAGAATTTAGAGCAAGAGAAGGACGAGAGATATTATCTTCCCTACAAAGGAAACACAAAACATCGACAATAGTGACTTTGCCAATGCATTTGGAAGGTTGTTCAGGTGAAGAGAGATCAGAAGACCAAACGCTAAGCGAAGGTTCGCCAGAAGAACGGCGAAAGATCGAAAGCGAGGCGGCGACGGTAGAGGTGGAAGGGAGAGGCCTTAGAGGCGGCTTCCCGAGACAAAGGTCTGATATATCATGAGAGAATAGTTGAACTGCCATACAACACTAGAACAAAGAATTTGAGGAGAGAAGAGAAATTTTGATTGAGGTCCAAGTTTTTTGAAGTAACGATTTAATTGAGATGGGTGGAGTTGTGGAGAAGGGGCAATTGAGGAGATGGATATTTATAGGTAGAAAAAGAGGGGGTGGGCCGTGGGGGTGTGTTTTATTTTACAGGTTGGATGACAGGTACGTACCACGGACTTAATAGTTGTGGGGCCAGACTCGTTACTTTTTCTTTTTGATTTTTCTACAGCGGTTTTTTACTTGGGTTTTGGAAACGGTAAAACACTCGTTTTTCTTCCTCATTTTTATTTATCTCAAATGCCTAATTTTAGGACAAACACAAAACATTACAATAACTTAGGGCTTGTTCATTATTGTTTTCTATTTCTAATTTTTTCTAAGAAAAAAGAATCAAATGCAAAATTATGGAAACCTTTTTTGTTTTTCTATAACCAATTTTCAAAATTAACATGTTTAATATAAGTATGCTTAATTTTAAGTTTATTATACTACTTATATTATACTCCCTCTGTATTTTTTTATATTTCTCACTTAGAATCTTGACACTATTCACAACTAGAGAGAATCTTTTAATTTTTTCTCAATATATAAGAAAAAATATAGTCATGTGGGGTCTTGTTTGATTCGTCTCAATGAGTAGTTTATTAATATTCAATTATTATAATTTTTACTAATATGTAATGAAAGATATTTAAGGTAGAATAAGTGCATTGGCAAACGTGCAAAGTCAAAGTAGGAAAGATAAAAAAAATACAGAGGGAGTATGACTTTTATATTCATAAAATCAAAAACTGAAAACTTACAATGATGTAAAACGGGCTTTAAATTATGTTCTCCCCAAGACATCAACTTATTAAAATAGGTTTTATTAAAAATAAGTTAAGTTAAGTAAAAATAAGTCAATAAAAATAAGATTTAGTAAAAGTAAGTTTAGTAAAAATAAATTAAATTCAACAAAAAGAAGTTAGTTTCAACGAAAATCTACTATAAGTTTCAGCAAAAATTGAAAACATATAAAAAATATAAATGTTAGTATAGTGCTTTCTCTTTGTAAAATTTGGGTCCTACATTGTTATTGATGTGTTTAGGTTATAATCTCACCTTAAAACGGAAATGTGTCGTGAAATTTAAAAACACTTACATGTGCACTTTTCTACTCCCCTCCCCCACCCCCAACTAAAAAAGAAGGAAAAGAACAAAACTTTTTGTGCACACTTATGGAGTTCTTGAAAATATCAAAATAGAATGATATTGTTCGTTTTGGACTATACAGCTCATGCGGTTTTCTTTTTGAATGCCTTTCAGAAGGCCTCATACTAATAAAACTTGGGTGGACACACTTACAATAAAGTTAACTCTTCCTTTATCTTCTAATATATATAACTTAATATGATCATAATTTTTTTAATTCCAAATTCTCCAAGGGATTTATGTATTACTCATAATACCTATTGAGATATATGGCTAACCAGAGTGGATTATCTATCTATCATTATAGAAAAGTGTCACCACTTGAGTTTACCTACGGTTAACGGGTTGAATGAATTGAAAAAACTAGGACAAGGTCCTAAATAGTTTGAAAAAGAAAATGAGAGATTGTAAAAGGTTTGAAAAAAGGAAAACTTAAGTCCTTAGTTATATGCTTTAATCTGGTTTGAAAAGTCAAGTTGGGTTAATGACTTAATGGTGAAATTAACTCATCGGAATAGTGGAGTAAGGTCCTTAAAGGTGAAAAACAACTTATAAAGTTCTTGAAGATGAAAATTATAAAACATTAATCACTAATTGTATGCTTCATTCCAAAACCTAAAATTAATAAAATTGTAGAAACTAATTTTAGGAGGGAAGCGTGAACATATGTATCCAAGTTTAGGCATGACTACATTGACTCACACTCTATGGCTTGTCACTTTGAAAAACTAGTGCATGATTATCGAGAGTATGCTGGCAAAGTTTTCAAGCCTTCAGGGCAGCGTTGCTTCTTTGCGGCAAGCTGGAGTGTTCCCCCTCATGGAGTAATCAAGGTAAACTTTGACGCTCACGTCAGTGTAAATGGTGAAGTGGGTTTAGGCGTGGTCTTTCGTGATCACATCGGTATGGTAAAGGCCTTAGGTACAAAGCGCATTGCAGCAAATTGGGATCCAAGCCTTGCTGAAGCGATGGCAGCAGCATGTTATGCAGTTTATCTTGCTCATAGGTCAGGATACGGCAAGATATAATCATTGAAGGAGATGCTATGGTGATAATTAATGCGGTGAAGAACGATGTCAAGAGTGCTGCTCCACTCTACCTTTTTTTTAATGATGTTATTACTTTGGCTAAAGATTTTGTTTCTTTTTCCTCTTCTTATGTCAAACGAGCAGGTAATGTTGTTGTCTATTTGTTAGCTCGAATGCTCGATGGGAGTGCTCTTGTAATTCTGAAGTTTTTTTACTCGACTTTTTTTCCACAAAGTATTTATACTTTGATGGACCTTGATTTAATCTAATATAGTCCCATCTGTTTCTCCTCAAAAAAAAAAAAAAAAAAGTTTAATCTGGTGTACTTCTGTCATCATCTCGTACAGTCGCACATCTTCCAGCTCCAGATACTTCAACATCTAATCTGGTTGCATTGATTAGATGATGAGTGACTAAATTAAATTCTTTTAACTAATCCAAGAGATTCAAGAGACAAGGATAAAGTGAAGCGTGGCGGATTCCACTCCGGAAAGCTCTCGACATTTAAATTTTAAAACAAAAACAAAAAAAGTTGCTAATCTTTGACCAATTTCCTTTTTTCTTTTTTTAGTGATCTTTGACCCAAATTGTAAAATACAAAGGTCAATTTGGTGTCTCAGATATCAAGGTTAATTAAGGCACTCCTCAAAATTTCAAGAGGAGCCATTTTTTTACTTGTAAATTGTACTTTATTAAGGATTTTGAAGCCATACCAGGGGAATTTTTGTTAATTTTGGAGAAATTAAAGATTTTCCTAGAGAATAGGGGTATTTTATGAAGTTATTTGACAAAAAAAAAATGAAGCACAATTTACATCACTCTCCTATTTATTTGATCTATGATAATATTTTTAAGCTTTTAATGATTTCTCATAGTTTTCTATCTATACTACTCCCTCCGTCCCAAAATACAGTTCCCATTTCCATTTTAGGTGTCCCAAAATATAGTTCCCATTTCTATATTTAGTTCCACATTTTTCCGTTATTTGTCTAGAAAAACCGTGTCCTATCATTTTTTTTTTTGCTTCTTGAATTTTGTTTTTTGCTTTGTTTATTCAACCTAAGTGTTACAATTAATGCTCTTCTTTCACCACAACATTTTATTTAAATAAACAAAAAATCTTTACTACCCCTCTTAAATTCTACTTGCATAAATTACCGTGAAAAAAGGAAAAAATGGGAACTATATTTTGGGACGGAGGGAGTAATATATTAAAAGGCATTCCTAAACTAGGAACGAAAAACCACATCCCGGCCCACCCTCCCCTCTCTCTTTTTCTCTCTCAAACCCTAGCCTCCCCTAACCCTTTTTCGTTAATTTGGGGTTGCCATTGATGATTATTTCATCCATGGTAAGCCCCTTTTTCCCGTTTATTTTCAGTTTTTTAGTTCATTTTCTTGTTTTGTTTAATAAATTAGTCTCTCTTTATGATATTTTTTTCAAACCATGTTATGGGGTTTTTAGTCTTTGTTTTGGAGATCTCATTCTCCCCTATGAGAGTTGTGAGTATGGTTTTTTTTGTTTTTAGGTATGAAAAATTGTTCTCATTGGTTGAAGTTCGAGACACAACATGAAGGTATTGGAATCTCGGATGCGGTCAACATGGCTCGATCAAGAATGCTCTTCCCAAACTATGTCAGAATGATAGACTTCCTCATCAATAACTGTTTGATTCAGCAAATACAAAGGGGTTGCGCTGTATTGCTCGATCTAGTTCATTGTCGTTTCTTCGAAGACGAATTTGATTTAGCCTTGTTTAATTGTATCTTGTTTTTCTTTAACACCTATTGCAGATGCCGTTTGGCCTTCAATTAATGAAATTTCTCTTTCAAAAAAAAAAAACGCTAGGAACGATGCCATATAGCGGCGGTGGCGCTTCCCCTTAGGATGTTTAATTCCATGTAATCTACATTCAATAAAAAGAAATTAATTAAATTGTATAAAATCTGATCCCGTGACTTCAAACTTGTATACTTCCTCCGCTCCAAATTAAATGCAACAATTTGGATGGCACATTCTCCAAGGCAACATTTCTTGGGGTGAGATTAAGAAAAAGTAAGGGCATGTGACTAAGTTAATAAGGAGAAAGAAAGTGGGACCCAGAAAAAGTAAGGGCATGTAACTAAGTTAATAAGGCTGAATTAGTTTTAGTAAGGGTATATTCGTAATTTCACACTCAAAATCTTTACCAAGAATAGAAAGAAGTAAAATGTTGCATTTAATTTGAAATTACCGTTTTTAGAAACTGTTGTATTTAATTTAGAACGGAAGAAGTACAAAAGTCTTAACCCCAAAAGTCCAAAACCACATGACATTTGATGTTCTTATTTCAAAGTAAAATATTATTAAATAAAAGTTTTTCTTTCCAGGGGAATAGCCTGGGACTAAAAACTACTCCTTCCGTCCCATAATTTAGTGCTTACATTTCATTTTGGGTGTCCCAAAATATTGTGCCTACTTCATTTTTGTATCGATTTGGTTTGACTAAATTATCCTCAATTTTCACACAAACTTTCCAAAATATTCCTACCTTTCTTTCAAAATGTATGCTTTTATGTATTGTTTTGCACCATTCCAAGGAAAATTTATTATTTTTTGATTTTTTTTAGAGGAAAAAAAATAAAGCAGTTCCAAGACAAAAGTACTTCATCAATTTTTTTTAAGAATCCTACTACTCCCTCCATTCTCCTTAATTCCCGTGAAAAGAAAGAAGTAAGCACTATATTATGGAACGAAGGGAGTACTTAGTTTCTTATGTAAAAAGTGCAGGTAACATTAATGTAGCTTAGGAAGTAGTGTAAAGTTTATCTTTAAAAACTACCCTCATGCAGTCATGCAATAACATCTGAATGGGGGCTCTCCAAAATCATCAAGATTTCCTCACAACGTTCGAAAATAACCTTAAATGTCTTCACCCTCTTAAATCAACTCAACACTTCCCACCAGGGTTTTATCTGGCCAAACTTGGTGCCAACCTCAATTTGTCATCCAAGTAGATGGTTCATGAATCAAGGCAACCAAACAGGTAGGTATTGGGTTGGCCATTCAACAACTATAGGAGGAGGTTCTCTCAAAACTAACCGCCGCATCGCAGGCTCGCCGGCAAGCCCGCGACGGTCCTCTCCTTTGTCTGTAGTTAGTCCGTAGGTTAGTTGTTCATTGTTCCCCTTCCCAGCTCGTCTTCCGCCGTCGTTCTCCCTCCCCAGTTCGTCGGCCGCCGTTGCTCCCCCTCCCTGTCTTCCCCTTCCTCGGTTGTCCCCGCCCTCAACCTTTCGTCAACCGCCGTCCATCCTCTCTGTCTTCCCCTTCCCCTGTCGTTTTTCTTATTTCACGTTTCTTCTTTTTTGCGTTTCTCCGGCACGTAGCACCAACCGCCGCGTGTGAAGGTTCTATCGTCGGTTAAATCGGGCCTTGCGTCTCCCCCCTCCTTAGTCGCGACAGTCAGGCTCCCTTCCCCTCCCCTGTTCCTCCGACGGACTCCCCCTGTTTTGCTCGCCGGGCTTCCCCTTCCCCGGTTTAGTTAGTTAGGTGGCTTCCCCTCCCCGTCCCCCGGTTGTTGTTAGTTGGGCTCCCCCTCCCCCTCCCCCCGTTCGAGGTCTTCGGTCAAGTCCCATCCCCATCCCCTGTTCAAGTTCTTCAATCGAGTTCCCCTTCCCCTTTAGTTGGTTAGCTTTAGTTGTTCGGGCATCCCTTTCTCTCCCCCCTAGTAGTTGGGCTTCCCTTTCCCCTCCCCCCTAACTATGTTAGGTTTAAGTTTGCTGGTTTTTTTATTAGTATGTGTAGTTAGTCGTTCAAGAGTTCGCTGGTTGTTTTGGCAATTCAAAAATGTTTGCCAATTGGATCAGGGATGGTGGTGTAATGTTGTCGTAGTAGAATATGTAGTTTTTTGGCAATCTTTGATGAAGGAACAAATGAATCAAGAGGATGAGAAGTGTGCGTATGGTCGAGGCGATGTACAATATTCATGGTTGGACCTTGTGTTTTCCGGTTTCATAAACCAGAGGTGCGTTCGAGAGCTCACCATGTTTAGCTCTCTTTTTAGCTTGGCATTGACCTTCATGGTCCTTGCCTTGAAAACTTTAAATCTGGAGGCGACACCCCAGTTGGATCTGGTGGATTTCAGCACGCCCCGTTTCTTCTACCTTATGGAGAAACCTGACATACTCTCGAGAGAGAGTCATGAGTCACCAAGGAAAGTGACTCTTAAACAGATCATGAGCCAAGAATCCCAAGCGACAGAAGCTTGTTGGGATTGCTCATGCGGCGAGACGCAAAGCTCGCCATTGGATGTTGATTGTCCAGCTCGTGAACACCATTCGCTTCTTCTACCACTTTTATCAGCCATCAGAGTTTTGGTTCCACCAGCCCGGTTATTGACCAACGACGCCCCCCGTAATGTGCGACTTTCTATCGGTTGTATTTACTTTTGTTTTTTATGGTATGTAAGAGCTAATAGAGCTCCTTTAGGTTTTACTTTAGTTTATGTTTCGTTGTATTAGCTTTAGGTTGTACCTCTTTGTTTAATCAATGTAAGTTTTCTCGATGTCAAAAAAAAAAAAAAAAACTATAGGAGGAGGTTTATACTATAACCAACTCTGGCTTCCAAGCAGAATATGCTTGGCCTGCTTATCGGCGCTTGGATGGGCTTCAACCATGGGTCTCCAAAGCATTACTATCCATACGGATTGCATCAATCTGATCCACCAACTAAGTTCTCCATGACTAAAGCTAATTGACATTATGTGGACTATTGAACATATTTTTTTTTTTTGTGTTTGCACCCGGTTCACCCTTCGGGCTACATCCGGATCGAGACCAAGTTTGGGGTGGTTAGGTTTCATTCTTCTCCCAAGGGTGTTGCGGGGATTCGAACACGGGTCCGTCCTACCAAAACCAGTCCCCATCACCACTGGGACAACACTTACCTGGTACAATCCAACATGTGAATCGTCAACAAGTTGAAATAGCACCCACAATAGCTTTTAATTGTCGAACTACATTTACTTCCTTCTCTACTTGCTTGTGATTTACTCTCTTTAGGCAATGTAAAAAAAAAATTGTAGCTTATTTAGTTGCAAAGTGGGAAACAATGGGTAATATTTTCTTTTGGGTGTAAATAAGCAGCTAAGCGTATTGATGCAGTCCAGATTCGATCCCAACTCCCAAATCTTGATTACCAACACATGACTTTACCAACTAAGCTAGATGGCATCCCCCAGGTTTTGGTGTAAATTAAATGAGTACTTTCTCTATATTCTTTTATCGTACCACTTGGAATATTAACATTATTCACAATTAGAGAAAATCTTCTATATTCAATACATAAGAAAAAATATATAGTCACACGGGGTCCTGTTTGATTCGTCTAAATGAGTACTTTATTAATATTCCATTGTTATAATTTTTACTAATATGTAATGAAAAATATTTAACGTCTAAGAAGAAAATTGACAAACACGCACAAGAAAATGCACATAATAAAATAATACAGAGGGAGTATGTATGTTTGGACTCGATTCCCCGAACCTATGTGCTTTAAGGGAACTTGATAGGTGACAGTGTATAATGTAATTTCCCCATTAAAGAAAAAATTTATATATATCAGATATAAATTAGAAGTTTCTCCTCTTTGTACTTTGTATCATTTATTGTTTGGACTATAGAGTAGACCCCTTAAAAAAATACAATTAAGGAAAAGTAGTAACGAAATTCTCGTTTCTTTGAGTGCTTTAAATGAAACTTGATCTTATAAATAAATTTTACCACTAGATTTAGGCTATGTTCTTTTCAACTTATTTAAGCACTCTAGTGCTTATTTCAGATTTGATCAGATCAGATCAAATCAGATCAGATCAGATCAGAAAAGTTCAGATCAGATCAGAAAAAATCAAATCAGATCAGAAAAGTTCAGATCAGATCAGATCAGAAAAGAAATAACATATTGCACGAGTTGGGTAAATCAGAAAAGTTCAGATCAGATCAGACCAGATCAGAAAAGTTCAGATCATACCAGACCAGACCAGATCAGAAAAATTCAGATCAGATCATATCAGATCAGACCAGACCAGATCAGATCAGACCAGACGAAAAGAACATAGCCTTAGAGTTACAAAAATATGCCCCCTTTTATTTGTTTAATTGACTAATTCTTATTATTTACAACTAGATATCGATGTTTCTTAATATTTGAATAAAAAATAAATTCAAAAATTATATTATTTATATAAATGATAGCTAAAATATAACTTGAATAAATACAATGTATTTTTAAACTTCCAGTACCAACACAAATTTTACAAAAAAAGAACGGTTTTTCACCAAATACCCACGAGTTTTCAAAAAATTCAAGAGGTACCCCCCAACTTTTTAAAATTCACAAGGTACCCCTTAATTTCTTAATAATACACCCAAATGCCTTTAATGACTAACGGCGTTAACCGCCGTTAGTCGTTCACCCTAATTTTCTTTTTTAAATCCAAATTAACCCCTAACCCTAAGCACCCCTCCCCCACCGTCCCACCCCTGCAGCCCCCACCCCAGCAGCCCCCTCCTCCACCTCCCGCAGCTAGGGGTGTTCATAAATACCCGATCCATGATCCGGTCGATTCGATCCGATTTTTCGGATGTCCGATCCGTTTTTTTAGTTTTTGGATATTTTGGATCGGATATCCGAAAATTTTCGGATTAGATACGGATCAAAATTTTTATTTTCGGATATCCGATCCGAAATATCCGTTTTCAAGGCCGGATATCCGAAATATCCGATTATCTGATCCGAAACATATTTTATGAACTTTTCCTTTCAAAATTTCTTTTTTTTAGTTTTCTGTTATCCGATGATATATCCGGCCCGAATTTTTTCGGATCGGATATCCGAAATGAACAACCCTACCCGCAGCCCCCCTTCCCACCAGCCCCAGTTCCCCCACCCCCGTCGAATTCATGACCCTCCCCCCCACCCCCTTTGATTTCCTACCTCATCCTCTCTCCGTCGTGTTTTGAGGATTTTGGACCACCCCGGAACAACACCGTCGTGGAAGGGGAATTCGACGGGCGTGGGGGAGGGGGGGAATTTGACGGGGGTGGGGGGAAGGGGGGCTGCTGGGTGGTGAAAATTCGAGGGTATCTCGTGAATTTTCTGAAAATTCGGGAGTACTTGGTGAAAAAACCGAAAAAAGAATTACATAATCTAGTTTGACCTCAAAATAGTTCACAGTTTAGTAAAACTATTTTTGTTTTAATTTTTTTACATTTTAGCACTAAAAATATACAATGAGAAATTCCTATTCTTTTTTGTAATCCCCACATCAAAATTGAAAATTTAAACAACAAATCATTTGCTCATGTTGTATAATGGTTGTTAAACTTCATATGAGAATATATGCACCCACATGTAAGGTACTACCGTTATACGGTAGATTATCGGAATAGTTTGGTGTAGGTAAAAGTCGGCCGCCGTGTATCCTGAAAATTAAATCTAGTATGAAAAATAATGAAGTGAGAACTGGAAACCCAATATATGCGTCAGTCATGACGCTGGGAGCCAGATTTAATTTGTTGGTAGTTTGGACAATGGTAGTACTAGTATGGTACTATGCAAAATATGACAAAACACAAACATGTGGGAGCGAGAACCGGTAACATAATAATTAAACTTATCTGACAGTCGTAGCGTGAAATAATCATTGTCCTAAAGTTGAATTTGCCCGTCACAACACACGTACTCACAGGAATTTGCCCCGCAACAACACACGGAGTCACAACAATCAATCTCCAGGGTTACACGGCTTCTACCTTTCCAGTGTTGACAGAAAAACAGATTGAGAACGTTCTTGAATATTGCCCAGAAAAGAGGAGAATGAAAGAGAAGAGAAGATGTATTTTTTGTGTTCCTGTCTCCTCCCAAGGAATACCAGCACACTGGTATTTATAGGAAAAAATGGAGAATCAAACGTGATCAGATCAAGGCTAATAACATTGGAAAATCGGTAATTAAAGTGGTTAATGGCTAAAGATATGGAGACTATTTAGGAAAAACGGTAACTTAATCAATTACAAAAAACGGACATTAAATGCTGATAAATTACTAACCCAAAAAAATAGTTAAGTTAAGTTTATTCCCCAAGACTTGAACCAGACGGGCGACGTGCTTGTGGTAACCACACATCACCACAAAACCACTAAAAGCCTCATTGCTACTCAACTCAAAGGGTAAAGGAAGAGTAATAGTTATAAACCTTACTCTTCCCTTCAATTCTTTCAATATAGGACAAATGACAAAAGACTTCTCATATTCTTTTAAAACAAAACTTAAGAGTTTGAACTCTAAACTCCAACAAAACCCACCCACCCACCCAAACCCAATTCCTTCAAAAATTAGTAAACATTAGCGTACTAACATTGAATAGAAAAAGGGCAAAAAATGGAAATGATATCTATAGATGGTCCCAAAGCCTATCAACTTGTCTCGTGTAGTTCAAATCACTGGTAATTATGGCTCTAAACCACAGGGCTAGCTCGACATGACACTTGCTTGCTCCATCATAGCCCATTAATTTTGTTTTGGGCTCGGAATTTTTTTCCTTTTTCAAGGCAATAAGCAAAAAAACAACTTTAGGAGTACTATACTCACGATATAGTCGGGTGTATGATAAAAAGGAAAATTTGTCATAAACCGTATTTTATAATCACTTTTTTTGTGAGAAACCACCTTTTAAAAAAAATTTGGTTAATTAACCACCTTTTTGGTTCTTTTTTTTTTGTTGGACCACTTGCCGGAATCCCAAGATTGACCTCGATTTTCCTGGGCGTTGACCATCGATTTTCGCCGCTCTTCCCCCCTTTATCCTTCTCCCCTTTCCCCCTCGCATCCCTCGGCAACCCACCCTCCCCCTCGCATCCCCCAGCAACCCTCCTCCCCCATCGCAACCCACCGGCAAACCTCCCCATCACGACCCGCCCCACCTTCCCAACCCTAAGCCCCTCTCCCCTCCTCGCATCCCCCGGCATCCCGGTGGAAGAACGCGAAAATCTGGAAAAAAAATGGCGCAAATCTGATGGTCAACGTTGGATTCCGGCAAGTGGTGGCTTCCAACAAAAAAAAAGAACCTAAAAGGTGGCTAATTAACCAATTTTTTTTTAAAAGATGGTTTCTCACAAAAAAGTGATTATGAAAGGTGGTTTATGACAAATTTTTCTAATAAAAATTGTAAATATTGTCATGTGAATGATTCACACTGTGTTAGAAGCTAGCATCATTCCTGAGTCCCAACTATTTCATCAATAGCCGAGCGAATTAAGCCACGTGAATAGGTTATTCACAGTATGTTATGTTTCAGACTTTGTTATTTTTATAAATAATACTAGTTTTGGGGACCTGTGCAAAAATGCACGGGAAATTTTATAGTAGATATGATTTAGTCGTGCATAATGTACGGGAATTATTTTGATTATTAAGTAGTTATTTTTATTCCTAGTCAAGTCATAAGCAGGTCTCTAACTTTTAGACCCGTGTAAATATATTTTGTATACTACTTTATTTTTAACTTTTAGACCGAAAATATTCCAACAAAGCTTAACATATTACACATATTCCATGATTGCGTCAAAAGTTGTAAAATATAAGATATTGAATCGTATATTTAATGATATCTTTCCTTAAATTATGTTATGTTAATTTGTAAAAGTGAATGAGATACTACATATAACTTCTCAAAAAACTACACGTACAAAGCATACAATATACTTTTCCATTTGTTTTCTTTTCCCCGTTATTAACTTTCAACACCCAACAAATTACATGGCTTCATATGGCAAATTAAACCCTCCCACTTTGATCGATTTATATAAGTACATAGTTGTTGTTGAGAAATTTTGCTTATAGAATTTAAATTAGGGATAGTGAGCTAATCGCAAAGCTTGGTAATATTTGTAGCACATAAATTAATTAAAGTTAGTGTCACTAATTTACATTGATATAGGATCGTAATTTACGCAGTTATTCTATGTAACTCTTAATTTGCCACACATTGATCTCAAGCATCTAAAAAAATATTAAAGTAACTATAAGTTGTACGGTGTCTTATTATTTATATTTTTTCCTTTTGTATTGTTCGCATTTTATCAAACTTCTCCTGATTCATCATTCAAAGGCATCTACTATATTATACTAATAACCTAAAATGTAAAAGCCATTAAATGGGATGGTAAGGATTAAAAAAATATAAAAATATTTTAGATTTTAGACCCGTGCAAATTGCAAGAATTTTTTTTGTTTTATAAGTTTAAGATTTTAGTTAGTTTCTCTTAAAATCATGTTGTGAATATTAGCTTGTGATTTAATGTTTTATAACCATGTATTGGAAATATTTTTAAACTCGCTTATGACCCATGTGTTCTGTGGTTGACGTAGTTAATGTCATGGTGCATCATTTGATCTACAATGTTATTTTTAAAAGTAAAGTTGATTAAATCTTTGCTCCGCCTGATGATTTTCTCAAAGACCTAGATAAAATCACAATTGAAACCACCACTGGCACTTAACCATACACCTGCTTTCACCCCCGCTTCTCATGCAGTCCCCCTCACCCCCATCTTTCTTGTTGTCGTCATGATGAACCATCGTTTCTCACCGTCTCATGCCACCCATTGCCTACTGATTATATATAATTTTATAATATTCTCATTTTTATTTGCCTAAGTTAATATAAATTAATTTAATTTTAACTTTTTGTAACTTATCATTCTTGTAAAAAAAAAAAGATAGCATAGTTTCTAAAGGTTGTTTTTCATCTCCTTCAATTTTATACTTGATTTATGGAATGAGAATGTGAAGATAAAAAGAAACAAAACATGAAATGCTGATACAAAATTTTCTAGAATGGGAAGATAATGAATCAACAAAATATGAATAATTCACCTAATAGTGCGGAGATTTAGTACAACATATGATTTCTTCATAATGAATTAATACGATGCATGTAGTTAGTATTAATAACCCACGTTATTTATTTAATCCAAATTTCTTAATTGATATTTTGTTTGTTAATTATTTCAAAGAAAATTTATACTTGGCATTAATTTGAACTTTGCAACAACACGTCTTCTACCTATTTTAGGCACTCAATCTTAATTCTTTGGTTCTCCGTATTCCTCTTGTAGGATTGGCTAATTTTTTGATAACTCTTTGTTTCTTGAGATATTTTTCTCATTATAGGTTGTTATTACCATTTAGCATTATTGTATTTATCTTTTAGGTTTTTATGACTTTGTTGTAGCTTCATACTTACCATTATCTTAGCCCTAAACTCATACACATATACACTTGATCTTTCCTTTCTTTCTTGCTATTTTGTCAGATTATCTTTTGTGGCTGCAACTAACTCCTCACTCACTCTCTTTAGCTGCAAAAATCATAATTATTTTTGTTTTCAAGCATCAACCACATGTGTCTTCTCTCTTGATTACTCAATAATCAAATAACTTAACAACTAAAAGATTAATCATTTAATTGACGTCGAAAGCTCCATTGTTATAATTTGGAAGTTTAAGTGATAAAAAATAACATAAATTTTTCAACAAATACCGGATTGATTTTTTTTTTTCCACCAAGTACCTCTAAATTTTTTAGAATTCACCATATACTCCAAATTTTATACAAATACATCATAATGACCTTAATGACTAATGACAGTTAATTTCATTAGTCATTAACCCCTAAAAATTAATTTTCAATACACAAACACTCTTTACTTTCCTCTTAGATTTTATTGAACTTAAATACCCATGCAAAAATAGAATCAGGCACTATAATATGAGACAGAGGAAGTATTATGGAAATGGATTTAATTTGTGACAAAAAAATGAGGATGTAGTTCGTCCAAGACAGGTAGAACCGACCTTGGTCTCATTTATTCTCCAGAAGAACCTAGAGTATCTCTCCTACTCTTCCCTTGACAAAAACAACATGCATAACCATTTAAAGAGCAATTCCATGATTCTTAAGATCAAATCTTTATTTTACTTTTGCTCTATCTTTTCGAAATGGTCACTAGGAGAAAAAAAAGGAAGGGCTGCGCAAGAAGGGCTACAGTTAGACTTAAAACCGCAGCCCTTCATGCAGTATGAAGGGCTGCGGTTTTAAGGCTAACCGCAACCCTTTATGTGAAGGGCTGCAGTTAGCCTAGAAACCGCAACCCTTCATACACGAAGGGATGCGTTTTCTAGGATAAGCGCAGCCCTTCCTATCCCGCCCATTTCAACCTGTGAGTTTTGCGCGCAACACACAGTAGCACTCACTCGCAAATTTCCTTCGCACACTCAGCTCACCCCTCTCCCTCACACTCACTCGCACACTCACTCCTCTCCCTCACACTAACTCGCACTGCCCTAACGGCCATCACCGGAGCACCGACACATCGCCGGTGCACACTTCTTCTTCTCTTCTCTCAGCGTTGCCTGAGCTCCTTTTTCTTCTCTTCTCTCAGCGCGCCTTGACGCCACCACCACCACCACTACTGCATTGTCGGTAAGTCCCCTCTCACTCTCTCTCCTCTTTGTTTTATTTAATTTATCTTCTATTTTGTGTTGTAAAATGTGGTTGTAGGGGGGGGGGGAGGGCTTGTGGAGGGTGGGTAGGGGTGAGGGTGTCGGGCGAGGGATGAGGGATGGGGGATGGCCGGGGAGGCTAGGCATGGGGTGGGGGAGGCGAGAGGATCTTTGGAAAGGGGGTGGGGGAGGGCTGGGGAGGCCGGGCATGGGGTGGGGGGAGGGCGGGGGGATGCTTGAAAGGGGGTGGGGGGAGGGCTGTGGAGGCCGGGCATGGGGTGGGGGAGGGCGGGGGATCTTTGGAAAGGGGGTGGGGGATGGCCGGGGAGGGTGGGCATGGGGTGAGGGAGGGTGGGCATGGGGTGGGGGAAGGCCGGGGAGGCTGGGCATGGGGTGGGGGGGAGGGCGGGGGATGCTGAAAGGGGGTGGGGGAGGGCTGGGGAGGCCGGGCATGGGGTGGGGGAGGGAGGGGATCTTTGGACGGGGGTGGGGGGGGGGGGGAGGGTGGATAGGGGTGGGTGAGGCATTGTTGTGAAGGCATTGTTGTAAGTTGTAACACATGTTTGGTATCACTACTATCTTTCATTTTCTTTTTGTTTTATAATGTAACTATGTAGATTTTTAGGCTTCGAAAACGAAAATTAAAGGTCATTTTACGCCTACATGGCAATGAGGGAGTGCAAGTGGGGGCGGAAGTGGCGGTGGTGGTGGGACCGTGTTACAAATGTGGAGAATGAGGTCACATGGCAATGGAATGCTCTCCACATTTGTAACACTTCTCACTAGCTCCGCCGCTACCAGCTGATGGGCATTCCATTGCCATGTGACCTGATTCTAGGGTCATTTTAGGCCTAATTTAGCCTTTTCGCTTCCGAACCGTACTTATCGAGTCATTTAACCCCGAATTCTTTGTGAACATGATTGTATGAGGTATAATGTAACTATTGTGTAGAGTTTTAGGCTTGCATTTGTTCTTGGTTGAATTTTGGAAACGAAAATTAAAGGTCATTTTACGCCTACATGGCAATGAGGGATTGCGGTGGGGGCGAAGTGGCGGTGGTGGTGGGGGTCGTTGTAAATGTGGAGAGTCGGGTCACATGGCAATCGAAAGCCCATCCGGTGCTCTCCACATTTATAACAATTTCAACTCCGCCGCTACCAGCTGATGGGCATTCCATTGCCATGTGACCTGATTCAATTCTCGGGTCATTTTAGGCCTATTTTAGCCTTTTCGCTTCCAAATCGTACTTACCGAGTCATTTAACCCCAAATTTTTTTGAACATGATTATATGAGGTATAATGTAACTATTGTGTAGATTTTTAGGTTTGCAATTGTTGTAGGTTGAATTTTGGGAACGAAAAGGGCATTTTAGGCCTATTTTAGGCTTTTCGCTTCCAAATCGTACTTATCGAGTCATTTAACCCCAAATTCTTTTTGAACATGATTATATGAGATATAATGTAACTATTGTGTAGATTTTTAGGCTTGCATTTGTTCTAGGTTGCATTTCGGGAACGAAAAGGTCATTTTAGGCCAAATTATGCCTTTTCGCGTCCAATTCGTACTTATCGAGTCATTTAACCCCAAATTCTTTTTGAACATGATTATATGAGGTATAATGTAACTATTGTGTAGATTTTTAGGTTTGCAATTGTTGTAGGTTAAATTTTGGGAACGAAAAGGGCATTTTAGGCCTATTTTAGGCTTTTCGCTTCCAAATCGTACTTATCGAGTCATTTAACCCCAAAATCTTTTTGGACATGATTATATGAGATATAATGTAACTATTGTGTAGATTTTTAGGCTTGCATTTGTTCTTGGTTGCATTTCGGGAACGAAAAGGTCATTTTAGGCCAAATTTTGCCTTTTCGGGTCCAATTCGTACTTATCGAGTCATTTAACCCCAAATTCTTTTTGAACATGATTATATGAGGTATAATGTAACTATTGTGTAGATTTTTAGGTTTGCAATTGTTGTAGGTTGAATTTTGGGAACGAA
Organism: Beta lomatogona; assembly: GCA_947646795.1. Classification (NCBI taxonomy): domain Eukaryota; kingdom Viridiplantae; phylum Streptophyta; class Magnoliopsida; order Caryophyllales; family Amaranthaceae; genus Beta; species Beta lomatogona. The sequence continues at coordinate 1,227,184 of CANSNZ010000239.1, read as the reverse complement.
AAGGGCATTTTAGGCCTATTTTAGCCTTTTCGCTTATGAATCGTACTTACCGAGTCATTTAACCCCAAATTCTTTTGAACATGATTATATGAGGTATAATGTAACTATTGTGTAGATTTTTAGGTTTGCAATTGTTGTAGGTTGAATTTTGGGAACGAAAAGGGCATTTTAGGCCTATTTTAGGCTTTTCGCTTCCAAATCGTACTTATCGAGTCATTTAACCCCAAAATCTTTTTGGACATGATTATATGAGATATAATGTAACTATTGTGTAGATTTTTAGGCTTGCATTTGTTCTTGGTTGCATTTCGGGAACGAAAAGGTCATTTTAGGCCAAATTTTGCCTTTTCGGGTCCAATTCGTACTTATCGAGTCATTTAACCCCAAATTCTTTTTGAACATGATTATATGAGGTATAATGTAACTATTGTGTAGATTTTTAGGTTTGCAATTGTTGTAGGTTGAATTTTGGGAACGAAAAGGGCATTTTAGGCCTATTTTAGCCTTTTCGCTTATGAATCGTACTTACCGAGTCATTTAACCCCAAATTCTTTTGAACATGATTATATGAGGTATAATGTAACTATTGTGTAGATTTTTAGGTTTGCAATTGTTGTAGGTTGAATTTTGGGAACGAAAAGGGCATTTTAGGCCTATTTTAGCCTTTTAGCTTCCAAATCGTACTTATCGAGTCATTTAACCCCAAACTCTTTTTGAACATGATTATATGAGATATAATGTAACTATTGTGTAGATTTTTAGGCTTGCATTTGTTCTTGGTTGCATTTCGGGAACGAAAAGGTCATTTTAGGCCAAATTTTGCCTTTTCGCGTCCAATTCGTACTTATCGAGTCATTTTACCCCAAATTCTTTTTGAACATGATTATATGAGGTATAATGTAACTATTGTGTAGATTTTTAGGTTTGCAATTGTTGTAAGTTAAATTTTGGGAATGAAAAGGGCATTTTAGGCCTATTTTAGCCTTTTCGCTTCCAAATCCTCCCCTCCCCCCACTACACACCCCCCTCCCCTCCCCCCGCCGCCCTCCTCCCCCCACCTGCACGCCCCCCCCCCTCCCCCCCCCCACTACACAGCCCTCTCTCCCCTCCCCCCTGCTGCCCCTCCCCCCTACATAGCCCCTCACCCCCTACTGCACAACCCTCCCTCCCCTCCCCACCTGCCACGCCCCCTCCCCTCCCCCTCTGCCCCTCCCCTCCCCCCCTGCACCCCCTCTCCCCCCCCCTGCACACCCCTCCACTCCCCCCACCTGCACAGCCCCTCTCCTCCCCCCTGCTGCCCTCCGCTCCCCACTGCACAGCCCCTCTCCTTCCCCCTGCTTGCCCTCCCTCCCCCCCCATGACCCCCTCCCCCTCTTGCACAACCCCTCCCCTCCCCCACTTGCACACCCCCCCCCCTCCCCCCCCTGCTGCCCCTCCTCTCCCCCACTTGCATTTGTTTTTGATTGAATTTCGGGAAGGTATATGTCATTTTTAGAACTACTAACTACGGTACGTAAATGATTGAATTCTTATATTATGTGTTTATTCCTTGGTTGTTTTGCAAGGTTTATATGAATAACACACCACGTTTGAGGGCCTTCACCACGGACAAATTACATGAAGTTCGGGATAAGTTGGCGTCCCACATTTGCGATGATTGCTTATGATACATCTACTAGTTTGTATTAATTCTATGTACATTTTTTCACATTATTAAATATATACATATTTAAAGTTAATTATTATATTACGTTCAAAAACTTGTCATATATTATTATTGCAATTTGATCGGTTTTTTTTGTGTCGAAGGGAGGTTTTGGGTGGGGGGTGGGGGCCGCCATGGTGGGCTTTGGGCTGGGCTATGGGGCTGGTTGGGTCTTTGGGGTGGTCGGCAAAGAATGGGTGGAGGAGGTGGCGAGAGGGTGGGGTGGGGTGGGGGGTGCGGAGTGAAGGGGGTGGGGTGGGGGGTGGGAGAGGGGGCGAGCGGGGGAGTGCGGGGGGTGGGCGGGTGTGGGCTGGGGGCTGGGGGGCTGGGGTGGGAGTGCGGGGGGTGGGCGGGGGTGGGGTGTCTTTGGGCCGGGCAGGGATGGGGTGTCTTGGGCGGGGGTGGGCGGGGGGGGTGGGGGGGGGGGGCGAGGGTGGGCGAGGGGTGGGGGGTCTTGGGGGGGGGCGGGAGTAGGGTGTCTTTGGGGCCGGGGTGGGCGGGCAGGGGGGGTCTTTGGGGTGGGCGGGGGGTGGGGTGTACTTGGGGCGACATGGGGTGGGCGGGGGGGTGGGGGGGGCTTTGGGGTGGGCGGGGGTGGGGGGTCTTTGGGGTGGGCGAGAGGGTGGGGTGTCTTGGGGCGGCGGGGGGTGGGCGGGGGGGTGGGGGGGTCTTTGGGGTGGGCGGGGGTGGGGTGTCTTTGGGGGGCGGGGGTGGGCGGGGGGTGGAGGGTGCAATTTATTTATTTTTTTTAAAAAATTTGAATGCGAAGGGCTGCGGTTTAAGCCGAAAACGCAGCCCTTCAAGCTTATAAGGGCTGCGTTTTTGGCCTAAACCGCATCCCTTCGTTGTGAAGGGCTGCGGCTAAAAACCGCAGCCCTTCTTATCTATTGAAGGGCTGCTATGGAAAGGGCTGCTGGCCAAAAACGCAGCCCTTAGGGCTGTTTTGACCGCAGCCCTTCCTTGTTTTTCCACTAGTGGGTTGAAGATTCAAGAATCTCAATGTCATCTATAATGTCTCTCCTCTATTCCTAGTTTCTATTAATGTCATGGTCTACAACCAAAATTCTTTGCCGACATCGTCAAGCATCTAGGAGTAGGTTGGCACTTGACAATGTGTCAATGTGAGAAGCTGCCAAGAAAATATTAGTGTAAGTTGAGGTGAAGCTTTTCTTTTCAATTCTTTCATTTTTCATATTTTTGGGATGGGTAATGGTAAATTGATTATGTATACAACTAATTTGGTAGCAGGAAGAATTACTCGACAGGTTCAATTTCATAATTAATCAACCAAGAGAATACCACCAAAGGTGGATTTTTTTTTTCTTCTAATTTTCCTCTCCTCTGCAATTTTTTTAGCTGCCCATGTTTCTTGAAATTTTGAAGCTTTCAATTTGAATGGCTGAGACACTGTACACATTTGCTGGTGGTGACATCGTTTCTTATGGACACTTCTAATTAGTGGAATAATATATGAATTTTGAATCAATCACACGTTGATTTTGATTTCAATCAAAGTAATTAGCCTTAATATTTGCATATGATTCTTTGCTTGAAATAAGCAATTTATATTCGACTTTCCTAATATAAATGATTATGAGTAATTTCATGATTGCAATTTCCTAGCTATTAAGATTAAGGCACACACTCAAGATTTATGTGTAAGCGAAATGTAAGCGATATCTCTCAAACATCCTACACGTGGCAGCTCAACTGTAGAATAGGAGGAGAAGATGACATGTTGGCGGATTCATTGGTAGCATGACACATAGGCCAATTGAACCTTGTTTTATATATATATATAGATATAGTCATATAGATATAGATAGATATAGATATAGATGCTAAACGGCTACAATTAAGCCTAATCACGATAAAAGGAAGATTTGAAAAATGAAAATATTCAAGCCCAACTGTAAATATAGTAATATATGGTACTTTCAATTACTGCGTCTGACCCATGCAAATCATAAGACTTCCTCGTTCTCAATCATCTATAAAAGGTTAGGACCAATATTAGAGCTCAATTTTTTTTTTTGTTTCAAGGTATTCCTAGTTTGCTGTAAATAATACGTCCACCAACCTTCATATAATTAATTAATTATTATCACCTGCTTAAGCTTTGTCACCCCTTACCTCAGTATTCAATACAAATACAAGTACTGTTACATCTATTCCATTTCATTCGTGATCTTTTTAAGTACACTGTCTAGTTTTCTCCTTCACAAATGACTAGCAGTATATCGGTTATAAGAATGTTTCTATAGAAGCGACACATTAATCTTTGTTTGTATTATTATTAGTGCTTTTTTTATTCAATAAATTATGGGAAATTATATTCCCAATGGTAGGCTCCTATTCTTGAGAATTCTCAATGGTTGATTCAACTCTTTTTTCTTCCTATTGATATGCCTCAACTTGTTTATTTGCTAAATGTGGCATTAGTGATGATTTTCCGTTAATAATAGGAGTTTGACATTAATTAGTCTGTTAACTCCCTAACTATGTTAAACCTAAATTAGCCTCTCTCTTTTTTTAACTGTTGCCCACACTCCCGTTCATTTACCCTCCTCTTCAAAATTGTTCATCGTCCCTATTCAAAGACTCATCATTCAATTGATGATCCTTCATCCAACGTTGTAAAATTTGCTCCTTTCTCTGTCACTGTTAACTGATCGTAATTCTTCTCTTAGTGGTCACCACAGTTATTGAATTGGGGTTGAATCAAGTTTACTACTGGCGGATTCATGAAGAAGGGCTTGATCGCGACAGTGTTTATTTTTTTTATCAGGTGAAGTAATGTGCAGAAATAGTGCACAAAAGATGTAGGAAAATTAATCTACTTTCTACCATAAAAAAGTGAAATCTAACCAGAAAAGTTGCATTGGGATGGAGCTTTAAAAGCAATCTGGAGAAAGAAATAATGGAGACAAAACCAAATTTTAATGGTATTTGTTTGTTGTGGTGCACCAGAATTTTGCTCACAAACCAAAGCGAACACTGGCAGTTGGCTCATAATCACCTTGCTTGACTTTGCTATGTTTTCAATTATTCATTTTGGCAAAAAAAATGCTCTTCTTTGACTTATCATCTCTATGATATATGCTGTAGTTGTGGTTCGTTAGTTAAGAGTCTATATCTAAATATATCATGGTTAGTAGAGGTTAGGTAAACTTAATTGAAGTATTAGAATTAAACATGAAATTAACGTTTAAGCCTCATTAATGCTACATTTGGATAAATTAGAAAACCGAGGCTTAGCAACGGGAAGAAAAAAAGTTGAATATACCATTGAAAATTCTCAAGAATAGAAGCGTACCTGTGTGAATTTCCCATAAATGATTGTAGGTTTATATTTTCTTGTTAAATAATAATGCAATCTTACTTATGGTGAAAATGTTTATCTACATATTGATATAATGTGTTACATATAGTTTTTAGATAATTTACTTTGTAATTCCGCCATAACTTAAATTTGCTAAAGAACAAAAAAAAAATTGAGATAAGTGATTCAATTACTTAGCTAAAGCAAACCCTTCATAAAAGTAACAATTAGTAGCTTACTATTACGATTCATTTCCTTATTTGATTTCTTCTTTCCATTCCACCTTGAGCCAAACATCCTCGCTCCTACTTTAAGTTTACCTAAGCACCACTAACCGCGAGCAACCTCGGGTACCAAGTGTGCAACTTGCCTTGTTGTGTGTCAATGTTGGGCGTATTTGGTACCAGGGTGATTTCTTTAGAGATTTAAACAATTAAACCCTACTCATCTTTAGAGATTTAGAAATCAACCTCTCACACTCACTCACCCTGTTATACCCTACTTTTAGTGATTTAAACCCTTCACTTAGATATTAAGACCCTACTACTAGAGATTAAGACCCAACTCATAGACATTTAGACCCAACTGCTAAATATTCAGACTCTACCTTTAGAGATTTAGACCCGACTTTTTACATATTGAGACTCTACCTGTAACACTCCGTCCTTTTATAAACATAATATAAACAAAATAGAACATTTTATTAAATAAAGGACGATAGCGGAAATATCGCCTGACATAAATGTCACTTAAACAGAGGTTAAATGAAAATAAATAAAAATAAAACTCAATTAAAATACTCCAAAATATCCATAAAGAGGAAAAGCAACCTCATAAACCCAACGTATTAAATATAAATAATATAAAATGTCTCAAAAATCCTAAATAACCTTTCTCTCAATGCCCATAACACGAAATAATCACCTGAAAAATATATTAACAAACATCCACAATCAGTGGGGAGTAACTAACAACTCTCTCATCCCACTTAGGATCCATATAAGAGTTATAATAAAAATAAAAATCAAGTTCACACAAGCAAATATGCAAGAATAACAAAGAGTCACATGGTACATCATGAAGAATACCAATAATAACATGAACGACAGAGATGATAATAATAACAATTCCAAAATAATCTTCTTAACACGTTTGAGAAGAAACTGAACGTAAGTGGATCGCAAACCACTGTTCCTATTTGGTTATAGTATTAGGACCCCGCTCGCCTATGACTAGTATGGCCACACCCTAATGTGAGATAGTATCCTGCTCAGTACTTCTCGACCTCTCAAACGACAACTAATAATCAAGACGAACCTACATACTCTGCTGAGTACGTAAGTATAAACTATGTACCCTGCTCAGTACATAGTGATTGTTCATCCCTAGGAAACCATGCCGCCTCACTAGTCATCATCCTCAAACAAAAAATATTTTATAAGTAATATAATTTCGTCTTCTGCATAATGTCTTTCAAAGTCTTACATCAAACTGCAAGAATCTAGGGCCTTAACCTATCAATACCAAACTGCAAGAATTTTAGGGACTGAACCCATAAATTCCACTTACATCAAACTGCAGGAATTTTAGGGGCTTAAACCATCAATTCTAATTCAAAATAACTTCACAATTTCTCAAAAATAGTAATCACAATATTAATAGTATTATCTTCGAAAAATATAATTTAACTCATCAAGAAACTAGAAAATAATAGAAATACTTACAATAGCTTAATAACAATTTGAAGAGCACATAATAAATTAATTTCATCCAAACAACAAACCAAATTCATACTGAATACCATTATAATACTTCCCCCGTTTCTTTTTAAGTGAGTCACTTTCCTTTTAAGGAAATGACAATAAGTGACACACTACTTAAAATGGCAAAACAAAATCTTTGTAATTACAAAATTACCATTACTAATTTTATTTACCAACCTAATTAATCACTCGCCTAACACTTCTACCTTGATTTAATTAATTCACCCTCTTTCTTTCCTCAACCCTTCCCCCGCCCAAATCCCAACAGCCCCCCTGTCTCTCTCTCCTCTGTACCTCGTCACCACCCTTCCCCCTCCCCATAACCCACCTTTGTTCCACCCTTCTTCTTCCTAATTGCCCAATCTCTTATCTCTCTCCCCTAAATCGCAGCGACCGTACGACCGGTAGTGGTGGCATAGGTGGTCCATGGCAGGGTGGGGGTTGAGGAGAGATGGGGGTGGTGGGTCGAGGAGAGAGAAGAGATGGTTGGAGGTGGGTTGAGGAGAGATGGGGTGGTGGTGGGGAGGATTGAAGGGAGAGAGGGAGGTGGGTTGAGTAGATGGTGGTGGTTTACTTGGATGGTCCTCCAACCATCTCTTTACTCTCCTCAACCCACCAAGGCCATCTGAAGTTCGAACAAGAAAAAAGGATGCCGAAGGAGTGGAGTTGTTGACAGAAGAGGGGCTAGCGAAACCACCGCCGACGATAGAAGTTTCGTGAGATATGGTTGTGCTGCCATTGAAGTTATAGTCGGTAGTTGTGGTGAGTTGTGGTACGTAGATGGCAAGTGGTGGTGCTGGGGGGAGATAAATTTCTGGTTAAGGTGTATGTGGTTGGTGGATGATTAGTCAAGCTTTTTATTTAATTAAATTGCATAATCTCTCTTGTATGTGGTCCCTAACTTTCTCTCTCTAAAGTCCTTGGTTGGTGTGCCACTTCTCTATGTTCCATTTAAAAAGAAACGGAGGAAGTATAATCTTATCATACCAATAACCACTCTTTTTTTTTTTGTGAAATACGGTTGCATAAAATTAAGTAGTTGTGGCTATAAGCCTTAGTACAAACTCATCCCAAATGTTTAAGAGGTAACTAGGAGGGGTGGGGATTATCTTAGTTACATTAACATCAACATAGTCTTTTCTTCCATCTTTTGCTAATCTATCCGCGACTTGATTGAGCTTCCTTGGGCACGATTGGACCTTCATCCCTTGGAAGAATCGGCTTTGATCCCTGCACAATAGAATAGTTTTTTCAATGCTTGGCGATGTTTGCTCGGATTTCTTCATTAACTGTGCTGCCTGTTTGCAATCTGTAAATATGTTTACGCGCTTGGCGTTGTGATCTTGGGTGATGGACATCCCCCATTGGATACCCATTAACTCGGCGTGAAGAGCTGAGTTTGCAAAAACCCGCCTCTGAAAACCCGTGACCCATTGCCCTGCACAATCAAGTAGAACACCCGCAATGCATGTAGGGGAAGATAGACTAGTATAGGATGCGTCAACAAACAAGTTTAACCAAGGAGGGGGACGAAGTGATACGACTTGTGTTTCGTTGTGATTGAGGGAGTAGATAGGATGGGGAAGAGAAGAGTGTACATCAATAGCTAGTCTTTTAGCTTTTTGAACCGTGATGCTAGGAGTAGGAGTAGGAGAACTGTCAAAGACGAATCTATTACGTTGCGTCCACAACTCCCAACATATGAACGAGAAAATGAGGTTTTAAGGGACTCCATGAATCAAACTGGTAGAGCTTAGGTGATCTCGAAGCCACTCCTCACTACTCGATGAAGGAGAAGAGAGAAGGGTTATATTAGCTAGCGCCCATACCTCCTTGGCTACCCTACAGTCATGAAGGATGTGAATGGCAGATTCAATTTGGAGGGAGCAAAGGGGACAAAGGGCAAAAGGAAGTATGTTCCTACATTGAAGGAGTTGGTTTGAAGGGATGCGGTTCCACCATGCCAACCAAAGAAAAAATTTAATCTTAGGCGTGCAAGGCCCTTTCCACAACCAATCAAGGTTTTTCTGAGTTTTGCGAGATGTAGTGAGGGCAGCATAGGCAGAAACGAGAGAAAATTTGTTATTTATTTCGAAGGAGGAGACCGGGTGATCAAAATTTTTGTCGATGGATTTGGGGATCTTGAAGTCTAAGATTCGAAAGTAAATAAAATTGGGCAACTGGAATGAGATGTTGTTAAGAGTCCATTCATTGTTCAACCACAAGTCACAAAGCTTAAACTTTTCTTCTAAGGGTAGGAACGGGCCATATACAAACTTCCTAATGGCACCTATACCTAACCAATTACCCTCCCAAAAGGATATATTTTCCCCATCCCCAATCTTCCAAACTTTACTGTCATTCAAAAGATCCCACCCTATACTTATGCTCCTCCAAACTTTTGACCCTTTCTTGAAAGGTATAACTTTCGTGGGTTGGATGTATTTCGACATAATACATTCCTTGGCTAGGTTATCATCACCTTGACTCATTCTCCACCCTAACCGGGCCATGTATATCGTGCTAAGATCCTGATGAGCTCTAATGCCCAAGCCCCCCTGATTTTTAGCTACCGAGTTTTAGAGTCCTTTTTCCCCCACAAGAAGTTGTTACAAATTTGGTCAAGGTCAGAGAGGGTTGTTGTAGGGAGCACCTGAGATTGGAGATAGTAGTTAGGAATTGTGTTCAAGGTTGAGTTTATTAAAGTTAACTTACCCGCTCTAGATAAGTAATTAGTTTTCCAAAGGGCCAACTTTTTCCTAACCTTTTCCACTAGAAATTGGACATCTTTTCGTTTAGGTCTTTTATGAGAGAGAGGGATGCCTAAATAAGTCCCAAGGTCTTTAGACTCTTTAACATTTAAAGTCTCTTGAAAAAGGGAGCGGTGCTCCTCAGAAGTGTTGGGGGAGAAGAAGAGTCTACTTTTGTGCTCATTGATTTTTTGCCCCGATATTTTGCAGAAGGAGGAGAGGGTATCCTGCACTGCGAAAGTCGTTGATTCATCCACTCTCCCAAAAAGGAGAAGATCATCAGCAAACAGCAAGTGTGAGATAGGGACTCTCTTCTTTCCTACCCAAAAAGGAGTCCAAGTCTTGTTGTCAGTGGCAATATTTATCATATTTGTCAAGCTCTCAAGACAAATATTAAACAGATACGGGGACATAGGATCACCTTGCCTAAGCCCTCTAGAGTGAGTGAAGGATTTGGTTTTTTGACTGTTCACAAGGACTGTGGAGGAAGCATTTGAGACACAATTCATGATCATTTTTATAGAGTGCTCATCCATGTCTAGCTCATATAAGCATTTCCTAAGGAATTGCCATTCAATCCTGTCATAGGCCTTTTCTAGGTCAATTTTTAATGCAAACCACCCATTTTTTTCCTTTTTTATTGTTCACGTAGTGAAGAATTTCAGTAGCCACCACAATGTTGACCTCAGGACCCCTCCCTTTAATGAAACCATTTTGATTAGTTGAAATCCAATTCGTGGACAATTATCTTTGTGACCACTTTATAGATAGTATTGCAAAGGCTAATGGGTCTAAGTTGTTTAACTGACGTTGGGTTGTCAACTTTAGGGATAAGACAAATAAGGGCATTACAAAGGTCACTCGGGATTGTAGCGGAAATGAACCAGTTTGAAATGCTTTGATGAAGATCAACATGAGTGAAATTCCATGTGTTTTGGAAGAAAAGAGGATGAAAACCATCCGGTCCAGGCGTTTTCAAGGGTTTCATGGAAAAAAGAGCCTGCTTAACCTCCTCTATGGTAGGGAGTGGCAGAAGGATTGAGCCTGGTGGAGGGGAGGCCTAAAGTGGGTGTTTCTACTGCAAAAGGGGTCCTTGGAAGCAAATAAACTACAATAAAAGTCTCGGATATGATCACTGAGCTCCTTGGAATTTGAAATAGACTCACCCACACTATTTTCTAATGTCAAGATCCTACTTCGATGCCTTCTAATTTGCACACTTCTTTGAAAAAGGGAAGCGTTGCGCTCACCTTTAGTGCACCAATCCAACCTACTCTTAGAGAGCAAAAGCACCTCTTCTTGGTCAAGAATGGCCACTAACTCAATTTGAACCTCTTCTTGAAGGTTTAGGTGGAAAACTGAGTCAAGATGGTCTTGTAAGAAATTTTCGATACCCCTAAGTCTATTGAGCGCTCTTTTTTTGCGGTGGTAGATGTTACCGAAATTTTCTTTGTTCCACAAGGATAGGTCTTTCCTAGTTTGGTCTAACTTTGCATCAAGCGTGAATTGCGAGAACCACGCCTTATGCACAACATCACTGAAAGAAACAGAAAGGCTTAGGTCCATGGCAAGACAAGGGAAGGTCGAGCTTAAGAAGAAGGGGGCAATGATCGAAAGTGATTTTTGGAAGATGATGGATGGCACTGTTGGGAAACTTATTAAACCACATGTCATTAGCACAACCTTTATCTAGTCTCTCGTGAATAGGAGCATGCTTGCGTTTATTTGACCATGTAAACTTAGGGCCATGGAAACCAAGGTCGAGAAGGTTGCAATCATTTAAAGTTTTGTTAAATAAGTCAGTTCTAGCTTTAGAAATCGGTCTTCCCCCCCATTTTTCACTTTGGCATGAAACCTCATTGAAGTCCCCCAAGGCAACCCACGGCAGATCAATAGTGGAGGCAATATCAAGTAATTTATCCCATAATAATTTTCTGTTATTAAAAATCGGACTAGCATACACGGCAGATAAAATGAAAGGGGGAATATAGTCACAAACCTCCACCAATGCCAAAATGCTTTGAGAGTTCTCACTAATGATTGTGAGCTTGACTCTGGAGGAGTCCCATAGGAGTAGGATACCTCCCGCAAAACCAATTGGATCAACCAAATACCAGCTATCGAACGGAAGGGTTTGGGCAATACGCGTCGTGGAGCGACGACTGGAGTGGGTTTCCGCAAGCACCACTATATCCGGGTGGTGATCTTGCACAATATGACGCAGATTTGGTTTAAACGAGGTTCGTGCAATCCCCCGTGCATTCCAAAAATGACTGACATGTTAAAAGGCAGGCTTGGTTTCTCCATCAGGGCCTGAACAGTCTTTGACTTTATCTTTGCCCACGGATCGACCTCTTCTTTTGACACCGGGTCTATCCATAAGTTTCGTTGAGGTGCTGCCCTCAAGTGCGTCTTGTTTAGGCTTCTTCGTCCTCTTCCCTCTTCCCAAGTGGTCTCAAGGGTTAGTTAATGAAGCATGGGTATGATTCTCATTTCTATCATGGCATTCACGTGGCTCGCGAATGTCCATTCCATTGACATGGCCCTCAACCGATAAATCTCCCTTAAAAAAGGAAGCACTATGGCTGGATCTATCCACGGGCCGAGTCGGTAAAGGAGAAGCCTCTCCTCGTCCTCGTTGCCCACTTTCTTCTTGAGGAGCCACATTATGATGTCTTGGAGAGGGGATGGTAGGTGCAACATGTCCTTGACTTGTGGAAGATGCGCCGGCACTATGGCACCGTCGTCGTTGTACATGAGAAGGTTTTTCATGTAAGATTGTACGAACATTGGGTTCAGAATTAAGTTCTTGGTTTCTTGAAGTGAAATTTCGACTAGGTTCTCTCCCTCTGGCCAAAGGTAAAAAGCATGAGCTTGGTTCACCTCGGGTTTCAATGGAAGAAGAGGGGTGTCAAAGACACAAGGAAATCTCCATTCCTTCAGAATGAGATGCGGTGGGGTTGGGGATGGCGGGGTTTCCGGAGATGGTGGAGGTGGTGGTGTGGACGAGCGGGGAGGGCTGAGTTCCATTTTTGTTGAAAGGATTTTTTTGAGCGGGAAGAATTTGGGTAGCTTCTTGGTTTTTGGGAGGAGACGTATTTGAGGGAGGATTAGGATTTGAAAGGCCACGTTTCTCATCCTGGTTGGATGGTTTATGAGTTTCAACTTCAGTCATGGCAGGTTCAAGATCCTACAGTAGGAGGAAAGAGTTTTTGTGGGGAGTAGATTCAGCTATGATTTGACCTGGAAGGATTTTTGGAAGATTTTGGATGCTGGTATTGGGGGTTGTTTTTCTCGGGGATAGGTCTGCTGCAGAAGGGGGGCATGGTTGTCTTTTATGGCTGGTTGGCTTTTGAGTTTAACCGGGGTCCACCGCTGACCTTGAGAATTTTGGGTTTTCTGGATTTCCATTTCTTTGTTGGTGGGCCTATTTTTTCCCTGGCCCTCGAACTAAGGATGTTTTGAATTTAATTCCGCAGCGAGGATTCCACAGTTTCTACAACTTCTTATAGTTTATACGCCAACAGAGGCACTGGTGCGCTGCTGCCAGCCAACATTCATGAGCTGAAACTTCTACTCCAGCCGACTAAAATGCTACCATACTTATTGATCTTCATCCCCTCCCTTAAACTCATGCTCACACTTGTTTCATATTTAAACATAAATTTGCAGCCATGGTTTTAATGAAAACAACAACAACAACAACAACAACAACAACAACAACAAAAAACATCATCACCAGATAAGAGTTCAAGTAATACATGAATTCTACATAAACTTATCAAAACAATAATACTAAATTTAAAAACGAGGCTCACAAAAATATTTTAACTAGAAAACAAAATTTACAAGTTATAAAGTGTTAAATGACTCATAAAAATTTATGTAAACAAACATACAACATGTAATTATTCCCACCCAAATTCCTAAAACATTACTAACCCGACTTAACTATTAAAACTAACATAATTCATATACGAACTCTAATCATTCTAAGATCGATGTTAGTTACCTGGCCAACTAGAGGAGTGAACCAAACCGATTATAGGCTTCTTCTTCCGGCACAAATTCCCCTTCTATAAGGCCACCTCCTACGCGCCCAAAATACAATATCAACAATGTGACAATAACAAGGAAAAGATGGATAAGTAAGGGTGAAAATGGTGGAAGAATAAGAGAATTTTCTTTGTGTAGAACAAATGGGGAAATTTTTCCTCTCTTTCTCACTCTATGGGGTCGAACAGCAGGACAAAATCGGTAGAACAAGCTGAGTAGTTTTAGCTCCAAAATGAGCATTAGGGCCTGTTCTCCCCACCTTATTTTCAGTTCAGTTCAGTTGCAATCAGTTCAGTTCATTTCAGTTCAGTTCCTAATTTATTATCAATATTGTTAGTTATAATTCAGTTCAGTTTAATTCAGTTGCAATCAGTACAGTGCAGTTCAGTTGAAATCAGTTCAGTATAGTTTAGTTCAATTCAATTCAGTTCAGTTGTTTTATGCCGAAGAGAACAGGCCCTTAATAGGGGGGAGGTGGGTTTATAAGCTTCAATGATGGGATTTGAAGAAGGGCAATAAAGGGGTAACTAGGGTGGTTTACAAGGGGTTACAAAGTTGCAAAAATATCTTCAAACTCTTCACTTATCTTTCGGCAATCTACGATGCATAAGTGGTCGTATCACACTTTTATTACGAAAACGGTTCAAAATGCAATAAATATCAAACAAATAAAAATATAGCTCAAACGCATAATTTAAATACTAGAAAATATATAATTTCTAATTTAATAAATCATATAAATATAACATTTGAAAAGTTAAAAAAAAAATGTATACAATATTATATTTTTAAGGAGTAAACTATTCTATTTTTAGCTCTATTTTTTAAGGAAAATAACTCAAAGAAATTATGAGAAAAAATATTTGGTGTTACACTATACGTCTATACCTTTAACTATTTAGACCCTACTCTTAGATTTTCATACTCTAGCTTTAGAGATTAAACCCAACTGTTAGATATTTATTATTTAGATTCTACCTTTAACTATTTAAACCCTACTCATAGATATTCAGACCCTTGTTAGTAATTGAGACCCTACTGTTAAATATTTAGACTCTATCTTTAACTATTTAGCCCTACTCGTACGACCCGTTTGGTAATAGTTAATAAATGGTGGTAATGGTAATGGATTTTAAGTGTAATGTTATAAGGGAAGCACCCTTAAAATCTCCATGGGGAGGCAAGAAGAAAGATAAACACTTTAAGATAAATTAGCATTACCAAGAAAATAATGAACTATGATTTTCTTTACAAACTTACATACAAATTCATTCCCATTACCACTATTTATAATTAGTTACCAAATGGGTCGTTAGAGATTCAGACCTGTTAGAGATTTAGACTCTACCTTTAGAGAGTTAGACCCCTACTGTTAAATATTGAAACTCTACCTTTCACTATTTAGACCCTATTCTTACAGATTAATTTAGACCCTACTGTTAAATATTTAAACCCTACCTTATGTTCAGTTCACCTTATTTTTGCTTATTTTATATCAGACCAGATCAGATCAGATCAGAAAAAATAAATTCAGATCAGATAAGTTCAGATCAGATCAGATAAGTTCAGATTATGCTTATATTTAAAAACTTATTATTATTGTTGTTATTATCATGATTATTAGTATTACTAATGCTATTATTGTTATTATTATTATTATTATTATTATTACTACTACTACTACTACTACTACTACTACTACTACTACTACTACTACTACTACATTATACAATTATTATTACTATTAATATTACTATTTACTAGTACATTTGTTCAATAAGATTATTATTATTGTTGTTGTTGTACTTATTAATTATTAATATTGGTAAATGTCATTGCTATTATTATAAATGTCATTAATGTCACTATTTGAAGCTATTTGTGTTCAAGAAGAAGAATGTTCTTTTGGCATTTGTACGTGTTCTTTTTTATATTTGTTCTAATTAATAATTTTGATATGTGATGTTCTTTTTGATGTTGTACACGTAACGAACATAACAATTGTATATGATGTTTATTTTTTAAAACAACGGTTTTTTCACCATATACCCCGACAAATTGGAAAATTCACCATATACCCTCAATGTTTCAAATATGCACCATATACCCCTGAGTTTTCGAAAACGTTCACCATATACCCTTTTTCTAACTTCCTTTAACTCACCGTTAGCTTTATTTACCATTTTGCCATTATTAACCCTAAACCCTAATTCTAATCTAACCCTAACCCTAATCTAACTCTAACCTTAATCCTAATCTAACCCTAATTTAACCCCCTAACCCACTCTCCTCTCCCCTCCACACCACCCGGCCCCCACCCCTCCCCCTCCCCTCCACCTCCACCTCAGGCCGCGGCCTAGCCCCCCCTCTACTCCACCGCTGCCCCCACCCCCACCCTCCCCTTCCCTCCGTCGCTGCTTCCCTCCCCCTCCCCCCCCCTCCCCCTCCGCCGCACTCTCCCCGACACCTCTCCTCTATCACACCGGCGTTTCTGCCGGAAAAGGCACAAAAATGGTTTGAAAATTTCGAGCCTCCAAACCTCATAAAACCACACAAAAGTGTGCAAAAACTACACAAAATTTATAACCAAGTGTAAATAAAGACTCCCTAGCCCAGATCCGAAAGAATTTTCAAGTTTCAAGCCAAAATCGGAGCTCAAAATATTCAAAAATGGAGGTTTGAGGTTAGAGAGAAAGAATTCGAATCGGGGAGAGAGAAATCGCATGGAGGGGGTGGGGGGAGAGAGAGAAATCGCGAGGAGGGGGGTAGGGGGCTGGGAAATCGCGGAGGAGGGGTGGGGAAATCGCAGAGAGAGGGGGGGGGGCTGCACGGGGAGGGTGGGGAAATCGCGGCCGTCGAGGGGAGGGGGGGAGTGGGGGGGGCAGGGTGGGGCTGGGCTGG
Organism: Beta lomatogona; assembly: GCA_947646795.1. Classification (NCBI taxonomy): domain Eukaryota; kingdom Viridiplantae; phylum Streptophyta; class Magnoliopsida; order Caryophyllales; family Amaranthaceae; genus Beta; species Beta lomatogona. The sequence goes on along the minus strand of CANSNZ010000239.1, from coordinate 1,210,687 downwards.
CGGCGGTGGAGGGCAGGTGGAGGGGGTGGGGGGCTGGTGGGGGGGGGGGGTGGGTTAGGGTTTAGATTTTAGGGTTAGGGTTTAGATTAGATGTTAGGGTTTAGATTAAGTTTTACATTTTAGGGTTAGGGTTTAATGATGGCAAAATCATAAATAAAGCTAACGGTGAGTTAACGGCAGTTAGAAAAAGGGCATATGGTGAACGTTTTCGAAAACTCGGGGGTATATGGTGCATATTTGAAACATTGAGGGTATATGATGAATTTTCCAATTTGTCGGGGGTATATGGTGAAAAATCCGTTAAAACAATTTTGGTAGAATAATATAAATTATATATTACTAGTTTATATAAAACATGAGTAGCATGAGATAACTTAATGGTGTTGTCATCACGTTCAAAATTTTCCCTACAAAGGATTTCAACTTATCTTTAAAAACAAAGTTTATATAGAACAAGACAACGATATAAGAAGAATATTTAACCATTTTGTTCAAGATCATATGATTATATATATTTAAAGGTTTATTTATAATAAAAAAGAATAATTTATTGATATAACAAAGAACATGTTGTTAGTTAAATCCAAACATGTCATCAATATAAAAATAACATCTATCTTTTATTTTTAAAATGTGTTCTTTAAATAGATCTTGTATGCTCTTTCAATATATGTTCTTTTTTTCATATCATTATATGTTCTTTTCATTACTACCTAAATTCTTATTATTAACGGACCTTGAACCTGAACAATATGTTTTCTTTACCATGAACAATATGTTTTTTTTTACCTAAAACGTGTGTTCTTTTATTTTTAATTTTTTTTGGGCCCCTTTCGAGAACCCCGTGGTAATATGAATTTCCACTTGGCTGCCCTTGCACATTGTCACTCACCTAGAGACCCAACAAGCCCCAACCCCCCTCCCCCACCCCCACCCACAACAATATTGAAATATATGCTTCCACCAAGATTTGAACCTTGGTCTCCTATGTGGGAGGTAAGAAGCAATACCATTGGACCCAAGAGTCCTTAGCCTTTTATTTTTTATTGTATGTTCATATACTAATGTGTTCTTTTTCAAAAAAAAAAAATTATGCTATAATAATGATAATAATAATAATAATAATTATTATTATTATTATTATGTTATCCATAGGGATGGACAAGGGTCGGGTCCAGCTGGACCCTAGACCTAAAACCTAAATTATTTGGTAGACTCGAACCCGGACCCTAAGGGTCTGAAAAAATTGGACCCAGACCCTTACCCTTAGGGTCTGTAGGGTCTAGGGTTCGGGTCTAGGGTCCAAGACTATTTCTTTATTTTTCATAAATTTCAAACTTTTTTTTAAGAGGCAAAAATTTCAATCTTGTTAATGTTATAATTATCTAGAAAAAAAGCCCGTAAAAAATAAAAACATCAACTAATTAGAAACCTACTGGCTACTGTAAATTGTAAACCTATTGTAATTTTGTAAACCTAATGTAAATTCTAAAGATTAAAGTAGAATAAGTGACTTAGTGAGTGAAAAAAAAACTCGGTGGCTTGAAGTGTAGTGGAGTCCGACGAGGAGAAGACGTTAGAGAAAAATATAGATAACAAAAACACATCAACCCAACAAAATCCCGGAATTACAATTATTGAAAAATCAAAGCTGACATTTTTTGTAGAATATGTTTTTGTTGATTTTTTTTAATTCAGTATGTATTTGCAGTAAAACTCTCAATTTCCTTAAATTTCGCATTAATCCCAACACCAACATCTTAAGAATACTTTAAAAAATCATAAATTTTATGGAAAAAAAAAAGAAACAGATTTACTTGGAAGATCAGTCAGATTTACTGAAGAGAAGCAGAACAAAGGTCAAATAGAGAGGTCGGAGACGAGTCCGAGAGAATAGCCATAGGAGGAGGGAGAGTTTTAAGTGCAGCGGTGGCGAGTTCAGGCTTGCAGGCTCCAGCAGTGGCGTGAAGATGATGGTCAGCAATGGCGTGAGCTTCGTGAAGGAAGGTCAGGTGGTGGTGTTCAGCGACTTTTCAGACATTTCTTAACGGGTTCTTCGCCGGATTTAGGGTTTCGGTGAGTAGAGGTTGACGGCGGTTGGTAAAGATTTCAAATTCTTTCCCCTCGGCGTGAAGTAAAGTGTGGAAATAGGGTTTTCAAAGTCCAGTTCTTTTGTTTAGAAATCATATATACTTTTAAAAATAAAAAGGTAAAGCAAATATTAAATGAATTAGGGTCTAAAGGTCGGGTTTTGGTAGGGTCCGGGTCTAAAATATTAAGACCCGGACCCTAAAAATTTCACTTGGACCTAGACCCAGACCCGGACCCTTAGGGTCTGAAAAGTTGGACCCAAACCCTTAAATTAGGGTCGGGTCCGAGTAGGGTCTTAGACCATGCCCATTCCTAGTTATCCATATTATTATTATTATTATTATTATTATTATTATTATTATTGTTATTATTATTATAATATTATTTATATTATTATTATTTTATATTATTATTATAAAATTATTATTATTATTATTGTTGTTGTTGAAAGTTGTGCATAGTAATAAAATGATAGTAATAGTAATACTAGTAATGAAATAATACAAAGTAACAATATGTTTTGTAAAAGATAAGTTCAGATCAGTTCAGATCAGATCAGATAAGTTTAAATCAGAAAATTTCAGGTGAACTAAACATAGCCTTAGACCCTACTCTTACTCTTAGAGATATAAACCCTACTCTTAGATTTTTAGACCAGTGGGACAAAGTAGAGGTGGCTACAGCAATATTGAATTGCTATAAAAAAAAGTCATGATAAAATAGTGTGGTTCTTGATCACTTACAAAATTAATTTGGAACATGGCTTGCACAGTACTCTGAGGCCTGAGCAAATGACTTTTAAGTTCCTCTATCAAATTATTATATACTGATTACTCAAACGTACCCGTACCCTCAATTTTTTAATTGACGTATCCCGTATCCATACCCGTTTTCGTACCCGTTTTCATGCAACCTATAGAAGGTTCACTAACACTCGTGCAATATCTATTGGATAGATATATGCTTTGATACGACCTCCCAAAGTCTGTGTGAGATCTCTGGAATAGTGACACGCAGCATAACTACCTCTCAAGGTTTGTTTCATGTCTCTCGGACAATAAGAGATCATTTCATCAACATTTAAAAACCAAATATGCAATAATATGTCCAGAAATTAAGTACTAAAACTACAATTAATAAGTCTCCTCAAGGCAACAACACAAATCCACCACCACCAGCAACATAACAGCAACACTAGAAAGCCAGCAACAGCAGAAGAGCTCCACCAGCAAGATAGCAACAAGAAAACAGCAGCAAACAACAAGAAAACAGCAGCGAGCTGCAAGGGTGGAGGATCTCACTAATTAGCCAAGTTAGCAAGCCTCTTGATCTCCATAAGCTGCGTTTGCTCATTGAAATCTAAAAAAACACCAGCTATCACTTCGGAGTGTAAATGAGCTTCTGCTTTAACCACTTGAACAAAAGGCAGATCGTGCTGGCGTATCAGGCTACTAAGAGCAATACGTAGCTCTAACTTCCAAGTCTCCATCGAAGTGGAACTCTGATCACATGCATGAAACTCAGCAAAGCTACAACTTCGTCTTGAATGGGCTCTAGAGCAACCACCACTCCCCTTTCTCTCACTACCTGAAGGCTGATTAGGGTACTTTGGGATATATTTATAGTGGAAGATGTTGTGAAGCTTAACTTGATAGTCCCCTTGTGACGCAATACCCTACAAATCACAAAAGATGTATGAGTAGCAAGCCCTAATTCACACGACCTCACACAAATAATAAAGAATGTTTCTAAATGCAGTAGAAAATATAATAGATGCAGTTACAATGTCAAAACTACCCTATCACATTTTCTATATCGATGATGTATCTTAATACCATTGCGAGACTAATGACTTAATGCTTTATGATTAGATTAATAACTAAGCACTATCATAAATTAAATTCATTGTCATATAAACTTGTAATAAACTGGAGGCAGTTATTAGAGAGATGAGCACATATTGCCTAAAAAAACACTTCTAGCAGAGTAATAAGACTTTTTCCCCTTCCCTTTCCGGGAAACGCCAAATTTTTATTCTATATTATTTATTCGAACTCAACTCTGTACGCCGGGCCGGGTGTTCTAAAGCTGGGCTGCCCCTGTGACCCCCCCTTTCCGGCCTTCCCCCCTTGACCCCCTAAGGGGGAACCGGATAGAAGCAACAAGCTTGTTGACTGCCCCTTGCCCCTTTTCTCTCCCTTTTTGGAGTACGCAAAAAGGGGCGGGGGGCAGAAATAAAGCAACTGGAATCGTGAAATATAGCAAGGGTAATTTTGGTCAAAGAATTGTACTTAGATAGGTTTAGAGATGAATCAACTTATAGTCATGGTAAATACTTTTGTGATGCCTCCAACGCGTCTTACACTCTTCTGCTGTAAATTTTCGTGCCATTCTTTGTGAAAATAATTCAGCAAAAGCAATCCAGAAATCATGAGTGAATGCTCTACCAATGGATTGCTCATTCCCGATGATAATTGCTTCAGGGAGGTCCAAAAAAGGCTCATCCCAGTCTACCTGTCAATACATATACACAACACCAGAAAAATATCATTTTTCAAATGATTTCTACAGTAGTCATTTATTATTCATAGTCCCTCAAAGATATAATAATATCAAAATGCATAGCTCAATTTGGTTGCCAAATAGATGGACTCATATTTTGAATTATTGAAACTGATAGACTATGTATATATTAGGAAATAGTCTAGTCATTGTAATCTAACGTAATTTCTTATTTTGTATAGCATAATTAGTTCCTATACTTTAGCCTTAGATTATGTTAATGATAAGTTGTATATAATGTTGCCCAATAATGAATAATAACGGAAGGGATTACATTCTCCTACATGGTATCAGATTAAGGTTCCTCCTTAACCTAGCCGTCTCCCATCTTCATCTCTCCCTATCTTCTTCTTCCTCTTCTTTTCAGTACTTCCTTTCATGGCCGAAAAACCCGCCTTCCACTCGGCCCTTGCCGTCACAAATGTTAAGTCCCTTATCCCTATCACCCTGGACTTAGAAACCGGCCACTACCATGAATGGTCTACGCTATTCAAGGTTCAAGCCCGAGTGCACGGCATACTCGAACACATCCTCCCTCCTACCGAGGACAAAGAAGCTGCTACTTATAAAGCTTCGAAGGAGGCTGACTTAACTTTATGGAAACGACTTGAAACCGTCGTTCTCCAATGGATTTATGCTACTGTGTCTCCCGACATCCTCACTTCCATTCTTGTTGTGGATGATGTGGCTGAAAACGCGTGGCACCGCGTTGCTCAAATGTTTCAAGATAACAAACACTCGAGAGCCGCGTATCTTGAAACGGAATTTACAACAACAAAACTTGATGATTTTTCATCTGTGGTGGCTTAATATACTAGGTTGCAGTCCCTTGCCACCCAACTTGCCAACGTTGGGTCGCCGGTCTCCGATCAAAGATCGGTTATGCGTCTCCTTGCCGGGTTACCTTCAACGTATTCTACTTTTGTCACCAACATCCAACAAAAGGATACCTTGCCATCCTTCTCTGATGTTTGTTCGCGTCTTAAACTCGAAGAAGCAACCGCCAAAGAACGAGCCCGTGATGCCGGCTCCACCGCTCTTCTTGTTGATGCTGATATTTCTTCTCAACCACAACATCATGGAGGTAATTCTAATTCTTCTTCTGGCCGCAATAATAATCGTGATAATCGTCAACGCCATAATAACAACAATAAAAATCGTGGCCAGAATAATAATCATCACAACCACCGGGGGCAAAACTGGCCGCGGCAGCAGCCCAGCCAACCCACGGTGGCTGCCTAGTCTGGCCAGCCGTGGCCCTACCCGTCCTGGCCTGCCTGGCCACCTTAGGGCTGGGCCCTGCCCCTGTCCGTGCCCCACAAATGCTTGGCAGCAGCAGCGGGTTCCCAAGCCCAATGGAGTTCTCGGCCCAAGGCCGCATCATGCATATTCCATGCAGCAGGCCCCCTATTGCTATCCTATGCCAGCTCCCCATCCTTCCAACTATGCTCCAACTGATATAGATGCCGCGTTGCATACTCTCACTCTTCATCAACCGGATGATAACTGGTACATCAACACAGGAGCTACATCTCACATGACTACTAATCCAGGTACTCTCACTTCTTATTTTAATTTGAGCAAAAATTCTGGTATTATCGTTGGTAATGGTAGCACTATTCCAATTTGTGGTTATGGAAACACTTCCCTTTCCCCTTCTAACCCATCCTTGAAACTCAAGAATGTCCTCCATGCTCTTAACTTATCAAAAACCTTATTTTCGTTCATAAATTTACTATTGATAATAATGTTTCTGTTGAGTTTGATCCTCTTGGGTTTTCTGTGATGGACCTTCAGACGGGGAGTCGCCTAATGAGATGTGAGAGCACCGGGGATTTGTATCCTCTCACATCCCTGTCTAGCATCACCTTACCATCTACATTCCTTGTTGCATCTCCTGATTTGTGGCACTCTCGCTTAGGACATCCGGGCCATACTATTCTTAGTTCTCTTCGTAGTCATGATATGATACATTATAATAAGGCCAGTTCATCTTTTTGTACTTCTTGTCCTTTGGGGAAACATGTTAAACTGCCATTTTGTGATTCTATGACTGCTACTACTATGCCATTTGATATTGTTCACAATGATTTATGGACATCTCTTGTTTTGAGTTGCACTGGACATCGTTATTATGTCTTTTTCCTTGATGATTATAGTAATTACCTGTGGACTTTTCCCATAGCAAACAAATCCCAGGTCCATTCTATTTTTCTATCTTTTAAGGCATTAATTCGAACTCAATTTGAAAGAGATATCAAAAATATTCAGTGTGACAATGTGCGGGAATTTGATAATGGACCTTTTCATTCTTTTGGTACGGCCAATGGTATTCAATTCCGCTTTTCTTGCCCCCATAATTCTCCTCAAAATGGTAAGGCTGAACGCAAAATCAAATCCATTAACAACATTGCGCGCACACTTCTTGCTCACTCTTCCATGCCTCCCTCATTTTGGCATCATGCTCTACAAATGGCTACCTACCTCCTAAACATTCTTCCCTCCAAAGTCTTGAAATACAAATCCCCCACTCAAATTCTTTTTCAACGAACGCCAACTTACTCTCATCTTCGAGTGTTTGGATGCCTATGCTATCCTCTTTTCCCCTTTACCACTATCAACAAGCTCCAAGCTCGTTCAACACCTTGTGTTTTCTTGGGATATCCGTCCAATCATAGGGGCTATAAATGTTATGACTTATCAAGCAAGAAAATCATAATTTCTAGGCATGTTATTTTTGATGAAAATCAATTCCCTTTTTCCAATTACATAATCCTTCCCCTCCATCTTATGATTTCTTGGAACATGATTTATCCCCCTATGTTGTGCAATTTCTGCATTCTATGCCTCAAACACAAACCCAAACACATCCCTTAAATTCTGAGCAGCCCACGGCCCAAAATCCATCCATGCCTGCTCCTCCTCTCACCCGCATACCGCTAAACAGGCCCCACCCGCCTACTCCCTCAACCAGCCCAGCTCTCCGTCCCCTTCTCCCTTCGCTGGACTCACCAGACCAACCCACTACCCTGCCCAGTACCGCGTCCAGCCCTCTCTCCCCTACTCCTCCATCTGCGAGCCCATCTACTCATGGCCCAAACTCCACAAATGCTCCTTCTCCCCTCCAGCCCAGCAGAATGGCCACAAGGAGCCAACATGGCATTTTTAAACCCAAGAGGGTCTTTAACTTGAGCACTACCACTACACCTTCCATTTCTCCTATTCCCAAAAATCCCGTAAGTGCTTTACATGACCCGAATTGGAAAGCTGCCATGATTGACGAATATGATGCTCTTATTAAAAATAAGACGTGGGAGTTGGTCCCTCGTCCTGCAAATGTGAATCTTATTCGTTCTATGTGGATTTTTCGTCATAAAAAGAAATCTGATGGTTCTTTTGAGCGGTATAAAGCCCGTCTTGTAGGTGATGGCAGGTCTCAACAGGTTGGAGTTGACTGTGACAAAACATTTAGTCCCGTTGTCAAACCGGCAACTATTCGGACTATATTGAGTATTGCTCTTTCTCGTTATTGGCCCATTCATCAGTTGGATGTCAAGAATGCTTTTCTCCATGGTAATCTCAATGAGACGGTCTATATGCATTAGCCTATGGGGTTTCGAGATCCTACTCATCCCGATCATGTATGTCTTTTGAAGAAATCCTTTTATGGGCTTAAACAGACCCCTCGTGCATGGTACCAACGTTTTGCCGACTATGTATCTACTATTGGTTTTTCTCACAGTCGATCTGATCACTCACTGTTTATTTATTGTCGTGGCACTGACATTGCTTATATTTTGCTCTTTGTTGATGGCATTGTTCTCACAGCTTCATCTGATGCTCTCAGAAAATCTATCATGTCTCTCCTTAGTGCAGAATTTGCCATGAAGGATCTAGGTCCTTTGAGCTATTTTTTGGGAGTGGCTGTCACTCGCACCTCAGCCGGCATGTTTTTCTCTCAGACCAATTATGCCGCCGACATTATCGAGCGTGCCGGCATGACATCCTGCAAGCCTAGTTACACTCCTGTTGACACGAAGGCAAAACTTGAAGCCTCTGCTGGCTCTGCTTTTTCGGATCCCACTCTCTATCGCCAGCTTGTCGGCGCCTTACAATACCTCACTTTCACCAGACCCGACATATCATATGCTGTCCAACAAGTGTGTTTACAACTGCATGATCCGAACGTTGAGCATATGAATGCTCTCAAGCGCATTGTGCGCTACATTCAGGGTACTATCCATTATGGTCTCCATCTCTACAAGTCTTCTCTTGCATCCCTCACTTCTTATACTGATGCTGATTGGGGTGGCTGTCCGGACACTCGCCGCTCTACATCCGATTATTGTATTTTTCTTGGTGATAATTTGCTCTCTTGGTCCTCCAAACGTCAACCCACTTTGTCTAAATCCAGTGCAGAGGCCGAATATCGTGGGGTTGCTAACGTTGTTTCTGAGTCTTGTTGGCTCCGAAATCTTCTTCTTGAACTTCGATGTCCCATCCGCAAAGCTACATTGGTTTATTGTGATAATGTTAGTGCCATATACCTCTCTGGTAATCCTGTTCAACATCAGCGCACTAAACATATTGAGATGAACATCCATTTCGTACGTGAAAAAGTTGCCCGTGGAGAAGTTCGAGTTCTTCACGTTCCGTCCCATTACCAGATTGCCGACATCTTCACTAAAGGTCTTCCGCGCGTACTTTTTGATGATTTCCGGGACAGTCTAAGCGTACGCCAACCTCCCGCTTTGACTGCGGGGGTGTGATAGACTATGTATATATTAGGAAATAGTCTAAACATTGTAATCTAACGTAATCTTCTTTTTGTATAGCATAATTAGTTCCTATACTTTAGCCTTAGATTATGTTAATGATAAGTTGTATATATTGTTACGCAATAATGAATAACAACGGAAGGGATTACATTCTCCTACAGAAACATTTATGCTAGGAATGGTATTAGACCTAAGCCTACAGCGATGCGATATGTCTATTTATGTGGATTTAACCTAGAGATTAACAATTTATATGAAAACTTACCTTAGTTCTTTCCCTTGGGGTACAGTCGCTCCTCGCCGAAGAAATAATTCGTCTTTGTTTTCGCTTCTGTAACTAGAAAAAGAGAGCAAATTTACAAGTAAATGGTTTGTAACATAAGAACTATAGGTAGCAAATTATTTAATAGCTTATTTATGAATCGTTAGTATAGGGGAAAACATTTTCCCTTGTCGTGCAATCAACAATTTAGGACTTGTCAATTTCACGACAACATTTTAACGTCCTCCCTCATTAAAACCCTAAACTTAAGACTATGGAAATTAACTAAACCCCATGGACTTGTCTTTAGCTCCATGGATGGCCCAGGAGCATAGTTTGTAATAGGGACCCAATATTCATTAGCCAATTCTGGCAAGCATTAATCTCATTACAAGGTACTCACTTCTGTCTCTCGTCTGCATATCACCCTCAAACTGATGATCAAACAGAGGTAGTCGATAGGTGTTTGGAGATGTATCTTAGGTGTGTATGTGGTGGTAGTTGTGGTACAACACTCATTTTCTCTCTGCTACTCAATTGACACCTTATGAGATAGTGTACAACCAACCTCCCCTTGTGTACCTGCCGTATCTTCCGGGTGAATCTACAAATGGCGAGGTGGATAGGATTCTTCAAAGAAGAGAGTCTAGCTATGATCAGAATGGTCATAGAGCACAGGCAAGAATGGAAAATGAAGCAGATAAGCACAGAAGTGATAGAGTTTTCAAGGTTGGAGATTGGGTAAGACTAAAATTGCAGCTCTATAGGCAAGCTAGTATGCAAGCTAGAACCAATCAGAAGTTAGCACAAAAGTTAGTTTGACCATTCCAGGTAGAAGCAACAGTTGGGAACGTGTCATACAAGATGAAGCTACCAGCAGTCAGCAGAGGCACTAATAAATATTACATCAAGCATAAAGAGCTTTCCATGGAACTCTGCCTCAAGCTGTGCATATTCCTGTTTGGAATATTTGGATGCAAGGAAGGTTTGTTTTGAGTACAAGGTTTGTGAAAGTCCATAATAAGGCATAAACTCAATATATGGTGAAGTGGCAGAATTGTGCTGAAGAAGATGCTACTTGAGCAGAAGTATCCTGATATCTTAGATAATTGACATAAACTTGAGGACAAGTTTCTTATAAGGGGAGGTTAATGATACGGTATATCATTATCATATACTTTCTCCTTTTCGTTTTAAATGCAACAAAGGGGTATTTTTTGTGAGATATAAAAGATTCCTTTGTTGCATTTAAAACGAAACGGAGGAAGTATGTAATATTAGCTGATAGTTGCATCTGTTTGTTACTTGTGACTTGTAAGAGTCAACAAAAGTAAAATCAGAGGTTGTTAATATTAATAAGTTTGTTAAAGATTATGGGTTTGCTTAAGTTGAGGTGTATACCCATTTACAGTTTTACATGAATACAATTACAATATTCTTTCCATTTACTTCTTTCTCTCTCATCAACCTCTCTGTTCTTAACCAAAACTTAATTTCCTCCGTACCTGAGCTTAAACAAAACTTAGCCATCAATTTCATACATTGCAAACAGACTCTAATAATCAAACTGCAAACTTTGCTATATATCAAAAGCAATTAAAAGAAAAAGGGAAATCACAGTACAATGATTCGAAATTAAACCTTAAGCTTCAATGGTTCATTTAACTAAATTTCTCCTAATAAAACAAGTAAAATATGCAAACTTTATGAAATTAAAACAACTGAAATTTTCTCCAAAAAAAAAAAAAACCACATTTCACATACATCAAATATAAATTAAAATATCGCAAAAATGTGAAACAATTTAAGAATTTACTCACAGTTGAGTCGACAGAGGAACTGCTTTCTATATGTTCTTGTTCCTTTTTTCTCTTGAGAGGAAAAGAGATGTGAAACTTCGAACCCATACCTCAGGAGTTATGTCTTCAACTACTATACACTTCATTAACTCAAACCCTCTTTTTCAATAGAGTGAAGAAGAAGCTACAAATTATGGACCAAACGAGCAAAAGGGTCATTTCAAGAAGAAAGAAAAGGAGAGAGACAAAACCTTTGACTACTCTTTCTGTCTCATACTATGGTGCTTGTTTTCTTTTTGCAGTCAATATATATTTTTGAACTATTAATATCTTTAATTCTGTATTAATAAAAAATATAAAAAGTTGATATTATGAAAGTATACACTGAGGCGAACTAACAAGATCCTACATGAGTATGTTTTGATGAGAATATTTGGTCAAAGATTTTAAAGTTTGACCTTAAGAGAGATAAACAAACAATGTACTTCCTCCTTTTTTTACTTGCAACATAGCTCTTTGGCATGCACTTTTAGGAGGATGATAGACAAGGTAAATAAACAAATTATTTCATATATATTTTGGACAACGGTAAGAAGAGTATTTGAGTTATTAGGTGTTCAAATTATTTTAATTAATTTATTCTTTTACCTTTCTTATCGTCTTCCTATACGTGTGTGTCAAAGGGCCATGTTGCAAGTAAAAAGAAACGCAGTAAGTATCATTTTACACGTAGAAAGCAAACAATAAAGTAAACACATAAACTTTTTAATAAAACTAGTATTATGGCCCGTTCTACGCCCGGGTTTTTTCATTTAGGTATTGTATTTGTAGGAATTGACTTCATTCATTATATTTTCAGCAAGGCCGTCTTAAAAATTAGGCTCTTGTGCTAATTATAAATTTGGACCCTAAATATAAAAATAATATGCATAGATTGTAAAATTATAAATAATGTATTCTACAAAATGTATCATTATCAAACTATTTTTGACAAAATAAAGCTCGGATTTGAACAATATGGCTAAAATAACATTTAATCTAAGACTTTTGGAGTTTGGACCCTATAAAAAGTGTGGTCTGTATGGTTGGTCGCTTTACACGCCCTATTAGACGGTCTTGATTTTCCGTATATAATTATTGAGGACCTTGTCACGTTTTCTTGTTCATTGAAAATACAATTACAGGTATGAAAGTTTACATCTGTCAATCATAGTCTAATATGTTTGCACTTTCTTTGTGAGTAAGGAGTTTCTGCCTCCCTTTTATTAGCCTTCAAATCAATAATGGTTGTTGTAGGATGCATTTGAATGTGACATTAGGGTGTGTGCAACTCAATTGATCCTATGTACAATTACATGCCTCATTATGTGCTTTTATGTGCTTGTTATTTTCCATACATGCCTCCTTAACTAAGCTGACCTTGTTATTTTCCTTCATATATACTTCCTCTGTTTCTCAATAAGTGAAATATAGATAAAGTACACACATATCAAGGAGGTTAGAGAGAGAAAGTTGTTACTACATATTTTTTTTTTTTTTTGAAAGTAATTAGGATTTTTAAGCAATAACACGTGGATCACTAAGAGTTAGTGTATCGTTTTTTTTTCCACCAAAAAGGAGGGAATTTTAACTTTTGCTCCAAAATTTGAATTTTGGCTAACTTTTTCAAATTTATTCACTTTCAAATTTAAAGGGAACTTTTGGGGCATTTTCCACCAAAATTTTTGTACAACCCTATCTATACAACAGTTGAGATTTAGCTTTGTCATTGCTTACCTCAGTATTCAATCCAAATATAAGTGCTAAATTTTAGTACTGTTACATCTATTCCATTTAATTCATGATCCTTTTTAAGTAAACATTGTTTAGTTTTCTCCTTCACAAATGACTAACAGTATAACGGTTATAAGAATGTTTCTATCAAATCAATACATTAATCTTTGGTTGTATTATTCTTAGTGCTTATTTTATTCAATAAATTATTGCAGGTTTTTTTTTAAAATGATAATGCAATCTCACTTATGGTGAAAACGTTTATCTACATATTGATATAATGTGTTACATATAGTCTGTAACAGCCCGCACTTCCGAGCTGCTAGCTAATCACACTTAAGATTCACAAATCTTGATTAACACTTAATAAACCTCAATTTACATTCTCATGGTGTAATCATTCCAATGAAGGTCCATGGAACCTCTGCTTCCAGCCAAACTTCATTCGCAATGCCCTTCAAAAGATGCCCCACATGTCTATCTCTCACATTTGCCGTGAAGGAAATATGGTGGCTGATGCCCTTGCAAAGAAGGGGCTAACCAGATCCGATGAATTTTTAGCTTGGTTGTAATCCTGTTCCCCTCCTAGTTACTTTCGTTTCTTTGGCTCAGCCAACTCTGGGAATTAATTCCTCATTTCTATGTAAGGGCCATGGTGGCTTGTAACTAATTGGGCTTCGGCCTTAATAATGAAAATGACAATTATCAAAACAAAAATCCTCAATTTACATTCTCTTGCAGCGGAAACATCATCAACAAATCGATCCTGGACCTGTGGGTCAGGGCCCACAACAAAACAACTTCAAACCCAATATCAGATTACAAAATACTTTACTTGATTCTCAAAGCAATAAAATACTTAATCCTCAAATAAGCACTTGAGTACTAACAACTTATACGCTAAATACAACTTCTCATCATTAATCTAATTACAAATTCATCACCACTCTAGCTATGATCCACTCTGAGCCTCCTATATAAACCTGCAAATTTCAGAAGGAAATTACAAAACAACAAAACTAAAATGAGCGAAAAACTCAGTAATTTTACTTGAGCAAGATACGAAGGAGAGAACTGATGAAGTGTGTCTTTCAACAATTGACATAAGGAAAGGAAGAATGAAAAAGGAATTTAGGCTTTTTTTTTCTTTCTTTTTTTCTAAAATCATATGTTAACTTGTTAAAAGCCCAAAACATTGTTCTTTATAATTTACCTTCATTTCGAACTAAAAGCATAACTTTGCTAATATAATAGTTAATTATTTTAACATGCTTAAAGATATGGGCTATTACATACTACCACCCTTAAAATAAATTTCGTCCTCGAAATTTAAAACATAAAACTTTAGAACATCTGAAAACGAATAAGTTCAAATAAAACATTTTTAACTAAAATTAAATCAAGTCACTTCTTAACTTAACTCCAATACCTCGAAAGATCAATTGCTTCTCAAACAAATAATCACGAATCTCGAATCGAAATTCTACACAATTCCTAGAACATAATTTCCCCAAAATCATCACTCAAGCTACAAGCTAAAATCTCAATACATTCTCATACTCAACCTTCAATTTCTCAATTTCTATTCCTCGATTTTAGTAACTAATAACCCATATATATTTTAGACTATCCCAAGAGTCTTTTACCCACGCTAGGTGGCTTATTTTAAGGGTGGTAAAGTGTAGTAGCCTGACGTATTAAGCTAAGATTAGAATCGATAATCCACGATTATTAGGCTAATGACGATTAATTAAGTTGTAACCGTTACGTTTTGAAATCTAAGAATTGAAATGACTGTTATGTGAATTTTGTTGCTAATGTGGATATTATGTGTTATTAGCTAACTAATAACATGAGATATGTGATAATTGAGTAATTCATGAATTAAGTTAAGAACGTTGAGTATCGTTTCAGAGTTATAAGATTTGTAGTAGTTGTTGATCGTTTTGTGATTCGGGGAAGTGAGATTAAGGATTAATTAAGTCAAGATACTTCCATTAAGGTATATAATATACTTTGGAGAAATTTAGTTAAGAATAATTAAGGATTAGGAAGTAATTGAGGAGAGAATCCAAGTTAAAAGCCTTGGAAATTCTGGTTACTTCATAAGCAAGGGAAATGATGATTCTACCCCTAATACTAAACCAAAAATTACGATTTTACCCTTACCCATTCTCCATATATATGAGACTGGCGTCCTCATTCATTTTCATCAGAACCATTCCACAAGAAACACCACAAAAACACATCTTTTCTCTCCTCTTTCCTCACGCCATTTCAGGCGAGCAGTAGAGCTTGGCAGCTTGCTTCTTTTGGATCCTAGCTCTGATTCTTGCATGCAATCACTTCCCTAGGTCTATCAAGTTGTTCTCCATATTGGGCAAGCATTACTTTTGAGGTTCCATTTCAGTAGCATCAAGAAAAACCCAGGAAGGTGAGTTGTGGCTGAATTTCAGCATTTATGAAGTGTATTAGTTGAAACTTGATTTCTTTAGGTTAATTGCTAACTTTTAAGTGATAAATGTTTTCTCTAAGGTCCTAAGGAGTTGCTGGAGAAGTGATAAGAGTGGTTAAGTAAGATTTGATTCCTAAACATCGACTTAAGGTACACAAGAACCACCCTTCGAATCCTTACTTTTTAGGCCCTGTTCTTTTGAACTTAATTTGGCTGAAATTAAATTAAATTAAATTAACTGAACTGAAATTAAATTAATTGAACTGAAATTAAATAAACTGAACTGAAATTAAATTAAATTAACTGAAATTAAATAAACTGAACTGAAATTAAATTAACTAAACTGAAATTAAATTAACTTAATTGAAAATAATAATTATTATTTATCATTATTATTATTATTATTATTATTATTATTATTATTATTATTATTTATTTAATATTTATTATTATTATTATTATTATTCATTATTTATTATTTGTTATTGTTATTATTATTATTATTATTTATTATTACTATTATTATTATTTATTATTACTGTTGTTATTATTATTATTTATTATTTATTATTTATTATTATTGTTATTATTTATATATAAATTTATTTATTATTATTATTATTTATTATTTATTATTTATTACTATTATTTATTATTATTATTTAATATTATTATTATTTATTTATTATTTATTTATTATTTATTATTTAACATTATTATTATTATTATTTATTACTTATAATTTATTTATTATTATTATTATTTATTATTATTATTTTTTATTTTTTATTTTTTATTATTTATTATTTATTATTTATTATTTATTATTTATTATTTATTATTTATTATTTATTATTTATTATTTATTATATATTATTTATTATTTATTATTATTATTATTATTTATTACTATTATTTATTATTATTATTATTGTTGTTGTTATTTATTACTATTATTATTTATTATTATTATTATTATTATTATTATTATTATTATTATTATTATCATTATTATTATTTATTGTTTATTATTATTATTTATTTATTAAATTATTATCATTATTATTAATTATTATTATTTATTATTTATTACTTATTAGTTATTATTTATTATTTATTATTTATTATTTATTATTTATTATTTATTATTTATTATTTATTATTTATTATTTATTATTTATTATTTATTATTTATTATTTATTATTTATTATTTATTTTTTATTATTTATTATTTATTATTTATTATTTATTATTTATTATTTATTATTTATTATTTATTATTTATTATTTATTATTTATTTTTTATTATTTATTATTTATTTTTTATTATTTATTATTTATTATTTATTATTTATTATTTATTATTTATTATTTATTATTTATTATTTATTTTTTATTATTTATTTTTATTTTTATTTTTATTTTTATTTTTATTTTTATTTTTATTTTTATTTTTATTATTATTTATTTATTATTATTTATTTATTTATTATTATTATTTATTATTATTTGTTATGATTATTATTATTATTTATTTTTTATATTTTATTTTTTTATTTTTTTTATTTATTATTTATTAAGAGCCCTTTCTATAAATGCTGCCATGTCTTGATAATACAACCTTTAACCACCTCAACTAATCACAACATTCTTTCGAAACCTGATTGTTAAGTCACCTTTCCCAAAACAGTGGAACTTGACATAGCAAGCTTGTTTTACGAAACTTGTTTTGATAAGTTATGATGATTATAAAAGTTGGTTCCATCAAGTATTTGAGACTAAAGTTTTTGTATATTTGAGTATAAGTTTATATAAGTATTAAAAGTCTAGTTTTAGAAGGGCAGTAGCTGCGTAAGCAGTGATGAACAACACTCATAGAGCGGGTTTGCTCTTTAAGTATTTAGAGCAGGTATTGCTTCGGAGCGGGTATCGCTCCGTTATGTAGGATCATGACCTAGAAAGTCTTGCAAGCAGAAAATAAGAAAGGTTGGGAGACGTCCCTCAAGAGTCTGGAGATTTGGCTTTGCCTTCCATTCGTGTTCCTTCCCAGAGTTAGAAATATTTTGAGTTATGTATAAAAATGTTTAAGTAATTGTTGAAAAGAGTATAAATGTTGCTCATGGAAAGTTACTCGATATGTTCATGATGTTGTTATTATTTCTACATTATTCAAAGGGAAAAAGTAACTTTGTAATTAAGCGAATAAAAGTGTTTGAGACATCGATTATGTTATTACTTCAAAATAAAATCTATTTCAGCTACCTTACTATTTTGCAACTGGTGGGACTTGTGTACCGGCGTAAGCTGACTGTTTTGTTCTCTTGAACCTGTGTGGGGCAGATTCAGCTATTTTGCAGGAGTAAACTGAAGGTCAAAGATTAGCTTAGTCTGGAATGTTCGTGTTATGTGAACTACCGTTGCGTTGCGTTTATTATATAATATCGAATGTGTTATGTAACTTATATTTTGAACTCGGATATCTAAATACTTAGACTATGATGTAATAATTAAATAATTTAGGTTGTTTTCATAAATATGCTCAGATACTTCCAGACTTCCTAACCTCCCAATGGCAAGGTGGTTTGGAAATCTGCACTAACAGCATATCTAATTAGCAGCTTAACTCTTTAATTAATTATAGTTAGTCCTAATTAAACTGTTATTTAGGGAGGGCTACACAAATCACAATCAACACTTAACAAACCTCGAATTTACATTTATTCGCAGCGGAAACAAAACCTATAAATACAATCCTGGACCTGTGGGTCAGAGGCCCACAATAAAACAACTTGAAAACCATATATCAGATTACAGAATACTTTACTCAATCCCAAATAATAAAATACTTAATCCTCATACAAGCACTTGAATATTCCTAAATACAACTTCTCAATCACTAATTTAATTACAATCTCATAATTCGAGCTTTCAAGACAAACCTGCAAATTTCAGAAGAAAATACAAAACATACAAAAAACTAAAATGAGCGGAAAGCTCAGTAACTTTACTTGAGCAAGACACGAAGGAGAGAACTCATGAAGTGTGTCTTTCAACAATTGACACAAGGAAAGGAAGAATGAAAAAGGAATTTAGGCTTTTTTTTCTTTTATTTTTTTCTAAAATCATATTTTAACTTGTTAAAAGCCCAAAACATTTTTCTTTATAATTTACCTTCATTTCAAACTAAAAGCATAACTTTGCTAATATAATAATAAATTATTTTAACCTGCTTAAAGATATGGGCTATTACATACTACCACCCATAAAAAAAATTTCGTCCTCGAAATTTGAAACATAAAACTTTAGAACATCTGAAAACGAATAAGTTCAAATAAAATATTTTAACGAAAATCAAATCAAGTCACTTCCTTAAATTAACTCCAATACCTCGAAAGATCAATTGCTTCCCAAACAAATAATCACTAATCTTGAATCCAAATTCTACACAATTTCTATAACATAATTTCCCCAAAATCATCACTCAAGCTATAAGCTAAATCTCAATACAAATTTCACTTTCTCAAACTTCAATTCTCATACTCAACCTTCAATTTCTCAATTTATATTCCTCGATTTTAGTAACTAATAACCCAAATATATTTCAGACTATCCCAACAGTCTTTTACCCCCGCTAGGTGGCTTATTCAGCACACGGTTGTAGGGTTGCTCTGATACCACCTGTAATAGCCCGCACTTCCGAGCTGCTAGCTAATCACACTTAAGATTCACAAATCTCGATTAACACTTAATAAACCTCAATTTACATTCTCTTGCAGCGGAAACATAATCAACAAATCGATCTTGGACCTGTGGGTCAGGGCCCACAACAAAACAACTTCAAACTCAATATGAGATTACAAAATACTTTACTCGATTCTCAAAGCAATAAAATACTTAATCCTCAAATAAGCACTTGAGTACTAACAACTTATACGCTAAATACAACTTCTCATCATTAATCTAATTACAAATTCATCACCACTCTAGCTATGATCCAATCTGAGCCTCCTATATAAACCTGCAAATTTCAGAAGGAAATTACAAAACAACAAAACTAAAATGAGCGAAAAACTCAGTAATTTTACTTGAGCAAGATACGAAGGAGAGAACTGATGAAGTGTGTCTTTCAACAATTGACATAAGGAAAGGAAGAATGAAAAAGGAATTTAGGCTTTTTTTTTCTTTCTTTTTTTTCTAAAATCATATGTTAACTTGTTAAAAGCCCAAAACATTTTTCTTCATAATTTACCTTCATTTCAAACTAAAAGCATAACTTTGCTAATATAATAGTTAAATATTTTAACCTGCTTAAAGATATGGGCTATTACATAGTCATTGTTAGATAATTTACTTTGTAATTCCGCCATAGCCTAAATTAGCTAAAGAACAAAAAAAAAGTTTGAGATGAGTGATTCAATTACTTAGCTAAACCAAACACTTCATTAAAGTAACAATTAGTAGCTTAAGGCTATGTTTAGTTCACCTTATTTTTAATGATCTGATCTAAACTTATTTTTTCTGATCTCTGGTATGATCTAAACTTATTTTTTCTGATCTGATCTGAAATTATCTTTTATAAAACATATTGTTATTAATATTATTATTATTACTTTGTATTTCAATCCAATATTACTATTATTATCATTTTATTACTATCACAACCTATAATAATAACAATAATAATAATAATAATAATAATAATAATAATAACAATTATAATAATAATAATAATAATAATAAAAATAACAATAATAATAATAATTGTAGTAGTAGAAGAAGTAACAGATCGAAAGAAGAGGGAAAAGACAAAGAAAAAGAGCCCTCTTGACATAAAGACATAAACTACTATATTGCTCCAAATATACTCTGGTAGTAGCTAGCAAATGCTACTACGGTATTTTGAAACAAAATGCTTTTTTTGTATGTTCTATATTACATTTTATACGATGATGTGACATGATTGCATTGTGAAAAAAGTGGGATGAGAATTTGTTTTACCAGGATATTGCAAGTCAATGTAAAATATTTTAGTATTGGTGCAAAAAGTTAAGTTAGATGTTAGGTTAGCCGTTGGGACTTTATTCTGTTAAATGTCATTTAACCTTGGTTATGAACTTGAGGAAGGAATTTAATAATATCAAAGACAACTAGTTTTTGGACCCGTGCATAATGCACGGGAATTTTTTAGTTTATTAAGTAGTTTTTTTCTGTTCCATATCTATTAAATGTGTTACTATTAGAATGTTTGCATATCAAGTTGAAAGAATATAATATGTAACATTAAATTATTAGCTAGTGACTTAAAATCTTATGATATCGTATTCTGAATAATTAAAAACTGACTTACAACACAACCCATGTGTTGCAAATTATGATTTATGATACCCATGCTATATCCTTGTTATATTGTACAATATAAACCATCCAAAATATATTATACTAATGTTGTTTATCGTTTTCTTCTATTTATTAACAATTTAGTATTGAAATAAAATTTAGTGCTCGCATAGGTAATATAACCATGTTATATCTTTATTATATCGTACAATGTATTATGTTAATAAAATTTTACTAAAATAATTTAGGGAAAGATTTTCAAAATATAGTTTACTGAAATAAAAACCCGCACATTGCTTAGGGTAAGTCAATTAACTTTGAATAACTATTTTAATTTAGAATAATTTGAAACTGGCTTACAACCCATTAGTGTCGCAATTATGACTTGTGACTTATTGTAATAATCAGTATTGATCACATTGATTAGGTTGAAATTGGCTTACAACCCGTGGGTTGCACAATTATGACTTATAACTTATGGCTTACAACCCGTGAGTTGCACTGGTAAATTTGAAATCCATAATTCATGATCACATTGATTATGATGATCCAAATAATTACGTCATTTAAAGTTTTTGGACCCGTTCAAAATGCACAGGAATTTTTGTTTTATAAATTTAAGATGTTTTATCTTAAAAACGTGGTGTGATGTTAGCTTGTGATTTAAATTTTTATAGTCGTATCATGTATTAAAATGTTTAAAAACTGGCTTATGACCCGTGCGTTCAGTGACTAATTAGTTAATATCATGGTGGAACACGTTATCAATCATTTTTTTAGAACCTCAGATAAAATCACAATTCATACCACTACTGGCAGTCAATCATAGAACCACTCCCGCTCCCGCAAAATGCAATCATGCTCACCGCCCCACTCTCTTGTTTTCTTACACCACCACTGCACTGCACCAGGTCGCCCATTGGCCACCACCCATCAGACCACCACGCCACAGGGAATTTTGGTAGGTGTTATATATAAAAAAAATATTTGGCAGATTCTACGATGTAAGGGAGTAATTGCACACAAATGAGAATTCAATGACTTGTCACAAAAGTCTCATCATATTATTTTGTTATATATACTTGTTTTATAGTCTTGTATCATTGTATGTTATGTTGCAAAATTAATGTAAATTAATTTCTAATACTCCCCTTGTTCTAGAGTAATCCTAACACTTTTCATTCTCTTTTGTCTCATATATAGTACTATTCACACTTTCATGGTTGGACTGATCTTTCTACTTAAAGCAACTTCTGATTTTTCATCATGTTTTTTGTCATTTTACATTATGTAATTTTTCATTTTGTATTCATTATCTTTTTCAATTCTTATTTTTTTATCATTCATTACTTATATTTATTAGAAAGCATCAAATATGTTGTTTATTTCACATACCTTGATATTTATTAGAAATCATCAAATATGTTCTTTATAACTATAAGCTAATGTTAACATTCTTTTTTGTTGAAGAAAAAACCCGCGCATCTTCAGCTTCATCTCCTCCTCTGTTTCCTTTTAGACTCCCTGCCAAAACCCTAAACCTTCCGGCTTCCCCTGCGGTGGCGGCGACCGCGCTTCTCACTTCCGGCTTGCGTCGCCGCAAGGTCAACCTCCCTTCCCGATGCTTTTCGTTTCATCTCTTTCACTCCCTTCCTTAGTTTTTCTTTCTTTCAATTTCCAAAATTCCTCTCCCAATTAGGTTTCTCCAATTAGAATTTAAATCAAAGTTCTCAAGGCGTAACTATCAGAATTCCCCTTCTTTGGAGTGGTTGGGTTGCATCTAGGTTGCTGTTGCGGGATTTCGGGTAGTATTTTCGTGGACATCTTTGAGGAGTTGGTCAATTTGGAGTTTAAGTATGAGAATTCAAATCAAGGTTAAGGTTTTTCAAATGGAGTTAAGTAATGGTTTTTTTAAAATTGGTGAGTTTTTTTAAGAATAAAAAGAGGTGGATTAATTATCCGATTAAGTTAATTGAATGGGTTTCCAATATCCTAAACGGTTGTTCAAAGTTGATTGAATTCGAATACTCTAAACGATTTGGTCACCTTTGGTGAAAAATTCAATCTGGTTATAATAGATGGGGTTGGTATTTGAAGTTAAGTGTTGAGATTAAGGGTGTTTTGTTTTCAATTTTGTCTCTGCCATGAATGTTGCTAATCCTTGGGGGAATTTTGTTAATGCCTTTCTTCAAGTTGCTCAAGAGGAGTTGAAGCAACCTTATGTTGCTGTTGTTGGAGTCACTCAAAAAGTCTGTTTATTGGAGTCTTTTGTTATGCTTGGCAGAGAAACTTCATCTTTCTCTCATGATAGTGAGTTCAAGTTAGAAGTGGATGCTTTACTGAAGTGGGAAAATTTGCAGATTGGTTCTAGTTCTGAGTTAGAGGGTAAGGGTGGTTATGTTAAGGAGCAAAATGTCTCTTGTGATTCTATTGGTTTGTTGAGTAGTGACCATATTGCTAATGCTAATGGTACCAATGAGAAGGTGTCGCCAAATCCAGAGAGGTTGTCGGAGAGTGTTGGTTTAGATAGCGATGCAAATACCCTTTTATCTGCAAATGAGATGTTTATCAATGAAAAAATCATATTGTGATGATAGAAATAAGGTTTCATTTTGTGCTAATGGAAATGTTCGGAATGTAGTTTCAAATTCGAGTAATGTTGTGCCAAGTTCTCCTTTTCAATGGACAAAGAAGAAAAATCAATGTCAATTACTTCGCTATTTAGGGTTCCATCATAACTTGGAGAAGAATGATCAATCTCAAATTCTTCATCATCCTGGGTTTCACCATCAAATGGAGAAGAGAAATGGGGTCCAAGTAGCAAAGAGAAGGTGTAGTAAGAGATATCCTAGTGGCTAGAATGGTGTTCATGTCATTGAAAATGTTTTAAGGATTTTTTGAGCTTCTTAGGTGTTTTGTTTATGTTGTCCTGAGCTTCCTAGCTTTGTGGCTGATGTTAATGTTGGGTGTTGTTGCTTGTGCGTGGAATTGGTAGGAGTGTGTTGTTTATCTTGTTCTAGTGCTCATGTTGTTTCGGGGTTGTTGTCGTTTTTGGAATTGTTTGGATGTAGAAGTTGGTTATCTTTGTCATGATGTTAGGGGTGTGTAGTCTTGGTGTTTTGATGTTGCTCATAACTCAATTTTGAGTTTTTATGAAATGAAATAAATTATCAAAAAAAAAAACTATATGCTAATGTTCAACATTGTCACTTCCCATAAAAATATCATTGGAAAATTTAATGAATGAATACCATACTATTTGTGGCCATAAACATTCTAAAAGGTTATTAAGTTTTTGACTCAGCTTTTTGTAATGTTATCACTTCTTTGTTTATATATTTGTTTTGTAGTCTTGTATGTTTTTACGTTGGAGTTAAAGTAAATTAATTTTTAACTCCCTCTGTTTTATTTTGTTGAGCCTGTATTCTCCATTGGGAAAATTCAATATATTGTTTCTATTTCAAATCTTTCCATAAATAGTGTAATTTTATGACTTAAATTTCCGTTAGTCTTAAGGTGCAAAAATTGTGTTCACACTATTTAATAGTCATTTTTTAACTCACCATTAATAGTGCGATAAATGTGTTCAATAAAAGAAAACAGAGAGAGTGTTCAGCTCTATAAGAAGGATGAAGTTCAACAAAAGAAAAATGTGTTCACACTATTCCTATTTTGAGCAAAAAATGTGTTCAACTCGATATCCATCATCACCATATGGAAATAGAAAATGATATTGCAAGGCAAAATAAGAATGATGAAGTTCAAATATCTGTCTCAATCTTCCGCAATTTGTTTCAATAATTTTAACTCTTTTTTCCGCACTATCAATATCTCCAATTATTAAGGAAACAACTTCAGAGTGGGGGCCTTGTGCGAGGAATTCTTCTTACCTATTATATAGTAATGTTTTAAAATTAATAATTCTTCCAGGTGAATATACACGTAAAATTGTTTGTTTTAACATTATATGACACGTTAAAAATTACAACTTTTATCATACATCTGGGTGTACTATGAACATGGTACATCCAAGGATTTTTTTTTTCTCATTGCTCATTTGAAACCTCCAAATGAGCAAAATTCGTATAATAGGGAGAGCTCCAAATGAGCAAATAAGCAAATGAGCAAAAAAAAGCTTTGGGTGTACCATGCATTGTGGTACACCCGGGTGTACAATGAATACTTTCTGCTAAAAATCTATGATGTGAAATATTAGTATCTAATGAAATTAAATACTTCCTCCGTTTTATTTGACATTTTACACTATTCACAAATTTCAATTTGACCATCGTTTGTGATTTATACGTGAATAACAATATAGTCATGTGAGATCTTGTTAATTATATTCGTCTTAATATTTAATTTTTATAATTTTTACAAATACAAAGTTAGAGATATATGTTCTCAAAGTTTTGCATTAGCATGCGTGAAAAGTGAAAGTGTAACATGTAAAAAAACGGAGGAAGTACTAAAAAAAACATATTTAGTGTACTTTAGTAAAAGGATAAATTGTAAGTATACATCTGAAATAGTTCATTTATAAGTCATATGTAAAAGAAAGATATGGATGGTTATCTTATCTTTCTATATACTTCAACAATACCGTTATAAATCCTTAGTTTTCAAATTAATTAGATGCTTTCTTCTTAATAAAAAAAGAAAAACAAAAAAGCATTTATAAAAAATGCTCCATCTGCCTATTAAATCGACATGAAATAATCACACTTGCAATTTCTTATTAAATTTTTCGCCTCCCTATGCCAAAACATTTATCTCTTTCATTTCTCTTTCTCATCTATGCCATCAAACTTTGTCAACCTTTGAAACTCCAAATAGACTTCTTGCTTCATGATCATTTGAGGAATGCAAATGTATATTATACTTGTTTCTTTTTTGTTTCTCACTCAAATACAATTCTGACCATGAATTCTTTTCGATTTGGTCCACATAAAAACATCCGATTTTTTTCCAACTTTTTGTTATGAAAGCTCAACAATTTTTTTTACTAAAATATGGAGGTGAAAACTTCAAGCATGTGGATGAAATCCAATTATTCGACCACATCCATTGTTATACGGTTTGATTTGGGGGAAATTTTAGTTCTTTTCATCTTGCATGTCTCTTCCGATGTTGAAAAACTCATGGGTTGGAGTCCTACACTAGTAGAATAATTGCTTATTACTGCGGTGATATTGCTGCGGTTTTACCCATACGCAGCAATAAACCACGTGAAGAAAAAGGTAAAATATAAAATAGACCTATTGCTGCGGTTTCGGCCGGAAACCGCAGCAATAGATTTCAACGGGAAAATATTCAAACTTAAATTGACTTTTTGACCAACTCTATTGCTGTGGTTCCTAGATAGAACTGCAGCAATATATTAAAATATTAATTTTTTACAAATATTTGAACCTATTGTTGCGGTTCCTGTAAAAAACCGCAGCAATAGGCTGTTTTAAATATATAAAAAAAAGCGCGGCCCAATTATTAGGGTTATGTTCTTTTTAACAACTCAGCCGTTTTTCTTACTTTCCTCTCTCTCTCTCTCCTCTCCTCTCCTCTCCTCCTCACTCTCCTGATCTCCTCACTCTTCTCGGTCTCCCTGTTCGGTCTCCTCACTCTCTCTCTCTCCCCCTTTCTTTTGTTTTCTCAATCTCCATGTTCGGAGCTCGTCGCCCTCGCCGGAGCTCATCGCCCTCACCGCTGCCTCTATTCTTAGCCAGATCTCGCACGTCCTTCGCAGCTCGTCTTCAACTGCTCGCCGGACTTATCAACGTCTTGATCCATGGCGATTGCGGTGGTCATCGAAATTCGAACGCGACTACTTTGTTTTTCGTTGTAGATCTGATTTTTTTTTCGTTTTTCGTTCTTCTTTTCCTTTTTTCGTTTTTCTTTGCGTTTTTATTTTCGTTTTCGTTTTTCTTTTCCTTTTTTTTCGTTTTTCGTTTTTCTTTTCCCTTTTTTATCGTTTTTCTTTGCGTTTTATTTTCGTTTTTTTTCGAGTTTTTTTTCGTTTTTCCTTTCGTTTTTTTTAGATCTGTTTGTAGATATTTTTTTTCGTTATCATAGCGGTGGTCGTGTTCATGTTTTTGTCGTTTTTTTTTTCATTTTTTTTTTGGGGTGGAGTATATCTGATTTTTTTTTAGGTTAGTGTCAAACTATACAAATTCCCAAGTCTGTTTTTCTCTCTCCTTTTTTTGTATTTTTTTATTTCTGCATTTTTTTTGTTAGTTTTATGTCTACATTTTTTGATCAAGGGTTGATTTTGTATGTTCTTCTGTCGGTTTGTGTATGTTGATTTGCTTTTTCGTGAGAGATATCTTAAGTTGAATTGTTAAGAATGCAATTAGATAAACTAATTTCAATAGAAATAGATCTGATGCTTAAATGCGATGTTGAGTGTAAGAATATGGTTCTATATAATATATGAGTGTAAGTTTGTGTTTTTTTTTGGCACTCTCTCATTGTATACAAATATCGAAAAAAAAAAATTTTTTTTTGAGCTGTTGTATCTATTGCTGCGGTTTTTACCCAAAACCGCAGCAATAGGTTTTAATTTTTTTTTAAAAAAATAAACATATTGCTCCGGTTTTGTCTAGGAACCGCAGCAATAGGCCAAGCTATTGATGCGGTCAAAAACCGCAGAAATAGGTTAATTACCTATTGTTGCGCCCTTAATTACTGCGCGGTCAAAACCGCCGCAATAGGCCACTTTATGACCGCAGCTAGGGGTGTGCACCGGTCCAGGACCGGACCGGACCAGACCGGCTGGACCGGTGGACCGGAATCCGGGGTTTTCCTGGACCGGGACCGGAATTTTTCCGGTCCGGTCCGGTCCTGGACCTCTTGGACCGAATTTTTTTTTTAAAAAAAAAAAAAATCTTTTTTATTTTATTTAAATATATTTATAAATTATATACATTAAAAATTAATAATTTTAATGTCAATAATCCTAAAAGAATAAATAGTAGGTTTTTAAGTTTCTAACTTTCTACCTTTTAATTTTTTTTTTAACATATAATTTTTTTTTTTTACTAAAACAATAGAAATTCCGGTCCAACCGGTCCGGACCGGAATTTTCCGGGTTTGGACCGGACCGGACCGGTGGACCGGAATCTTGATTTTCGGCGGACCGGGGACCGGACCGGAATCTCCGGTCCGGTCCAAATTCCGGTCCGGTCCAAATTCCGGTCCGGTCCAAATTCCGGTCCGGACCGGTTTGTGCACACCCCTAACCGCAGCAATAAGCTTTTATTCTACTAGTGCTAGAAGTTCAATTTCTCATCTTCAACCTCTCAACTTTCTTGATCAAGAAATGCAATGGCGAATTTTCGTAGTCTATTCACTATTACATGCAATTCTAGAATTGAAATTCCTCTTTTTAAGTTGGTAAGTTTGTAGCTTATTTTTTGTAATGATAAATTTGATTGTAATAAGAAAATTGTTTTTTTTTGCTTGTTTGATTTTTTTATAATTTTCATATCTTTTTAGGAAATTGACGTTGAAATTGGTTTTTAAATCTACTATTTATATGAGTTAATTTACATAGCATTGATTTTTGTATTAAAAAAATCGAAATTAAGCTTGATTGACAATTAAGATACCCAAAATCAAGGTTGATTGAAATTTTGAATTCCTTACCATAAGTTATGTTTTACATATCAATCAAATAAATCAAAAAAGGCAATGATTTACTTGTGATTTATGTACATAAAGATTTGAAAATACTAATTGCCTAATTAGAGTTATCAATCACCTAAAATCACGCCAATTAACCATAATCTTGGCCGATCTTGTGCGATTCTCTCTCATTTCCCACTGATTATGACAGTCATCACGGGATTATGTCAAGTAAGTTAATAATTTTTTTGTATCCTTTTATTTAATAAAAAAAATAAATATAAGAGTATACAACCCAAAAAACAATAGTATTCGAGCATAAATAATTCTATTCAATCATAAATAAAAAATCGAGGATAATGTTAAAACTATAAAGATCAATCTAAAAAATGTAACAAATTAGCAATGGACATATATCTCGAACATTTTTAAAAAAAAAATGCATAACATAGAGTTGTTGCTACAACCTATTATGTAGCACATCAAAATTGCTAGATAACAAAATAATGAGCTTGCTTCCTAATCATCACTTGCTAGAAAATGAAGCAAAATAAATTTTTTAAGCAGAAGAACAGCTCCATCGTTCAAATCAATATCTTCAAAATAATCGTCACACAATTTATAAGCCCTTGGAGGAGTGTATTGGAGGTCGTATAACATCATATATTATAAAAATTAAAATATCTAGTGTGAACTTATTGGACACATTATGGAACATAAGATGACCTTCACGAAAAAGGGTTAAAACCATAGCATCAACATCAAGAAAATCCGAGTTATCCATCTTAGGAGGCCACATTTTTTTTCCTCATAGGTGTTTGTGTAATCTCTTGTGAGGGAGATGATGTTTCTCTTGAGAGAGATGATGTTGCCATGACGATATTATATTGAGAAGAAAAAAATATAGCTTCGGAAATATTAGTCCACATATTGGAGTGGTGTTAAGCTATGACATGGTCCCTATTTATACTTGTAATATTGTACACAACATTGAATATTTTTTAAAATCCAAAAATATGCATGATTGACAATTAAGATTCCCAAAGTTAAGGTTGATTGAGAATTTCAAATCCTTACCATAAGTTACGTTTTTTATATCAATCAAAAAATAAAAAGGCAATTGTTTTGTCCACTTGTCCAACAAGTAAGCTGTAGGCCTAGCTTCCTTGTCGAGCAAGTAAATTAGTATCTTGAGTGTTCTTCAGATGGAGACTTGTGCAACAATGCCTGAATTATAGCTTGATCCTTAGCCTTGGCTTCGCTCCCGAACCTGCACAAAGGGACCCACCCTGGAGGTTTGGGTGGTGGTTCCCCCTCCGATGCTTAAGTCAGTTATCAGGAGTTGTAAGAGAAAATAGAGATAGAAAGAGAAAGTGAGAGAGAATTTTATCAGAGTAACTTTACACTGTTTGCATTGAATGTGTTTTCTCCTGATTTCAGGGGTATTTATAGTGATGGCAAGTTGACAGCTAACCTTAAAAACTGACCTACAATAGTGGCCTCTGATTGGCTGAGGAATCAGATCATGACACGTGGCAGACCATGACTGGGGGATGTCTATTAACCACTCTCCTTCAGCCATTTGGCACTGCTGGGCTCTAACTATTGGGCCAGAAATTCAATCCTTTTACCCAACTGAGTATAACCCAGAGATTAAACCTTATATTTATTTTAAATAGGATGACACGTGTACGTCTCTGATGAGCCCATGTGCCGTTAAGGGAGCCGTAGATGTTAGGCTACAACAGCAATGATTTAGTATTAATTATGTACATAAAGATTTGAGGATAGTAAATTACATTCATTAGTCTCATGACCACAATCCTTGTGGAAGTGACAATACTTGCTCTTATCCCTATTTCTATAAGGGGTTTTCATCTCAGCTGGGGCCTTCAACTCATATTGATTCTTGATCTCCATGAGAATGGAGTATTGGTCTTTGTTAAACTCAATAGGATTGGATGAGGATGGCTCGGCCTCCTTTCTCTTGCTCCTTCTGGACGAAGTGGTGGTTGCAGCTATAGCCCAGGTCTCGACCTTTTTGGGGTTGCTCTTCTTTGGCTGAGCAACCTCTTCAGGCTTCTTAGACTCGGGATGTTTTGCTTCAGCACACACTTCGGTAGCGTGGATAAACGCTTCCGCTTCTCTTAAAGCCTCAGCAAGAGTGGAGATTTTCTTCTTAACTAGATCAAACTTGAAACTTCCTGGCCTTAGACCCCTGATGAAGGCGTCAAAGGCTACTCCCGCATTAAGATCTTGGATCTGAAGTGCTTCTAGGTTAAATCTCTTAACAAAACTTCTAAGAGCCTCCTTAGGTCCCTGGACGACCTTGCCTAGGTGCATGCTTGTCTTTTGCTCTTGCTTGTTGGCAACAAAGTGACTAGTGAATAAGAAACCGAGTTCGAGAAAATTGTTGACTGAATTAGGGGGAAGATTATTGAACCACTTCGAGCTACTCCCCTTCAAGGTAGCTGGGAAATTCTTACACCAAGTAGCATCGTCCACTCCTTGGACGTACATCCGATGTTTGTAAGCGTACGGTGATCATCGGGATCGGTTGTTCCATCAAAAGGCTCAATGGTTGGGAGTTTTACCTTTGGGAAGGGGGGCGCCTCCATGATCCCGGCCGAGAATGGGGTAGGCCGGTTGATCCGGGAGGGCTCCCACTGTCCCTCGATGGGTATGAACTCCTTGCGATATTCTTTCATTACAGGATTAGATGAAGTGTTCGCGAGCACTGTACGCATATAGACCATGGGGCCGAGCCACCGTCTTCTCCTGTCGCGGATGAACAAGAGAGTGACTTAAACTTCGTCCCTCCCCTCCGGACGACAACCTCAAAGGAGGGTCTCTCAAATATGGTGTAGATCCTCGTCGCCGATCGCCGTAATGCAGCAGCCTTTCTTTGCTTGTAGATACTCTCCGGCATCTGTTTCCATGCGGTGCCCGCTGACGAACATGGTCCCGAGTCCTCACCACCAAGTTCCAGTCCACCTTTCTTCGTTGATCATTATCCTCTGTCGCTTTCCTCTTGACGTCCTCCTAGAGGGCTCCCGCGAACATGGCGACTAGGACCCGGACGATCTACTTGAGAACGTCCTCTAGGACGAGGTGGATTGTTAGCGGCGGGCTCCGGGTTGTGATGAAAAAACAAAGATATTGCTTTTAATCTGTTCCTCGGACGACCGCCTCCATCTTAGTCCGAAAGTCATTCAAAGACATTCTCCAGGTGGGCGGCGATCCACTGGACGATCCGGATTCACTTGGATGACCGGTTCTTGGCTTGGTCCAGAACATTGACAATGGACGGGGGTCTATCTCTTCCTCTAGGTGGTCTTTCATGCTCCACCGTATCTTCGACATTAACTTGAAGGCTTCGATTCCGGCAATGTTGGACGATTGACAATCGCTCATCGTTGCGTCTCCCCACGAGACGGCGCCAAATGTTTTGTCCACTTGTCCAACAAGTAAGGCTGTAGGCCTAGCTTCCTTGTCGAGCAAGTAAATTAGTATCTTGAGTGTTCTTCAGATGGAGACTTGTGCAACAATGCCTGAATTATAGCTTGATCCTTAGCCTTGGCTTAGCTCCCGAACCTCCGCACAAAGGGACCCACCCCGGAGGTTTGGGTGGTGGTTCCCCCTCCGATGCTTAAGTCGCTTATCGGGAGTTGTAAGAGAAAGTAGAGATAGAAAGAGAAAGTGAGAGAGAATTTTATCGGAGTAACTTTACACTTGTTTGCATTGAATGTGTTTTCTCCCGATTTCGGGGTATTTATAGTGATGGCAAGTTGACAGCCTAACCTTAAAAACCGACCTACAATAGTGGCCTCCGATTGGGCCGAGGAATCGAGATCATGACACGTGGCGGACCATGACTGGGGATGTCTATTAACCACTCTCCTTCAGCCATTTGGCACTGCTGGGCTCTGACTATTGGGCCAGAAATTCAATCCTTTTACCCAACTGAGTATAGCCCAGAGATTAAACCTTATTTTTATTTTAAATAGGATGACACGTGTACGGCTCTGATGAGCCCATGTGCCGTTAAGGGAGCCGTAGATGTTAGGCTACAACAGCAATGATTTAGTATTAATTATGTACATAAAGATTTGAGGATAGTAAATTGCCTAGTTAGAACCATAAATCCCCATAAATTACATATGTAACCCTAATCTTGGCCGATTTTGTGCAAATCTCTTCCAATTCGAATTACTTATTGCTACATGTCATTACTTAGGCCTTGTACACTTGGAAAAAAAAATCGTGTTTAATTGAGACATTGGATTTCATGACCTTGCCTACATGACACCTAAGCAAATTTTTCTAGCTTTATATAATATAATGATAGCATAAAAGGAACAATTTCATCAAATACAAAACACAAAATGAAATGAATTGACCCCTTTCTATTTACAATTCATATTATACTTCCAGATTTTGGTAAGTACTATTCACCAATATAAAAATTCAATAAAACAAATAGAAAAATTTTATCTACATATGATAATAGGGGTATATATCCTAAAATTAAGGCTTGTTCTTCGAATCTTATATATTGCTTTTTATTTTAGGAAAACGAGTCTAAATGAATCATTTTGATGATTGATTAGGGTTAATAACACCATGTAATGTAATAAATTATTAAATTAATAAGTTTGGAAAAGTTAGTTCAAAGCTAATACCTTCTGTTTACATAAAAACTTGGGTCAAAGGTTCATAAGAACAGGTGGGTCTAATAATGAATCTATAATGTAATAAATTTATTAGCACTTTCAAGCCGTGGACGAACGGCTAAGATGGAGAAAGGAGAAAGAGTATAGAGAAGTAAAAGAAGTGAGAAAGGGGAAAAAATGGCTATGATGAGTATGATCAGTCAACGAGGGTTTAGGGTTATATAAAACTTTAATTTTAAAGTAGGAAAATCAAAGAAACCACCTTTGCCTCAAAGTGATCTATTTTTTCCTATTATAAGAGACCACAATTTTAAGAAGTAAGTTTTTTTTTTATTAAATAACCATATATTGGATTAAGTTGATCTCATATCAGTGGTCACTTTACCCACATTTGTAGTAATGTAACAACGACATTAATAATAATTACCCATATTAATAATAATAAGTACAACAACAACAATAATAATCCTTTTGAACAAATATACTATTAAATAATAGTATTAATAGTAATAGTGATCGTATAAAGTAATACTAATAATAGTAATAATAATAATAATAATAACAATAACAATAACAATAACAATAGTAATTATAGTAGTGGTAATCATAATAAAAACAATAACAATAATTATAATAAGCACAATAAAATTAGTAATATTAATAATCATAATACCAGTGACAATGATAACAACAATAATAATGAAAATAATAATAAGTTTTCAAAGATAAACATGATATGAAGAATAAGTTGACCTTCACCAGAAGTCGAAAACCATAAACCATTAGGCAGCACTAAAATTGGAGAAATTATAGTGCTCATTTGGTTTACAGGAATTTATGTAGGCAATGAAATTTCCCATGATTTTCTCATTTAGGAAGTTGTTTGGTTGATAGGAAGTTAAAAAAATGGGTGCAATGGAAATTCCTTGGGAAATTGAAATTCCCACAAAATGTGGGAATTTAATTACGCACTCCCCCCTTGGTCAATCGGAATTCCCACATGAATTGCAAATTCCTTAATGTCAACCAAACAAATTTAGGCCATTTCCTAGGAATTACAAAAGGGAAATAATTTCCTAGGAAATGAAACTTCCTACAGGAATTGAATTCCCATGTATACCAAACGAGCACATAGAAAAGTAAACCAAAATTGGAAAATTGAAAAACGCGCAGTCTGATCAGGTAATCACATAATAAATCAATGCTTTTACACTTTAATTTGATAAATACATCATTCATTTTCACATTGTGAGCAAATAGTTTGTTTTTTGTTTTTGGGGAAATTAGGAAAGAACCAATAAAACTGAGCATTACAATCAAGAGAAACAATTCGAGATTATGTGCTCAAATCCTGATTTATATTTGGCTTTGAGATGTATATATATTTAACTTTCGGTTTGAGATGTACAAATCAATATATATATATAAAGGAGGAACTTTTCGAGAGCATAGAGAGCTCCTCAAGATTTCGAGGCCATAGAGTGCGCCACGTAGGATTGTCATGTCATTAATTATTATTTTTATTTTTTACAAAAATAGAGTTCTACAAAAATTTAAATACGTATAAGGAGTTTTGGATAAGCGAAAATTAGAGTTTGATTTTGAATTAACAACCCAAATAAATATATTATGTAAATTGCGTATAACTTTTGCTACGTAATTCGGAATATTATAATTTTTGTACCATTGGATAGTGCTCGAAATATACATCGAAATAAGATCCATTTACAATATAGTTCGACAACTTATGAAATAGTGAGCGCCACGTAGGATTGCCATGTCATTAGTTTTAAATTTAAATATTATAATAATAGAGTTCTACATACATTTAAATACCTAAAAGGAGTTTTGGATAGGGAAAATTAGAGTTTCATTTTGAATAAACAACCTAAATTATTATACTATGTAAATTGTGTATAACTTTTGCTACCTAATTAAAAACATTATAATTCGTCTACCATTGGAGAGTGCTTGAAATATGCTTCAAAGTAAGATCCATTTACAATATAGGGTCACAAATCATGAAAATATTTAAAGAATAGAGTTTTACATAGATTTAAATGCATATAAGGAGCTTTTGATAAGCGAAAATTAGAGTTTGGTTTTGAATTAACAACCTAAATTATTATATTATCTAAATTGTGTATAATAATTTTTGTACCATTAGATAGTGCTCCAAATATGCTTTGAAATAAGATCAATTTACAATATAGTTCTACAACTTATAAAATATAATAAAATAAAGGAAAAATTCACATAATTAATCCCAACTTTCACTCATCTTCCCAAATTAATCCCAACTATTAATTATTCAAGAATAATCCCAACTTTAGGGGTGAGTTTCTCAAAATAATCCGAATTGTTATTTTACTTATTTTCGTTGATCCATTTTGGGATTATTTTGGGGTAGAAAAAAAACATTTCGGATCATTTTGAGAAGGTACACTTGAAACTTGGGATTATTCTAGAATAATCAATAGTTCGGATTATTTTGAGAAAATGGTCAATAGTTTGGATTATTTATGTGAATTTTTCCTAAAATAAACAACAATGTAAAATTGATAGTATGATTTTAAAATAAAAAATCTAAACTATTATACAATGTAAATTGATTATAACTTTTGCTACATAATTCGCAATAGTATAGTTTTTTTTACCGTCAGAGAGTGCTCGATATATGCTTTGAAATAAGATCTATATACAATATTGTTTTACAACTTATGAAAATGTATTTATTTAGATGAACAATAACATATTACTTATTATTTATTTTAAATATATAAATATAGCGTATTATACCTGACAATACTACTTATGTCTTTAAGAATCATACTTTTAAAAATTGAGTTATATAAAGATAAAAAATTCATATCCATAGTTTTGAACCTATAGCATTCCATGATGGCATTACATGAAGAATCAAATGAAAGTTTGTCAACGAGATTGCAGAGGTATTATGCAATTAACTAATTATTTTATTCCTAGAATATTTATTGCATACATAATTATCTATGTTTTTTTCCATATATCTATATGTAAGATCTTATTCTTTTCTCCATGAACTTAATTCTACTAAAACTATTTGGAAATCAAGATTCGCGTTTCTAGACTGTTTAGTTTTGGATAAGCGAAAATTAGAGTTTGATTTTGAATTAACAACCCAAATAATTATATTATGTAAATTGCGTATAACTTTTGCTACGTAATTGGGAATATTATAATTTTTGTACCATTGGATAGTGCTCGAAATATACTTCGAAATAAGATCCATTTACAATATAGTTCGACAACTTATGAAATAGTGAGCGCCACGTAGGATTGCCATGTCATTAGTTTTAAATTTAAATATTATAATGATAGAGTTCTACATATATCTAAATACCTAAAAGGAGTTTTGGATAGGGAAAATTAGAGTTTCATTTTGAATAAACAACCTAAATTATTATACTATGTAAATTGTGTATAACTTTTGCTACCTAATTCAAAACATTATAATACGTCTACCATTGGAGAGTGCTTGAAATATGCTTCAAAGTAAGATCCATTTACAATATAGGGTCACAAATCATGAAAATATTTAAAGAATAGAGTTTTACATAGATTTAAATGAATATAAGGAGCTTTTGATAAGCGAAAATTAGAGTTTGGTTTTGAATTTACAACCTAAATTATTATATTATCTAAATTGTGTATAATAATTTTTGTACCATTGGATAGTGCTCCAAATATGCTTTGAAATAAGATCAATTTACAATATAAATCTACAACTTATGAAATATAATAAAATAAACAACAATGTAAAATTGATAGTCTGATTTTAAAATAAAAAATCTAAACTATTATACAATGTAAATTGATTATAACTTTTGCTACATAATTCGCAATAGTATAGTTTTTTTTACCGTCGTAGAGTGCTCGATATATGCTTTGAAATAAGATCTATATACAATATTGTTTTACAACTTATGAAAATGTATTTATTTAGATGAACAATAACATATTACTTATTATTTATTTTAAATATATAAATATAGCGTATTATACCTGACAATACTACTTATGTCTTTAAGAATCATACTTTTAAAAATTGAGTTATATAAAGATAAAAAATTCATATCCATAGTTTTGAACCTATAGCATTCCATGATGGCATTACATGAAGAATCAAATGAAAGTTTGTCAACGAGATTGCAGAGGTATTATGTAATTAACTAATTATTTTATTCCTAGAATATTTATTGCATACATAATTATCTATGTTTTTTTCCATATATCTATATGTAAGATCTTATTCTTTTCTCCATGAACTTAATTCTACTAAAACTATTTGGAAATCAAGATTCGCGTTTCTAGACTGTTTAGTTTTGGATAAGCGAAAATTAGAGTTTGATTTTGAATTAACAACCCAAATAATTATATTATGTAAATTGCGTATAACTTTTGCTACGTAATTGGGAATATTATAATTTTTGTACCATTGGATAGTGCTCGAAATATACTTCGAAATAATATCCATTTACAATATTGTTCGACAACTTATGAAATAGTGAGCGCCACGTAGGATTGCCATGTCATTAGTTTTAAATTTAAATATTATAATGATAGAGTTCTACATATATCTAAATACCTAAAAGGAGTTTTGGATAGGGAAAATTAGAGTTTCATTTTGAATAAACAACCTAAATTATTATACTATGTAAATTGTGTATAACTTTTGCTACCTAATTCAAAACATTATAATTCGTCTACCATTGGAGAGTGCTTGAAATATGCTTCAAAGTAAGATCCATTTACAATATAGGGTCACAAATCATGAAAATATTTAAAGAATAGAGTTTTACATAGATTTAAATGCATATAAGGAGCTTTTGATAAGCGAAATTAGAGTTTGGTTTTGAATTTACAACCTAAATTATTATATTATCTAAATTGTGTATAATAATTTTTGTACCATTGGATAGTGCTCCAAATATGCTTTGAAATAAGATCAATTTACAATATAATCTACAACTTATGAAATATAATAAAATAAACAACAATGTAAAATTGATAGTCTGATTTTAAAATAAAAAATCTAAACTATTATACAATGTAAATTGATTATAACTTTTGCTACATAATTCGCAATAGTATAGTTTTTTTTACCGTCGTAGAGTGCTCGATATATGCTTTGAAATAAGATCTATATACAATATTGTTTTACAACGTATGAAAATGTATTTATTTAGATGAACAATAACATATTACTTATTATTTATTTTAAATATATAAATATAGCGTATTATACCTGACAATACTACTTATGTCTTTAAGAATCATACTTTTAAAAATTGAGTTATATAAAGATAAAAAATTCATATCCATAGTTTTGAACCTATAGCATTCCATGATGGCATTACATGAAGAATCAAATGAAAGTTTGTCAACGAGATTGCAGAGGTATTATGCAATTAACTAATTATTTTATTCCTAGAATATTTATTGCATACATAATTATTTATGTTTTTTTCCATATATCTATATGTAAGATCTTATTCTTTTCTCCATGAACTTAATTCTACTAAAACTATTTGGAAATCAAGATTCGCGTTTCTAGACTATTTAAGGTCACGGATCATAAAAAAGGGGGAAGTTTGCTAAGTCTTGATATGGTCATGATTGATTAAGAGGCATTTTTTTCTCTCTTAAATAGTATTTTCAATTATTAATAGAGGTTAGTTTTACATTTACTTAATTTTATTCATGAAACTATCATTATGATCTTCTTTTTTGCTTTTTCATCTTCCATTCTATATGCGTTAGTGTTTATGTGCTATATTCAAAGTTGAAGTTGTGGCTGACACTCATGTTTTTCTCTATTCTTTACGTTACGCATCTATTAAATTATTACCCTCGCTCTACTTTCTTAAATTATCATTCGGGTATTATTCATGTTAAAACTGTGTTAATTATTGTTAGTCATACCTATTATTAGGATACCATTTAATAATAGAGTTAGTTACAATATTTAATTGGATATTAAAAATTATAAAATTTATATATCGTAATAACAAATCTAGAAATTATAGTATAATGACAAATACTTCCCTGTTCTTTTTCTACTACAACAATTGGTGTGGGCATGGTTTTTAAGGAAATAAAAAATGGGTGATTTAGCATAGAGGTACCCCTTTAGTTAACTAGAGTAGGGGATAAATAATCCTTAATAAAGTAAACGCAACTTTATGAGGCAATTTAGATAATTAATGAGGGTTTTATTAACATCATATATAGGCAATATTGTCAACAATAGTTGCTTTTGTCTTACCAAAAGTGAAATGGTTCCAAAAGATGAAACTACCCAAAGCGGTAATTGTTGTAATAGAAAAGGAATGGAGAAAGTTATAAATACAATAGTGTTGAAAAATCTCATTTCACAGTAACACAAAATTGACAATAATATTAACAAAAAAAATTACAAAAAGATAAAATAAGCAACAACCCGTGCAACGCACGGGCTTCTAAACTAGTTTATCATATATAATAGAGACGTTACTTTAGTTTCTGGACAAATTGAGCTCCTTATTAATAATCTCAAATTGTTTCTCGATGCTATTATGCCAATTAATCTCTATTATATGATAAAGAGTGTGATATAATAATGAACCCTAACCCATACAATAAGCTTACAATAAAGCAAAGGTTTACTCATATTAATAATTTTTAAATATGGTAAATAAAAACTTATAAAAGCGAATTAAAATACTTCCTCCTTTTTTTTTTACATGTGACACTTTTGAAAAACATGGTTACCTAGAAAAAAATTAGGGTGGGGATTAAGTAAAAGAAAGGGTAGAGGATTAAAGGGAGAGGGGACCACCAATGAACCACCACCACCAAATAAATCGCCAATGAGCCACCGCCCCTCCCCCACCCACCCCCGCAGCCCCTCCCCCACCATCGCCCACGTAAACCCGCCCACCCTCCACCACCCCAGCCCGCAGCCCCCCCTTCCCCCCACCATCGCCCACGTAAACCCCCCACCCCCCACCACCCCACCCGAGCCCCCCTTCCCCCACCCCTTCGAATCCCGCCTCGCAGCCCCCCCCCCCCCCTTCGAATCACGCCTTCACCTACGTTCACTCCCTGCGCTTCCATGTCGTTCCTCGTCGACTCTCGTTTGCTGAGCTTCGCAATGTTTCTCTCTCGTCAAATCCTTATCTCGAGACTCTTGCGCCAGGCAATGTCGTCTTCGTCACTTCTTCTGGTCGCCGATTCATCGCCTTTGATGGAGTTCGTGTCTCTTCTCCTCACCTTTACTTGAGGTCCGATGTCGCTGTTCATGGCATCTACGGAATTCTCGTCTCCTCTAACGAAGAATTCTTCCATCGACTTGATTCCGTGTTCGTTCCGCCGTCGATTCGCTCTCCTACTCCTACAATTGACGCTTTCTCCTGAAATTGTAGATACTTTGCCATTTCTGTCAGAGTTTGAAGTTATGCCGACATTTTCACCGAAGATTGACGGAATTCCAGTTCCAAATGTCGCTTTCTGGCCAGGAATTCCAGAGAGTTGGTCGCCGATTAGTGATTATTTGTCGGAAATCGGTGCAATTCCGGTGGTAGGGGGACTAGCGGGGGTGGGGAAGGGGTTGGCCGCTAGGGTGGGTGGGGGAGGGGTGGTGGGAGAGAGAGAGGAGGTTTAATTAATTTAGATTAGTATATAATTAGGTATTATTAAGTAGGTTTAATTTTAGTTAATTGTTATAAGTAAGGGTAAGTTGGTAATTTAACAGGCCAAAACTTACCAATTTGGGAAAGAAAAAAAGTGTCACATGTATTTTGCACCATTCCATTTAAGGAAAGTGTCACATGTAAAAAAAAATGGAGGAAATATAAGAGAGTAACTTTTTATCTTGAAGGGACTGTTTTGATGAAGTATTTGCGGCAAAAAATTAGTCCTATAAATTTATGAACATTCAATCTTTGAGATATATTTACTTATTTACTAGGTTATTTTAGGTTATAGCTCTTATTAGTATTAATAACACAATTCATTATATTTTTATATTAGTGTCCATTTTAATTTATATTTCTAAACTTATTATTTTGGGAAATTCTCAGTGAGAGCCTTCAAATTTGGTTTTTTATCATTGGTAGCAAAAAAAAAGTTTGATTATCAGAAATAGCCTTGAGGTTTTGGCTATACTTGAAAATGTTGCATTAACAACGATTTTTCGTTAAAAATAATTGTTGAAAGGGTTGTTTTTGAACTAAGTATAGTTCCATAAGCTAGAATGATATGAGTTTCCTTTATAAAATCTATGTTGCCTTCGTGTCTTATTAAAAACTTATTTCACTCTATTTTACAAAAGATATGAACAAAAGAAAGTTTGTCAAGGGCAATCTATGTTATTTTAGACACTAGAGACCTTACTTACGATGAAAACAATTTTATTAACAATTGTTTATGGCAGAAAATGGTTGATAATACGACATTTTCAAGTATAGCCAAAACCTCAAGGCTATATCTGATAATCAAACTTTTTTTTAGCTACCAATGATAAAAAGCCAAAGTTGAAGGCTGCCACTAAGAATTTCCCTATTATTTTTGGTTATTAGATGTAATTATGCAGCTAATTTAATTTTAGATATGCTTTCACGCGCATCGCGTGCATATTAGACTAGTGTAGATTATAGTGTAACAGACCAGCAGGGTGAGTGGGTGAGTGTGACCCAATAATACCTTTGGCCAACAAAACCGTGAAAGCCATTAAGGATACATTGCATCATCATACAATTCACAAATTTAGGGTTAGGGTTTTTTCTCCATATTTCTGAAATTGAATTTAGATGACTGACTACGATTTTCGATCGGAGGATATGAGTAGCGATCATGCGAAATCCTCACCACGAAGAGGATCTGATGATCGAAGCTCCCGTTCCAAGGTTAATTTTCATGTCCTCTCAATTCGCCTCACTTCGTTTTTTTGATGTTAATTCTTATTGAGCATATTTTAGGTTTTCTGTATATTATTTATGTGTTTTTGTAAATCAAGCTTGCTATATTATGAATTTTCGATTTGTCTTTGATATATATTTTTGGTAATTTCTTGTGTTCAATGTCACTAATTGGAGAAGTTACTGTATGTCTGAATTCCAATGGACAAGCTTTAAATTACAATGTGTGTTCTTTATT
This sequence comes from Beta lomatogona, assembly GCA_947646795.1. NCBI lineage: Eukaryota > Viridiplantae > Streptophyta > Magnoliopsida > Caryophyllales > Amaranthaceae > Beta > Beta lomatogona. Next base: position 1,168,159 of record CANSNZ010000239.1, on the reverse strand, counting down.
ATGCCTTTAAATCTTTCTGTTTAATATAGAGTTACATTGATGAAGTATAGTGAAATATAATTCATTTGAATATTGTTCATATTGCTGCTTCAGTAATCGACTCCTTTTTATACCTCAGTATAAGTCGCGGGAGCTGGATCAAGAGATGCCGAGGACAAGAGAACGAGAGCATCATCGAGGACGGGATAGGAGAGATGATCGTGACCGTGATAGTCATCGTAGGGATTATAGAGATAGAAATGGCAGGGATGAAAGAAGAAGAGATCATGGTGGCCGTGATTATGATAGGTGCTTATGTTATTGTTATTTTTTTTATGTAATTTGTACAGCCGGACGCCGGTTAAAGTGATAAGCAACCTTAAGCTACTGATTGTCATCTTATGAAATCCTTTTGGTTTTTGCTTCAGTTTGACGTCTGCAGTTTTTTAATTGATACAATTTATTTGATGTTTTAATATCTTGTAGGTCTTATGATAGAGAAAAGAGGCACAGAGCTAGATCACGCTCTCGCTCACCATCTCATTCAAAGAGGTATGCAAGCTTGATTGTTGAGTCTGCAATCGTGTGGTTTTCTAGACTTGTTTGCTTTTGTTCTCTATCCATAATGGTTGAATGTTTTATTTTTTGATGTTGCTTGATTTACTTATTAAACTAAATTTGAAGCCTGGTGGTGTTATTGATACCGTAGGCAGCCGACTTCGATTAGAGACCTGGAATGACTGATAAATTTTTTCTTATTATAAATTTTTATTATTTCTAAATGTTGCACTGTAATTCCTAGTCGCAGGTCTAGCAGTCAAGCTAGTTTACTCTGTAGTCTGTAGTAGTTTAGTTGTAACTAGTCTTATAATAGAGTAATTATTCGGAGTCTAGAAGTTGTGCCAAGCACTATCTTCTGAGTAAGTCACTCACCAGCTTGCTCTGGCTATGAGTACCTACTGCCACCCAGAGCATAAGAAAGATCTGGATAGAAAGGCTGAAGGGGATTCTATTTAGTGTTTTCTTCCTCTTGGAGCTAAGGATCACATTTAATGCTGCTCTAGTCCTAACTTGACTAAAATGAGGAAACTCCTTAACAAAGGAGCGAGAAACAAAACATTTCAAAAATTGCTTGTGGGACTCGGCTGGCGCGGGTGCTCCTAGCCCTCTACTTCAGGTTTTGTGTGCTTAGAGCAGGTGTTTCCTATTACTAGGCATTGGCACTCCAAGCGACCTGCTTTCTTCTTATGCTTTACCCACAAACTTCTGGGACCACTCCCGTGTTGGACCTTTGGGATTGCAGAACCTAATAACGCCATGTTGAAGACATGTGATGTCTTCCAGATTTAGTTGCAATGGTGCTAAATGCCAATCATGATGTTCCTAGGGCTCCTTGTGGTAGACCTTAAGAAGATTTTGTGCTGAATTAGTTTGTTGGTACTTTTGCTTGCTTAATTTACTTTGCCATCAGTTGCCTACTACATTTAGATTATGTCGACCTTTGTTCTTATTGGGCTTAAACCTGTAATATATAGTTATACACTCCTGCTTAGACTTGGTTATGCATATGAATTGATGTTAGACTGGATACGAGTTCTATTAAGGTCAGGGAATTTAGTATAGTATAGAAGGTAGAAATCCTTTGTAGGATGGGGATTCGGTGAAGCTTTATGGATGAATGAAGTGGTTATCTTTTGAAAATTAGTTTGTTTGTTTACTAAAACTAGAGTTTCAGACACAGTTTTTTTTTTTTTTTTCCTTTTTGCAATTTGAATGGTCTGTGTCTGGCTGTTTGCAGAATTATGCATCTTTCAGGTCTCCAGTTAAGATTCTTGTAAGCTTTGATAGAGGTGTCAAATTTTCACAACTTAAAGGCTTGTACAGCAGGACTGGAGTCCCTTTTCCCTTGGGCTGTTTTCTTGTTGTTGCTCTTTTATACTATTCATTGTTCGTTAGTATGCTAAGGACAATGTTTAAACTCTAATCTATAGTGTATTTGTGTAGCAAGCGGGCAAGTGGCTTTGACATGGCTCCACCTGAAGCCAATTTTATGTCCAGTACTCCAGTGCAAGGTTCACAAGGTTTTCTTTAATCTATCTATGATATAATCACCTAAATATTTCTTTTGAAGTTATTGGTTGGGATCGTAAGTTTTGAGAAAGTCATCATCATCTTGATTTATTATGTTACCTTGTATATATGTATCATTAATTATAGAAACTGAGAATTCTTGTTATGTTGTTGGCTGTGTGTGTGGTTCCTAGTTTGTTTGTTATGCTTATCGTGTGGGTAAGGAAGACAAGGTTGGTTTACTTGTCCAACTGTGCTGCTCATGGACATGAGCACTGTAGCTATTGTGTTCAACGGGAACCATTTCTTGCGAGGCTTAGCGAGATCCTGTCCGTCTCCAACTGATGACTGTTGTCCCTTGGTAGCTTACGAAAAATCACCAGCTTCTTCCATGATGGAATTTATCTCTTATTTATTGTGCGAATGATCTTGTGCTTAGGTATGAAATAGGTTATTATCCTTGATGCATTCAATGTTAGGAGTACTTAACTGCTTATACTAATATATTAGAAAATTTTTACTTAAGAGAATATCTTGCATTTGCTTTCTGATGCTGTCGGAGCACATTAATCGAGTATAAATTTCCTTAAATCTGATTTTGTAGATCAATTACCAGGTGTGCCTCAGCCAGTACCAGGGCTATCACAGAGTATGTTCTCTGGAGGACCAGCTCAGGTATGCATACACCTTTTTCCCCTTTCACCTGTTGCCTTGATCTCTAGAGAAATCAATTTGTTTTTTTTTTGTTCTGATCTTTGCCTTCTTCTTTAATTAGTTGGGTACCATGTCTTTGATGCCAGCACAATTTATGACTCAACAGGTATACCAGATACTTTTCATGTTTACTATTTTCGTTCAATGTTAATCATGATTCAAGTGGTGTGTGTCCTCATTTGTTTTTGCTTTTTCAGGCTACAAGGCATGCTCGCCGAGTCTATGTTGGTGGGCTTCCTCCTTCAGCTAATGAGCAGGTTATACTCTTTCTGTGCTGTAATATTCGTTGCTTACTTGTTGTGAATATATGAAGAGCAGTTTGTCCTGGGTCACTTCTTAGGCCTATTCTCTTCACCTTATTTTTGCTTATTTTATGCAAAATAATAAAATTTCATAAAGTTCAGAAATTTTCAGAAAAAATAAGAAAAGTTCAGAAAAAATAAGAAAAGTTCAGATTAGTTTAGAAAATTTCAAAAATATAGGTACGTTCAGATTAAATAAGGTGAAGAGAACAAACCCGTAATGTCTCTTCTAGAATTATAGATGATTGTTAGCAAATACTGTTATTTTCTCTATTTCTTAATTTTTTCACATTAAAGTTGTCCAATATGGTTTTCACATTCCAATTTTATTTAAAAACAATTCTACCCCTTTCTCTCTCCATCCAATACTCTGTAACTTGTTGCTTTTTTCTGCCTTTTCTATCCATTTCTAATTATTTTTTCTAAACAAAAGCGGGAAATTCCCCCCTTAACTTTTAATTGGAGCAGCTAGACCCAAGTACTTTCATTAATTGTGAAATTGAACCTCAATTCTATACTTTCATTAATTGTGAAATTGAACCTCATTTCTATATTTTCAATGAAATTACACCCACAAACTGATTATTTGACACATCTAATTAATTTTAAATTAGAAGTATGTTTTATTTATATATATGTATATATAATCATATGTGATCTCTCCGTTCTCCAAAGATCTTTTTATTTATGGTAGCAACACAAACTAAGGCAAAGAGGCTAGTGATAGTAGGTCTTTTTGCTTACTTCCAAGTTACCCTGTTCCAAGCTATTTCTCGCAGTCTTGCTAAGTGTTATATTTGATTTTCTTCTCCCATGAATCTTCTTTTTTCTTTCAACCGTTTATAATTTTTCCCTGACTTTGCAGACAATTGCGACCTTCTTCAGCCAAGTTATGACCGCAATAGGTGGAAATGCTGCTGGTCCAGGTCAGTTGGATTGATTGATTTACTTGTAGTTCATAGTTTCCGTGTGGTTAAATATAAGTAATGTCAATTTTTATCCTGAGTCGTGCCAATTTTATTCTGATTTTTTTTTGTTGGTTTCGTTTCAACTTAAATGACACATTTTCGTAATACAGGGGATGCAGTTGTCAACGTGTATATTAATCATGAAAAAAAGTTTGCTTTCGTAGAAATGAGATCTGTTGAAGAAGCATCCAATGCAATGGCATTGGATGGCATTTCATTTGAGGTAAGCTCCTTCCTTACTTTGTTATCATCTATTCCCTTGGTGTCTCTTTTTTCTTCATTTGCTCACCTTCCTGAAAACCATGCTCTGGAACATATGAAGGTGACATTAATTTGTGCATGGGTACTATTTTGCCTGATCAAGTCTTCTCTGCATGTATCTTCTTGTGTATGATGCAGTTGTTGGTTTGATCACTGGTGGCAGAGCAAATCTTCTGACTGCATTTTATTTATCAACTGCTTATATGTTCTTTTTGGTCATCTTAGGGTGTTTCTGTAAGAGTGAAGAGACCCACCGATTATAATCCAGCCTTAGCTGCGGCTCTTGGCCCAAGCCTACCAAGTCCCCATCTAAATCTGGCTGCTGTAGGCCTTGTGCCAGGGTGAGTTTCTTCCTTATGATGTTTGAAAAAAATAGCGTTCAACACACAGATTTGATGTTGGTGCATGGCTTTTGCATTGTCTATCGTGTACGTGCTTGTTATTTTATGGCTTTCTTGCTTACTTGAGGATGAATTACTTCAAATGCTAATCTTATGATGGCACAATATTGGTTCTTTTGGCTATTATTTTTTCTTTATTTTTCTGGATCCATTTTCTTTAAAGTGAACCTAAATGAGTAGATTGAAGTGTAATAGATCAGAAATTCAGGAATACATAATGAGGAAGAAGAATTTGGGGCACAATTGATAGTTGATTGTAATTTGATGCAATTAAAATTGATGTTTACAATCCCAAGACTGTTGAGTGGCTGGACTACAAACTAAAGCAAAGTGAAATTCACTCAATTATTTTCTTATTAATCCCTCTTAACTGATCTCCACTATGTAAAGTCTTTTTCATTCTTTTTCCTCTCTCACCTCTAGCCAATTAGCTGCCTTCCTCTCCAAGCTAATCACAACATGATAATTTGCATTATCAAAAGTGCCAAACTTTGACGTGGTTAAAAAATGTGGCATTCAGTTACACTTGAATCAAAAAGTTGCTGGTGGGATGTCTTTTGATGCCATGATGGCTTTAGCAAAAGTGCCAAATTTTGTCTTTGAACGTGGGGGATTATACAGTTTTGAGTTTGAGCTAGTTCATGAACGAGGAAAACTACTTCTTTTGTCTTTCTGTTCTAAAAGGGATTGGAAGTTTTGGATTAGAGGATCGAATAACTTTTCTAGAGAATGTTACAACTGGTGTACTGCTTACTGCACATGATGGGGAAATGATTATCAGTAAAGAATGAGAAGTTTATCAGAATTGGATTTCTCCAAAAATTGGGGGTTTTTTTTTTGAATGCCTGATGGATTATGATTTGTTTTGCCAACAATGTTTATTCTTTTGAGGAAAGGAATGGTTAATGAATGACACAATTGAACAAAAGGTTGTATTGTTTTTCTTTTGTAGATATACCTTGTAGAAAACTAGCAAACAAAGCAATATGCTCCTTTCCTCCCGCTGAAAGTGTGGTAGATTGCTTTCACAAACACTAAAGAGTAATTATATTGTGAAATTCAACCAATAGTCTGCTAGCTTTGTGGAAATAGGAAAATGATTTGGTAGATGTGCATTTATCATAGTATCACAGTAAAAAGAGGTAAACCAAAATAGTAACTATGAGTCTATGACACTTTGACATACTAAAGAACAGTTCTATTTCTGGACTGTCCTTTCCGTTCACTCTGTCCAGTACTAGTTACTCTGTTTCCAGTGCTATATAGCCTTGCAGACCTCCCATATGTAGGAAGCATAAGTCACGAGCACATAGGTGGCTGGTTTAATTTATTATTTGTATATACTTCCGCTGTTCTAAAATAAATGCAACATTGGGAAGTTGCAAAATAAAAGGCAACACTTCCTTATTTTGTTAAAGGGTTCTCTCTATGTCTCTCTTCATCTCATAGGTCCCTTTTTTTATCTTTCTCTCTCTCTCTCCTCATCACATGGGATGAAGTATATGATAGTTTCTTTGTAGATTCGTCCATGTTAGGAAGTACAACTTTTGAGTTATCTTATGGAATCTGTGCATCGTTTTAGGAGTCGCCTTATCATGTGATTAGCTGTGGGACTGGTGGACAGGGTAAAATATCTAATTCCTCTATTTCTTTTTACTTGCAACGGTTTGACTTTAACACTATTCACCAACTCTACTTAGTCTATCTTTGGTGATTTATAGTTAATGAAAAACATATTCATGTGTCATCTTGTTAGATTCGTCTCAAAATATATTTTCCGAATATCTATTTTTATTAATTTTTAATTATCGGTAATTAAAGATATTAAAGGTTGAAGTTATGCATTGGCAAGCGTGAAAGTCAAACGGTTGCAAGTAAAAAGAAACAGAGGAAGTATTATATGTGCTGTGGGCTAAGGCTGCGTGGATTTTAAAGAATTGCTCAGTTGGGGAGATCGGAAGGCATTGGCTTATGCTATTATAGATAATACTGGTTGAGGACAGCTTTCCCTCCTATCCTGTACACCCGATATATTATTTTCTTGTCTAAAAAAATCCGACCAATTATTTGCTAGTGTGGAGTGAATGGTGAAAATGTAATTGGCCAAAGCTGAACTACGGAAAAAAAGCTGAAGTGGGAAGTAATTTGTCAATTGCAATGGAGTCATATTTTTTCTGCTCTTTGGCTTTTAGATTATAATGTATTAAGCCAAAATGTAGCATAATGGACTAAGGGTAATTTTGAATCTACTTCTGTTGTTACCTGAGTAAAGCTGGATACATCTCGTCCCCCTTATCCACAAAGCTGAACTGAAGGCTAATATTGGTGATTCAGAACAGCGTATTAAGATAGGGCCATTATGGCTCATCAGAATGGAAAAGGCATCCAAGTTCAGACAGTATTTTATGATCATTATTATCTGAATATTCCTGATTTGAGTACAATAAACTCAAATTTTCTCCTTTTTGCTCTGCCCTTGTCTACTTGTCATTCTATTTATGCATTCTTCATTATTAGATCAAACTTATGGATGTCACCATTGTTATGTGCTCTATCTATCTACCAAAATAATGATTTTGTCATATGTTTATCAGTGCTGTAGCTGGGACAGAAGGACCTGATCGTATCTTTGTCGGTGGCATACCTTACTATTTTAATGAAGTGCAGATGCGAGAGTTGCTACAGTCATTTGGGTATAGAGTTATTGATTCAATTGATTGTTGACCGATCTATTATTTGTAGTTTGTGATAATTTTTTGAACTTTTGTTTTATATTATAACTATGGCCATGTATTTCTGGTGAGTGATATAACCAGCCAATATTCACTTCTGTTATCTGTTTAATCATAGACCGTTGAAGGCATTTGACCTTGTGAAGGATAGAGACACAGGGAATTCCAAGGGCTATGGTTTTTGTGTTTATCAGGTTTGTTAACTATCTTTATATTGATATCTAGGTTTAGTGGGTATTGGTAGACATTCTACATTGCACATCTAATTTGAGAGACACTTCTTGTTAGGTGTCATTGTACCGTCTGCCAAGGAATTGTATAGAAATTTTAACTTTAGATTGTGTGATTGTCCCTTTTAACATGAAATTTTTTTCTGCCTGATGCCCTCAATGGCTTGCAGGATGCAGCAGTTACTGATATTGCCTGTGATGCCCTGAATGGCTTGAAAATGGGGGATAAGACTTTAACTGTAAGAAGAGCTGCTGTTAGGTATGCTGTCCAAGTGAATTAGAATCTGAGATGTTTGGCGTTCTAATTCTCAGGAATAAACTTTATTTTTATGCTTGCATTTATTAGTTCCAGTTATTCTTGTAACGCAATACCAATATACCAATATCAGCAGCACGCCAGCATCACCCCCTTAGGAAGGTTACTGCATTGGTGCTTTGCTTGATCAGCTGAGACTTGCTGTCATTGATGCCTTTTTACATTAGGCATATTCTCATATCATATATAGTCAACCAAACAGGAAACCCTTTGGGGCTATGGCGAACCAGGCACTCTGTACATAATAATTTTAGTGCTTTTCTTTCTGGAGAAGTTATGTAATATTAGGCAATTATATTGTGCATAGGCAAAAAACTTGTTTCAGTTCTGATTTCTGAAGCCACACCTTCTCAAAAAAGAAAAAGAGGAAAAAAAGTATTTACAGCAGATTTCATGCAGAAACCAAAATATATTTACAAAACATCCGGTCTTTGTCTCTGATATTATCGTGACATCAAGCTCGAAATAGCTAGGAGACATGGACAACAAATTTCAGGGTTTAAGTTTCTCTCTTTCCTTTGTTGAGTAGCTTATGTGTGTGTATTCGTTGATTTTGATGCTTGGTCAATGTTACTTTACATGATAACTGTGTCCATGTTTTTAATAGCCTGCGTATATGTGTAAATTCGACTTGGCTGAACTGTGTTTGATGTTTATAATTTCCAATCATTTTGAAATATAGGGGTGTGGTTCACCTTGACAAATTGATATTGCTATTTTACGCATGTGCAGTAAGTCATTTGCATTCGCATATCAGAAAATTTACTTGTCTATCTAGTCAGTCTATTCATGTTCAAAATTAGTTTATTTCCATCATACTACAACTTACTATAGGTGATAGCATTTAGTTTGTTGCTACTTCTTTTGGTATGTGTTTTACTTTTGGCAGTTTTTTTTTAACAAAAGGCTTTGTTTGGTAAATGAATTTTTCTGCTCTTTGGTTGTTTGGCTTTTATATCTTGTGTTTGGTAAATGACTTTTTAACTAGCGGAAAAGCTGAATTTAATTCTAGAATGAAAGATGTTTCGAGTAACTTTTTGTCATTGGCTTTTGGCATTTTGGTCCAAAAGTCCTCTATTCTGCACATAAAGTTGCAAAAGTCAGCAAATGATTCTGGCCAACATCTTTACAAACAGCTGGTCAAACAAGCTAAGTAATCTAGCAAAATAGCTGATGAATTAACCAAATGGGAAAATTTTAGAGCTACAGTTGAAAGGCTGTGACTTGACAGTAAATTTTTGGCTTTAATTTCCATGTCATATGGCTATGGTTGGTGCTTAATTTTCTGGAGTATCAGAGCAGAATGAAGGCCTAGGGATAGAAATTGTTATAGTAGCTCATTTGCAGTTTCTAGGATAGCATTTTGTTATACTTTTCTTTCCCTCTTCTTTTTTTCTATTCCATAATATCATTCGGGGTTTCATGCTTGCCAATGTACAAGTTGACCATCAATTCTCTAATTATTTATTAGTAAAAGTTATAAAAAGTTGATGTTTTGAAAGTAAATGAATATAGTTTTCCTTACGTTTAAATCACTAAAGATGGTCAAAGGAGAGTGTGTAAATAGTTCAAACATCCAAATGATGCAATAGAGAAAAAAATCGGGAAATATATAATTATACATGGTTTGAATCTTTTTTTTTTTTTTTTTTTTTTTTGACGAGATACATGGTTTGAATCTTATTATGACCCATTTATGCAGCAGTGGGCAGGCAAAATTAGAGCATGAAAATCTCTTGGCTCATGCACAGCAACATGTAGCCATGCAGGTAAAGTAGTCCTACGCATATGAAGCTTCTAAATTTTAGTTCCCTGTAGTGAGTTGTACTTAATCTGTTGGCATAAATATACAAACAGAAAATGGCTTTCGAAGCTGGTGGTTTCAATCTTCTTGGTGCCACATTACCAACTTCGACGACCACAGAAATCCCTACTAAAATTCTTTGCTTGAATCAGGTACCTGTAATACTGCAGAAGTATTTCTGTTTCCTATATTATCACGCATCTTCAACGCCTTTTTCTTTGTTTTGGTATCGTCAAGGTGGTTAATATTGATGAACTGAGAGATGATAATGAGTACGAAGAAATTTTAGAAGATATGAGGGATGAATGCGGGAAATTCGGTGAGTATATGAGTCCAATTCTGAAATGTCATTCTTTATGCATATGAATGCATATTTCTGCTTTTCGTCTACATTGTTTCTCTTCTTCTAGTATTGCTGTGGAACCTAGATTCTGGAAAATTAGTTCTCCCTTGTTGCCTTTATCACCAATAGTATATATTATACTCAAGCTACAAGTGTCAAGTGGGAGTATGTTACTATGACAGAAGAAAGGTGACTCTTTGCTGGCTGGCTGATCTAGCTCCAAGCAGTTGATTCAAACATCCAATTACTAGCACTTGGTCTCATGTGATGGGTTAAGAGCTGACTAGATAGTGCTATGTGCTATTAAGGGCTGAATGGAGTGACAAAAACAGAATAGGATATGGTTGGCTGCATGAGTCTAGATTTTATCTCTGGTGGTTGTCTGCATAGATCCCCCTTGCCTTTATTCCCTTTTCCAAGGGCTGTATGCTCCTTCAAACCTAATTTCTAAAATATCCTTAGTCCGAACTTTTCACTACTTTATAGGTGCATCATCTGATTATATTTTTCTTGATGAAGTGAGATGTAGGGAATATTTTCTTTGATTTTGTAGACTGTTAAAGTGATTGTGGTTGAGCATCTTAGTTATTCTGTGCATAATGTAAGTCGAAGAAACTGCATTAATCCTCTTGGTCAAGTGATGTTTTTTTTATCTTGGTCGTTTCTTCAATTTTTCTTTTCCGTTTGTTTACTTTTTGAGCAATCATTCTATTTTCAGTTCATGTATCTCATCATGGGTTGACACTAACTAGCATCATTACATTGCATAGGAGTCTTGTTGAGTGTAATTATTCCTCGGCCTAATATGGAGGGGAATCTGCTTCCTGGTGTTGGGAAGGTAAATATCTTTCTTCATCATTTAATTTCAAATTGTCATGGATATTAAGTTAGTGTGTTATCATCAAATAACTCATTAGTGTGCCATTATATTTGAATTGGCTTACTTTCTTATCATATGATCACTGGCAATTTGTTAGGTGATTTCTTGAGTATTATTAGTATTATAATAGCAATAGAAATGTAATCGATAAATTAGACTTGACCTTTGTTAGCTTGGTAAATTTTACATCTGTTAGTTTGGTAAATTTTGCCTCATGCTTGGTTGCTCAAGAATTGTCTGGAAAGAGTTATAACCAAAATAGGGGAAGCAAATGCAAGTTTCGAGTTCAATTCTGCAGATCTCTTCCTGTACTACATAGTTTCAATCAAACAGTAAAGTTGTTGCAGCTACCATTTTAAAGTGCCCTAGTGTGCTTCTGCAATGATATCTCTACAGAAACACCCATTCTCAGCAAATCTGTTGCAGCTACCATTTTAAAGTGCCCTAGGCGCTAATAATTGGTGGTAATGGTAACGAATTTTAGTCTAATTTTGTAAGAGAATCTCATGTTAATATTCTTGGTGATAAAGCTTCATCTCCAAACCTTTGTTCTTTCTCGTAAGTTTCCATTATCACTCAATAACATCTTACCAAGTGGTAATGGGTGGTGATGAGATTTTTTAGGAAGAAAAATAGATATTTTGGGTAGCATTACCATGAATATTGGCGTGGGAGCTACAAATTTACACTAAGTGCTTGTTGGCATTAAAAAAAAAAACTAGGAAGTACATACATTCTTTGGTTGGCAAAAGTGATTTCCCTAGGTAAGTAGAACTTTTGATCAACTAGATAACTTATCATACTGCATATGAAATGGAAATACATGGGAAGATCTTTTAAATAGGAAATGTTACTTATGTTCTACCAAACAAGCACTAAAATGCACTATCATTATCACCATTGATGACCATTTACCAAACTGGCCGATAACGTTATCTGGGTAGCTACTCTTACACCCTAGCACTGTACTTGTGCTTATACGCAATTTGTTGAGCTCCAACATTTTGAGTTATTTCTCCCCAGGTGTTCTTGGAGTATGCTGATACTGTCGCCTGTGCTAATGCAAAGAACATGCTCGGAGGACGAAAATTTGGCGGCAATACTGTCACTGCTGATTACTATCCAGAAGACAAATTCTATAGTGCCGATTACAGCGGGTGAAAGGTTACAATGTGGTAGCTTGTGAGATGTACAGGCCGTTCTCTTTTTTTTTTTCTCCACCTTTTTTGTTTGTTTTAGCACTTTTAGTGGCAGAGTACATATCTGCTGATGTATTCTATTATCGACCTGTCTTAGCTGCCTACTTAGTCACATACTCCTATCACAAATTGTTGTGTACTATTTAAGAATCATCTATCTATCCTATTCTATCCTGTATTTACCCTGTTGTATGGTCTCTAAATTGAACAATTCTTTGCGAATTAATGTAATTTGCGTTAAGGGGGATGTTTTTGGAACTGTTGATTCCTGAGAATGAACGGACAATTTCTGGGTCGCTGAATCCCCTATACCCGCCACTGTGTATACAACCTAAAAATGAGGGACTCACACTATGAAAAAATTCCTAATTCTCTGTTCTTCTGCTTCCTAATTCTAATCTATTAACATAACATCCCAAAAATTATTCCTATATCTAAGAACTTCTGTGCGCGTGCATAAGCAGACCTTTTGTGGCGTTTATGTCAAAGGGTTCCACATCCCTTGGTAGTTTCATTATATACGTGTATGGTGTATCACTTCACTTCGTACGCTGCATACATGTGTAGTTGTGTGTTAGAAATGTAGTACATTGATATTGCCTTAGACCCTAGAGGCTCGTTGCATAGTGTCATACTTCTACTTTTATTTCTTTCTTTCTTTAACCTCATGTGCATGATTGCATCAATTATCCTTCCTTATTTCCTCCTCAATATAGAGCAATTCCACAGGTCTACTAGTTAAAACCATTCATACCAAGTCTTCGATCTATACGATTTTTTTTTTTTTTTTTTTTAATTTAGGATTATAAATTTTATAATTAAAATTCCTATTGACAAATTCCAAAAGGATTTTTTTGTGAACCTAGTCTTAGTAGAAGTTATATTGCGAAAAGCTACCTTATTATAATTTTATATCATAAAAAATGAAAGGGTGCCAAGGTTTTTTTTCAAGAGCATTGAACCTAGGTTACGACATTGATTTCGGACATGCTAGTCACTTGATTTTTTTTCACCTTCTTCCACCCTCATTTTTTTCACTTTTTCCTTGCTTTTTTTTAATTGACCTTTGCCCAATCCTTTGGAACAACGAGGGAAGAAGAAAAGATAAGAGGAAAAAATTCACGTGATCAACACATGTTAAGTTAACGTCAAACAACTAAGTTTAGACATCGAGAAATGACATTTGTACACTTTAATGGTGATAAAAGAGTAGTTTTTGATCAAGAATAGAACTGATATAAACTGAACTGTTTGGATATAACCATAACTGAACTGTTGAATTGAATTGACACATAGGGGATCGTTGCATAGTGTCAGACTTCTACTTTTATTTATTTCTTTCTTTTACCTCATTTGCATGATTGCATCAATTATCCTTCCTTATTTCCTCCTCAATATAGAGCAATTCCACAGGTCTACTAGTTAAGACCATTCATACCAAGTCTTCAATCTATACGATTCATTTTTTTTCCCTTTAGAATTACAAATTTTATAATTAATATTCTTATTGACAAATTCCAAAAGGATTTTTTTTTTGTGAGAACGTAGTCTTTAGTAGAAGTTATATTGCGAAAAGCTACCTTATTATAATTTTACACTATAAAAAATGAAAGGTTGCCAAGGTCTTCTTACGGAGCATTGAACCTAGGTTACGACATTGATTTCGTACATGCTAGTCACATGATTTTTTTTATCCTTCTTCCACCTAATTTTTTTCACTTTTTCCTTGTTTTTTTTTTTTTTAAATTGACCTTTGCCCAATCCTTTGGAACAACGAGGGAAGAAGAAAAGATAAGAAAAAAATTCACGTGATCAGCAAATGTTAAGTTAGCATCAAACAACTAAGTTTAGACATCGAGAAATGACATTTGTACACTTTATAAGTGATAAAAGAGTAGTTTTTGATCAAGAATAGAATTATAAGCTAATGTTTTTTTTTTTGGCAAAATGACTTATAAAAGATAGTTTTTCCTAAAAATCCAATTAAAATATAATTATATTCCAAACTAGTTTTGAAATCTGTGTGATGCACATTAATTTTTTCTATATTTTGGCAGTATTAATCTTTTAATTTCCAACTTTATAAATGGATGGAAGCATAAAATGAATTATCCATGAAAGAAAATAAATAACTACTTCAGTAAAAGACTTTCAGATTTTAAGTACTCAAAAAAGTTATGTAAAGATCACAGGGTGTGCTTTGTGCATGTGACATATAACGTCTATTTGTAATTGAATATAGAATAATATCAATATTTTTGAAAAAATCCATCTATAGAGATATAACGGTGATTATAAAATTTCAATACATGTCATTGATAAAAAAATCAGGTAAAAAGATATTTAAATCAAAATCGAAGTGGTACCTTTTAATGAATATGTGCTATTTTCAATTTTTATACTTCCTCTGTTTTTTTAGTTGCAACACTTTCCTAAAAGGGAAATTTCTAATTAGTTTCTATTTTTTTTTCTTCTCTTTTTTTTCCCCTTTTTCTCTTTAATTACTCTTTTTTCTTTTTTTCCCCCCCTCCCCCTCCCCCTTTTTTGTTTGGTGGTAAAAAAAAAAGTGTTTTGATTAAAAAGGAAACGGATGAAGTATATTTATTTGAGATGGTCATATATGAAGTAGAAAACTAGTATGCGAACACTAAATGATATAATTTATTTAAAATAAATGGTCTTGGATATCATTAAAGATTAATATATTATTCATATATAAATTTTTATCAATATAAATTTAAATCAAATGATATAAATTTTCTATCTTTTATCTTTTTGAGAGATTTGATTTACATGCGATTCTATTCGTAGAGTTCCAACATATTCTCATGAATATAAGATAGACCTATTCAATCTAGTATCTTCAATCTTATTCGCCAAATTTGTCTATATGGCGCGCTATAATTCGTCAAAATGTGAAACTTGCGTAAGTGGCACTCCTAAAACTCATGAAAATCCCACTATACAAAGAAATAGCTCTTATGTTAAATTGTATTTTGAGTGAAGTTCAATAAAATAAGAATTATAATTTTTAAAATTGTATAGCCAAGTTTATGGTTAGTTTCTATAAGTACAATATGATAATCACTTGTTATTTATTGAGAACGAAACGGAAAATTTTTCTTTATCTAAAACTCTAATTATTTATTTTTATTATTTGAAAATCACGATTTTAATCATATATTGTGACATGACAATCTTATGTAACGTCCTCAATGCTCCTCAAAGTTTTTTCTGTTTATACATAGACTAGTTTTAAAGCACGTGCGCTAGATGACTTAGATAATTATCTTTTATTTATCTTACAAATTAAAATAGTTAGTCTCTCTACTTACGGCAAAATCTTAGGCTTAATTTATAAAACTCATCAACTTCCCATGCATCATAATTCAGGTTTGAGAGAAGATATATATGATGTTTAACATTCATGTTAGTCATGTTGAAGAAGAGAGCTAAATCTTATTATTTTTCATTGCTACAAATCAATCAATTATAAGGATTAACAAAAACGGGCGTGAATTTGTCAAATTTTCCACATTTCTAAACTACTATAGAGCAACCTATCAAAACTCAAAAACTAACTTCTGCTTCTCTATAAACTTTCCTCAACCCTAACCCTAAAAACTCAAAAACTTCATCACTTAGCACAGGCTCGCCGGCGGCCGGCCTGAGTACCGCGCCGCTCTCCGGTTGCTTGCGAGCCTACCCGCTGTTAGTGTAGGTAGTTGTTAGCGTCAGTTCCCCTCCCTGTCCCCTGCTTCTCCCGTTTCGCACTGTCCCCCCCGTCGCTCGCTCCCCCTCCCTCGCGTCTCTACTTCCCTCTCCCTTCCCCTGCGCCTCCCTCCTCCGTGTTCCCCTCCGTCGTTTCTCCCTCCCCAATTTCGTGTCATCCCCTCCCTGGTTCATGGTCGAGTCTCCCTCTCCCCTCCCCCCTGTTTAGGTTCGAGTCTCCCTCTCCCTCTTCCCCCATTTTAGGTTCGAGTCTTCCCTTCCCCTCACCCTCGGTTTAGTTTCGAGTCAAGTCTCCCCCTCCCCTGGTGGTGTCGTTGTCGTGTCTCCCTTCCCCTTCCCCCTCCCCCGATGTCGTGTCTCCCATTCCCCTCTCCCTGGTGGTGTTTGTTTTTTTCTAGTTTAAAATGAGGTATTATGAATCTACTGGTGGTTTTTTTCGTATGTTTAATGTATGTTTCTTCCAAATCCAATTGCCCTTGCCTTTTCGTGTCTGGTTGTGCTTTGGTGTTCGTTAGTGCTGATCGGTGGAAAGTGCAAGGCTCTTGGTTTCCTATGACAAAGGAAAATCTAGGAAATCAGGTGAGAGCCAATAATCCTGGAGTTGGCCATAAGGTTTATGCCGCTTTAGGAATTCGAGGGTTGGTTCAGATGAGAGGTTGTTCTCAATTCAAATCTGTTGTGCGTCGTTCTTATAGGTTTGGGATTGTGAAGTTGGATCTTCGGATCCGTCAGTGGGGCGATGTTCTACAATCTATCTCGCCCCAATTTCTCGTGATGGCTTCAGATGTCATCACACCTAAAAAACGCATCTTTTGGGAGGCACTCCAACTTGATTTGGAGCATGTGAAGACCTCCACTTATGTCGAGTTTTAGTCTAATGTGACTAAACTCAGGATACCCTCGAAACAGGGTCAGAAGTCACCAAAGGACGTGACTTCATTATTAGTTGAATCATTAGAATCCCAGGAGGATGTTTCTCTTCAAGGACCTTGGGATTTAGCGTCTAGTGGACATTGGGGGTCTAATAGAAGATGTACGACAATCTCACTACGAAGATCGACATGATTTCGTATCTCAAAAGGTTTCCTCTCATATCAGGTCTTTTCCGTCAAGACATATAACCCAATCTCATCCACCATCGCTCAAGACAAACTGGTTTTGGACTGGAGTCGCCATAGTTAGTTTGTTTTTCATAAAGTATGTACGAGCTCATAAAGCCCTTGCTAGTGTTAGTTTATTTCTGTTTGGTTGTATTACCATTAGGTTGTACTCTAGTTTTCATTAATGCAAATTTTCTCGATGTAAAAAAAAAAAAAAAAAAAAAAAATTTATGAAACTCTTGTACTCTGTCTTAGTTTTTCTATTGCCTTCAAAATTTTGTAAATATCTCTTGTGTTTATTTCAAACTCTTATACTTTTATATTTATTAATTATTAAATTATACATCTAAACATTATCTCAAATGTTTATATTTGATACTTGGACTTTTCTAACCTATGCTACAAGGCATAAGTTAAGGATTTCAAGATTTAATTAAAAAGAAATATAACTTATTGGAACATATTGGTATCTTATTTTTACAACTTATTGGAACTTGTTTAAATTTATTAAAACTTATCTAAACTAATTTTTCCGTAAAACAAAAATTTCAGGTGAAAAGAATACCCGTATGACAAAGAATATGAAGAAGAGCAGTGACAAAAATATATCATTGGGATTTACATTGTGTATGGCATTTGCATTGTGTATTGTATATGTTAGGGTTGTGAGTGCGTGGCGAAAGCAAATAAAAGATGTAGAGATTGAGAAAAATAATAGAGTTGGAAATATATGCGGCAAGAAGAGTAGTAACGTGGGAAAAATCCTCAAATAGAGGCAAAAAACCCACGGACGACGAGTACCCAAAATCCACTATATGAAAATAGGAGAGTACAAGAATCACCTGAAACTTATTAGGGTGAGTAGTACAATCTCGCTATAATATAGACTTAGTGGGAGTAATACAAAAAGATAGTGGATTAGGAGATTGTGTGTTGTAGGAAATCTCCGACCTCATAATATCTTAGAGAGCCGAATCTCCATTACGGAGCTAATGGTAACAAACCTACACATTGTAGGTAATATCTCTCTAAGCCGAAATATTATGTAGGAGGAACACTTTTAGAGTGTATAAGAGGATCGGAGCCGTATGAAACATTGGAGGAATGTGGGTGAGTTAATGGTGGATTGCCCCAAATGTTGCCCAACACCCCTATATATAAGGGCCTGTTCTCCCCAGCTTATTTTCACTTCAGTTCAGTTTCAATCAGTTCAGTTCAGTTCCAATTAGTCTAGTTAAGTTCAGTTCAATTCAATTCAGTTCAGTTCCTAATTTATTTATCTGATAATAAAATAATGATAATAATAATAATTATTATTACAATTACGATTATTGTATCATTAATATTAATAATAATATTATAATAATAATAATAATAACAATAATAATAATAATAATAATTATTATTAATACTACTATTACTATTACCGTTACTATTATTAATATTAATATTAATATTAATTTATTATTATTATTATTACTATTAATATTAATAATAATAATATTATTATTATTATTTTAATATTGCTAATTATTATTTTGCTAATTATTTTTTTCTGTATGATTTTGCTAATTATATTATATTAATATTGTTATTACTAGGGGTGCTTATCGAGCGAGCCGAGCCCGAATAGCATTGGGCTCGGCTCGAGCTCGTTTAACTTTTCATGGGCTCGGCTCGGCTCATGAGCTCGCCGAGCTTGGGGGAGCCGAGCTCGGCTCGAGCTCGTGATTAGAATTTGCGGCTCGAGCTCGGCTCGTGAGCTCGTTTAGGCTCGGCTCTTGAGCTCGTTTAAGCTCGGATCATGAGCTCGAATAGGCTCAGGCTCGGCTCGTGAGCTCGATTGTGGCTCGAGCTCGATTGTGGCTTGTGAGCTCGTTTAATTGCTTTTACGTTTTCTTTTTATCTTTCTTCTAATATATACTTTAGTTAGTATCTTAAAAGAAATACTTAATATAATTTTTAATATATATAAATAATTTTTTAATATAAAATATTTTTTTAATATAGAATATTTTTTTAGTATAAAATAATAATCGAGTTGTTCACGAGCTTTACGAGCCGAGCTTTGCCTAGCTCGGCTCGGCTCATTTAAGTCTCGAGCCGAGCCCGAGCTCAAGCCGAGCTTCAACGAGCCGAGCTTTGACCGAGCTTTGACCGAGCCGAGCCCGAGCTGCTCGTGAGCTTGTCAGGCTCATTATCACCCCTAGTTATTACTATTATTTATTTATTAATTTATATTTATTAATTAATTATAGCTGAATTATTATCATTACTATTAGTTATAATTTAATTTAATTCAGTTCCTTTCAGTTCAGTTCAGTTCAGTTCAGTTGCAATCAGTTCAGTTCAGTCAATTGCAATCAGTTCAGTTCAATTCAGTTCAGTTCAGTTGTTTTATGTCGAAGAGAACAAACCCTAAGTGTGCTATGTGGGTGTTGTAAGTTGCCAAATATGATCTCCAAATATCATGATTTGTCTAGAACTCTCCGACATATGCCCAGATTTATCCTCAAATGATTTCTCTTGATTTTTAGAGAAATCATGATGATCAAAGCAAATCAACGACATACTTAGATAGTATGGATTTTTTGTTGTTAAGTTGGGCCAAATAAAATTTGGGCCATATTAACCCAACAGTGTACATGCTTGTTATTTTATGGTAAACGAAAGTACTTTCTTGCTTATATGACGAGAAAACTACTGATGAATTGTTTCAAATGGTAATCTTATGAATATGATGGCACAATATTGCTACTTCCATCTTTTGTTTTGTGTTTGGATCAAGTTCTTTTGGCTATCAACGACAAGTCGGATTAAGCTTTTTTCGGTTTGATCTTCCATCAATTACGTGACGTCGATTTTGTTTTTTTTTTTTCTTTTTTCTAATGGCGAGAAATAATAATAGTTTAGTAAAAACAATTTACTCAGATCTTAACAAACATTACGTAATAATTCATTAAAAATACAAGCTAAGAAGAAATTGAAACACACTTCCAAATAAAATACAAACCATAAGGCAAATATTATGGTAAGAAATTATCAGTTTATCTCCAGTATATATGAAAGTGATCCAATCTCAATTAGTAGAATAGTAATTTCAAAGTTTGTTTATTCTATCTGTTACTTTTTTTCATCAAACTTTTTGTCTTGAGATTGGACCCAACTTTCATATAATTCTGTGATAAACAAAAACAATATCTCAAACATATATTTGCCTATGTTATTATAAACCGGAAATTAATGAAAAAGCCACTAAATGGTGAGCAAGCAATGTATTGCTTTATAGATGGTGGATTGTGACCATCTTAACCTTCAGCATCGTCGAGTATGAAGACGGAATTAAAATGAACTTTCACATCCAAACTTCCTCCTTCGAAAAACCTGTTCGACGAACTAAAGATTTCGCTTCCTTTGATAAATTCAGGAAAACCAGATGAAACCTTAGTATGAGTGAACCAGTCAAGCACTGCAAGAAAAAAAATTGACGTGTAAAGGATGAAAACTGAAAATTCCTAAACTAATATGCATAAAGATTTAATAATTTTAATAGAGACGTCTTTGTCTATCATCGCATTTCTGTTAACATTTTTTTTTAATGTAATGAAGATCCCTAGTAACTTGTAAGTGGGGGAATTTGGGGGACTACACTTTGCAGGGGGCAAGAATCAAACCTTTTGCACAAGGGTGGAAGGAGGGCATCCAACCAACTAGACTAGCCTTGATTCTTGCATTTCTCTCAATATTCATTCGAGTACAATGACTATATATTTGAGAAGTATGTCTAAATGTATGTCTTGGATCGATGTACTTGTTTCCAAAGACACATAACAGTAAGCAATTGTGTGAAGGATAAATGAAATGTACATATATGATACTAATATAATTAGGGTAAAGAAAATTGAGCATGCAATTTAAAAAAGATGAACTTACAAGTTTTTTCATTAGCGTATGCTCCGGTATATTTGTTTAAAAGACTGAGCTCAAAATTAACAAGCATGCTGCTTCCATTTGAGAGCTTGTCATTGTCCACAAGTACCAAATATAGGGAAAAATGACTGCCATTTCCCGATCCATATCCTTCACGATACAATTGTAGTTTCCTACATATAATATGTCAAGCTAAAGTTAACGAAAATATACAGTACAAAAAAACAAGTGCAAATAGTAATAATTATAGTTGTATATGTTAGAAAAATGATAATTATAATGTACTTGTATGTACTCCCTCCGTCCCTAAATAGATCCCCCATTTCTCCTTTTTCAGGTTTGCCAATGCACAATTTATATCATTAATATCTTTAATTGCATGATAGTAAAAATTATAGAAGTTTGATTTTCTTAATGTATATAATGAGACGAATCAAACAAGATCCCACATGACTATGTTTTTTCTTTCATATTGGAAAAAAAATTGGTGGATTTTCCTTACTTATGAATAGTATCAAAATTAGAAATGGAAAGTCTATTTAGGGACGGAGGGAGTAGCACGGATTATAATACTTATTTTTGAGCAAAGTGGGAAGATAATTTTCATTAATACGGACCAAGTGTAAGGTTCGCCGTCGAAGCTAGTAACAAATGTGATATTAGAATCCACTGGTTCAGGAGTGTTGTTGTCGAAAGGTCCTAGTTTGATAATATTAAATGTACTTCTTGAAATGGTGTTGACATGAGACATCTTTGAGTAATGAGGTTCAGTGCTCGTAATAGAAATCTCAGCCCCAATGGTGCAACTGTTGTCAACATAAAATCCATTGTCTGAATTCTTAAAATGATTGGACTCGAGAGCTTGTGCAATTCCCCATTCTTTACCGCGAGCGTCAAAATGCTTTTCTCCCAAATCTGCATGCGGCAAGTCACACATTATTATATTTCGGTAGACATATACTTTCTTCATACTGAAATAAGTGAAACACATCTACAAATCTGAGTCAGCTCCATGGGGCGAAGCCACACGGGGGGCTTGCAAAGGCCCGACCAGTGTAGCCCATCGCCACGACCCATATTTTTTTAGTTAGGTCCCGGCCCTACAATATTCTGTTTATATATTAAATGAGGTCCTTATGGAATTGAAGGAAACTGTTGGCTTAGTGCTTAATAACTTGGTGAAAAGTTTAAATGTTTAGGAGGTTGAGTCTTCTTGACAGCAAAAACTCTACTCACTCTCTTTTTATTTTATTTTTCGTCTCCTTTATTTATTTTATTTAAAAAGTAACGACCATCATGACCCCCTCAATATTAAATTCCTGGCTTAGCCCGTGGTCAACTCTAAGACCCATTAACATCCTAAATACATGAAGTTATTAGATGTTGATTTTTGGGTTTGCTAATTTCAAAGTCCAACCAATTTGCAAACTCCCTAAGATTAAATCCTTTTGGCTAACAGATAGCTTGCAGTCTCTCTATCTCACTTGTTGGATAACTTGTTACTTAATGTCAAACAAAAGACATGCATTTCAAAACTATTAATAATTTATAATTTTTTATGTTTACATAGCTAAAAATATTAGTATTAGATTCCACAAGGATGTAGATAGAATACGAGTGGGTGAAATGCTTATTGCAAGGTCTTGATGATATAATATGCAAATATCAGGTTTTTGCTTGCTCTTGAATTTTGAGGTTTGATTTGCACGCTAATTACTCAAGGCCCATGGCCATAAGAGGGGCCAAAAAATCATAATTGTATACTTTCTCAGTTGTGTTTTAAATGAAACATTTGCTTTTTTACGCAACCCAATGCGCTTATTTAATCATTAATATCTTTAGCTATGTACACGTAAAAAATATAAAATAGTTATAATTTGATAGTATGCATCGAGACGAATATAACAAGATCCCACTTGACTATGTTTTTCTTTATATAATGGCGATAAATTAGAGTCAAAATTGATTAATGGATAGTGTTATTTCACCCAATGTTTCATTTAAAATAGAACGGAGGAAGTATATATATTTTTTTTCATATTTAACTTTTATATTTTTCAAAGCATAACCTTGATCATCAATGTCTTGAAGTATTATATTAAGAAAATTTTCTACATCCGGCGAAAAATTTACAACCTCTTATATTTTCCACACATGTACTCATGTTCTAAGCACATGATGCAGGTGAATGTGAAGGGTGTATAATACACCTGGGTGTAGGATTAATAAGCTCCTTTGTGTAGAGTTATTGCATTATTGTTCCCAAAGTAGAACGAGCTAGCGTACCTTCAATGACTAGATATTCACCACTAGTTTGATCTAATATGAAGAATTTGATGGCGACATTAATTTCTTTGTTTCGACCGGCATTATTTTTTTGCCTCTTTACGTACATGGAGATGTACCCTCTGCCACCTTTTGCCACATTCCCTTCAGGATAGAAGCACATAGTCCTGATCAATTAGAAGAAAATAATAGATCAGTAAATTATACAAACCAAAGAATCTTATCAGGCACGAAGAAGATTAATAAGCATATTTAGAACTACACTACTAGCTAGTACGTAGCGGTAAATATTCTCAAGGTGGCATCAAGAGAGCTAATATTGTAAAACTTGATTGGCTGAACGAGTTTCTAATTTTTTTTCTTCTTGTCATTTATTATACTTGCTTTTGAGAAAAGGAGTTATATGATCATCCAACAGGATCAAGGGCTTGCAAGTGATCCAACTCATTTCCTCTTTCTTGGAAAGCCCGGACCCATTTTTTTAATACTTCCTTTGTTATATATTAATTGATACATTTCTCTTATATAGAAGTTTCATATTAATTGCTATATATCATTTTTGGTAATATGTTATCTCTATCTCTCTCCTCATTACATGAATCCATCTTTTATCTATTTATATTTCTCACCTATTTTTTAAAATGTGTGCCTCCCCTACATGTAGCAATTAATAAAGAACGAAGGAAATATATTTTTTTTTTCTAGAATGTAATGCTGAATGCTTTCATGAAATTAGTATCCCCTATCTTCTTATGTGAATACAACAAAAAATGTGGTTGGATTGAAATAAAACCAAACTGAAGTCGTGCAAAAACAAGACAAGTGCATATATAGCCTGCTATCATATACTCCCTCCGACGCAATATAGTTCTCATTTCTTTTTACACGGTCTCTAATACGTATATTTGACCATTAATATTTTTAGTTACGTATTAATAAAAGTTATAAAATGTTGATATTATAAAACTACACATTGATCAGACAAATCTAACAAGATCTCACATTAGTATATTTTTTTTGTATATATCAATGAGAATATCTGGTCAAAAGTTTTAAAGTTTGACCGTGAAAAATGAAACGAGAACTATATTATGGGACGAAGGGAGTATTACGTCAAACATATCCTCTACTACCATCAACCTAACGAAACAATGATTAATTCAGTCTAGAAAAACCTACACCACTCTGATAAACATGTAATAAGAAAATTAACGCAATGAAGTATGATTTGGAATCTTTTTAACTCAAATATATATGTGCTCTAGGCCCTAGCTATTATTTAGAGATCAAGGAAGTACCATTTTTCATTCCCAGTAGAAAATTCTGGTGTCTCGAATGATAACTTGTTGGCTTTTTTAAGTGATGCCACAAGCTCATCATATGATTCGATTTCGAAGATGAAGTGGCAAGGCCTTCTTGATCTGAATGTTCGAACTGGTTTACTTGGATCAGTGAAGTCAAAGCTGTAGTTTCCTGAATGTTATTTTCATCATTAATTCATGGTAGAATATGACCACGTAATTACATTAGGCTGCAATTAAACACATCCACAGCAGATAATAAATAAATAAATAAATAAATAAATAATATGAATATAAGATGTAATAAAATGAAACATACTGCCTTTCCACTCTTTCATGGTAGAATGAATGAGTTAGTTTGCACAAAGAGCTAGAGAGAGTTGACAACTTAACAATGACAACAGTGTGTTCCTTGTCTTAATTGTGTGGAGAACTGCAAAGGGTGAAGTCGTTTATATAGATTCATCAGGAGCTAGGGAGTGGTTGAAGAAATGATTAAGAATGGTTTAATTAATATCACTTGACTTTAGAGTACTTTCATCATTTTAATCTCATATTAATCAATACGACAACTAGTTTTAATTTGTTACACTAGAGCTTCTTTTTTTAAACGGGTACACTAGAGCTAATAATTATACGAAAATGATAGAACTAAGGCTTTTATGCGAGCGTTGAGCGTGTTGGCCGTGTGACGTGTCTTAAAAATTATTGCAATCTTATTATTTACTTAGCTTGTCAAGGAAGTATGAAATAAAGTATTATATTCAAGAAGGTATTGAAGGATTTATGTCCTCGACTTAAATGCAATTACTAATTATATTATGGATCGTATTATGGAGATAATAAATTCGTTCTATTGGGTCGTTTATACGTCTTGCTAGAGAATGCTATAGAACTTTGGGTTAGGAAATTATAAACCCGAAGCCCAATATAATGGATCCTATTAGGTCACACATAAAACCTTGGATCAATAAAAGAAACCGAGAGCCCAAAAAGGGCCCTAGGTTGGCCGACCAAGAGGAGGGGAGAGGGGAAGTAATTCTAATTCTAACCTAAATATATTTATATATTTGGTTAGGCAATAAAAAGGATATACAAGATATCTCTTATTATTCTTCTCTCTCATATTCTTTCTAAAAGTAAAAAAAACTCCATTAAAGTAGAAGAAGAATTTCTTCCTTCCAACTAGCATTGGTGGACTGTTGATCCGGGTTGGTGGACCAAGTAGAGGAATCGCAATTGGGGTTCTTTATCCGGGTTATACAAGCTTTGTGGAATTCACGCTACAAAGGTTAATTCTTAACTATTATGTGATCCTTGAATGTATATGCATGAGATCCTGTTTTAAGTGCTTATGAATATAATTCATGAAATTCCGCTCAGAGTACTTATAATCTTACAGTGGTATCAGTTTTAGCCTCTTGCATATAGTTTTTTGGTCATAATAATTAGATTTATTTTGATGTGTTCATGACTAATTTAAATTGATTAAGGGGAGGAATTGAATTATGGATGTTTTATTTAATTGGATTAATTAAATTTGATTTAATTTGCCTAATAACTAATTTTTTTTAATTCGACCTTTTTTTTGAAATTCGAAAAATATTTTGGTTTGGCCGAAATTTTTTAACATAATTTGACCTAATTTTAGAATTTCAAAATTAAATATGAATGGCCGAATTTTAGAGAAAATAAAATCCTGATTTTCGAAATTAAAATTCAATTTTAGATCTCAAATTTTTCGAAAATTTCGAGAGTTATATTTATATTATTAATCTGTATTTCATATTTAAATTGTTTATATATGAAAAATAATTCATGTGGAAAGAGTTTTGTGTGAATTAGAGATTAATACATATGAATAAAACTAAAATTAAATTAAAAATAGAGATTTTATGTTAATTTCGAAAATTCAACTCATATAATTAATCTGAATTTTCATATTTAAATTGTTTATGTATGAAAAATTAATTCATATAAAAGGAGTTTTATATGAATTTAAGGTTAATTGATATGAATAGCCCTAAAATTAATTAAAATGGAGATTTAAATTATTTTGCAGAATTAGGCATAAAGGAGTTTATGTTTAATTTAATTTGATCACTAAATTAATTTACAAGAAGTTGTGATTTAATTTAATTCCCACAAAAGAAAAAAAAAAGGAAGGGAGGAGGAGCAGCCACGGCTGGGTAGGGCCACGGTGGCTGCTCCAGGTGGTCGTTGGTGGGCAGCCAGGGCTGCGGCAGCAGCAGCGTGGCTTGTTAGCCACATTTTTGCTGCTGCCCAACAGTGATTTTTTCAAAAAAAAATTTTTTTTTTTGGGAAAATCATTAAAACAGATTTTCAGGATATTAAGCAGTTTTTCAGTTAAATAATTCCATAATTTTATTCTTTAATCTAATTAAAATTAGTAGGCTATATATTATAGGATAGAATCTTTAGGTGGTTAGGAATTACTTAAACATTTTATCTACTTGCTATAATTAAGAATATTTGATATTTTGATTGATGGCAAGAATAATATGTGATATTATGATGTGGCATTTTATATTTGATATAATTGCTATGAATGACTAGTATGGCCCAAATTTAAGTTAGAAAATACGATCTGCGTATCGTGGTGTATTCTTATAATTTAAATACGATTTGCGTATCGTTAAGTATTTTTGTAATTTATTTAATTTAGATGTTATTTAAATTATTTTGATACTTATATAATCCAAAGACGAGCCCATCAAGAGAAGGCCCATGGATAAGATGGATGGAGATCCATGAAGAGTCCAAGGAGGAGCCCATGATGCTTAGTTCTTAGGATTAGGGGCCATGCTAGATCATATTTATTTTTGCATTTTATTATTATTTAAAATGCTTATAAGTTTATTGTATGTTGGTTATCAATGCGCTAGAGTTTACTAATTCATAACAACATAATAAACTTAGGTCCCGCAAATATTAAGGTTAGCTTTTCCAAACATAAAGTGCTTATTAACCCTTAATTAATAGTAATAGGTCATGCCTCCGCAGGGTATTATCATTAATTTTCGGAGATAAGGTAAAATTGCAAATTTTACTACTTAGTTTGGTTATCCTTAACAAAATCATCAAAAGCGTTTTGGGTTTTGAAGCAAGAGATAGTTAAGCATGCGATGTTTACCAATCTAAACAAGAATTATAAAGTGTTATAATTAGTAAAGGAGTTTACTTACCTTGAGAATGTAACGTTATGATAAGGCCTCCGTCTGCTTAGTGTTGCATGTTAATAGGATCTTGTATTCACTTATTCAAATGGGACATTAAAATTGAATAGGTGATCAACCTAGAAACCTTTGCATGTTTTAGGTTGCTTTATAAACATAAAATTGAACTTTGCTTTATTTTTCTGTCTGTAGATACCATGTGTAATAACAACAATAACAACTCCGGTTTCAACATTCGTCCTTTTCTGGAAAAGAACAGACTGAATGGTGAAAATTTCTTTAATTGGGAAAGGACCTTAAGACTCGTTCTGAGGTTTGAGGGTTGAGAGGACGTCTTAGATACCCCACTTCCTGTTGTAACTGATGAATCAACTGAGGTAGACAAACGTCGTGCCAAACAGGCTAGTGATAAGTCTATACCAATCACTTGCTTGATGATAGCAACCATGGAGCCGAACCTCCAAAAGAGGTTCGAAACCAAGGATGCTTATACGATCATGCAAGAGCTGCGGGCCATGTTTAAAACTCAGGCCCGAGTCGAGCGGTATGAGACTATTAGGGAGATACTTGAATGTCACATGAAGCCGGGTCAAGCTGTTGGCCCCCATGTGTTTCGCAATGATGGGTCTTTTCGAAAACATGGAACGACTTGGATTCCCTTATAGGGTTGAGTTGGCTACTGACATTATTCTCCACTCATTACCTGACAGTTTCAATCAGTTCAGAATGACCTACAATATGAATGAGTCTGAAAAGACTTTGCAAGAGCTGCATGGATTGTTGGTCAATGCTGAAAGTAACATCCCTAAGGTTGAACCAAAGAAAGAGGTTTTGATGGTTCAAAAGGGAAATGGTTTTAAGAAGAAATGGGCAGGAAAGAAGGACAAAGGCAAGCAAGTTGCCGTTGTTACTGAAAAACCTAAGCCAACCGCCAAGCCAAAGGTGGCCGCGGAAAGCAAGTGCTTCCATTGTCACAAGATAGGACACTGGAAGAGGAACTGCCCTCTATACTTGGAGGAAAAGAAGTATGGGGCTTCCACTTCAGGTATATTTGTTATAGAAATTAATTTGACTTCTACTTCTTTATGGGTATTGGATACCGGCTGTGGTTCTCACATAGTTAATGATGTGCAGGGACTAAAAAGAAGTAGGAGGCTGGCAAAGGGCGAGGTAGAGCTTCGTGTTGGAAATGGAGCACGGGTTGCTGCACTTGCCATAGGAAGCTATAGTCTGCATTTGCCATCTGGCTTTTTTTTAGAATTAAATAATTGTTATTTTGTTCCTTCGATAACTAAAAACATAATTTCTGTTTCTGTATTGGATTCTGAAGGGTTTTGTTTTGAAATTAAGAACAAATGTTGTTCCATTTCTTACAATAATATGTTCTATGCTAGTGCTAAATTGATAAATGGCTTATATGTGCTTGATAGGTCATTACAAGTCTATAACATAGATAGCACGAAACAAAAATCAAATGAATCAAAACTAACCTACATTTGGCATTGTCGAATGGGTCATATAAACCAAAAGCGCATCCAAAAGTTACAACAGGATGGCATTCTTCCATCATTTGATTTTGAATCATTTGATGTATGTGAATCATGCTTGATGGGGAAAATGACAAAGTCACCGTTTACTGGAAAAGGTGAAAAAGCCAGCGATCTCTTGGGCCTCATACATACAGATGTTTGTGGTCCTATGAGCACAAAGGCAAGGGGAGGGTTTAATTACTTCATTACCTTCACTGATGATTTGAGTAGATATGGATATGTCTACTTAATGAAGCATAAGTCAGAATCTTTTGATAAATTCAAAGAGTTCCAGAATGAAGTACAAAATCAACTTGGTAAGACAACTAAAGCACTGCGATCCGATCGCGGTGGCGAATATTTGAGCCAAGAGTTTGATGATTGTGGAATTCTTTCACATTTGACTCCACCAGGAACACCGCAGTTAAATGGTGTATCTGAAAGGAGGAATCGGACCTTATTGGATATGGTTCGATCAATGATGAGTCTTGCTGATCTTCCGATTTCTTTTTGGGGATATGCTCTCGAAACAGCTGCACACACACTAAACAGGAGCCCGTCAAAGGCTGTGGAAAAGACTCCATATGAGTTATGGAATGGAAAAACTCCAAACTTGTCTTTTCTTAAGATATGGGGATGTGAGGTCTATGTAAAACGTTTACTTTCAGACAAACTTGCACCCAAGTCAGATAAATGTCTCTTTGTGGGATACCCAAAAGAGACAAGGGGTTATTACTTCTATAACCGTCAAGAGAACAAAATGTTTGTTGCTCGTGATGGTGTCTTTCTTGAAAAGGAATTTGTTTCTAGAAAGACAAGTGGGAGTAAAATAATTCTCGAAGAAATTCGAGATGAGCAACAATTGGACGTGGTTCACACCATGTCAGAGACGGCCCGACAAGACGAAAGTATAGTTCAGGAGATGACGTATTCAACGCGTGAACCTCCTACCGTCCCAATTGAATCTAATTCAAGCGAATATCTTCAAGAAGTTGAAGAGAACATTTCTCTTGATGCTCATGCCCCGCGTAGGTCTAGTAAAGAAAGGATTCCAAACAAGAGGTTGGTTGATTTCCTGTTAACTGAAAACTCTGAAATTATGATTTTGGAGAATTCAGAGCCTACTACCTACAAACAAGCTTTGACTAGCCCAGACTCTGAGAAATGGCTTGAGGCCATGAAATCCGAGTTAGACTCCATGTCTGAGAATAAAGTTTGGACCCTGGTCGACTTACCTGATGGGGTTAACCCTATTGGATGCAAGTGGGTGTTCAAATTGAAAACAGACAAAGATGGGAATGTCTATGTCTATAAAGCAAGACTGGTTGCAAAGGGATTCAGACAAATTCATGGTATAGACTATGATGAGACCTTTTCTCCAGTAGCAATGCTTAAGTCAATTCGGATACTTTTAGCGATTGCTGCATTTTATGATTATGAAATTTTGCAGATGGATGTCCAACCCGCATTCTTGAATGGGTTCTTGAATAAGGAAGTGTACATGACACAACCTGAAGGTTTTGAGGATCCAGAAAATCCTAAAAGGGTTTGCAAGCTTCAAAGATCCATATATGGATTGACGCAGGCATCTCAGAACTGGAATCTTTGATTTGATGAGGCAATCAAGAAATTTGGTTTCCTCAAAAGCGAAGAAGAGTCTTGTGTTTACAAGAAGTTTAGTGGGAGCAGCTTAGTCTTCTTGGTATTGTATGTAGATGACATACTACTCATGGGAAGTGACATACCAATGCTTGAGTCAGTCAAGGAA
The DNA here is from genome assembly GCA_947646795.1 of Beta lomatogona. Classification (NCBI taxonomy): domain Eukaryota; kingdom Viridiplantae; phylum Streptophyta; class Magnoliopsida; order Caryophyllales; family Amaranthaceae; genus Beta; species Beta lomatogona. The sequence goes on along the minus strand of CANSNZ010000239.1, from coordinate 1,137,117 downwards.
TGGTCAAAAAGTTGTTTCTCTATGAAGGACCTTGGAGAAGCAGAGTACATACTGGGAATCAAAATCCATAGAGATAGGTCTCGAAGGATGATTGGGCTAAGTCAAGAAACTTATATTGATAAGGTTCTTGCAAGGTTCAACATGGAAAACTCGAAGAGAGGTTTCGTTCCCATGTCACATGGCATATCGCTTAGCAAGAGTCAGTGCCCGACTGAGCCTGGTGAGTTAAAGCGAATGAGTAGCATTCCTTATGCTTCGGCTATAGGATCTATCATGTATGCCATGATAAGTACTCGACCAGATGTTGCATATGCCTTGAGCATGTGTAGCAGGTTCCAAGCAAATCCAGGAGAAGCACACTGGACTGCAGCTAAGAGCATCCTTAAGTACTTGAGGAGGGCAAAAGGCATGTTCTTAGTCTATGGGGGACAAAGTGAGTTGGTTCTTGAAGGTTACACGGATGCAAGCTTCCAAACCGACAGAGATGATTACCGCTCTCAGTCAGGGTATGTCTTTCGTCTAAATGGAGGAGCAGTGAGCTGGAAGAGCTCTAAGAAAAGCACTGTAGCAGACTCTACGAAAGAATCAGAATATTTAGCAGCAGTTGAAGCAGCTAAGGAAGCAGTTTGGATAAAGAAGTTCTTGATAGAGCTGGATATTGTACCTAGTGCTTTGGAAGGAATTGAGTTGTTCAGTGACAACAATGGTGCTATTGCGCAAGCAAAAGAACAAAGGTCACATAACAAGTCCAAACATATGATGAGGAAATTTCACCTCATTCGAGAGATAGTTGGCAGGAAGGATGTCAGAATCTGCAAAGTTCATAAGGATGAGAACGTGGCTGATCCGCTAACTAAACCACTACCTCAACCCAAGCATGAGTGTCACGCTAGGGCTATAGGCTTGAAGCAAATGTTAGAGTGGCTTTAGATTGTACTAGGTTTAGAGAAACTTGTTACAATGTAAAGACATGATTTTGCTATTTATGTTTATGAGAATAAATTTTATCTTATTTAATTATTGGTTTGGTATTAAATAAAATGTCCAAAATATATCTTGAATTCTATGGTTTTGTCAAATATGTGATTTGATGAATGAAACACCATAAGTGAGCAAAATTCATAGAATATTAAAGTTCCTAATCTAAGTCATTAAACTGGACATAAATGACTTGTAGAAAGGATTAGCATATAAGATTGATTAATAGCGCCGTTTCATGGGCTATGGGAACATGAAGATGTTTAATCAATCATATGGATATGTATAGTTGATACATAGTCGAGTTAGACCTACTTAGAAGTTTTATAACTTCGAAATTATATTAGTAGATTCCTAAGATATGAGTGGAACATTACTTAGCCCAATGATTGGAATAACTTTGATACTGTCAAATGTCATGCCGTAAAAGGGGACTATAAAGGCAGCATTTAGGTTGTGCTAAAAGTTGAGTGCGAGTATTGGTTGCCATAAGATTGAAAAGGTCCTCCTATATGAGATAGGATGGGTGTCTTGGCCCCTTGAAGAGGGAAAATTGAAAAATGCATGGCCGTGCTCAAATGGATCATTCGATGATCATTTGTTTGTCAATTTGAACTCGGATTTCAAGGATTAATTTGAAAACTAGTATGGATGATATAGAAATATGATCATACTATCGAATTAAGACACTAAGAGACTTGAGGAATTAAAACATTGCACACTCGTCTCGGACAAGTGGGAGATTGAAGGATTTATGTCATCGACTTAAATGCAATTACTAATTATATTATGGATCGTATTATGGAGATAATAAATTCGTTCTATTGGGTCGTCTATACGTCTTGCTAGAGAATGTTATAGAACTTTGGGTTAGAAAATTATAAACCCGAAGCCCAATATAATGGATCATATTAGGTCACACATAAAACCTTGGATCAATAAAAGAAACCGAGAGCCCAAAAAAGGCCCTAGGTTGGCCGGCCAAGAGGAGGGGAGAGGGGAAGTAATTCTAATTTTAACCTAAATATATTTATATATTTGGTTAGGCAATAAAAAGGATATACAAGATATCTCTTATTATTCTTCTCTCTCATATTCTTTCCAAAAGTCACAAAAACTCCATTAAAGTAGAAGAAGAATTTCTTCCTTCCAACTAGCATTGGTGGAGTGTTGATCCGGGTTGGTGGACCAAGTAGAGGAATCGCAATTGGGTTCTTTATCCGGGCTATACAAGCTTTGTGGAATTCACGCTACAAAGGTTAATTCTTAACTATTATGTGATCCTTGAATGTATATGCATGAGATCCTGATTCATGAAATTCCGCTTAGAGTACTTATAATCCTACAGGTATTGCATTCAATACAAACTAATAAAGTAGTGTTTTTGTAAAAATGTTATATTTGATACTCTAGAGTAGAAAATTATCAATTATCATGTATTTATTTGATATTGAGTAGGACATAAGGAATAAGAATTATAATAAAGAAAATCATATATAATAACTAATCCCAAATTTACATGTATAAATAAGAACAATTAGAATTTATGAACCTAATATATGTTATATACTTATCCAGCTTATAAGAAGGAACATGTTATTGATTTGTCCCATAATAAAACTCATGCATATAAAGGAAGGGATTTTCAAAAGAAAATGATCCGCGCTAACAATGATAATCAATTTAATTTACAATCGAACTGGATTACTAATCTATACTAATATACTAAAAAGCATTCCTAAGAACGTATATGTGCCACGTGTCACCGTCCTTCATTCAAAAACATTCTATCCATGTCTTTCTCATATAGTAAAAGAAAAGAAGCATTGTTAGCGTGAAGATTTGAACCCACAACCTCAAGTATGAAAGAAAGAGATCCAACCATCACTCCACCATACTACTCCCTCCGTCCCAGAATAGTCTGAACACTTTCCTTTTATGTTTGTCCCAAATTAGTTTGAACACTTCCATTTTTGGCATGGTCCCACTATTAATATATTATTTCTTTTACACATCTTTGGCCCACACTCTACCTTTTATCAATAAAAAGTTACCCAACTTTCTCTCTCCTCTAATAAAAAATACCCCACCATCTCCTATCACATCTACTTTTTAAATAAAATAACATTTGATAACCACACTACAACTTATCACCTTAAACTACGTGTCCCAACAAGTGTTCAGATCTTTCTGGGACGGAGGTAGTATTATTGCTTATTTAATCAAAATTAATGATGATATATGAATGGAAAACTTTTGAAATCCATATAACGAATGAGATGACTTTTTGTAAATGAGTATGATTGTATGAGATGACTTATTTTACTACTACTAAATTGTAGCACAGAGAAACCCCGAGGCATCGCCCGGGCCTGGAGGAGTTCTAATTAAAAACTAAGAAAAATAAAGAAACTCAACAATAACATGACATAGTTCAGAAAAATCAAATTATTTTTAAGGAAAACCTTAATTTATTTATAAGATGAACTAAATTAATATCTTCAAATCTAAATATATATAAGTGGAACTTTTCAAGAGAATAGAGAGCTCTTCAAGATTTTGAGAGCTTAGAGAACGCCACATATGCATACCATGTCATTATATTTGATTTTACATTTTGAAAAAAATAGAGTTTTATATAGATATAAATACATATAAGGAGTTTTGGATAAGGGAAAATAAGAGTTTGGTTTTGAATAAACAACCTAAACTATCGTAATATGTAAATTGCTTATAACTTTTGCTACCTGATTCGTTGTATTATAATTTTTATACCATTGAAGGGTTCTTGAAATATGATTCAAAATAAAATTCATTTGCCATATAATTTTTACACTATTGGAGAGTGCTTACAACCTATCAAAATATAATTTTTTAAATGAATGTCAACATATAACTAATGTTCTATTTTAACCTTTGCGTTGGATCATATAACAATAAATTAGTTAAAAAAAGAGTATGAATTTAGTACATGAATTATAGCAAAAATAAGAGCCTTAGAATTATAAAGAAAAGTAGAGTTTGATTTTCAGTATATTATATAAAAAATTAATGATATCATTGAGTACTAACTTTTGGTACATGGAGTACTAAAGAAAATACACAATGATCTTATTGTAATTAAATAGAGCTTGTGATGTGCATTACAAAAATAATCATTAATAATGAGTATGATTATATTACTGCAATACAATCATGATCTTATGGATACCTATATATATATATATATATATATACACTCCCTCCGGTTCCGAAAGATCCTCCTTCTACTGTTACTACAAATACCAAGGAGGATCAATTTGTGTGGAGTTGGGTGGGTAAAGTAGGAGAGAGAAAGGGGGTTAAGGAAAATAAACAAATAAAAGGGGTAAAGTAGGAGAGATAAATGGAGTAAAATTGAATTAATAGTGTAATGGTGGACCATATGATAAGGAAATGAGAGGGTAAAAAGGGGAAAAAAATTGCCAAATAAGGACTAAAGTAAAAGTGGGGGATCTTTTGAAAACGCACTTAAACGGAAAGAGGGAGGATCTTTAGGAACCGGAGGGAGTATATACATATATATACACATATATATATATATATATATATATATATACACACATATATATATATATATATATATATATATATATATATATACACACATATATATATATATATATATATACACATATATATATATATATACACACACATATATATATATATATATATATATATATACACATATATATATATATACATATACATATATATACATATACATATACATATATATACATATACATATGTATACATATACATATGTATACATATACATATGTATACATATACATATATATATATGTATACATATATATGTAACTTTTAGCTGCTTTATATAGTTCAGGAATTGATGATAGCTCCTCTCCATTCAGTGTATATACTGAATTAAGAAGGCCATAATCATAAGTCGCTTTGATTAAATTTGCATTGCAACCAGGCAACGCTATTAACTCGTTTACCCTTTTTAAAGGGTTAGTAACATATCCACCTTCGATTTCTCCATGGCGGTCTTTTGTGGTTATCTTTGGGAAGGTATTTAGCCTATTGGCAATAAGTAAGAAATAATCTATATATTGGCGAACTTGAGGGATCATTGTTTGTTTGGTACCTAAGGTTAATTTTTCCTTAAAAGAAGTGGTATACGGTATTAAGCTTGGAAAGTTTATTTCATTGATAACTGGAGTAGGGTTATTGGCTTGATTGGGGTTATAGGTTTGTAGGGACATACTTCGTTTGAAAGGGGAGTTAACTTTTCTTGTGATAACTCGGCTTTTATATTTTTGGCTAGTGCCAATATCTCGCTTGCTCCATATTAGGATTCTTTGGAAGTGGCTTCTCTTTTCATAGAAGCAAATTCTTCCATTATCTTTTTGAGTTGTATCTTGAGTTCCCGATTTTCTATAATCGGTTGTTGAACTATGTCTTGAGAGATAGTCTCGCAAAATGTTTTCTTTGGTATTTAGTAATTCAATATTAAACTCATACTTGGTTAATATCCGCTACAATCCCGTTTATCTCCTTCCTCGTAATTGAATCCCGCAATTTTTGGGTTAGCCACTTTTAACGCTTCTATTATCCGTTCGATTATAAATTTACTATAAACTATATAACATTCAAATTTTTTAATTCCATATTTTACTGCTTTTAACTCATTTAATACTTTGTTAAATGTGTGAAGTCAAATCCTGATAGCTACATTCTATGTTTGTCAGTTGTACTAAATTATGTTCGAGTGCTAATCTTCTTTCTCTGTCAAATTCATTTTCTAGTACCATTTGTTTTCGATCTTTAATTAAATAAAATGTACCATCACTAATTTCGCAAATTGTCTATTTTGATTAGTCTTGTGTATTTTAAATGGACCATCCGGATATCTAATAATTTCTTCTTCAATGGTTTTTTCGTTTTTATTCATTATTCTTGTTTAAATACTGTTTAAATACTCGTTCATATTCTACTTCGATTTTCTTTCTTAAAAGTAAGTCGGGAAATAACTGTGAATATTCTTTAGTGATCTTTTTTCCTAATATTTCGTAACCTTGTTCTTCTAATTCTATTGGTAACTTAGTATTACTTGACTCTGGTTTGTCCGATTCTAATTGATCATTTAATGTTGCTCGTGCTAATAGTTCCGTTATATGCATTTTAAATTCCTTTTCATCTCTTTGGGTATTATTAAAGGGTTTTTGTGATAATACTATTTTATCATGTAACAGATAAACTTTGTAATAGTTACTACACGACAAGAGTTAGGCGGCTAACGCAAAACAAAAAATGTGAATAGTGAATAGTGAACGCGATTTCTTTACTTGTAGCACTTTTCACCGTAGCAAATAGTGTTTTAAACAAGTATGTAGTTTTTGTACGAACCGTTGTAATCCTTTGCTTATAAATAAGAGTTATCTGATGAGGCAAAATCATCAGAAGGCACTTGCCTAACTACACTTCTACATTTCTTCTCACAACATTACTTCTCTATTCTATCTTCGCTAAAAACACGCTTCACCCCACAACTGGTATCAGAGCTTACTATTCATAAGCTTACTATTCATAATTTAGTACAACTGACAAACATAGAATGTAGCTATCAGGATAACAAAGCAATCAACGATATTTATAAAAAATTAGAGAAACTAGAAAGAAAATACGATGAACGAATGAGAAAAATGGAAGAATCTATTAAAATAATACATCTTAATACCAAACAAATATTAGACAAAGTCTATAGAGTAGAAAATAATTTTACTGAAGAAATACAAAATCTTAAAATAGATTATAATAATAAATTTGATAAAATCGAAGAACAACTTATAAAAAATAATGAAATACCGTAAATCCCCGAATCGGATAACGAGACCCTAAATAATACTGTTATAGAAGCCTTAACTATGGAAGTTGAACGACTTGAAGTAATTAATCTAAATGAATTACAAGACAGTTATGAAACTTGTTACGAACAATCCAATCAAGAATTTAGATATTCAAATTATTTAGAAGCCGACTTTAACTCGGATAAAGATGAAGAAGTTAATGTACTCACAAAAGTCTACAACGATGGCAATTATGATCATATGGAAACCGATAGAAGTTATAAACCTACCTTTAAAAAGAAAAAATATTATGATTATAAGTATAAAAATAATGACTATATATGGAAATATCGAAGTAAAATAGAAAATGATTATATACCAAGAGATAATCAATCGGGAGAAACTTTAAATTTAGATTGTTCCATAAACGCCGAAATAGACATACAAAATTGGGTATCTAGGATAACTCTAAATTAATCGAAGCTAAAATACACGTTAGTGCGGCAAAGAAATTATATTGAAGCTACAATAACAGAGAATAGCTAAAAACTTTTTAAATAATATAGGCATCCTAGAATTAACGAGAACTAAGAAGTACCAAGATAGAAGGAACCGAGATGACGGATCCTATTCAAATGTTGAAAAAATATGAGAGAATAATTCGAAGAGAATTTGGTAATCCAAATACAGATTTAAAATATGCTATAGCCAAAAAGAATATTGCAAGTCCCAATTATATAATATGCAAGTATGTTCTATGTGTCCAGAAGATTTAAATAAATATACTTGTGCATTTCAAATGAATTATTATGAATTAGGAACCGAACCCCGAGCAATTAGTCGTATTTCGAAAATTATATTTTGAAAAATTACCAAAGCACCTATAAATACTATGGTACAACAAGCTTTTTACACGGAACCTAAAACAGGAACTTTAGGAGAACAAATAGCTTATTTACAAGCATGGTATAAAAATTACCGTATGGAAGTTAATAACCAAAAAGAATTTAGAAAACAAGCTAAATTTGATGACTGTTGTAAAAGATATGAAATACCTAAATTTGGATGTCACAAATTAAACAAAAGATATAAAGCAAAAAGACCTAAATTAATGCGAAGACGATATAAAAGATTTAAACCATATGGAAAATATAAAAATAAGAAAAGATCAAATAAAAATTACTTTATTAAAACAAAAATTTATAAATATGCAGAAAGCCCCAAAAAATGTAAATGTTACAATTGTGGACAGATAGGTCATATAGCAAGAGAATGCAAAACAAAGACAAATAGAAATAATACTAAAAATATTAAAAATATAAATTTCATTGAACTCCATATAGCGAGAATATGAATTAGGCAAAACCAATATACCACCGGATGAAGAAATATATGTGCTCGAATATGAAACAGATAATGATGAAATCAATGGAATAGAAAGCCATGAAGAAAGTAATGACGAAACAGATAATATTGAAACCGATAGTGATGAGTAAGGAACTACAACAAGTTGATTATGATGAAGATATTACGGAACAACATAGAAATCAAAGAGCTATTTTTGATTTGCAAAAATATAATGAATTAAAATATGAAGGATTTACTTTGTCACCCGATAAAATAGTAGATAAGAAAAAATTTGACTTCACACATTTAACAAAGTATTTTAAAAACAAAATAGCAAGAATATTTAGTTATAGCTGATACGGAACATGTTATAGATATAACCCAAGTACAAGGAAATACTAGAGTTCCTTTAATAACACAAGAAGTGTTAAATGAGGAAATAACAAAAATTAACAATACTTTAAAAACTAAACCAATTACATTTAGATTTGTAGAACTAGCGACCATCGAAATAATAATAAAAGCATGTTTTAAGGAAGGAATAGATACTCCCTTAGAGTTAGAATTAGGTGATGATAGAATAAAAGAACCAAGTAGAACAAGCTATTATAGCACAACTTAAAGGAAATCTCATTTATCGAAAGTAAGATTTATAATTAAACCAAATTATTCTATAAGTTTAACTGACCAAAACATAGAAAAAGCATTAGTATTATATTGGATGCTAAGTGGAATAAACATGACCAATGGATCAAAAGTTATGACAAGTACAATGTAAGCATGCTTATATTTTAACAGACCAACATCAAGTCTATACTAAAAATAAATTGAGACCAATCACTATAGACACCCCTTTTACGGATCTTATACTACCTATAGAAAAAGGATTAAAATTATATTCAAAACCAAACTATGAAGATTTAGAAATAGTAAAGAAACGATTAAGTATTTCTCGATCCAAACGACATTTAACCGACAGTCTACCTATTCAACTAAAATCATATGAACATTATATACTTATACAAATAGGAACAAAAAACTTAACAAGCACAAATAGACATCAACATTGAAAATAATTATATTCCCTTAGAAAAACTATCACTTAACGTTAATGAGAATTTCAATAGATTAATTACCCTAACAACAAAGATTGCACTACAAGATATAAACATTGAATATATTATAACTTTGAACAACAAAATAATATTAGGAAAAGATTTCTTAGAAAAGGTTAAGCCATGGAAAATAAACCAAGACTATTTTGAATTTACATATAATCAAAACCAATATAAAATTAAAACAATGAATGAATAACACTATTCCCAGTTTAATTGAACTAGTAAAATTACAAAAACAGTTAGAAATAACACAAGAAGAAAAGGTTTATCTAAGTCAAAGACTAAACTACGTTAGATTTGCGGGATGTCATTACTATAGTACACAATTATATTCTAAAAAGTTACAAGAGAAAACTAGAGACATAGAAATATTAGAACAACGATTACATAAAATGAAAAATGACTTAGCAATTCTTAATCACCATGAGTAATTTAACCTATATACTTATAAAAATAATCTTTGAAGGATACAAAAGTCGGTATTATACACCAATGGTAGATACGGGAGCTCAACCAACAATAATGAAAGAAAATTGTTTACCAGAATGGAAAAAATTAAACACACCATTTAGAATCAATGGGTTTAATAACAACAAGTAGTAACATTACCTTATATCAAACAAAAGTAAAAATACAAATTTGGAATAAAATATTAATTATACCTAAAGTATACTGTTTCGAATTAATAGGAAAAGACATCATATTAGGAACTAACTTCCTTAACCAATATAAACCTTTTAGTATAGGTAAAGAATTTGTCACATTATTTACTCCTTGTAAGCATAAGTTAAGAGCTAAAATAGTCAAAAATAGAGAAAGAATGCCAATAGAATGGGAAAAATGTAAAATAGGCGAAGAAAATCAATTAGTCCAAAAAATGACAACCAAGAAAGAGAACACTAATACCTTTGACATAATAGAAATAGGAATATTACATTTAGATAAACTTACTCCTTTGAAAAACCAATTAGAAAAACTATGTAGTGACAATCCATTAGAAAATTGGCATAAGCATAAAACGGAAATAAAAATGACATTAAAAGACCCGAATAGTATAATATCACAAAAACCCTTTAATAATACCCAAAGAGATGAAAAGGAATTTAAAATGCATATAACGGAACTATTAGCTGGCCAATTAATTAGACCAAGTAACTCAAAACATAGTAGCAGTGCATTTATAGTTAATAATCACTCGGAACAAAAAAGAGGTAAAACCCGAATGGTTATAGATTATCGAATTCTAAATGAAAAAACAATTACATATAATTACCCTATACCAAATAAGATACTCAAAATGAGGCAAATACAAGGTTACAATTATTTTTCAAAGTTTGATTGCAAAAGTGGTTTTCACCAATTAAAATTAACCGAAGACTCTAAACAATTAACAACATTCAAAGTCCCTAATGGATTTTATGAATGGAATGTATTACCTTTTGGATATAAAAATGCCCCAGGTAGATTCCAAGCATTTATGGATAAATATTTAAATCAACTATCAAATTGTGTAGTCTACATTGATGATATACTAATCTATTCGAAAACTCAAGAAGAACATTATAAGTTATTAGAACAGTTTATAGAAATCATTAAAACTAGTGGTATAGTTCTAAGCAAAAAGAAAATGGAATTATTTAAAACTCAGATTGAATTCTTAGGATTTGAAATAGATAAAGCTGGAATAAAAATGCAAGACCATATAGCTCAAAAAATTATAGAGTTTCACCAAGAAATTAATACTAAAAAGGAATTACAAAAGTTCTTATGAATAGTTAATCAAGTTAGAGAATTTATCCCTAAACTATCACAATATACTTGAACCATTAACTAAAAAACTAAAGAAAGACTACGATTTTAGATGGAATGATACTGACACAAAAACTTTGGAAAAAATTAAAGAATTAGTCGAGAAAGTTACCAAAACTAAGTTTTCCCGATGAAGACAAAGAATTTACATGGATAGTAGAAACAGATGCTAGTGAAACTAATAACGGTTACGGAGCAGTATTAAAATATAGATATAAAAATGATAAAAAGGAATATGTTTGCAGATATCACTCAGGAACATTTAAAGCAAATGAAATCAATTGGGATATAAATAAAAAAGAGTTAAAAGTAGTAAAATATGGAATTAAAAAATTTGAATGTTATATAGTTTATAGTAAATTTATAATCGAACGAGATAATAGAACTGTTAAAAGTTGGCTAACCTAAAAATTGCAGGATTCAATTACGAGGAAGGAGATAAACAGGATTGTAGCGAGATATTAACCAAGTATGAGTTTAATATTGAATTACTAAATACCAAACAAAACTGTTTTGCGAGACTATCTCTCAAGACATAGTTCAACAACCGATTATAGAAAATCAGGAACTCAAGATACAACTCAAAAAGATAATGGAAGAATTTGCTTCTATGAAAAGAGAAGCCACTTCCAAAGAATCCTAATATGGAACAAGCGAGATATTGGCACTAGCCAAAAATATAAAAGCCGAGTTATCACAAGAAAAGTTAACTCCCCTTTCAAACGAAGTATGTCCCTACAAACCTATAACCCCAATCAAGCTAATAACCCTACTCCAGTTATCAATGAAATAAACTTTCCAAGCTTAATACCAGATACCACTTCTTTTAAGGAAAAATTAACCTTAGGTACCAAACAAACAATGATCCCTCAAGTTCGCCAATATATAGATTATTTCTTACTTATTGCCAATAGGCTAAATACCTTCCCAAAGATAACCACAAAAGACCGCCATGGAGAACTCGAAGGTGGATATGTTACTAACCCTTTAAAAAGGGTAAACGAGTTAATAGCGTTGCCTGGTTGCAATGCAAATTTAATCAAAGCAGCTTATGATTATGGCCTTCTTAATTCAGTATATACACTGAATGGAGAGGAGCTATCATCAATTCCTGAACTATATAAAGCAGCTAAAAGTTACTTGCATATTACAAAATCCCCTATGATTTTTGTAAGATGCTATACCGCCCCAGGCGAAGTTACTTTTTCTGAGATAAAACAATGTATTAGGGTTGTTAAAATGGGTTGTACAACACATTTTATCCTCCCCGAAGAAATTAAGGCACAACCAGAGTTAAACCACCATGAGATACCAGATCTCCTCAGGGAAAAGAGGGCAGTCAAGATAAAAGCAATTTATGAAGCCTTGATTAACATGGTCAAGACTTATGTTTGGATAAACCATAAGGAGTTAAACACACTAATTATCTCTCAAAGCAGAACATATGGCCATGATGCGGTCGAAACCATTAAGTCATGGATATGGAGCACTGCTCCACCCCGATCAAGCGTCAGTTACACGGTATTTACCAAGGAATTTTCTAACTGAAGATACTTTGAAGAGATATTGCAGTTGGATGCAACAAAATAATAACCACTCCTGTAAGATATGTGGAGTTAAGCAAATGACTGTACCAATAATCGAAGATATGGAAGTTATGAAGATAGAGCTGAATCATCTAACACCTGCAGTATCAACTACGAGAGATAGAACACAGCGTACCGAATAAAACATCTGTCTACTAAGATAAGCACCGTAAAATAGAGATATTTTATCATGTAACGGATAAACTTTGTAATAGTTACTACACGACAAGAGTTAGGCGGCTAACGCAAAAAAAATATGTGAATAGTGAATAGTGAACAGTACTTTTACTTGTAGCACTTTTCATCGTAGCAAATAGTGTTTTAAACAGTATGTAGTTTTTGTACGAACCGTTGTAATCCTTTGCTTATAAATAAGAGTTATCGATGAGGCAAAATCATCGAAGGCACTTGCCTAACTACACTTCTACATTTCTTCTCACAACATTACTTCTCTATTCTATCTTCGCTAAAAACACGCTTCACCCCACAACTGCTTTGATACCGGTTGTGGGGTGAAGCGTGTTTTTAGCGAAGATAAAATAGAGAAGTAATGTTGTGAGAAGAAATGTAGAAGTGTAGTTAGGCAAGTGCCTTCCGATGATTTTGCCTCATCGATAACTCTTATTTATAAGCAAAGGATTACAACGGTTCGTACAAAAACTACATACTGTTTAAAACACTATTTGCTACAAAGGGAAAGTGCTACAGTAAAATAATTTTACTGAAGAAGTACAAAATCTTAAAATAGATTATAATAATAAATTTGATAAAATCGAAGAACAACTTATAAAAAATAAAGAAATACCAGAAATCCCTGAATCAGATAACGAGACCCTAAATAATACTGTTATAGAAGCCTTAACTATGGAAGTTGAACGACTTGAAGTAAATAATCTAAATGAATTACAAGACAGTTATGAAACTTGTTCTGAACAATCCAGTCAAGAATTTAGATATTCAAATTATTTAGAAGCCGACTTTAACTCAGATAAAGATGAAGAAGTTAATGTACTCACAAAAGTCTACAACGATGGCAATTATGATCATATGGAAACTGATAGAAGTTATAAACCTACCTTTAAAAAGAAAAAATATTATGATTATAAGTATAAAAATAATGACTATATATGGAAATATCGAAGTAAAATAGAAAATGATTATATACCAAGAGATAATCAATCAGGAGAAACTTTAAATCTAGATTGTTCCATAAACGCTGAAATAGACATACAAAATTGGGTATCTAGGATAACTGCTAAATTAATCGAAAGCTAAAATACACGTTAGTGCGGCAGCAAATTATATTGAAGCTACAATAACAGGAATAGCTAAAAACTTTTTAAATAATATAGGCATCCTAGAATTAACAGAACTAAGAAGTACCAAGATAGAAGGAACTGAGATGACAGATCCTATTCAAATGTTGAAAAAATATGAGAGAATAATTCGAAGAGAATTTGGTAATCCAAATACAGATTTAAAATATGCTATAGCCAAAAAAGAATATTGCAAGTCCCAATTATATAATATGCAAGTATGTTCTATGTGTCCAGAAGATTTAAATAAATATACTTGTGCATTTCAAATGAATTATTATGAATTAGGAACCGAAACCCCTGAACAATTAGCTGTATTTCGAAAATTATATTTTGAAAAATTACCAGCACCTATAAATACTATGGTACAACAAGCTTTTTACACAGAACCTAAAACAGGAACTTTAGGAGAACAAATAGCTTATTTACAAGCATGGTATAAAAATTACTGTATGGAAGTTAATATCCAAAAAGAATTTAGAAAATAAGCTAAATTTGATGACTGTTGTAAAAGATATGAAATACCTAAATTTGGATGTCACAAATTAAACAAAAGATATAAAGCAAAAAGACCTAAATTAATGCGAAGACGATATAAAAGATTTAAACCATATGGAAAATATAAAAATAAGAAAAGATCAAATAAAAATTACTTTATTAAAAGAAAAATTTATAAATATGCAAAAAACCCCAAAAAATGTAAATGTTACAATTGTGGACAGATAGGTCATATAGCAAGAGAATGCAAAACAAAGACAAATAGAAATAATACTAAAAATATTAAAAATATAAATTTCATTGAACTCCATATAGCAGAATATGAATTAGGCAAAACCAATATACCACCAGATGAAGAAATATATGTGCTCGAATATGAAACAGATAATGATGAAATCAATGGAATAGATAGCCATGAAGAAAGTAATGACGAAACAGATAATATTGAAACTGATAGTGATGAGTAAGGAACTACAACAAGTTGATTATGATGAAGATATTACGGAACAACATAGAAATCAAAGAGCTATTTTTGATTTGCAAAAATATAATGAATTAAAATATGAAGGATTTACTTTGTCACCCGATAAAATAGTAGATAAGAAAAAAATTTGACTTCACACATTTAACAAAGTATTTTAAAAAGAAAAAGCAAGAATATTTAGTTATAGCTGATAGAGAACATGTTATAGATATAACCCAAGTACAAGGAAATACTAGAGTTCCTTTAATAACACAAGAAGTGTTAAATGAGGAAATAACAAAAATTAACAATACTTTAAAAACTAAACCAATTACATTTAGATTTGTAGAACTAGCAGCCATCGAAATAATAATAAAAGCATGTTTTAAGGAAGGAATAGATACTCCCTTAGAGTTAGAATTAGCTGATGATAGAATAAAAGAACCAGTAGAACAAGCTATTATAGCACAACTTAAAGGAAATCTCATTTATCGAAAAGTAAGATTTATAATTAAACCAAATTATTCTATAAGTTTAACTGACCAAAACATAGAAAAAGCATTAGTATTATATTGGATGCTAAGTGGAATAAACATGACCAATGGATCAAAAGTTATGACAAGTACAATGTAAGAATGCTTATATTTTAACAGACCAACATCAAGTCTATACTAAAAATAAATTGAGACCAATCACTATAGACACCCCTTTTACGGATCTTATATTACCTATAGAAAAAGGATTAAAATTATATTCAAAACCAAACTATGAAGATTTAGAAATAGTAAAGAAACGATTAAGTATTTCTCGATCCAAACGACATTTAACTGACAGTCTACCTATTCAACTAAAATCATATGAACATTATATACTTATACAAATAGGAACAAAAAACTTAACAGCACAAATAGACATCAACATTGAAAATAATTATATTCCCTTAGAAAAACTATCACTTAACGTTAATGAGAATTTCAATAGATTAATTACCCTAACAACAAAGATTGCACTACAAGATATAAACATTGAATATATTATAACTTTGAACAACAAAATAGTATTAGGAAAAGATTTCTTAGAAAAGGTTAAACCATAGAAATAACACAAGAAGAAAAGGTTTATCTAAGTCAAAGACTAAACTACGTTAGATTTGCGAGGATGTCATCGCTATAGTATACAATTATATTCTAAAAAGGTACAAGAGAAATCTAGAGACATAGAAATATTAGAACAAATGATTACATAAAATGAAAAATGACTTAGTAATTCTTAATCACCATGAGTAATTTAATCTATATACTTATAAAAATAATTTTTGAAGGATATAAAAGTCGGTATTATACACCAATGGTAGACACAGGAGCACAACCAACAATAATGAAAGAAAATTGTTTGCCAGAATGGAAAAAATGAAACACACCATTTAGAATCAATGGGTTTAATAACAGTTTTCTTTGGTATTTAGTAATTCAATATTAAACTCATACTGGTTAATATCTGCTACAATCCTGTTTATCTCCTTCCTCGTAATTGAATCCTGCAATTTTTGGGTTAGCCAGCTTTTAACAGTTCTATTATCTGTTCTGATTATAAATTTACTATAAACTATATAACATTCAATTTTTTTAATTCCATATTTTACTGCTTTTAACTCTTTTTTATTTATATCCCAATTGATTTCATTTGCTTTAAATGTTCCTGAGTGATATCTGCAAACATATTCCTTTTTTATCATTTTTATATCTATATTTTAATACTGCTCCGTAACCGTTATTAGTTTCACTAGCATCTGTTTCTACTATCCATGTAAATTCTTTGTCTTCATCGGGAAAACTTAGTTTTGGTAACTTTCCGACTAATTCTTTAATTTTTTTCCAAAGTTTTTGTGTCAGTATCATTCCATCTAAAATCGTAGTCTTTCTTTAGTTTTTTAGTTAATGGTTCAGTATATTGTGATAGTTTAGAGATAAATTCTCTAACTTGATTAACTATTCCTAAGAACTTTTGTAATTCCTTTTTAGTATTAATTCCTTGGTGAAACTCTATAATTTTTTGAGCTATATGGTCTTGCATTTTTATTCCAGCTTTATCTATTTCAAATCCTAAGAATTCAATCTGAGTTTTAAATAATTCCATTTTCTTTTTGCTTAGAACTATACCACTAGTTTTAATGATTTCTATAAACTGTTCTAATAACTTATAATGTTCTTCTTGAGTTTTCGAATAGATTAGTATATCATCAATGTAGACTACACAATTTGATAGTTGATTTAAATATTTATCCATAAATGCTTGGAATTTACCTGGGGCATTTTTATATCCAAAAGGTAATACATTCCATTCATAAAATCCATTAGGGACTTTGAATGCTGTTAATTGTTTAGAGTCTTCGGTTAATTTTAATTGGTGAAAACCACTTTTGCAATCAAACTTTGAAAAATAATTGTAACCTTGTATTTGCCTCATTTTGAGTATCTTATTTGGTATAGGGTAATTATATGTAATTGTTTTTTCATTTAGAATTCGATAATCTATAACCATTCGGGTTTTACCTCTTTTTTGTTCAGAGTGATTATTAACTATAAATGCACTGCTACTATGTTTTGAGTTACTTGGTCTAATTAATTGGCCAGCTAATAGTTCCATTATATGCATTTTAAATTCCTTTTCATCTCTTTGGGGTATTATTAAAGGGTTTTTGTGATATTATACTATTCGGGTCTTTTAATGTCATTTTTATTTCCGTTTTATGCTTATGCCAATTTTCTAATGGATTGTCACTACATAGTTTTTCTAATTGGTTTTTCAAAGGAGTAAGTTTATCTAAATGTAATATTCCTATTTCTATTATGTCAAAGGTATTAGTGTTCTCTTTCTTGGTTGTCATTTTTTGGACTAATTGAGTTTCTTCGCCTATTTTACATTTTTCCCATTCTATTGGCATTCTTTCTCTATTTTTGACTATTTTAGCTCTTAACTTATGCTTACAAGGAGTAAATAATGTGACAAATTCTTTACCTATACTAAAAGGTTTATATTGGTTAAGGAAGTTAGTTCCTAATATGATGTCTTTTCCTATTAATTCGAAACAGTATACTTTAGGTATAATTAATATTTTATTCCAAATTTGTATTTTTACTTTTGTTTGATATAAGGTAATGTTACTACTGTTGTTATTAAACCCATTGATTCTAAATGGTGTGTTTAATTTTTTCCATTCTGGTAAACAATTTTCTTTCATTATTGTTGGTTGAGCTCCTGTATCTACCATTGGTGTATAATACCGACTTTTGTATCCTTCAAAGATTATTTTTATAAGTATATAGGTTAAATTACTCATGGTGATTAAGAATTGCTAAGTCATTTTTCATTTTATGTAATCGTTGTTCTAATATTTCTATGTCTCTAGTTTTCTCTTGTAACTTTTTAGAATATAATTGTGTACTATAGTAATGACATCCTGCAAATCTAACGTAGTTTAGTCTTTGACTTAGATAAACCTTTTCTTCTTGTGTTATTTCTAACTGTTTTTGTAATTTTACTAGTTCAATTAAACTGGGAATAGTGTTTCATTCATTGTTTTAGTTTTATATTGGTTTTGATTATATGTAAATTCACAATAGTCTTGGTTTATTTTCTATGTTTTGGTCAGTTAAACTTATAGAATAATTTGGTTTAATTATAAATCTTACTTTCTGATAAATGAGATTTCCTTTAAGTTGTGCTATAATAGCTTGTTCTACTGGTTCTTTTATTCTATCATCAGCTAATTCTAACTCTAAGGGAGTATCTATTCCTTCCTTAAAACATGCTTTTATTATTATTTCGATGGTCTGCTAGTTCTACAAATCTAAATGTAATTGGTTTAGTTTTTAAAGTATTGTTAATTTTTGTTATTTCCTCATTTAACACTTCTTGTGTTATTAAAGGAACTTTAGTATTTCCTTGTACTTGGGTTATATCTATAACATGTTCTCTATCAGCTATAACTAAATATTCTTATATATATATATATATTAGTGTTTAAGATCATGACAAAATTGAAATAGCGTTTGATTTTAAATAAACAACATTAGAATATTATACTATGTAAGTTGAGTATAAATTTTTACGTCATTTAAAATATTATTATTTTTAGTATACCACTTGGAGACTCCTCGAAATATATTTCAAATAAGATATTTTTTATCTTATAGTTGTACAACCTAATTAATATAATGTAAATTATTAGATGTTGGACAATGATTTATTTATACAACTTACTCCCTCCGCTTCCGAAAGATCCTCCTTGTTACTGTTACTACAGATACCAAGGAGGATCAATTTGTGTAGGGTTGGGTTGGGTAAAGTAGGAGATAGAAAGGGGGTTAAGGAAAATAAACAAATAAAAAGGGGTAAAATAGGAGAGAGAAAGGGAGTAAAATTGAATTAATAGTGTAATGGTGGACCATATGATAGGGACATGAGAGGGTAAAAAGGGAATTTTTTTTGCCAAATAAGGAATAAAGTAAAATAGGGAGGATCTTTAGGAACCGAAGGGAGTATAAACAATAAAATATGAATTATAACAAGAGTAGAACTATGAGAAATATGAACCATAGTACGAGTATATTACTTCCATTATACCATTGAAGCAAATAACAAAAAAATATTACAATAATAGTAGGACTCTATATATATATATATATATATATATACATATATATATATATATATACATATATATATATACATACATACATATATATATATATACATACATACATATATATATATATACATACATACATATATATATATATATATACATACATACATATATATATATATACATACATATATATATATATATATATCAAAAATGGGAATTCTGAATGACTGGGGAGGTTAATAAATTCACATGTTCTGTGAGAATTTCAGTTTCCCAAGGAATATTTATTTCCTCCATTTTCCCCACTTCATGTCAACTAATAAACAACTACCCAAATTAGAAAATCATGGGAATTTATATTGCCTACATAGTTTCTTGTACACCAAAGCACTAATTATTACAAATAAGTCACAAGTCATAATTGTTCAAATCACGGATTGTAAGCCAATTTTAAATTATTTTGAAATAGAAATAGTTATTTAGAGTTAATTTAACTCACCCAACGCAATGTATGTATATTTATTTTTTTACTTCCTAAACATTGTATTGAAAATCATAAATGTGCAACGCGTGGGTTGTTAACCGGTTTTCAATTATTTTGAATACAAATTATAAAATTTAAATCACCAGTTTATATTTTAAAATTTAGCTGTGATTGATCACAATTGTTGAAATTTGAGATTCACAATTTCAAAAAAGACCGAGAAAATAGTGTGACCTTTTTTGGAGAGGTAATCCGCTACACTTGTTGGCTTCTCGAAAGACGTGAGCTATGGAGAAAGAAAAATGATCGAGTAATGATCCGATATCATCAATGAGGGTTTGAATGATCTATGGACAAGAGTTGAGGCCCTAAAGGACTCGAATGATCACTTATTGCCTTCAATATAAAGATTATTGATTTGCTGGGACTTAGCCAGAAAGAGGCCATTCATAAGCAGAAAAACTAAAATCAATTGTCAAAAAAAAAAAAAGAATGTCAAAGAAATAATTCCTTTTTCTTTTAAATAAAACGATGGTTCTATCTTTGTTCCATAAAGTTCTACCCATTTATTGTAACTCTAAAAAATAAGAAAAAAGAAAAAGTGAGTCATTTATTATTTGTTAAATAGGAGAGAGAGTGTGCAAAAGGGTAATTAATTGTTTTCTAATAGGACAAGAGAATGTGGTTGCGAAGTAGTGCAAAAAAAGTAATGGGTCCATATGGTGGAGCAATTAGGTAATAAAATAATATATTTTCTTACCAAAAATGGAATAGAGTAGAAATTGAAAGAATTTTATGGAACACCCATAAACGAAAAGTGGGATGAACTTGATTGAATGGAGGGAAAAAAAATACAACTAAGGGTCCGTTTTGTTCAACTTATTTTAACTTATATAAGATCTAATAAGATAAGATAAGATAAAGATAAGATAAGACAAAATAAGATGTTAGACACACTCAATAAACTATCTTATAAGATAAGATAAGATAAGATAAGATAAGATCGATTAGATTTTATAAGATCTTATAAGATAAGATAAGATAAGATAAGACAAAAATAAGTTGAACGAAACGGACCCTAAATCATTATGATTTATTGCTAAAAAGTTATCAATCACATCAAATTACATGATTTTGTGCATAAATCTTTTAATAACTAATAATTCTACCACACAATAACATCTGAATAACAATCGCAATCTTAGATAGTATATTAATATGAATTATGAAAATCATGTAAATAATATTGATGTTGTGATTTTATCCGTACATCTCTTAATCACCTAATCAATGTGATTTAATGCCCAAAATAAAACAATGACAGTACATTACATACTCCCTCCGTTTTTTTTATCCTTTTCAGTATTCTGTGTGTGTCTCCGAATGCACCTCTTTGAACTTAAATATCTTTCATTATATATTACTAAAAATTATAACGATTGAATATTTATAAAGAACTAATTGAGACGAATCAAACAAGACCCCACATGACTATATTTTTTCTCATAAATTGAGAAACATTGGGAAAATTCTCTCTAAGTATGAATAGTGTCAAGATTCCAAGTGAGAAAGATTATAAAAAAAACCGATGGAGTATTTTTCAGCATAAATATTTCAATTATATACTATAATATCAAAACAAAAAATTATATTTACATAGTGTTTCTATTTAAATGAAAAATAATCATTGTGTTAGTTTAAATAGTGTTTCTATATAAATGACGAAAACTTTCAATTAATCACCTAAATTAATTTGATCTTGCGTTATGATTTCAAGTTTATTTGAGTTTAAGGTCTGAGATAGGCTTGAGCATTAACAAACTTGCATTGTTAATAAGAGTGAGTAAGGTAGAGATACAAGAATTACTTGTGTTGAAATATGCCTTGAATTATTTGGCGCTAGGATTAACCAAGCACGGGGTCTCGCTCAGGCCAATCCTGTATTGGGTTCGTCTTCGACCTATTCTGTTTAGGTTAATTAGCAGGGTACTATAAACCTTATAATTAACATCTGCCTCTATTATTCTGTAATCGTATTCTCTCTCCTAAAGATAATAAAAACGTTTATGCTCTACATGTGGCTGTAGCTAACACATTGTTAGTGAACAATGTTGATTGTTCTTTAATTCTTCGTTGCTTTATTGCGTCCGTTATAACAACTTGTTAAGTTGTTATACTAGATGAGACATCAAGTGAAGTAGATAATCTCTAGCTACGTGCTTAGGGATGTACCCTATTCATCCCTATCATCCTATGATGAGTAAGTTTTCCTCATATAATAGTATTCTTCCCATATGAAAAATGTCTATATTTATTTTGAAGGTCTCGTCTCCCATAAGTGTATACTTCCTCCGTTTCAAATTAAATGCAACAGTTTTTAAAAACGGCAATTTCAAATTAAATGCAACATTTTACTTCTTTTTATTCTTGGTAAAGATTTTTGAGTGTGAAATTACAAATATACCCTTACTAAAACTAATTAAGCCTTATTAACTTAGTCACATGCCCTTACTTTTTCTGTGGTCCCACTTTCTCTCTCCTTATTAACTTAGTCACATGCCCTTACTTTTTTTTAATCTCACCCTAAGAAATTTTGTCTAGGAGAATGTGCCATCCAAATTATTGCATTTAATTTGGAACGGAGGAAGTATCTATCTTTACATATATTTAGTCACCCCAAGTTAATTATTATCACTAATGATGTATGATTAGGAGGCTTGAATTGACTAATACTATAAAAAAATTAATGCTATTAATGAAGTCATTTTTTATGTTTAGCTCCTATGTATCTTATGAAAATTTGGACACAGTATTATGAAGTATGTATCAAGTTTGGTGTCAAAAGTCAAACCATTTGATGTTAGTGCTAACTACTCTAGATTACTTCCTGTGTCTCATAATATAGTTTATATTTTAATTTTTTAGGTGTCCTAAAAAATTGCTCTTATTTTATATTTTTTTCTCTTAATTATTTACCTTTTTCTAATCCCTATTGGTTGTTTTTGTTCATTTAAGTTAATTTTATTAGTTGAAACTTGAAACAATCAACATAATTTACCTAAAACTTTAATTAATACTCTCTCTGTTTTTTTTTTTATCTTTCTCACTTGAAATCTTGACATTATTTATATTTAGAGAGAATCTTCTCAATTTTTTTCTATTTATAAGAAAAAAATATAGTCATATCGGGTTTTGTTTGATTCGTCTCAATTAGTACTTTAATAATATTCAATTGTTATAACTTTTACTAATATATAATGAAAGATATTTAAGTTTAATGATGTGCATTAGGAGACCCGCACAGGAAAGTGAGAAGGATAAAAACACAGAGGGAGTACTATTTTGCTCTTTTTTATTTACAGCGTAAAAGGAATTATGATTTATGTACTAATACAAATACACTGTTATGAATTGGAGAAGTAGTCAATTATAATAACAGTATGCACTTTTCTTATTAAGCTTACAACACTTTGTGTATAGAGTTCTCTTATGATAGTATTTTTTTTATTACATCACTTTTCTTATGCAATTGTAATGAGAATATCTTTTTTATTTGAATTTCAAATAAAAATTTGAAATCACTTTAAGTTTAAATTAAAATTTAATTTGAGAGCTTCAATTCAACATTAATTGAGTCACCTTTCCCCAACAAAATAATTAAGAAGGTAGTTTTAGTTAAGTTTATTTTACAGACTTCAAATTTCATTTGTAGACTTCTTCCTCTCTTGCTCTGGTGATTTGGAGAAAACACAACACTATTTTTGTCGTCGATGGAACTCTAAGTTGTAGAAACTTTTGAAAATCTTTTTCGTCACTGAAAACTCTCATTAAGAAAATATTAAATGTTTATTTGGTATCAAAAACTAATAATGTTTATCAAACACAATTTTTAAATATCACATTAATTATTGTACTATATAAACCCTATAATTAACCTATGCCTCTATTATTCTGTAATCTGTATTCTCTTTCCTAAAGATAATAAAAACGTTTCTTCTCTACCTGTAGCTGTAGCTAACACATTGTTAGTGAACTGTGTCGATTGTTCTTTAATTATTGGTTGCTTTATTGCGTCCGTCATAACAACTTGCTAAGTTGTTATATTAGATGAGACATCTTAGTGATGTACCCTACTCATCCCTATCACCCTATGAGTAAGTTTTCCTCATATAATAGGATTCTTCCAATATGAGAATGTCTATATTTATTTAGAATGTCTCGTCTCCCATAAGTGTATATCTATGTGTACATATATTTACTCACCCCAAGTTAATTATTATCACTAGTGATGTATGATTAGGAGGCTTGAATTGACTAATACTATAAAATAATTAATGCTACTAATGAAGTCATTTTTTATGCTTAGCTCGTGTGTGTATCTTATCAAAACTAGTTAATGAAGTATGTATCAAGTTTGGTGTCAAAAGTCAAACTGTTTGATGCTAGTACTAAATACTCTAGATCATTTAATTTCATGTGTGTCACAATATAATTCATATTTTAATTTTGGGTTTTTCTATGATATGCCCCTATATTTTTTAAAATTCTACGTTGTACTTCTAATGTTTTTTTATTCTACATTGTACCCTTGAGTTCTTTAAGTTTTTTATACAGTTGCCCTCCGCTAAGTGTACGTAATGTTTACTGTTAATTACTTATTAACCCTGTTAATGATTCATATTAATAGCGGTTGGAGGAAAAATTTCCCTCCATAAGTAAACCCTTTCCTCCATTGGTTATTCTCTCTCTTTAATTCTCATTACTGAACTTCTCTCTCTCTCCCAAATTCTCATTACTGATTTTCTCCTCCATCAAGAAAATTTAACAACTCAATCAAACCCTAAACTTCACCAAAACAACGCAACTGCAGAAATTTAACAATTTAACAACTTATAATTAAGAAAATTACATGAATTTTGGTGTCTCCCTCTCAGATTACTCTTGGTTATGCATTTTCGTCTTCAATTAAATCCAATTTTCAGGAAAGAATAAATTTTTAGGGTTTCATAATGTGATTTAGGGATTTCAAGTGACATGGGTAGAAGATTGAACTAACTGAGAAGGTTTTAGGGAAGAACTTAGAAGATTGAAATGAAGAAGTTCAAGGGTCATTAAAACTAATAAATAGAGGTTTGGTTGGGATTTTAAATTTCATTAACGTCCGTCTTCATTTATACATACTATGGGTATTGTGTAGAAAACTTTAAAAAACTTAAGGGTACAGTATAGAATAAAAAAACATTAGAGGTACAACGTAAAATTTTAAAAAACACAGGGGTATATTATAGGAAAACCCTTTAATTTTTTTAGGTGTCCTACAAAATTATTCTTATTTATATCTTAATTTTTTACCTTTTTTGTAATCCCTATTGGTTTTTTTTGTTCATTTAAGTTAATTTTATTAGTTGAAACAATCAACATAATTTACCTAAAATTTTAATTAATACTATTTTGCTCTTTTTTACAGAGTAAAAGGAAAAATTATTTATGTACTAATACAAATACACTATTATGAAATGGAGAAGTAGTCAATTATAATAGTATGCATGGTTCTTTTTTTAATTTTTTTTGAAAGGAAAAGTGTTGTGAAAAATATTAAGGGAGGGATAACGTGTCCATAAGTACATAAGGTGCGACTTCCGTAGGAACATGACATTCCCACCTTTGCTCAACACCAAAAGGTACAACTCTAGCAAGATTGTGAGCCACACTATTACCATCCCTACAAACATCCTCCATAATAGAATCAAGATCGGAGAGATAAAAAGCTCCCTTAGAGAGGAACGAGACGAGAGATAGGCAATCAGTTTCAAACGTCACACTAGAGAGGTTATGCGCACAAGCCAACTTAACTGCAAAGCAAATGGCTTTCCCCTCGGCAATCTTCGGGGTCCACCATGCTTGAACACGATGAGAAGCATACCAAAGGACACCACCACGACTGTCCCAAGCCACCACACCCAAACCCACCCAGCCTTCCCCTATTTCAGTGTCTGCATTTACCTTGACAACACCCTCAGCAGGCGCCTGCCACACCTTTGAGCTGCTACCCCCCTGGCGAGCTACATTCACGTGAACACGAGCTGTAAAATTTGCATAATCACACTTTAACTTCCCCGATCGTTCCCCTAGCAAATGGTTTGGGATTAGATGATCTTCAAAAACCGCTTGGTTCCTACGGTACCAAAGAGACCACGCAAGAAAGCCCCAACTGGCCAGCCTTTCTTCGTCCACATCCACACACACCCCTCCATTACCTCTAGAAAAGAACCGAAATTCCCAGCAGGGATAACGTCCGCAAGCCCAGCAAATGCCATGGCTCCCTTTGCATACGGGCAAGAGAATAATGCGTGCTGTGGAGATTTGGGCTCAGAATTGCATAGCGGGCAAAGGTCATCATCGATCAAATGACGATGTTTAAGGAGCGTACGAACATGAAGCGTTGATGTACACACTTGCCACATAAAATGGCGCACCTTCGGGGAAACATTCAAGCTCCATAATTGAACCCAAGCATTGTGAAACTCATGAAAATTGCAAGACTTACCAACCATATGTGTTGTTTTAACTGAATACTTGCCATCCTTCGTAAAGGCCCAACTAAGAGAATCCGGAGGCACACGCTCACTAATGGGAATGGAGAGAATAACCTTCGCATCCGACTCCTCAAAAGATGCCCGAATAAAATCAGCCCTCCATTCTTTTCGAGAGCCATCCATCAGATTACTCACCCTCTCAACTCCCTCAAATGGCACCCAACAAGGAAACGATTACCATCATTGTTAATCCATGGGTCCTTCCACACTTGAATAATCTTCCCATCTCCAACTCTCCACAACAAACCTTCTTTTAAAAGAGCTTTTGCCCCCCAAATACTTCTCCAAGGATAGCTGCTCACCGGCCCAAAGAAGAGTCCAAGAAAGACGAGCTTGGGTAGTACTGAGCTTTCATGACACGGCCAAAAAGAGAATCCGGAACTTGGGCCAATCACCAAGCTTGGCGACCAAGCAAGGCTTCATTGAAAACACCCAAATCTCGAAACCCCATTCCACCAATACACTTCGGATTACATAGATACTCCCAACTCTTCCAATGAATCTTCCTCTCAGTAGCACTTTGACCCCACCAAAAATGCGCCATAGCGAATTAATAAACTAGATCACAGTAACAGGGAGCCTGTAAACACTCATCAGATACGTGGGAATAGCTTGAACAACAGCTTTCAGTAACACTTCCTTGCCTGCACGAGAGAGAAGCTTTTCCTTCCAACCTTGGAGCTTTTTCCATATCCGATCTTTCATATATGCAAAAATGATCTTCTTAAAACGCCCCATCATAGTTGGGACCCCTAAGTATTTTGGATGTCCATCAACATGTCTCATAGCTAAAAATTCCGTCAACTCTTCTGCCCAGCACTAACACTTTGATAAAAGAAATATATGAGTTTTCAATATTAATTTTTTGACCAGATGCAGCTTTATATTTGTTGAGAATATCAACTATAGCTTTGCATTCCTGTCGGGTAGCTCTAGCAAAAAGAAAACTATCATCAGCAAACAACAGTTTGTGCGCTGGCGCGGCATACGTGGAAGCCCACGTGTCAGGACACGTGCGCTCAGCGGAAAGCTTGTTTTTGACACGTTTTGACAGTTTTTGATAAAAACGCGTTCTAAAAGATTTTCCTTTATCTCTTAACTACGGATATCTGATTTTACGGGATAAAATTTGATTTTAACTTATAAAAAATATCTTCTGAAAATATTTATTTATTAAAATAAATCAATTAATTATAAATTAATTGGGCTTTTTAAAGAGTTGGGCTCAAAATACAATTAATTATCATGAATAATTAATTGGGCTTTAAAATTGGACTTTAACACTTTTCGAAATGGTTTTGAATGGCTTTTCAGACTGCTCTGCCCTTGGGTCGGACCAATTAAGACCATGGTATGTTTCATCATTGGATCCTTAAATGGGGAGACACGATTATGTGTCTACAGAAGCCCCTACTTTGACTGAGGTTCAGGAAACCGAAAGTCACAGTATACGGTGTCGGGACGGAGAACGATTCTAAATGCTCTGCAGTTTAGAACTGATCTATATACGTCGGTCTCTGCAAAACAAAGTTAGTATGCAGGACAATAACTACAAGCAATCTGATTACCTGCAGAAGAAGATGTTAGCAGATAGGTGCAAACAACTCAGATAAGCACATAATGATGCAATAATACAAACTTAGACTCTCTAAGGATGCATGAGATGCTATGCAAGGATTAAGGTTATGCAAAGCTAAGGGATGGCACGTCATGCAAGGTTAGGGTTATTCAGGACTAGAATGTATGAAATGCAATGCAAGGTCAGGGTTTTGCAAAGCTGCAATGCAAGGTCAGGACTTTGCAGGGCTAGAAGATGTGGATATGTAGAATGATAGAATGATCAGGATTGAATAGAATGATTTTCGAAAATCGTTTTTGATAAATGATCGGGGTCTGGAAATGAGATCCGATGATTACAACTCTTCGGGAGTTTGATTTGGAGGCACCACCATACAAGGAAGCCCCCACTTTAGGTGAGCTTGCATTGAATTTGTCATGTACTTGATCTGATATTGTAATGTAGTTGATCTATCTTGAACGTCGAAAGTTGTCACTGGGGGGATTCTTCATTGGGAAGTTGATTAATTAAAGTCAAATATCGCCTGAAACCACGGAATTGTCGGAGAGTCCTTTAGGGAAAAAGAGAGCTTGGAATTGAAAATAAAAAAGGTTTAATTTATGACTCAAATAAATGTAGGTGGAAAAAGGATTTAACGAGGCTAGATTCAGACTCTAGTCTATGTCGGGATCTAGATAGAATATGCTCCTAAATTCTAGAAAGTTAAATCATTAGACCATGACTAATTTCATCGTATTGAAGCGGTCGGACCTCGATATGAGGATTCCTACGCATCCTTGCAGAATCAGACCATTCGTAGTTTTAGATCAGATTTTTTTTTTGTGCCCTAACTTTTTCCTAGGCCGCCCTTTCGAATTTTAAACCTAGCGGGCTTGGACATACTCTGAAAAAGGAGTTAGGGTTGATGAAAGGTTGAAAGGTTTAAGGCTTGAGGAATGTTGAATTGGTTAGGCTAATGTATAAGGACCATGGATTTGGATTATATGGATTAAAGGTTTGATGAATCGAAGGGATTTGAATGAGGGGTAGAACTTGTGTGCAAGCCCCCTAGCTTGACTTTTTATTTCTTTGCCTTTTGCTTTTTCATTTTGTCTTGTGCGTTTTCTTTTGCTTTTTTCATTTTTTTCGCACTTTGAATTTTTTTCACTATGTTATTTTGCCTTGCAATTTTTTTTATGCTATGAGGCTTGCACACAAGTTATTGGTTTAGGGTATTGGAAGGCTTGAAGGCTATTTATGGAGCTTTGATGTTGAAAGGATATTTGGCTAATGGAGATGATGGTTTAAAGGATTTTTGTTTTTCCTTGGTTGTATGTGGATGGCTTATGAATGGTAATGGAAGGGAGAGGGGAATAACTCCTGATCCAAAATATGTCCATTTTTTATTTTTCTTTATTGTTTTTTTTCCAGATCTTTTTTATTATTATTGTTAGTCAAGTTCATTAGGTGATTTAAGTTTCATCATTAAATTAGAAGCATAAATAAAATGATTGAAGGCCAATGAAAACGAAAATGCAATTCTTTTATTAATTAGAAATAAATAGAACAATGCTTATTAAAAATAAAATCCTAAATGACATAGACTCGACAGGAAGGGAAATGAAGGAGCTAGGGGAGGGACTTTCTGACTCAACCTAGAAAACTAGCGTTAAATGACTATGCCCAGGTGTTATTTAGGCACTTCCCAAGGGGTTGCCGCTATTGGTGACTTTTGCTGCATGCGGAATTGGCAATCTTCCGTCTTCAACCATATCCTATAGAGTATTCTTTAAGATCCAACATTGTGATGTCATATGCCCCTTTCCTTGGTGGTACTTGCAGTAAGCATTAGGATCCCACCTCTTGGATCTATTCTCGGGAGCAGGGTCTGGAGTAGGGCCAATAGGCTGAAGTGCTCCCTTTGCATGAAGTCTAGTGAAGGCTTTAGGGACATGCCTAAAGGTGTGAATGTTCTTTGAGGCTTTTGATAACCTCTATTTTCAGTAGCTGTGGCATTGACCTCATTGCTTTTGGAACTAGAAGGGTTTTTGTTACTCTTCTTGAAAGAGTTGTTTACCCTTGTTCTTGTTCGCTTGTACCTCCTCCTCAATCAGCAGGCCTACCTTATAGAGCTTCGTGAATGACTCTATGGGTTGGAATTTATTATGATCCCCATACTTAGGCTGCAGGTTACGGATCACCAGACATACTTGATCCTCTTGAGATGGCCTGTTAATCATTTGTGCAGCTTTATCCCTCCATCTGTTAAGGAAGGTGACGAAGTCTTCGTTGGAGTTTTGTTTGGTTAACTCCAACTCACGAACACTAGTAGAATAATTGCTTATTGCTGCGGTCATTAAGTGGCCTATTGCGGCGGTTTTCGCCGCGCAGCAATAAAGGGCGCAGCAATAGGTAATTACCTATTGCTATCGTTTTTAACCGCAGCAATAGGGCAACCTATTGTTGCGGCTCTTATCCAAGACCGCAGCAATAGGTAGTGTTAATAATAAAAAAAATAATTAAAAAGCAACATATTGCTGCTGTTGTTGGTAAAAATAGCAGCAATATGTGAGTCTATTGATGCTGTTTTTTACCAAACAACAGCAGCAATAGATTTTTTTTTTGAAAAAAAAATTCATACATTTCTAATTGAAAGAAAATTCCAGTTTTCCATCAGATAAAGATATAGAAAGAAAATAAGACACTACATCATATTAATTCTTTAGATATACTTATACCCAAAAAAATCCAACAAAAATATAGATACAAAAGAAAAATATAAAAAACTAAAAATTAGAAACCCTAATATCATATTAACTCTAAAAATATAAAATTGAAGAAAATCGAAAACAAAATACATCAATAGCCGACAATAGTAAGAAAACTAGAAAATCAGAAATTAGTAAGAACAGATCTAAAGGCAAAAAACAGAAAAAAAAAACTAAGAACAGATCTAAAGCCGAAGAACAGCCGAAGGAGGCTTCGAACCGCTACAGCCGGAATCATCGACGAACCGCTACAGCCGGCGGTTTTGAGTGAAGAGCAGATTCGAGGAAACGCAGATTCGAGGAGTGAGTGTGAGACTCAGCCGGCGGTTTTGAGTGGAGAGCAGGGGGTTTGCGTCGCGGTGGAGCTGCAGGAGTGCAGCGCGGTGGTGGGTGGCGACGTTCATCTAACTTCGACTCCGGCGCTGGGTAGCAGACACGAGGCAAGGAGACAGAACGAGAGAGAAATGGCGAGGTGGTGGTTGAAGGCGAACGAAATGGTGGAGTCGAGCGGTGGTTGAAGGCAAACGAAACGATGTTGTGGAGATGTGGTCGACGGCGTGCAGAAATGGTGGGAGAAGATGAGAGAGAAGGTACATAGAAGAGGGAGAAGGTACAAAGAAGAGATGACACGAGAAGAGAGAGGCAAAATTTTTTGGGAGAGATAATATGAGGTAAACGGCGCACAACTACAGTTAAGAACCAAAAACCCTAATAAACCTATTGGCTATTGCTGCGGTTTATGAAAGAAACCGTAGCAATAGTTTAAAATTTTATTAAAAAAATAATATTTTAAGCTATTGCTGCGATTTTGAGTGGAAACCGCAGCAATATCTCTGGTCAAACCAGTCAAATATTTTTGAAAAATTCCCGTTGACATCTATTGCTGCGGTTTCTGCCTAGAACCTCAGCAATATGTTGATTTTCGATTTCTCCTTTTCTTTTGACGTGGTTTATTGCTGCGTATGGGTAAAACCGCAGCAATTCAGCCGCAGCAATAAGCAATTATTCTACTAGTGGAAGGCCAATGGGAAGCTGAGTATTGTATATGTATTGTTTATGGAACTCTTCTCTGATGTAGACCTAGTCATTCAACTTGGCCTTATTCAGTGACCTGAACCACTTGGATGGATGTGCATCCAAGGTCAAGGGAAAGACATAAGCAAACAGGTCCTTGCTCATGCCCTTGAGAGCCATAGAGATGGAAAATGCTCTCAAGTGATCATCTGGGTCTTCGAGCCCCTTGAATTTTGGGAGCTCACCCAATGTTACCTTTTTAGGGAGCTTTTCCCTCAGTTCAGGATCAATGATGTCATGGCCATAAGCCTGACTCTCGAGTGCAGGAATTGACTGGATCAATTGCTCGAGTTTTTCAAACCTCAATTCCGTGTTGGACTTGCTTGTTGGTGGAGTGTCGCCTTGCTCGTCTTCTTCAGTTAGCTTCTCCTTTAGTGCCTTAATCTCTTTGTCTTATTCCTCAAGACGAGAGTTCATCAGTGTGAGTTGAGCCATAACGGCACTGAGCTGTTCATTAGTGTCTCCCATTTCAGATGATGATTTAGAAGAGTCGGAGGATTCGTCTGAAAATGTGAGGATGCGCTTGACGAATCTGGGAGTAGGTCGACCTTGTTGCCTCTCTATTGGGCGTTCCCAAGTTATAATCTCACGACCTGTCCTGAACAGAAATCGAATGGACCTCGTAAATTTTAAGAAATAATGTTTTCGAAATGAGAAATGGCGATGAGAAATGGAAATAGGAGATGAGAAATGAGAAGTGGCAATGGAAATGGGGACTGAAAATGGAAAATGAAAATGATAAATGATTTTGAAATGGAAATGGAAATGGTTATAGGTTTTGGATTAGTATGGACTTGACCATGATGGAGACATGGGCCTAACTATATGCAAATGCAAACATGGACTGGACTATGCAAGTAGACTAGACTCCACGATTAGGGTTAGGGGAGACTAGACTTTGAACTTATGGGTGAGCAAGTAGGCTAGACTTTTAGGAAGGCTGGACAATAAGGGATACTAGATTCTTAACTTAAGGCAAGCAGGCTAGGCAACTAGACTTTGAACTTACGAGTGAGCAAGCAGGCTAGACAACTAGACTTCGAAACTTACACTAAACTAAGCAGGCTAGACTCAAAAATTGCCTATGGACTTAGGGAATGCTAGACCTTGAACTTACGGGTGAGCAAGTAGGCTAGACACAAAATTTGCCTATGGACTTAAGGAATGCTAGACCTTGAACTTACGGGTGAGCAAGCAGGCTAGACCCAATATTTGCCTATAGACTTAAGGAATGTTATACCTTGAATTTACGGGTGAGCAAGCAGGATAGACACAAGAATTGCCTATAGACTTAAGGAATGCTATACCTTGAACTTACGGTGAGCAAGCAGGCTAAACACAAGAATTGCCTATAGACTTAAGGAATGCTAGACCTTGAGCTTACGGGTGAGCAAGCAGGCTAGACTTTAAGGGATGAACTTTTATAGTCCTAAGACTCGATTTTTATCGTCCGAAGACTGACTAGGGCTTACATGGAGATGCAAACTAGACCTAGGATATGAATTGACATATAGGTTTGACTTGGACTGAGAGATGCACATGGGCTTACATTGGAGATGGACTAGGATTGGACTTGAAATGGAATAGACTGGGATTAGACTTGGACTGGGCTTGACATAGACTAGGGTTCACATAGAGATGCAAATGGGCCTACCTTGACGTGAACTAGACTTATATGGGCCTAAGATCGACTCTAATGCTATTGAATGTATGGACTCAAATTAGACGGGCCTAGGATGAATGCAAAATGGACCCTAATGCATATTGACCTAAAAAATGAATGCAAATGGATTGGATTGATTGGATTGAATTGAATGAAGGTGTATGGACTGGGCTTAGAATTGTTTGAAATTCATTTTCGAAAGGAACCCATTGTTTTTTATCTTTTATTAGGAAAAGATGATGAAGCTTTTTGGAAGGACAAAGCGTAAACCTCTAGGGGGTGACCTCACACATAGAACATGTGCTAATGAGGCAAGGTAGATTGTCCTTATGGTGGCTGAACAGTAGCCATGCATATGCAAAACTGTATATTACTCAAAGGCATAAAAATAAGAATGAATTGTATATTTCAAGTTTCACCCACTCATTGAAAAAATTAATTTTTTAAAATCCTCCCAGTGGAGTCGCCAAATTGTAGGCGTATTTTTATTTCGCCTACGCGGTGTGAGCGCGTATTAGATTTGACTACCCCACAGCAAAGGTTTTATTGAAAATTGTTTTGAAAGAAGTCACCAACAATTCTTTTTAGGAAGAATCATAAACCTAATTGGATATGGGAAAATCGTAGGGACAAATTATCCAATGTAGATTTTCCCGTCTTGACTCCATAGATGGTCAAGATGAACCAAAGATTGAGTTCGGGGGTGAGGGTACGATATAGTCATAATGAACCACATTCGCCCAAAGTTGGCCTCTACTAAACATCGATTCATTGCGGATTTTATGCCAAAGAATAATCAAATAACGTTTTAAAGCACCCTAAAAGTATTTAGTCTAAATTGGTTCAGGAAACACATAAAAAGACTAATTTTTAGTGACATGTTATTAGGCAATCAATATTACAGGGAACCTAATAGGTTGTCCAAATTAATCTGATTAATATTAGAACAGTTCTTTAGGTCTTTGGTTAGCAAAAATAACATGTGGGTGATAAAAGCAATAAAGCATGACAATCATATAATAAGAACAAAGTGATCAGGCAAGCATACAATATACAAAGGCATGAATAAATATAATATGAACATAAAATAAAGTACAGAAAAGAGGTTAGAATATATAGTAGAGCGATTTTACATTAAAGATCTACATCAATAAAGAAAACCGTTAGTCCCTTCAATATAAAAATAATTTATTTAAGGACCCTCAGGATTATACCGTGGCTTAGGTCTGCGAGATTGACAAACTTCGGGACGAGCAATTGTGAAACCTGAAAATCGGAATGTTTGAAAGTATGTAGATTCAATGTGTTTGTATTTGAAAGGTGTGAATTTTGTAGGGAGGTTTCGTAGTTCGTAAAAAGGTATTCGTAAAGTATTCGTAGAGTGTTATGTGAAAAAATCCGTCCTTAAATCTGTACGGAAATCAGGCCTGTTTATAGGGAAAACGACACTGCGCCTGGGCAGCTGACGTGGCAAGCGCATGACGCGGCATGACCAGTAAAAAGCGGACACGTGGTACGCGTTTTGGAAAAGATAAGAAAGAAACACCGCGTCTCACGTAGAGAACTGTGCTTGACTCAAGACTCTACAATCTACATGAAACAGAAGTCTACGTGGCAGTTCTGGTGCGCTTGGCACAGGCTGTGCGCTAGGCGCGACATACATGGAAGCCCACGTGTCAGGACACGTGCGCTCGGCGCAGGGAGCTGCTCTCAGCGCAGATCTTGTTTTTGACAAGTTTTGACCGTTTTTGATAAAAACGAGTTCTAAAAGATTTTCTTTTATCTGTTAACTACGGATATATGATTTTACGGGATAAAATCTAATTTTAACTTATAAAAAAATATCTTTTGAAAATATTTACTTATTGAAATAAAGTAATTATCAATTATTAGGCTTTTCAAAGAATTGGGCTCAAAATACAATTAATTATCATGAATAATTAATTGAGCTTTAAAATTGGACTTTAACACTTTTCGAAATGGTTTTGAATGGCTTTTCAGACTACTCTGCCCTTGGGTCGGACCAATTAAGACCACGGTATGTTTCGTCATTGGATCCTTAAATAGGGAGACACGATTATGTGTCTACACTTGTAAACACAATTGACTTCGTACAAGAGAGAAAAGTTTTTGCTTCCTCAGCCATCTTCAACCGACCCTTTCTAGGAGAAGCCTTCAACCACGACCCCATTGCTTCTCCTAGCTTCTTTCTTCATCCGCCACAAAGGGGCAATCCCTCTCCATATGCCCTAATCTACCGCAACAATAACACAACGTGGGAAAATATTCGTACTTTATCTCAATGAAAACCACTTTCCCTCTAGAATTCCGTATTTTTTGGACACGGCGCAGGCGTTTTGTGACATCCAACAATAACTTGACCATAGCAGACTTATCCCACACAACACCATTAGTTTCCACATCAAGAATATCACCAATATTACCTCCAATCATCTCAATATGACTCCTATTTCTACTGTCCAAGGGACAGTTATATAACCTCACCCAAAACGGGAAGTGTGTCAACACAATATCAGAAGGCTGGGCACCTCCTTCAATGTCGCTCATCATGACAAGGTTTTGATCGAAGGTCCATGGTCTACCCTCAAGGATTTTTTCCCTATCTCGCTTCGTCGCAAACGGAACAACGATAAGGCTGTTCTCAATAGTTCGAAATAGAGCATTTTTTAAGATCGACCAAATCTGGTTCATTGTTCTTCGAAACGCCTCAAAGTTATTCGGTCTTTCCGATCATGACTTTCCCTACTATCGCCAAGTCTAGGGATGAATCATAATTTTCCTCCGCCACACCATCAAACAACACAACTTCATCCTCATCTGCAGTTATACGAAAATTCGAGTATTTTTGTGTAATTTCATCCATCATTAATGCTGAACCCAATCCCCAAAAAGGAACCGGACTCGCTACTCGAGACAAAAAACCCTAGAAGGAGACTTTTCACTCAAACCCTAAGCAGCGCTAGAGAGAGACTATTTGAAAGTCCCATGGTTCTTATTTAAGCTTACAACATTTTGTGTATAGAGATCTCTTATGATAGTATCTTTTTTTTTTTTTTTTTGATAATTTGTCAGACCATTTCATTCGGGAGCATAAGCCCAAAAAGGGATCTAATAGTACATCTTGCAATACACAAAACGAATCCCAAACTGCCATAACAGATGGATGATAGCAAGCTAGACAATATAAAACAACATATAAAACCGCAGTAAGAAAACAAAATGGATTACACCCATGCTAGAAATTCATCATTTCTATCCAAACCTTGCTTGGCTAAAGAATCAGCAACAAAGTTGGCATTCCTCCCCTTGTGAGAAATCTTCAACCCCCTTCAATGTCAAACTTCTTATGAAGTTAACAATAAAATTTAGTTTTCAAGGACCTCCCGAAGATTCATTGCACCATTTAACAACATTTGTCGAGTCTGATACAACACAAAACATCAAGTTTGCAATATGATCACGGGTCAAATGGATTTTGATTGCATGGTGAATTCCAAGGATTTCCGCACAATTTATATCCATTGTGGGGATAGGAGTCGAGAAGAAACAAATGAATTTTCTAGAATGGTCACGAAGAATGCCTCCTATGGCATATTTTGATCGAAGAGGATGCAGTGATGCATCTACATTCCATTTTAGAAGACCTAGAAGGGAAGAGGACCATTTGGCTGAACTCAAGCCCAAAGAGATGCGCCGAAGCACGCCATGATTCGGAAGCCATTGAAGACAGTGAGGATTCCGGATAATATCCTCAGAGCTATATGGAAAAGGGTCACCCTAACCCTTGATCCACCAACTTAATCTCAATAGAACAAGGTCTTGAAGATGAGACATAGGGCTAAAAATATTCCCGAAAATTTGCGTATTCCTTTCTTTCTTAACGGTCCATGAGATGATGAAAAAACTCACGGCCTAAACCTTCTTGAAGAAGACCCCCTAATCTACCGCAACAATAACACAGCGTGGGCAAATGGTCGTACTTTATCTCAATGACCACCACTTTCCCTCTAGAATTCCGTATTTTTTTGGACACGTCGCAAGGGTTTCGTGACATCCAGCAATAACTTTACCCTAGCAGACTTATCCCACACAACACCATCAGTTTCCACGTCCATTACCATCACCAATATTACGTCCAATCATCTCAATATGACTCCTAATCCTACATTCCAAGGGACCGTTATATAACCTCACCCAAAACGGGCAGTGTGTCAACACAATATTAAAAACATGGGCACCTCCTTCAATGTCGCTCATCATGACAAGGTTTTGATCGAAGGTCCATGGTCTACTATCAAGGAATTTTTCCCTATCTCGCTTCGTCGCAAACTGAACAACGAAAGGCCTGTTCTGAATAGGTCGAAAAAGAGTGTTTTTTTGACATCGACCAAATCTGGTTCATTGTTCTTCGAAACGCCTCAAAGTTATACGGTCTTTCTGATCATGACGATCCCCACTTTCGCCAAGTCTAGGGATGAATCATAATTTTCCTCCGCCACACCATCGAACAACACAACTTCATCCTCATCTGCTGTTATACGAAAATTCGCGTATTTTTGTGCAATTTCATCCATCATTAATGCTGAACCCAATCCCCAAAAAGGAACCGGACTCGCTACTCGAGACAAAAAACCCTAGAAGGAGACTTTTCACTCAAACCCTAAGCAGCGCTAGAGAGAGACTATTTGAAAGTCCCATGGTTCTTATTTAAGCTTACAACATTTTGTGTATAGAGATCTGTTATGATAGTATCTTTTTTTTTTTTTTGATAATTTGTCAGACCATTTCATTCGGGGGCATATGTAACACCTCAAAATTTCACTCCGAATTTTTCGCGTTTATTTCATAGTGTTTAATTAACTCCGTTACCTTTTCACTGTTTTAATCAATAAAATTATCATCTTGATTTGAAAATTCGTAAAAATTATATTTTTATTTCATAAACATGTTGGATTTATTTTCATAAGGTTTAAATAATTTTTGTGAAATTTATTTTTAATATTCAGATTTTATTTGAATTTAAAATCGATTTTGGAGAAAAAATTAGGAAATCGGTAAAAATAATTTTAATTAATTAATTTATAAATTTTAAAACTCATTTTAAATTTATTAAAATCAGTTTGTCATAGTTTTAACTCATTTTTGGATTTTCTAAGGCATTTATAAGCTTATTTGACTATTTGACTAACTTTAAGGTTTTAATCTTTAAAATTATTAAACTTGGTCCAAAAGTCTTGAAATTTTTATGGGAAGTAAATTCTGATGTTGGAGGAAGTTTCCAAGCATTTTCATCCCATTGCCAACCCAATTACTCCATCCTCCAACTACATTGACTTCTTGACATTTTTTTTTCTTATTTACTTAAAGTTTTGGAGCAAATAATTTTTACCCAAGCTATTTTCATTCTAAAACTGAAGAGTAAGCTTCTCCCTTACTTTCTATGTCATTTTCGTACTCCATAAAAATTTGAGCAATTTTTGAGCTTTAGAAAATTATTTATAGCATTTTCAAGTTGTTTTTAATTAAATTCCTAATTTCTTCTATTAATTTCTACTCTAAATTCTAACACTTATTTTCTTCCTTGAATATTTTTAGAAGGTGATACATTTAGTTTAGAGCTTGTGGAAGAGGAAGGATCTTAGCTCGTGTTCTCTTATTATCTCCATTCTATTTTCCACTGAAATTAAGGTAACTAGCTTTAATCCTAGTTTAATTTTGATTAATAAGTTAATTATAGTTAATTAATATGTATTATAGTAGAAATAGTTATAATAATAATTGACATGGATTATGTGAATTTACGTGAATTATATATGAATTTTCGGATTTATGTGAATTTAATTGTTAATTATGATTTTCGATTTACATATGTGTATTTAAGTGTATAATATATATTTACTAATTTTATATGTATAAATCTTGATAAAATTATATATTTAGTATGTTTATGAACTCATACATGTTATTAACTTGTTGGTGTGATTTAATTTGAATTTTGGAAACTTATTTTGTTAATTGTGTAATTATATCCGATAGTATTTTAGTGTTTTAGAATATGTTTAAATTTCGAAATTTATTTTTATACTCACGAAAATTATTTAAGATATTTCATTTTATATTTAAATCCTCATTTTATGGTCGTGATTAACCTACTTGAATTATTGTATGAATTTGTCAAATTATTATTTATTTGATTAGTAAATTGTTTAATTCAAAAATCTATTAATTTAAAATTTATCTTTTTGAACCAAAATGAACTTGTTAAAAGTTTATTAATATTAAGGTATTTCGTGATTAATATCACTAATATTAATTTTGGATTATTATTAATTTATTTTAGTGATTTAAATTCAAAATTATTGTATAATGAAAACCTAATTACCGAAACTAGTTATGTATTTTTAGAATAATTACAACAACTTTTAACTAAATTTTGATTAATGTTAGTTAATTTATTTAGTTTGTCTTACTAAAAAGAATTTAATTAAACTTGTTGTTTTTAGATTTAATTATTATTACGTGTAATTTGAGAATTTATAAATAAATTACAATGAGTTTAATTATGACTTTTGTATCCCCGTATCCCTTTTACAAATGAATATTTTCAAACCAAATATTGATTAAGTTGATATTAAGTTGGATTGGGTGATTCCATCAACTTTTATGTTAATTTGACAAGTTTGTGTATTTTGGATTAAATTATTGATTAAGTTGATATTAAGTTGGATTGGGTGATTCCATCAACTTTTATGTCAATTTGACAAGTTGTGTATTTTTGTTTAAAATATTGTTTAAGTTGATATTAAGTTGAATTGGGTGATTCCAACAACTTTTAAGTTAATTTGACAAGTTTGTGTATTTTGGATTAAAATATTGTTTATGTTGATATTAAGTTGAATTGGGTGATTCCATCAACTTGTATGTCAATTTGACAAGTGTATGTATTTTTTATTAAAATATTATTCGAGTTGATATTAAGTTGAATTGGGTGATTCCATCAATTTTTATGTCGATTTGACAAGTTTTTGTAATGATTATAAACCTTTAATTTTTTTATACTAAATAAAATGATTTGAGATTGTTCTAAAGATGTTGTTAAAAATCTCATGTTACTACTACTTTAATTATGTTATGATCTTAATTTTGAATTAGTTTTACCTTGTACTGTGATGGGTACAAAGTGCTCTTGAGATGATTTTTACTTTGTAATGTGTTGGGTACAAAGTGTTGTATTGAGATGATTTTTACTTTGCACTGAGCTGGGTGCAAAGAGATGTTTTGAGATGATGTTTACTATTGTACTTGAGTTGGGTACATAGAGATATTTTTGAAATGATATTTTATTGAGTCATTACCTTTGTACCGAGCCGGGTACATTGGTTTGTTTTGTTGAGGAAGAGAATCCTATGGGCCGAGCCGGGTCCCTTGGTATGAACCGTCACTCTTGTCTGAGCTGGGTACATAGAGTTAACTTACGTACTGAGCCGGGTACGTAAGTCCGCTTTGATATTAGTCGTCGTCCAGTGTTAGGTTGTACTTGAGCCGGGTACGGCGCACCGAGCCGGGTGCGTTGAAACTAACACTTGGGAGTTATGGCCATTTCTTAGACATAGGATATCGTATGCTGAGCTGGGTGTGCGTGTCCTAATACTTCTATCATGTAGGAACCGTGGGTGATTGTATGGTCGAGCCGGGTGTACATCTATCCACTTGCGTTCGCTTCTCCCCTCGATGCCGATTGTTGTGATGTTGTGTTTGAATGATTATTTGGGAGAGGTATTTGGATTTGGAAATTGAGTCTATTTTGATATAAATGCTTATTTTGAGCATATTATTATTTTTACGAAGAATTATGATTATTGGCGATGTTGTGGATGTTTATGATACTTTGTGGTTACTATAATCGATGTTGATTACCGTAATTAGCTTATTTGATCTTGTTTAACCTGGGAGGACTGCTAGTTGCTCCCCACTGACTGTGGACTCCTATATATATATATTTTGCAGGTGAAGAAAGCTAATGATTCGGGTGGTTAACGGGCTAGAGTGAGATATAGGAATTATAATCTTTTGTTATCATGCTCTACTTTATGACATTCGAAATTTCGTCATTTTGATAACTCCGAGTTGTAAGAGGTTTATAACCTCACTTTGGATGATATTTGGAGA
The DNA here is from genome assembly GCA_947646795.1 of Beta lomatogona. Taxonomy (NCBI): domain Eukaryota; kingdom Viridiplantae; phylum Streptophyta; class Magnoliopsida; order Caryophyllales; family Amaranthaceae; genus Beta; species Beta lomatogona. The sequence goes on along the minus strand of CANSNZ010000239.1, from coordinate 1,095,160 downwards.
ATTTACCTTTAGTTATGATAATCAGACGACCTTTTATTATGGTTAGAAAGTAATACTCCGATAGACAATATTTCCGCTACTGTCTAATGTTCATTAAATTAAGCATATTTTAGAAATTATCATTTAAATTATCGGAGATGTTACAGTTGGTATCAGAGCAAAACGTTCCAAAAACTCTCTCTAGAGTTGCTACAAGTTCCCCGTGAAATTTGTAGTTTTGAAACCTAGGTTTTTGCTTAGCTTAGGCTTCAAGACGAGTGCTTTAGAGTGAGTTACATGGGTAGGAAGAAAGCCAATATGGCCTTGGGAAATATTTTCTCTCAAATTTATATGACTTATGTGCTATGTGTTTATTTGTGTGCTAAATATGTGTTTGGTGGTAATTATTTAACAACCCACCAAGGGTTCATTTGTCATTTTGCAGGATGACGTCCAGGTTTGACAATGAGACGGCTCGTAAGCAAGCTCGAAAAGAAGCTGCCAGGATCCGTCGTCGTGCCTTAGAAAATGCACTTATCTCGTTGGCAAGCTCGAGTGGCACCCATCGTACTTCTACGTCAGCAAACAGTCAAGCAGTGTTCGACAGGTTTGACCGTCATCGTCCACCTCATTATGATGGGATTGCGAACCGGTTGCTTTAGAGAACCGGCTAAGGGAGATCGAGAAGTTGTTCGATGCAACAAAGATGTCCAGAGACCGAGAAGGTGCCTATAGGTACCTATTACCTTAAGCAAGAGGCGGATAATTGGTGGAGCACTGCTAAAGCTGCAACGCAAGCCTTGCCTGGGTTTGGGTGGGAACTCTTCAAGGAGAAACTCAAGGAGAGGTTCTATCCAGATGAACTTAAATGGCAAAAGCAGGAGGAATTTCTGGGGTTATCTCAAGGTTCGATGTCGGTGCAGGAATATACCGACAAGTTCACAGAATTATCTAGATTTGCCCCACATATAGTGCCCAATGAAGCTGAACGTCTCAAGCGTTATGTGAAAAAGATGAACCCACGTTTGAAGACCATTGTTTTGGGATCTTCTGTATCCACATTTCAGGAGGCTTATGAGAAAGCCTTGAGTATTTATGCTTCCATCAAAGAAGAAGAAGAAGCCGCAAAGGCCCAAGCCGCAAAAAGGCCTAATGTATTCACATTCCGAATGCTACTAAGAAACCGAAGTTTGAAATCAAGACTTCTGGTAACAAGGATGGATACTATCAAGGATCATACCCCTCTCGTCAGGCTCGACCTTCTCTTTGTCCGAGGTGCAACAAGCCCTGGCACCCGGGTAAGACATGTGAGGGAAACCCGATCGTATGTTTTCACTGTAAGGAACCTGGGCACAAATCTTTTCAGTGTCCTAAAAAAGGCCGAAAACAATGTTGCTGGAAAAGTCGTAGCACCGCCTGCTCAAATTTCGAACCGTATCTACGTTATGACGCGCAAGGAAGCGGAGACTCATCCCGATGTCATAACTGGTACTTTCCTCGTAAACTCGTTCCCGCTTATGTTCTATTTGATTCCGTGCAATTGTTTCTTTTGTATCTGCCGATTTTGTAAAGAGGGCAAACTTGACTTACGCTGTCCCCGTGAGGTCCCAAATATCTCTTCCCACTGGAGAAATATATCCTTGCAATCTTGAGTATAAGGATGTCTCTATATCCATTATGGGATCCGAGCTTCAGCGGACTTGAAGCAATTTGACCTTAAAGAATTTGACGTAATTCTGGGAATAGATTGGTTAAGTAAATACCGAGCAAGCATTCATTGTCGAGATCAAAAGGTGACGCTTAAGGGCCCGAATGGAAACCGAATCTCATATAGTGGAATTAATGTAAAGACGGGTATCAAATGGGTATCTGCTCTAAAGTTTAAGAAAATGTGTCATAGGGGTGAACAAGTGTACCTATGCATGGTAAAAGACCTCTCTCTTGAGGAACAACTTGAGAACATCCCAATTGTCCGTGAGTATCCGGACATCTTTCCCGAAGAATTACCTGGTATACCCCCTGAGAGAGATGTTGAGTTCGGCATTGATCTAATACCGGGTACTGCTCCTTTATCCAAGGCACCATATAGAATGGCACCAGCTGAGCTGCAAGAGCTGAAGAAGCAGCTACAAGAGTTGATTGATAAGGGTTTTATAAGGCCGAGTGTCTCGCCATGGGGTGCTCCCCGTCCCGTTCGTTAAAAAGAAAGATGGGAGTATGCGCCCGTGTATAGATTACAGGGAGCTTAATAAAGTGACCGCCAAAGAACAAATATCCGCTTCCTCGGATAGAAGATTTGTTCGATCAACTAAAGGGTGCTGGAGTCTTTTCAAAGATTGACCTGAGATCAGGTTACCATCAGATTCCAGTAAGGAAAGAAGACATCCCCAAAACTGCGTTCCGTACTAGATATGGGCATTATGAATTTGAAGTTATGCCATTTGGTTTAACGAATGCCCCCGCCGTGTTTATGGAACAAATGAATCGTTCATTTCATGAACTCTTGGATACATGTGTAGTTGTCTTCATAGATGACATTTTGGTGTATTCGAGGGACGAGAAAGAGCATGAGAAACATCTTAGGATGGTATTGGATGTATTGAGGAAGCAAAAGTGGTATGCAAAGTTGTCCAAATGTGAGTTTTGGTTAAAGGAGGTATCATTTTTGGGCCATGTAATCACGAAGGAAGGGGTAAAAGTGGATCCATCAAAGATCAAGGCTGTCGTCGAATGGGAGAGTCCGAAGAATGTGTCTGAAGTAAGGAGCTTTCTAGGTCTCGCTGGTTATTATCGGCGCTTTGTTAAGGATTTTTCAAAGATTGTACGACCGTTGACCAAGCCGCTACGTAAAAGACCGTAAATATCAAGTGGACGTAAGATTGTGAAGGAGCCTTTCAAGAGCTAAAGAAGAGGCTTACTACCGCTCCAATTCTCACCTTACCTACGAAGGGGTGGAATTCGAAGTGTATAGTGACGCATCAAAGAATGGTCTAGGTTGTGTGCTTATGCAAAGAAGGCAAAGTCATAGCATATGCTTCGAGACAACTGAAAATTCATGAAAGAAACTACCCAACTCATGACCTCGAGTTAGCTGCGATCGTGTTTGCTCTGAAAATCTGGAGACATTACTTATACGGGGTTCCTTGCAAGATTTTCACTGATCATAAGAGCTTAAAATACATCTTCACGCAACGCGACCTGAACATGAGGCAAAGAAGATGGTTAGAACTTATCAAGGACTACGACTTAAAGTTGGATTATCATGAGGGTAAGGCTAATGTGGTGGCTGATGCTCTGAGTCGTAAGGTCAAACACTCGCTTAATGCAGCCATGATCTTACCCAAGGACTTATGTGAAGAGTTTAGAAAATTGGAGATTGAGGTGGTCCCACATGGAGAAGTCTTTGCATTGTTGGGAGCCATGAGTGTTGAGCCTGAGTTGTATCAAGAATTGAGGAGTCGACAAAGAAATGATCCAAAGTTAGAGAAAATCCGAGAAGCAAGGGAGCAAGGTCTAGCTAAAGGTTTTGAAGTATGCGCGGATGGAAGTTTGAAGTTCATGGGTCGATGGTGTGTTCCTAATTTTAAAGACCTTAAGAGAAAGATTTTGGAAGAAGCTCATAACACCCCCTACTCCGTCCATCCGGGTGGTGATAAGCTTTATAAAGATCTTAAGGTGAACTTCTGGTGGCCGAATATGAAAAAGGAAATAGCCGAGTTTGTTGCAAGGTGTTTAACATGCCAGAAGGTGAAGATAGAACACCAGAGGCCAGGTGGTTTGCTGCAACCCTTGCCTATTCCAGCCTGGAAATGGGATTCCATCTCCATGGATTTTGTGATGGGTCTTCCGAGGACTTCTGGAGGAAAGAATGCCGTGTGGGTGATAGTTGACCGTTTAACGAAAGTGGCTCATTTTATTGCCATGAAGGATACGTGGTCAATGGAGGAATTGGCTGAAGCGTACTCTAGGGAGATAATTCGCCTTCATGGGGTTCCGAAAGATATAGTGTCAGATCGTGATCCTAGATTCCTTTCCCGCTTTTGGACAGAACTACAAGCTGCATTTGGAACGAAATTGAAGTTGAGTACTGCATTTCATGCTGCCACAGATGGGCAAACCGAGAGAACCATCCAGACTCTTGAGGATATGCTCCGAGCGTGTGCTTTAGAATTCCATCGACCTTGGGTGAAATCTTTGAGCTTAGTGGAGTTTTCATACAATAATAGCTATCATGCTAGTATCCAAATGGCTCCATATGAGGCTCTATATGGGAGGAAATGTCGTAGCCCTACTTGTTGGAGCGATATTAGTGACTCTTTGGTTTTAGGGCCAGATTTGATTCAGGATACCGTGGAGCAAGTTAAAGTCATCCAAGCTAAAATGAAAGCTGCTCAAGATAGACAAAAATCTTATGCTGACCTTCGTCGAAAAGCCATTGAATTTGAAGTTGGGGATAAGGTGCTATTGAAGGTGTCTCCGATGAAGGGTGTGATGCGGTTTGGCAAGAAGGGCAAGTTAAGCCCAAAATATATAGGTCCCTATGAGATCCTTGAAAGGATCGGGGAAGTAGCCTACCGATTGGCCTTACCGCCTGATCTGTCAAAGGTTCATGACGTATTCCATGTGTCACAATTGCGGAAGTATCGTAGTGATCCTTCCCATGTAATCCCTGTTGAGTCAATCATTGTTGATCGGGACTTGACTTATGAAGAGCGACCTATTCGTATTCTTGACCGTCATAACCGAGTCTTGAGAAGAAAGGTGGTCCCGTTGGTAAAAGTGCTTTGGAGAAATCAAAAGTTTGAAGAGGCCACTTGGGAGACTGAAGAATCAATGAAGCAAAAATATCCCGAGTTGTTTACCTCAGGTGCTTAGCCTTGTTTCTAAGTTTCGAGGACGAAACTTTCTTAAGGGGGAGTGATTGTAACACCTCAAAATTTCACTCCGAATTTTTCGCGTTTATTTCATAGTGTTTAATTAACTCCGTTACCTTTTCACTGTTTTAATCAATAAAATTATCATCTTGATTTGAAAATTCGTAAAAATTATATTTTTATTTCATAAACATGTTGGATTTATTTTCATAAGGTTTAAATAATTTTTGTGAAATTTATTTTTAATATTCAGATTTTATTTGAATTTAAAATCGATTTTGGAGAAAAAATTAGGAAATCGGTAAAAATAATTTTAATTAATTAATTTATAAATTTTAAAACTCATTTTAAATTTATTAAAATCAGTTTGTCATAGTTTTAACTCATTTTTGGATTTTCTAAGGCATTTATAAGCTTATTTGACTATTTGACTAACTTTAAGGTTTTAATCTTTAAAATTATTAAACTTGGTCCAAAAGTCTTGAAATTTTTATGGGAAGTAAATTCTGATGTTGGAGGAAGTTTCCAAGCATTTTCATCCCATTGCCAACCCAATTACTCCATCCTCCAACTACATTGACTTCTTGACATTTTTTTTCTTATTTACTTAAAGTTTTGGAGCAAATAATTTTTACCCAAGCTATTTTCATTCTAAAACTGAAGAGTAAGCTTCTCCCTTACTTTCTATGTCATTTTCGTACTCCATAAAAATTTGAGCAATTTTTGAGCTTTAGAAAATTATTTATAGCATTTTCAAGTTGTTTTTAATTAAATTCCTAATTTCTTCTATTAATTTCTACTCTAAATTCTAACACTTATTTTCTTCCTTGAATATTTTTAGAAGGTGATACATTTAGTTTAGAGCTTGTGGAAGAGGAAGGATCTTAGCTCGTGTTCTCTTATTATCTCCATTCTATTTTCCACTGAAATTAAGGTAACTAGCTTTAATCCTAGTTTAATTTTGATTAATAAGTTAATTATAGTTAATTAATATGTATTATAGTAGAAATAGTTATAATAATAATTGACATGGATTATGTGAATTTACGTGAATTATATATGAATTTTCGGATTTATGTGAATTTAATTGTTAATTATGATTTTCGATTTACATATGTGTATTTAAGTGTATAATATATATTTACTAATTTTATATGTATAAATCTTGATAAAATTATATATTTAGTATGTTTATGAACTCATACATGTTATTAACTTGTTGGTGTGATTTAATTTGAATTTTGGAAACTTATTTTGTTAATTGTGTAATTATATCCGATAGTATTTTAGTGTTTTAGAATATGTTTAAATTTCGAAATTTATTTTTATACTCACGAAAATTATTTAAGATATTTCATTTTATATTTAAATCCTCATTTTATGGTCGTGATTAACCTACTTGAATTATTGTATGAATTTGTCAAATTATTATTTATTTGATTAGTAAATTGTTTAATTCAAAAATCTATTAATTTAAAATTTATCTTTTTGAACCAAAATGAACTTGTTAAAAGTTTATTAATATTAAGGTATTTCGTGATTAATATCACTAATATTAATTTTGGATTATTATTAATTTATTTTAGTGATTTAAATTCAAAATTATTGTATAATGAAAACCTAATTACCGAAACTAGTTATGTATTTTTAGAATAATTACAACAACTTTTAACTAAATTTTGATTAATGTTAGTTAATTTATTTAGTTTGTCTTACTAAAAAGAATTTAATTAAACTTGTTGTTTTTAGATTTAATTATTATTACGTGTAATTTGAGAATTTATAAATAAATTACAATGAGTTTAATTATGACTTTTGTATCCCTGTATCCCTTTTACAAATGAATATTTTCAAACCAAATATTGATTAAGTTGATATTAAGTTGGATTGGGTGATTCCATCAACTTTTATGTTAATTTGACAAGTTTGTGTATTTTGGATTAAATTATTGATTAAGTTGATATTAAGTTGGATTGGGTGATTCCATCAACTTTTATGTCAATTTGACAAGTTGTGTATTTTTGTTTAAAATATTGTTTAAGTTGATATTAAGTTGAATTGGGTGATTCCAACAACTTTTAAGTTAATTTGACAAGTTTGTGTATTTTGGATTAAAATATTGTTTATGTTGATATTAAGTTGAATTGGGTGATTCCATCAACTTGTATGTCAATTTGACAAGTGTATGTATTTTTTATTAAAATATTATTCGAGTTGATATTAAGTTGAATTGGGTGATTCCATCAATTTTTATGTCGATTTGACAAGTTTTTGTAATGATTATAAACCTTTAATTTTTTTATACTAAATAAAATGATTTGAGATTGTTCTAAAGATGTTGTTAAAAATCTCATGTTACTACTACTTTAATTATGTTATGATCTTAATTTTGAATTAGTTTTACCTTGTACTGTGATGGGTACAAAGTGCTCTTGAGATGATTTTTACTTTGTAATGTGTTGGGTACAAAGTGTTGTATTGAGATGATTTTTACTTTGCACTGAGCTGGGTGCAAAGAGATGTTTTGAGATGATGTTTACTATTGTACTGAGCTGGGTACATAGAGATATTTTTGAAATGATATTTTATTGAGTCATTACCTTTGTACTGAGCTGGGTACATTGGTTTGTTTTGTTGAGGAAGAGAATCCTATGGGGCTGAGCTGGGTCCCTTGGTATGAACTGTCACTCTTGTGCTGAGCTGGGTACATAGAGTTAACTTACGTGCTGAGCTGGGTACGTAAGTCCGCTTTGATATTAGTCGTCGTCCAGTGTTAGGTTGTACTGAGCTGGGTACGGCGCACTGAGCTGGGTGCGTTGAAACTAACACTGGGAGTTATGGCCATTTCTTAGACATAGGATATCGTATGCTGAGCTGGGTGTGCGTGTCCTAATACTTCTATCATGTAGGAACCGTGGGTGATTGTATGCTGAGCTGGGTGTACATCTATCCACTTGCGTTCAGTTCTCCCCTCGATGCTGATTGTTGTGATGTTGTGTTTGAATGATTATTTGGGAGAGGTATTTGGATTTGGAAATTGAGTCTATTTTGATATAAATGCTTATTTTGAGCATATTATTATTTTTACGAAGAATTATGATTATTGGCGATGTTGTGGATGTTTATGATACTTTGTGGTTACTATAATCGATGTTGATTACCGTAATTAGCTTATTTGATCTTGTTTAACCTGGGAGGACTGCTAGTTGCTCCCCACTGACTGTGGACTCCTATATATATATATTTTGCAGGTGAAGAAAGCTAATGATTCGGGTGGTTAACGGGCTAGAGTGAGATATAGGAATTATAATCTTTTGTTATCATGCTCTACTTTATGACATTCGAAATTTCGTCATTTTGATAACCTGAGTTGTAAGAGGTTTATAACCTCACTTTGGATGATATTTGGAGAATTTACCTTTAGTTATGATAATCAGACGACCTTTTATTATGGTTAGAAAGTAATACTCCGATAGACAATATTTCCGCTACTGTCTAATGTTCATTAAATTAAGCATATTTTAGAAATTATCATTTAAATTATCGGAGATGTTACAGCATAAGCCCAAAAAGGGATCTAATAGTACATCTAGCAATACACAAAACGAATCCCAAACTGCCATAACAGATGGATGATAGCAAGCTAGACAATATAAAACAACATATATAACCACAGTAAGAAAACAAAATGGATTACACCCATGCTAGAAATTCATCATTTCTATCCAAACCTTACTTGGCTAAAGAGTTAGCAACAAAGATCGCATTCCTCCCCTTGTTAGAAATCTTCAACCACCTTCAATGTTAAACTTCTTATGAAGTTAAGAATAAAATTCAGATTTCAAGGACCTCTCGAAGATTCATTGCACCATTTAACAACATTTGTCGAGTCTGACTCAGTACATAACTTCAAGTTTGCAATACGATCACTGCTCAAATGGATTTTGATTGCACGGTGAATTCCAAGGATTTTTGCATAATTTATTTCCATTGTGGGGATAGGTGTTGAGAAGAAACAAATGAATTTTCCAGAATGGTCACGAATAATGCATCCTATGGCATATTTTGATCGAAGAGGATGCAGCGATGCATCTACGTTCCATTTTAGAAGACCTAGAAGGGAAGAGGACCATTTCACTAAACTCAAGCCCAAAGAGATGCGCTGAAGCAAGCCATGATTCGGAAGCCATTGAAGACAGTGAGGATTCCGGATAATATCCTCAGAGCTATATGGAAAAGGGTCACCCCAACCATAGATCCACCAACTTAATCTCATTAGAACAAGGTCTTGAAGATGAGACATAGGGCTAAAAATATTATCGAATATTTGCGCATTCCTTTCTTTCTAAACGGTCCATGAGATGATGAAAAAACTGACTGCCTAAACCTTCTTGAAGAAGACCCGCTAATCTACAGCAATAATAACACAGCGTGGGCAAATGTTTGTACTTTATCTCAATGAACACCCCTTTCCCTCTAGAATTCCGTGTTTTTTGGACACGTCGCAGGGGTTTCGTGACATCCAACAATAACTTGACCCTAGCAGACTTATCCCATACAACACCATCAGTTTCCACGTCCAGAACATCACCAATGTTACCTCCAATCATCTCTATATGACTCCTAGTTCTACAGTCCAAGGGACGGTTATATAACCTCACCCAAAACGGGTTGTGTGTCAACACAATATCAGAAAGATGGGTACCTCCTTCAATGTCGCTAATCAAGACAAGGCTTTGATCGAAGGTCCTTGGTCTACCATCAAGGAATTTTTCCCTATCTCACTTCGTCGCAAACTGAACAACGAAAAGCCTGTTTTGAATAGGTCAAAAAAGTGCATTTTTTGAGATCGACCAAATCTGGTTCATTGTTCTTCAAAACGCCTCAAAGTTATGCGGTCTTTTCGATCATGACTTTCCCTACTATCGCCAAAGCTAGGGATGAATCATAATTTTCGTCCGCCACACCATCAAAAAGCACAACTTCCTCCTCATCTGCTGTTATACGTAAATTCGAGTATTTTTGGGCAATTTCATCCGTCATTAACGCTAAACCCAATCCCCATCGAGACCAAAATACCCTAGGAGGAGACTTTTCACTCAAACCCTAAGCAGCGCTAGAGAGGACTATTTGAACACCCCATGTTCTTATTTAAGCTTACAACACTTTATGTATAGAGTTCTCTTATGATTGTATCTTTCTTTTTTTTTTTTTGATAATTTGTCAGACCATTTCATTTGGGGGCATAAGCCCAAAAAAGGAATACAATTGTACATCTAGCAATATACGAAACGAATCCCAAACTGCTATAACAGATGGATGATAGCAAGCTTGATAATATAAAACAACATATAGAACGGCAGTAAGAAAACAAAATGGATTACACCCATGCTAGAAATTCATCATTTCTATCCAAACCTTGCTTGGCTAAAGAATCAGCAATAAAGTTGGCATTCCTCCCCTTGTGAGAAATCTTCAACCCCCTTCAATGTTAAACTTCTTATGAAGTTAAGAATAAAATTCAGATTTCAAGGACCTCCCGAAGATTCGTTGCACCATTTAACAACATTTGTCGAGTCTGACTCAATTCAAAACTTCAAGTTTGCAATACGATCACTGCTCAAATGGATTTTGATTGCACGGTGAATTCCAAGGATTTCCGCACAATTTATTTCCATTGTGGGGATAGGAGTTGAGAAGAAACAAGTGAATTTTCAAGAATGGTCACGAAGAATGCCTCCTATGGCATATTTTGATCGAAGAGGATGCAGCGATGCATCTACATTCCATTTTAGAAGACCTAGAGGGGAAGAGGACCATTTGGCTGAACTCAAGCCCAAAGAGATGCGCTGAAGCACGCCATGATTCAGAAGCCATTGAAGACAGTGAGGATTCCGGATAATATCCTCAGAGCCATATGAGAAAAGGTCACCCCAAACCTTGATCCACCAACTTAATCTCAATAGAACAAGGTCTTGAAGATGAGACATAGGGCTAAAAATATTCTCGAAAATTTGCGCTTTCCTTTCTTTCCAAACAGTCCATGAGATGATGAAAAAACTCACGGCCTAAACCTTCTTGAAGAAGACCCCCTAATCTACAGCAACAATAACACAGCGTGGGCAAATGTTCGTACTTTGTCTCAATGAACACGACTTTCCCTCTAGAATTCCGTATTTTTTGGACACGATGCAGAGGTTTCGTGACATCCAACAATAACTTGACCCTAGCAGACTTATCCCACACAACACCATCAGTTTCCACGTCCAGAACATCACCAATATTACCTCCAATCATCTGAATATGACTCCTAGTTCAATAGTCCGAGGGACGGTTATATAACCTCACCCAAAACAGGCAGTGTGTCAACACAATATCAGAAGGCTGCGCACGTCCTTCAATGTCGCTCATCATGACAAGGTTTTGATCGAAGGTCCATGGTCTACCATCAAGGAATTTTTCCTTATCTCGCTTCGTCGCAAACTGAACAACGAAAAGGCTGTTCTCAATAAGTCGAAAAAGTGCGTTTTTTTAGATCGACCAAATCTGGTTCATTGTTCTTCGAAACGCCTCAAAGTTATACTGTCTTTCCGATCACGACTTTCCCTACTATCGCCAAGTCTAAGGATGAATCATAATTTTCCTCCGCCACACCATCAAACAACACAACTTCCTCCTCATCTGCTGTTATACGTAAATTCGAGTATTTTTGTGCAATTTCATCCGTCATTAATGCTGAACCCAATCCCCAAAAAGGAACCGGACTCGCTAATCGAGACAAAAAACCCTAGAAGGACACTTTTCACTCAACCCCTAAGCAGCGCTAGAGAGAGACTATTTGAACGTCCAATGGTTCTTATTTAAGCTTACAACACGTTATGTATAGAGTTCTCTTATGATTGTATCTTTGTTTTTTATTTGATAATTTGTCATACCATTTCATTAGGGGGCATAAGCTCAAAAAGGGATACAATAGTACATCTAGCAATATACGAAACGAATCCCAAACTGCTATAACAGATGGATGATAGCAAGCTAGACAATATAAAACAACATATAAAACTAGGGGTGTTCGCGGTTTGGGTTGGTGCGGTTTGGGATGTAACCCAACCCAAACCGCAAATATACGGTTTGACATTTTCCAAACCCAAACCGCACCGCACTTTTTCCCAAACCAACCCAAACCGAACCGCACGAAACGGTTTTGTGCGGTTTGGTTTGCGGTTAAACCATTTTTTCCTTCGCGACATTAATTTTGTAAACTAAGAGTAAAAAAAATTGTTAATAAATATAAAGAGTCCAAATAAATATGAAGTTAACTTCATAATTAAACATAAATAATAATTTATCAAAAGTGTCTAAGTCCTTTACCTCAAACTTCGTTTTTCAGTTGTATACTTGTATGAGCGTTGTCAAGTGTATTTAAAAAAAAATCAAAATAGATAAATTTTAAAAAAAAAATCATATAAAATTGCGGTTTGCGGTGCGGTTTCGGTTTACAAAAATTAAAACCCAACCAAAACCGCAAACCGCGGTTTGCTTGAAATCATAACCCAAACCGCAATTTTGAAACCACAAACCAACCCAAAGCGCGAAAAAACGGTTTGGGTTGCGGTTTGGTGCGGTCCAGACCGCACTCTGAACAGCCCTATATAAAACCGTAGTAAGAAAACAAAATGGATTACACCCATGCTAGAAATTTATCATTTCTATCCAATCCTTGCTTAGCTAAAGAATCAGCAACAAAGCTGGCATTCCTCCCCTTGTGAGAAATCTTCAACCCCCTTCAATGTCAAACTTCTTATGAAGTTAAGAATAAAATTCAGATTTTAAGGACCTCCCGAAGATTCATGCACCATTTAACAACATTTGTCGAGTCTGACTCAATTCAAAACTTCAAGTTTGCAATACGATCACTGCTCAAATGGATTTTGATTGCACTGTGAATTCCAAGGATTTCCGCACAATTTATTTCCATGGTAGGGATAGGAGTTGAGAAGAAACAAGTGAATTTTCAAGAATGGTCACGAAGAATGCCTCATTTAGCATATTTTGATCGAAGAGGATGCAACTATGCATCTACATTCCATTTTAGAAGACCTAGAGGGGAAGAGGACGATTTGGCTGAACTTAAGCCCAAAGAGATGCGCTGAAGCACGCCATGATTCGGAAGCCACTGAAGACAGTGAGGATTCCAGATAATATCCTCAGAGTTATATGGAAAAGGGTCACCCCAACCCTTGATCTACCAACTTAATCTCAATAGAACAAGGTCTTGAAGATGATACATAGGGCTAAAAATATTCTCGAAAATTTGCGAATTCCTTTCTTTCTAAACGGCCCATGAGATGATGAAAAAACTCACGGCCTAAACCTTCTTGAAGAAGACCCTCTAATCTACCGCAACAATAATACAGCGTGGGCAAATGTTCGTACTTTATCTCAATGAACACCACTTTCCCTCTAGAATTCCGTATTTTTTTGGACACGTCGCAGGGGTTTCGTGACATCCAACAATAACTTGACCCTAGCAGACTTATCCCACACAACACCATCAGTTTCCACGTCCAAAACATCACCAATATTACCTTCAATCATCTCAATATGACTCCTAGTTCTACAGTCCGAGGGACGGTTATATAATCTCACCCAAAACGGGCAGTGTGTCAACACAATATCCGAAGGCTGGGCACCTCCTTCAATGTCGCTCATCATGACAAGGTTTTGATCGAAGGTCCATGGTCTACCCTTAAGGAATTTTTCCCTATCTCGCTTCGTCGCAACCTGAACAACGAAAAGGCTGTTCTCCATAGGTCGAAAAAGAGCGTTTTTTGAGATCGACCAAATCTGGTTCATTGTTCTTCGAAACGCCTCAAAGTTATACTGTATTTCCGATCATGACTTTCCCTATTATCGCCAAGTTTAGGGATGAATCAAAATTTTCCTCCGCAACACCATCAAACAACTCAACTTCCTCCTCATCTGTTGTTATACGTAAATTTGAGTTTTTTTGTGCAATTTCATCCGTTATTAATGCTGAACCCAATCCCCAAAAAGGAACCAGACTCGCTAATCGAGACAAAAAAACCCTAGGAGGAGACTTTTCACTCAAACCCTAAGCAACGCTAGAGAGACTGTTTGAACCTCCCATGGTTCTTATTTAAACTTACAACACTTTATCTATAGAGTTCACTTATGATTGTATATTTTTTTTTTTTTTTTTTTTTGATAATTTGTCAGACCATTTCATTAGGGGGCATAAGCCCAAAAAGGTTACAATAGTACATCTAGCAATATACGAACCGAATCCCAAACTGCTACAAAAGATGGATGATAGCAAGCTAGACAATATAAAACAACATATAGAACCGCAGTAAGAAAACAAAATGGATTACACCCATGCTAGAAATTCATCATTTCTATCCAAACCTTGCTTGGCTAAAGAATCAGCAACAAAGTTGGCATTCCTCCCCTTGTGAGAAATCTTCAACCCCCTTCAATGTTAAACTTCTTATGAAGTTAAGAATAAAATTCAGATTTCAAGGACCTCCCGAAGATTCATGCACCATTTAACAACATTTGTCGAGTCTGACTCAATTCAAAACTTCAAGTTTGCAATACGATCACTGCTCAAATAGATTTTGATTGCACTGTGAATTCCAAGGATTTCCGCACAATTTATTTCCTTTGTGGGGATAGGAGTTGAGAAGAAACAAGTGAATTTTCAAGAATGGTCACGAAGAATGCCTCCCATGGCATATTTTGATCGAAGACGATGCAGTGATGCATCTACATTCCATTTTAGAAGACCTAGAGGGGAAGAGGACCATTTGGCTCAACTCAATCCCAAAGAGATGCGCTGAAGCACGCCATGATTCGGAAGCCATTAAGGACAATGAGGATTCCTGATAATATCCTCAAAGCTATATGGAAAAGGGTCACCCCAACCCTTGATCCACCTACATAATCTCAATAGAACAAAGTCTTGAAGATGAGACATAGGGTAAAAATATTCTCGAAAATTTGCGCTTTTCTTTCTTTCCAAACGGTCCATGACATGATGAAAAAACTCACGGCCTAAACCTTCTTGAAGAAGAACACCGCTTTCCCCCTAGAATTCCGTATTTTTTGGACACGGCGCAGGGGTTTCGCGACATCAAACAATAACTTGATCCTAGCAGACTTATTCCACACAACGCCATCAGTTTCCACGTCCAGAACATCACCAATATTACCTCCAATCATCTCAATATGACTCCTAGTTCTACAGTCCGAGGGACGGTTATATAACCTCACCTAAAACGGGCAGTGTGTCAAAACAATATCAGAAGGATGGGCACCTCTTTCAATGTCCCACATCCTGACAAGGTTTTGATCGTCGGTCCATGGTTTACCCTCAAGGAATTTTTCCCTATCTCGCTTCGTCGCAACTTGAACAACGAAAAGGCCGTTCTAAATAGGTCGAAAAAGAGCGTTTTTTGAGATCGACCAAATATGGTTCAATGTTCTTCGAAACGCCTTACAATTTTACTGACTTTCCGATCATGACTTTCCCGACTATCGCCACATCTCGGGATGAATCATAATTTTCCTCCGCCACACCATCAAACAACACAACTTCCTCCTCATCTGCTGTTATACGTAAATTCGAGTTTTTTTGTGCAATTTCGTCCGTCATTAATGCTGAACCTAATCCCCAAAAAGGAACCACTCACTAATCGAGACAAAAAAATCCTAGGAGGAGACTTTTCACTCAAGCCCAAAGCAGCGCTAGAGAGACTATTTGAACCTCCCATGGTTCTTATTTAAGCTTACCACACTTTATGTAAAGAGTTCTCATATGATTGTATCTTTCTTTTTTTTTTTTTTTTTGATAATTTGTCAGACCATTTCATTAGGGGGCATAAGCCCAAAAAGGGATACAATAGTACATCTAGCAATATACGAAACGAATCCCAAACTGCTATAATAGATGGATGATAGCAAGCTAGACAATATAAAACAACATATAGAACCGCAGTAAGAAAACAAAATGGATTACACCCATGCTAGAAATTCATCATTTCTCTCCAACCTTGCTTGGCTAAAGAATCAGCAACAAAGTTGGCATTCCTCCCCTTGTGAGAAACCTTCAACCCCCTTCAATGTTAAACTTCTTATGAAGTTAAGAATAAAATTCAGATTTCAAGGACCTGACGAAGATTAATTGCACCATTTAACAACATTTGTCGAGTCTGACTCAATTCAAAACTTCAAGTTTGCAATACCATCATTGCTCAAATGGATTTTGATTGCACTGTGAATTCCAAGGATTTCCGCACAATTTATTTCCATTGTGGGGATAGGAGTTGAGAAGAAACAAGTGAATTTTCAAGAATGGTCACGAAGAATGCCTCCTATGGCATATTTTGATCGAAGAAGATGCAGCGATGCATCTACATTCCATTTTAGAAGACCTAGAGGGGAAGAGGACCATTTGGCTGAATCTCAAGCCCAAAGAGATGCGCTGAAGCACGCCATGATTCGGAAGCCATTGAAGACAATGAGGATTCCTGATAATATCCTCAGAGCTATATGGAAAGGGGTCACCCTAACCCTTGATCCACTAGCTTAATCTCAATAGAACAAGGTCTTGAAGATGAGACATAGGGCTAAAAATATTCTCGAAAATTTGCGCATTCCTTTCTTTCCAAACGGTCCATGAGATGATGAAAATTATAAACTCACGGCCTAAACCTTCTTGAAGAAGACCCCCCTAATCTACCGCAACAATAACACAGCGTGGGCAAATGTTCGTACTTTGTCTCAATGAACACCACTTTCCCTCTAGAATTCCGTATTTTTTGGACACGGCGCAGGGGTTTCATGACATCCAACAATAACTTGACCCTAACAGACTTATCCTTCTCAACACCATCAGTTTCCACGTCCAGAACATTACCAATATTACATACCTGCATTCATCTCAATATGACTCCTAGTTCTATAGTCCAAGGGACGGTTATATAACCTCACCCAAAACAGGCAGTGTGTCAACACAATATCAGAAGGCTGGGCACCTCCTTCAATGTCGCTCATCATGACATGGTTTTGATCGAAGGTCCATGGTCTACCCTCAAGGAATTTTTCCCTATCTCGCTTCGTCGCAACCTGAACAACGAAAAGGCTGTTCTCAATAGGTCGAAAAAGAGCGTTTTTTGAGATCGACCAAATCTGGTCCATTGTTCTACGAAACGCCTCAAAGTTATACTGTCTTTCCGATCATGACTTTTTCTACTATCGCTAAGTCTAGGGATGAATCATAACTTTCCTCCGCCACACCATCAAACAACACAACTTCTTCCTCATATGCTGTTATACATAAATTCGAGTTTTTTTTTGCAATTTCATCCGTCATTAATGCTGAACCCAATCCCCAAAAAGGAACCAGACTCGCTAATCGAGATAAAAAAACCCTAGGAGGAGACTTTTCACTCAAACCCTAAGCAGCGCTAGAGAGACTATTTGAACCTCCCATGGTTCGTATTTAAGCTTACAATACTTTATGTTTAGAGTTCTCTCTTGATTGTATCTTTCTTTTTTTTTTTTGATAATTTGTCAGACCATTTCATTAGGGGGCATAAGCCCAAAAAGGGATACAATAGTACATCTAGCAATATACGAAACGAATCCCAAACTGCTATAACAGATGGATGATAGCAAGCTAGACAATATAAAACAACATATAGAACCGCAGTAAGAAAACAAAATGGATTACACCCATGCTAGAAATTCATCATTTCTATCCAAACCTTGCTTGGCTAAAGAATCAGCAACAAAGTTGGCATTCCTCCCCTTGTGAGAAATCTTCAACCCCCTTCAATGTTAAACTTCTTATGAAGTTAAGAATAAAATTCAGATTTCAAGGACCTCCCGAAGATTCATTGCACCATTTAACAACATTTGTCGAGTCTGACTCAATTCAAAACTTCAAGTTTGCAATACGATCACTGCTCAAATGGATTTTGATTGCACGGTGAATTCCAAGGATTTCCTTACAATTTATTTCCATTGTGGGGATAGGAGTTGAGAAGAAACAAGTGAATTTTCAAGAATGGTCACGAAGAATGCCTCCTATGGCATATTTTGATCGAAGAGGATGCAGTGATGCATCTACATTCCATTTTAGAAGACCTAGAGGGGAAGAGGACCATTTGGCTGAACTCAAGCCCAAAGAGATGCGCTGAAGCACGCCATGATTCGGAAGCCATTGAAGACAATGAGGATTCCTGATAATATCCTCAGAGCTATATGGAAAAGGGTCACCCCAACCCTTGATCCACCAATTATTCTCAATACAACAAGGTCTTGAAGATGAGAGATAGGGCTAAAAATATTCTCGAAAATTTGCGCATTCCTTTCTTTCCAAACGGTCCTTGAGATGATGAATATTATAAACTCACGGCCTAAACCTTCTTGAAAAGACCCCCTAATCTACCGCAACAATAACACAGCGTGGGCAAATGTTTGTACTTTGTCTCAATGAACACCACTTTCCCTCTAGAATTCCGTATTTTTTGGACACGGCACAGGGGTTTCATGACATCCTACAATAACTGGACCCTAGCAGACTTATCCTACACAACACCATCAGTTTCCACGTCCAGAACATCACCAATATTACCTCCAATCATCTCAATATGACTCCTAGTTCTACAGTCCAAGGGACGGTTATATAACCTCACCCAAAACGGGCAGTGTGTCAACACAATATCAGAAGGCTGGGCAGCTCCTTCAATGTCGCTCATCATGACAAGGTTTTGATCGAAGGTCCATGGTTTACCCTCAAGGAATTTTTCCTTGTCTCGCTTCGTCGCAAACGGAACAACGATAAGGCTGTTCTCAATAGGTCGAAACAGAGCATTTTTTTAGATCGACCAAATCTGGTTAATTGTTCTTCGAAACGCGTCAAAGTTATTCGGTCTTTCCGATCATGACTTTCCCTACTATCGCCAAGTCTAGGGATGAATCATAATTTTCCTCCGCCACACCATAAAACAACACCACTTCCTCCTCATATGCTGTTACACGTAAATTCGAGTAATTTTGTGCAATTTCATCCGTCATTAATGCCGAACCCAATCTCCAAAAAGGAACCAGACTCGCTAATCGAGAGAAAAAAACCCTAGAAGGAGACTTTTCACTCAAACCCTAAGAAGCGCTAGAGAGACACTATTTGAACCTCCCATGGTTCTTATTTAATCTTACAACACTTTATGTATAGAGTTCTCTTATGATAGTATCTTTTTTTTTTTTTGATAATTTGTCAAACCACTTCATTAGGGGGCATAAGCCCAAAAAGGGATACAATAGTACATCTAGCAATATACAAAACGAATCCCAAACTGCCATAATATATGGATGATAGCAAGCTAGACAATATAAAACAACATATAGAACCGCAGTAAGAAAACAAAATGGATTACCCCATGCTAGATATTCATCATTTCTATCCAAACCTTGCTTGGCTAAAGAATCACCAACAAAGTTGGCATTCCTCCCCTTGTGAGAAATCTTCAACCCCCTTTAATGTTAAACTTCTTATGAAGTTAAGAATAAAATTCAGATTTCAAGGACCTCCCGAAGATTCATTGCACCATTTAACAACATTTGTCGAGTCTGACTCAATTCAAAACTTCAAGTTTGCAATACGATCACTACTCAAATGGATTTTGGTTGCACGATAAATTCCAAGGATTTTCGCACAATTTATTCCATTGTCGGGATAGGAGTTGAGAAGAAACAAGTGAATTTTCAAGAATGGTCACGAAGAATGCCTCCTATGGCATATTTTGATCGAAGAGGATGCAGTGATGCATCTACATTCCATTTTAGAAGACCTAGAGGGGAAGAGGACCATTTGGCTGAAATCAAGCCCAAAGAGATGCGCTGAAGCACGCCATGATTCGGAAGCCATTGAAGACAATGAGGATTCCTGATAATATCCTCAGAGCTATATGGAAAGGGGTCACCCTAACCCTTGATCCACCAACTTAATCTCAATAGAACAAGGTCTTGAAGATGAGACATAGGGCTAAAAATATTCTCTAAAATTTGCGTATTTCTTTCTTTCCAAACGGTCCATAAGATGATGAAAAAACTCACGGCCTAAACCTTCTTGAAGAAGATCCCCTTATTAGGAAAAATCCATTGATCAAACGCGTCTCTTAAAGAGAATGGAGAGACCCAAGAGAGACCCCAAAGTTGCAACCACCTAAACCATAGCCTTCGAGAGAGTTCACAGTGTAGAAAGATATGGTCACTACGCTCATAGTGATCATTACAAAGAACACGTAATGAATTAAAGATGGGGATAATGCCTAAGTGGGCTAGTTTTGTCTTGGTATTTAACTTACCAAGAATAGCAAACCAAGTGAAAATATCTATGCGGTACGGCAAAAAGTCCACGCCAAAGTCCTTTCACCGCATCCAAGTGATAATGGGTTTGAGCTTTAGCCAGCTCCATTGATCATGATTTGACCGAGAAATTCCCGGCCTTATCTGGGGTCCAGATGAGACGATCATCTTCTTCAGATAATAAGACCACCCTCCCAAGCAACATATTTAGAGTATCATTCTCCTGCAAATCACAAGATCTAAAGGCTGTTTTCCATACTAGGCTCCACTGCCATGTGTTATCATCCCAAATCCGCAAGAATTCATAGTGGCATTTGGGAATTGAGTGAGTAAGAATAACCAAGGACATACGGTTTTGAGGGGGGTTTCACCAACCCACAGGTCGTGCCAAAAGAGGATAGTACTGCCATCTCCGATTTTCTTCCTAACCATGTTGGGAATGAAATGTTTTGCAGCATCATGATGAAAAACAACATCTCATATTGATTTCCAAGGCCCACCTTCTTTAGGAGGTGAGAGGTTATGAATAAAGAGAGAAGAGTCAAAACCCATATTTACATTTAATCACGTGATGCCACAAAGAGTTTGTCTCATGAGAAAAATCTCCACACCTATTTGAACAATAGAGCAGTGTTTTTATTATGAGAATTCCCAAAATTCAGCCCTCCATTTTGCTTAGGGAGTTCAAGAACATTCCATGCCCGAAGAGGAAGCCTTCCTCTCCGGCTCGCCACTCCCAAAAAAAATGACGTTTAATTTTTGTGATTTGATCCACTACCCCTTTCAGAATGGGGGAAAAGTGACAAATAGTATAATGGGAGACTAGATAGAGAAGCTTTCAAAAGGATTGCTCTTCCACCAATTGAGAGAGTGATATTCTTCCACGTAGCCAACTTCTTTTCCATTCTTGAAATGATGGGGTCCTAAAGATTACTTCGGGAGCTAGCACCTCCTATTTGAAGGCGAAGATATGCGAAGGGCAAATTACCAATCTTGCATAAGAGTGTGGTAGCCGTGTTGTGAAGCCAATCCAGGATATTTATGCCAATAAGAAAGCTCTTGTGGAAGTTGATTTGTAGATCGGAGGTGAGTTGAAAAACAACAGGAGCCATCTTGATATTTGCCAAAAAATCAATCTTAGAAGGACAAAGTATAATTGTGTCGTCGGCATATTGTAAATGAGATATTTTAACTCCCCCACGGCTTACCTCTAAACCCTCCCATAGTGATAGTGACGATGCCTTTTGAATGATAAGATTAAAAGGCTCCACAATGAGATCAAAGAGAAAAGCCGATAAAGGGTTGCCTTGTCTAAGGCTGCGTTGAAACGTGACGGAGACCTGTTAATGAGTATAGAAGCTGAAGTCGAAGCCGACATTACACAAGACCGAATCCACACACGACATTGGAGAGGAAATCACATTTTTTCAAGGGTCCAATCCAAGAAGCTCCAAGCAACACTATCGAAAGCGTTGTGAAAATCAAGTTTCAAAATAGTGGCCTCGATTTTGTTCTTTTTGCATGAATCAATGAGTTCACTAGCAATAAGGACGGCATCAAGAATTTGCCTTCCTTTTATGAATGAAGATTGATGTGGCCCTATGAGGAGATTCATCACTTTTGTAATCTTCTAGCTAAGAGTATTGCAATAATCTTGTATACGCAACCGGCCATACTATCGGTCTATAATCTTTTAAGCCGCATGGAGCATCAGTTTTTGGAATCAATGCTATGAAAGCGCTGTTGCATACTTGGGGGAGGCAAGAGGAGGAATGAAATTCGTTGACTGCATCATAAATGCCCCCTTTGATAGTGTCCCAAGCACTCTTGATAAATTTAAAGTTGAACCTATCCCGGCCTAGCGCTTTGGAGCTGTCACAAGAAGCAACCACTTCATCAATCTCCTCATGAGAGAATGAGGCAGTAAGAAGAGTACCTTGGGCTGCATCTAACTGTCGAAAGTTTAGATCATCAAATGTGGGCCTTAGGAGATGATCCTCCTTGAAGACTTTAGAGAAGAAGGAAGCAGCTTAAATGATGTCTTCTGGAGTGTCAATAATACGCCCCCTTAAATGAAGGTGCTCAATGTTGTTCTTCCGACGACGGATGAAGGCTATTACATAAAAGTATCTCGTGTTCTTAGCACCCTTCTTGATGCACTTGGCTCTTGAGTTTTGAGCCCAATAAGGCTCCCTTCGCTTAAGCCACCGCCACAACTCCAGGACAGAGCTCCCACGAGCTATTTCACCTCGCTATTATAGTCCCCGTGCGAAGGTCCATCACTAAAAAACCATAAGGATCAAATTCAATGAAGCCATTATTGTTAGTGGTAAATTTTCGGACAGAGATAAGGTTTTAAATTATTTGTGGGGCAAATAAAACATCACGGAGGGATAAAGGTGGGTGAGGGGTGGGAAGGGAGAGTGACCATAACCATGAACTAGAATGCCATGATCATTGCCAACTAAAATATGATTAGGAGTGCTTAAATTAAATATGGGCATGAGAGTACCTGACGAGTTGGTCATATGAGTCGTCGCACCCGAATCTATATACCAAGAGTTATCTTGAGGAAGAGTCATGGTTGCAAAGGAGTTGCTCAATTAAGTAGGAGTCATAAGCGGCCCATAATGCGGATAGGAAGCATGAGAAATCTGGTGAGCTTGTGGGATGGGACGCTGGGCAGGAGGAGGCCCAAACGCTGGAGCAGGCCCATATCCAGCTGGGTAGGGAAAACGTGGAGCAGCTGTGAAATGCTGTGGGTAAGGGGAAGGGCCTATAGCCCAGTTAAGACCCCAAGCAGGAGATGCGTTCCAAGGGTAGTGGGTATGAATTGGGCCGGCCCAATTCACTGGTGTGGAGGCAGTTTGTTGTTGTTGTTGTGCGTGCTGTTGCTGGTTGGAGGAATCACGACCACGACCCCTTCCCCTGCCCTGGCGACCACCCCTACCACGACCACGACCACGACCACGACCACCACTGCCGCTCTGATACCATGCTAGATTTAGGAAGACTCCTCAACTGGAGTGTTTACCATTGATCAATATTTATAGTGTTACATCCTAGGATAGTCCTATTATGATTAGGAAACCTATACAAAGTATATCTCTAGGAACAAAATATATCCTAACTATATTTATATTATATCAGCATATAAGATTAACTGAGGGAATACAACCAGAAATAGCAATCCAGTTTTTGTCACAATTTACTGATTCAAATGCAAAGAAAGTTTTCATCCATATAGAAATTAATCCACCTGAGTTTCATTGAGAAGGGCAAGAGAACCACTCAAAGTTATCATATATACGAAGAGAGTTCATGATTCTAGGGTTAAGGCTCTCCAATTTCGTTTCTTGAACGAAAATCATATCAGGATCATGATGATGAATCAGTTTATGAAGGGTGTTTCGTTTTATTTTTGCCCCAGGTCCAGGGATATTCCAAGACAAAAGGATCATCTAATTAATAGCTTGATGAATGACTAATGGAAGAATTAGACAAATTTCTGATTGGCACTCCAGTTGGATTTTTGGAGTTTGAGAATATCCTCAATTCTGTCATGAAGAATAGACATTCGCCCATCAAATTGCAGACCAAGCTTCTGAGCCAGATCAATTATGGCAGACGCTGAAATTTCACACGATTTACTCGTGCAAACTGAGGAGGATGAGGGTAATTTTTTTATTACATCACTTTTCTTATGCATTTGTAGTGAGAGTATCTTTTTCATTTTAATTTCAAATGAAAATTTGAAATAACTTTAAGTTTAAATTTAAAGGGAAATTCCCACTGGTGACCCTGTACTATGGAACATTTGTAATGGTAAACCATTTTTTTTTTCAGTTTCAAAAATAACCCTATACTTAGTAATATTATACAAAAGTGACCTTAATGATAGTAAAACTGTTAATTTAACCGTTAGTTTTATTGGTTTACCTAACCCAGGTTAACCCCAACCCCCAACCACCACCAAGTCCACTAACATCCAACCCAACCACCACAGTTTTTACCAATAAAACTAACGGTTGAATTAATGGTTTTACCATCATTAAGGTCACTTTTGTATAATATTACTAAGTGTAGGGTTATTTTTGAAACTGAAAAAAAAACGGTTTACCATTGCAAATGTTCCATAGTACAGGGTCACCAGAGGGAATTTTTAAATTTCATTTATGAGCTTCAATTCAACATTAATTGGTGTCACCTTTTCCCAACAAAATAATTAAGAAAGTAGTTTTAGTTTAATTTTTTTTCCTGACTTCAAATTTCATTTGCAGACTTGTTCCTCTCTTGCTATGGTGATTTGGAGAAAACGCAACACTATTTTCGTCATTGATGAAACTCTGAAATATAGAAACTTTTGAAAATCTTTTCCGTCACCGAAAACTCTCATTAAGAAAATATTAATTGTTTATTTGGTATCAAAAACTAATAACGTTTATCAAACACAACTTTTGAATATCACATTAATTATTTTACAATAAACCTTATATTTAACCTCTGCCTCTATTATTCTGTAATTTGTATTATCTCTCCTAAAGATAATAAAAATGTTTATCCGCTACCTGTGGCAGTAGGCTGTAGCTAACACATTGTTGGTGAACTGTGTCGATATTTCTTTAATACTTCGTTGCATTACTACGTCTGTTATAACAGCTTGTTATGTTGTTATACTAGATGAGACATCTTAATGATGGACCCTACTCATCTCTATCACCCTATGATGAGTAAGTTTTCCTCATATAAAATATTCTTCCAATAATATCAGAATGTTTATATTTATTTTGAAGGTCTCGTCTCCCATAAGTATATATCTATCTTTATATATATTTAGTCACCCTAAGTTAATTATTATCAATAATAATGTATGATTAGGAGGCTTGAATTGACTAATACAATAAAATTTATCATGTAAAAAAAAAAAAGAATTGACTAATACTATAAAATAATTAATGCTACTAATGAAGTCATTTTTTATGCTTAGCTCGTGTGTATCTTATCAAAATCTGGACACAGTATTATGAAGTATATATGTATCAAGTTTGGTGTCAATAGTCAAAGGCTATTTGATGCCAGCTAGTACTAACTACTCTAGATTACTTCATGTGTCTCACAATATAGTTCATATTTTAATTTTTTTACGTGTTCTAAAAAATTGTTCTTATTTTATATCTTTTTATCTTAATTATCTACCTTTTTTTATAATCCCTATTAGTTGAAACAATCAACACAATTTACCTTAAATTTTAGTTAATATTATTTTGCTGTTTTTTTTGATAATTTGAGTATTATTTTGCTGTTTTTTACAGAGTAAAAGCAAAAATTATTTATGTACTAATACAAATACATTGTTATGAAATGGAGTAGTCAATTATAATAACAGTATGCACTTTTCTTATTGAAGCTTATAACACTTTGCGTATAGAGTTATCTTATGATAGTATCTTTTTTTTATTACATCACTCTTCTTATGCAATTGTAATGAGAGTATCTTTTTCATTTTAATTTCAAATGAAAATTTGAAATCACTTTAAGTTTAAATTTAAATTTCATTTGTGAACTTCAATTCAACATTAATTGATGTCACCTTTCCCTAACAAAATAATTAAGAAAGTAGTTTTAGCTTAATTTTTTATACTGACTTCAAATTTCATTTGTAGACTTCTTCCTGTCTTGATCTAGTGATTTGGAGAGATCGCAACACTATTTTCGTCGTCGATAAAACTTTGAGTTGTAGAAACTTTTCAAAATCTTTTCCGTCACCGAAAACTCTCATTAAGAAAGTACTAAATGTTTATTTGGTATCAAAAACTAATAACATTTGTCAAACACAAATTTTAAATATCACATTATTTATTGTACATATGCAGTAGCACAATTGGTATAAATAATATTGAGTTGTAAATATTAATGTGCGGATACCCCATCATAAGTGTCACTGCAAGTTAATCATTATCACTAATGATGTATGATTAATTAGGAGGCTTGAATTGACTAACTATAAATTCTTATGAAGTCATTTTTATGCTTAGCTCGTGTGAATCTTATCAAAATTCGGACAGAGTATGAAGTATTCCCTCCATCCTATAATATAGTGCTCACTTCTCATTTTTCATTGGAATTAAGGAAAATGGAATGAATAGTAGGATTTCCAAAAAAATGTATTTAATGAAGTGCTTTATTGATACTTTTGTATTGAAATTAGTTCTTAATTTTCTTTTTCCTTTAAACAAAATCAAAAAACAATAAATGTACCTTGGAAGGGTGTAAAGCAATAAATGGTGTCACATGTTTTGAGAGAAAAGTAGGGGTATTATGGAAAGTTTGTGTATAAATTAAGGATAATTTAGTCTAAACAAATTGATAAATAAGAAAATAGGCACAACATTTTGGGACACCAAAAAAAGAATGTGAGCACTATATTATGGGACGGAGGGAGTATGTATCAAGTTTCATATCAAAAGTCAGACCATATTTTTAAAGGAAAAAGTCAAACCATTTGATGCTAGTATTAATTGCTCTAGTTACTTCTTGTGTCTCACAATATAATTCATATTTTATTTTATTAGATGTTCTAAAATATTATTCTTATTATAAATTTTTTACCCTTTTTATAATTTCTATTGGTTGTTTTTCACTAGGGGAAAAAAAAGAAAGGGCTGCGCTGGAAGGGTTGCGTTTTATGTAAAACGCTGCCCGTCGTGTATGAAGGGCTGTGGTTTTTAAGGAAACCGTAGCCCGTTTAGTGAAGGGCTGCGGTTAACTAGAAAACGCAACCCTTCGTACTGTATGAAGGGCTGCGGTTTTAAGGCTAATCGCAGCCCTATTAATGAAGGGTTGCGGTTAGCTTAGAAACCGCATCCCTTCATACACGAAGGGCTGCGTTTTCTGGGCTAACCGCAGCCCTTTGCAGCCCTTCACATCCACATTAAAGTTTTGCGTGCATACACACAGTAGCTTAATTAGACACCCAAATTTTCCTCCCTTAGAAAAATTTGGACGAGCGAAAAACCACTCCCTCTCACTCACTCACTCCGAGGTTGCATCTAACCCTAACGCCCCATCACCGGACCCTCGCCTGAGCACCGACATTGACGCACCATCGCCGAAACCGTCGCATGAGCAACGCACCATCGCCGGAACCGCGCTCCTTCTTCTTCTCTTCTCTCCTCCACTTCACCTTGACTCAACCACCACCACTACTGCATTGTCGGTAATTCCCCTCTCACACTCTCTGCTCTTTTTCATTTCTCTAATTAATTTGTTTAATTTCATTTCTCGTCTATTTGGTGTTGTAAAATGTGATTGTAGGGGGTGGGGGAGGCTGGGGGATGGTGGGTAGGGGGGGTGGGGAGAGGCGGGGATGGTGGGGGTGATGGGCAAGGGGTGGGGGAGGGTTGGGGATGCTTGGGCAAGGGGTGGGGGAGGGCTGGCAGGGGGTGGGAGAGTCTGAGAATGCTTGGCGGGGGTGGGGGAGGGCGGCAGGGGGGGGGGAGGGTGGGGATCTGTCGGGGCGGGGGTGAGGGGGGGCAGGGGTGGGGGGGGGGGGGATCTTGGGCGGGGGGGGTGGGGAGGGCGGGGATCTTGAGCGGGGGGTGGGAGATGGTTGGGGAGGCTTGGCAAGGGGTGGGGGAGGGCTAGGGAGGGCTCGGGGTGGGCACATTATCAATTTTGTGTAGTTAGTTTATGGTTAATTAATCTAGGTTGTTAGTTAGTTTTGGTTTTCTTAATTGAATTATGTGATTAATCTGCCGTGTGTGATTTGTTAATTGTAGGAAAAAGAAGCTAATGAAGGCAAAACTATCTCTCTTCTCATAATTGCTCCTCTTTGGTGTTGAGAGGTACGTAATTAGCCTAATTCTCTTATTTTTTGTTAGATGTTGATGAGGAAAAATTGTCATGTGTTCCAATTTGAGTAAGATATATGATAATGTGTATGTATATTTCTTGATATGAGATTGTATGAAAACGCAATGTAATACCTATGAAATCTACAAGTTGTTTGAATCATCATCATATGCCTAGATACCCGTTCAAGACTTACTCATTAGGAGTAAGTCTTGAATAGTCCCCAGTTTGGGATTGTTCTTGGACGTTTGATCTGACTTAGGTGGTGAATGTATGTCTTCTTTTCAATTCTAAGGAAATTATTGGCTTATCGTTTCTCTACATTGTTCTCTGGGTACATATGTATATAAGCAATTATCTACATTGTGAACTTGGAGAATTGTAGGGAAATGTTGCCGGATTTTCCTTAGAATTGAAAAGTTGGCATATATTCACTAGTGAGTTTAGACGTCCAAGGATGGGTTAGGTTGGGGTGATAAGGACCTTCGGCTGCATGCATACATTTGAACATGTCACTATCTTAGCTTGCTCTATACGTGTGTGATTTGAATATGTGAGTGTATGTACTTAAATAATGATTGATGTATTATAATTATTGGTTGTGTTTAATTATTAGAGGTCTTCTTGAATGAGATGGATCGTACTTGGATGTATGGTAGTCGTGAATCGATTGAGTTTGTGAATGGGGTCTCGGAATTCTATACATCTGCATTACAATATCAAGCATCCTCTGGAGCAGTCGACTTTTATTGTCCTTGTGTCGATTGTAGAAATGTGAGCAAGGTTAGTAGTATACATTTGGTTAGGGAGCATGTCTTTCGCCGTGGGTTTAGGCCTCAATACCACGTATGGGTTTGGCATGGTGAGCAGGGGAAGTTTATAGGAAGCTCTAGAGTAATGAACGATGTATGTGAAGAAAAGAAGGATGATGAGTTCGGGGATGAGAATTGGGATGATGAGTTTGCAGATGATAATAGGGATCGGGTAGACGAGATGATACACGAGGTTGAAGATCAGTCGAGTAAACGACCTCGTATTTTTGAGTCTATGTTTGAGGCTGCTGAAAAGCCGTTGTATCCAGGTTGTACAAAGTACACCAAACTTTCTGCCGTGATAACACTGTTCAACATTAAGTCGAAAGCTGGTTGGACTGACTCTAGTTTCACATCGTTGTTGGAAGTTTTAGCTGATATGCTCCCTGATGGAAATGAACCGCCAAAGTCGTACTATTATGCGAAGAAACTGATGTGTCCTTTCGGTTTAGAGTACGAGCAGATACATGCTTGTCCTAACAATTGTGTACTTTATCGTAATGAGTATGAGCATTTACATGAGTGTCCACGTTGTGGATTGTCGAGGTACAAGCGTGAAGGAGCTGAAGGTAGTGAAGGACCACCAGCTAAGGTGTTGTGGTATCTACCCATAATACCTAGATTTAAGCGCATGTTCTCAATTAAAGGAAATGTGAAGAATTTGAGGTGGCATGCAGATCGTAGGAAGAAAGACGGTCTGCTCAAGCATCTGGCTGATTCGCCTGAATGGAAATTTATCAACAGGGTGCATAAGGCATTTGGTAATGAGGATAGGAATCTGAGGTTTTGATTATGTACGGATGGCATGAACCCGTTTGGCAATCTTAGTTCGCATCATAGTACATGGCCAGTAGTTTTAGTGGTTTATAACTTGCCTCCTTGGTTGTGCATGAAACGCAAGTACATGATGCTGTCGCTTCTTATATCGGGGCCCAAACAACCTGGAAATGACATAGATGTATACCTTCAACCGCTTGTTGAAGATTTACAGAAGATGTGGAACGAAGGAGTGTTAGTATTTGATGCGTATGCTAATGAGATGTTCACTCTGTGTGCCATGCTTTTTTGTATGAACGATTATCCAGCTTATGGGAACTTATCAGGGTATAAGACTAGAGGAAAACAACCCTGCCCGATTTGTGTAGATGACATGAAGTCTACACACATTAAGGGCTGCAAACATGTCTATATGCGCACACGAAAGCTCCTCAGACGCGACCATCCCTATCGGTTTAAGAAGAAGGCACTCGATGGGACGGTTTAAGAAGAAGTTGCTCGTAGACCATTAACTGGTACTGAAGTTTATAATCAGGTGAAGGGCATTGAAACAATCTTTGGTAAACCTGCTAGTGAGGTTGATCGACCTACATGATTATGGAAAAAGGAGTCCATTTTTTGGAAACTCCCATATTGGAAATATCTAAAGGTCAGACATTATTTGGATGTCATGCACATAGATAATAATGTTTGTGAAGCTATTCTTGCGGCATTTATGAATATTCCGGGAAAGACAAAAGATGTTAAGGCGTCACGACTTTACTTGGAAAAACAGGGGCTTCGACCAGAGTTGTGGGCTCATAAAAGGGACGGAAGGAAGAAGAAAGTAGTGGAGGAAAGGGTTGATGATGAAACCCAGAAAAGTAAAAAGAAGGTGGACGATTCGGAGAAGAATTATTTGCCACCAGCTTGCTACACGATGTTGCGTGCAGAGAAACGGATTTTTTGCGAGTCATTGTATGGCATTAAGGTTCCAACTGGCTACTCATCGAATATGAAGCGATTTGTTACCTTAAATGGTGAGTTGATGTTATCGAGTATGAAATCTCACGATTGTCATGTCATGATTCAAGTATTCTTACCGATTGCAATTCGTGGGATACTTCCAAAGCATGTGAGGCACACCATTACAGAACTTTGTTCATTTTTTCATACAATATGCAGCAAAGTCGTAGAACCGTCGACCCTCGATTCGTTGCAGGCCAGAGTAGTTGAAACTCTATGCAAATTTGAGATGTCCCCCCCCCGCATTCTTTGACATTATGGTCCATCTCATTGTCCATATAGTTAGAGAAATTAAGCTGTGTGGTCCAGTGTTTTTGAGGTGGTGCTATCCTTTTGAGAGATATATGGGTACCTTGAAGGATAAAGTTCGGAATCCTGCACAACCAGAAGGTAATATAATTCAAGGGATTATGGGTGAAGAGATCAGTAATTTTGTGGCTGAGTATTTTGCTAGTGTTGATCCTGTTGGACTTTCGACATCCCGACGCGAGGGCAGACTTGAGGGCAAGGGTACAATTGGTTCAAAATTGATCGCACCTTCCGTAGAAAAGCGTACACAAGCTCACTTATTTGTATTGCATCACGTAGCAGATGTCCATCCTTATTTAAATGAACATATGGAGGAATTACGTGTTAGCAATCCTGGAAAAGGAGTAAGGGCATTGACGCAAATGCATAACAAGACTTTCATTGATTAGTTTCATAAACGAGTAGTGAATGATTTGGATGAAAGTGTTCCTGAAACAGTCAAGTGGTTAGCATTTGGTCCACGTGAAGTTGTACGCTCTTATGAGGGTTATGATATTATTGGGTATACGTTTTGGACTGAACGTCAAGATCTGAAGTCAACATCGCAACAAAATAGTGTTGTTTCACTTGTGGCGTCATCTACACAATACGCAAGCTCGAAGGATAAGTCGCATGTACTTGCTGACATCAATTATTATGGGCGAATACAAGAAATATGGGAGCTGGACTACTGTACTTTTAATATTTGCCTCTTGTGTTGCAAGTGGGTTGACGATAATCGACGTTGCGTAAGAAAAGATGATCCTTGCGGATTCACTCTTGTTGACCTTAGTCGTCTACGTGAAACTCAAGAGCCATTTGTAATTGTATCACAAGTTAAGCAAGTATTTTTTTAACTGATCCTGCTGATAATATGTGGTCAATTGTTGTACCTGGTAAAAGGAGTATCCTCGGTATTGGTGATGTTGATAATGAGGAAGAATATGATGCATTTGAGGACATCCCAACTTTTACCTATCCTGAAAATAGTGTGGAAGATGATGTGAATATGTCGGAGAACTATATGCGTGTAGATCACACGGAAGGGATACATGTACTTGAAGATCCTAAGAAACGGCGAAGGTCAATAAATCATGAGACATATACTCAGGTCTGTCTAATTTCTCCAATTTGTAACTATTGTGTAGATTTTTAGGTTTATTTTTGTTGTTGGTTGAATTTGGGGAACGAAAAGGTCATTTTAGGCCTACATGGCAATGATGGAGTGCAATGGGGGGGGGCAGTAGTGGGGGTGGTGGTGAGACTTTGTTACAAATGTGGAGAGTGAGGTCACATGGCAATGGAATGCTCTCCACATTTGTAACAATTCCTACCTTCTCCACCGCTACCAGCTGATGGGCATTCCATTGCCATATGACCTGATTCTCTGGTCATTTTAGGCCTATTTTGGTCGATTGGCGTCCGATTAGTACTTATCGAGTCATTTTACCCCAAATTTTTTTTGAACATGATTATATGAGGTATAATGTAACTATTGTGTAGATTTTTAGGCTTATTTTTGTTGTTGGTTGAATTTAGGGAACGAAAAGGTCATTTTAGGCCTACATGGCAATGATGGAGTGCAGTGGGGGCAGTAGTGGGCGTGGTGGTGGGACTTTGTTACAAATGTGGAGAGTGAGGTCACATGGCAATGGAATGCTCTCCACATTTGTAACAATTCCTACCTTCTCCGCTGATAAGTGCATTTCTAACGCACTTTATGGACTTCTTTTTAGCTCATTTTGATCCTCTTTCTCCCCTTTCTTCCCTCATTCTTCTCCCTTTCCCCTTCTATTTCATTCACTTGATCATTCTTGATCATAGTGACATTTTGCTAGATTTTAAGTCATTTTTCACAGAATTTCTAGTACATTTGCTTTCACCCTGTTTTGCCATGTTCTTAATATAGGTGGAACTACTAAGATGGCTATGTGTTGTAGAGTTGGTAAAGGAAGCAATGAAAATAGAGCACACGTTGAGAAGTGGTGCGCTTGCACCATGCCCCTTGTCCGCTCGCACAAAGGAGCACATGGCACAATATAATCTTGAACAGAGAACTTCAAATTGACATAACTTTCGAACCACAAATCGGATGAAGGTAATTCTAGTTGGAGGTGAAAGCTTGTTTCGATAGCTTTCCGATGACTCGTCATAAGCTTGATTTGGATCTAAAACAAAAGAGTTATGCGTTTTCAGTTGAACTGTCCGACCAGAGCAGAGAAAATGGTGCGCCCGCACCACAAAGTGAGGTGCGCCTGCACCATCTGGAACTTATGAAACCCAAAAGTCAGGAGAAATGGTGCGCCCGCACCTGATTTTGGTGCACCCGCACCATTCAAATCCGTGAAGGAAAAAAACGAGGCTTGCCTTAATAACAGGGGAGTTTTAGTTTTTGCACTTATGCTTATCTCTTGAGTTTAGAGAAGAATATTATGGCTTACTTTAGAGAGAAAAACACTTAGTTTTTGATCAAGATTTGAGATTCGTAGATTATAGTTTGTGATATCTACAACATTGAAGGTACTTTTATTCTATTAAGTTTCAAAGTTTCAGTTTTTATTCTCTCTTTTCATTGTTATTGTTGTTTTCCATTTTATTAGATCTCCTTTATTATAGTTACATAGTTGTTATTTTCATTAGATTAATATTCTCTTAATCATGTTTAGCCCTAGATTAGTTATAGATTTCATGTTTTATTGCTTAGAATCCATGATTAGTGAGTAGTTTCCTATCTAGGGTTAGGGTGAAAGCATAGATTAGGGTTTAAATATATTACTAATGTGATTGTGATGATCTAAAGATGTTTATGCATTGATCTTGGTGTTTTGAGGCCTTAGGATAGATATTGATCACATTTGTGCTTTGGTATTTTGATTTCAAATGTTCTTAATTGAATTATGAATTCTTTTATCATCCCCATGAATCAACTTAATTTCTAGGCCGAGATATTAGGTAGAAATTAAGGGGATCCTATATTAGGGGTTTTCCAAATTCATTGGATCTCTTAATCAATTGACTAAAGACCATTCGAGAGAGGATTTAGTTGATTGATTAAGCGATCATTCTCGAGGACCATTCGAGAGAGGACTCGAGTATTTTAGAGGAAAACTAAACCTTGCATAATCGTCACATTTGATTCACAATTGCATTAATAAAAGTTGTTTACTTTGATCCATACTACTAACCTTAACTCTAGTGTCTTCCTATAATTTTTCATCTCGTGTTATTTGTTAGTGCTTGATATTATCTAGTCGTAGTTGTTACCAAACCTTTTTAAAACCCCACAAACCCTTCAATTAGGTAATCTAGACTTGCTAGACTTTAATTAATCCCAATTTCTTTGTGGATCGACCCTTGACTTGCCTTTACTACGTTCTTAGTAATTGCTTGTTAGGTGTTATAAATATTGTTTGAAAAGCGATTTTTGGTGCCTTAACGACACACTAAAAACCTCTATCAAAATGGCGCCGTTGCCGGGGAAATTGTGCTATTGATTGATGTTTATTTTAGTTTGAAATTGCTTAATTGATTTTTTTTTTTTTTTACTTTTCTTTATTGGCTTTTTTTTTATCTTGTTTTATTTTATTTGGTAAATGTCGTGTATATGAGTCTAGGAATTTGTATATAATTTTATTTTTTTTATTTTAAGAGAATTCCAAAAAAAAAAATGGCAAACTTCTTTTTTCCTTAATATGAGGATGAATCATTTTGGAATTATTTTCAAAGATTTGAGAACACTCTTCTAACTAAGTATAGACTTGAGATTTGGGTGATGTGTGAGGTGATGTATAAAGGTCTGAATATGCATACAAGAGAAGTGGTGGAGTATATGTTTAATGGTGAATTTCGATGCCAACACTTTGATGAAGCATGGGGTTTCTTTGGATGGCTATCTAGAGACACTTATGAGTGGGACCATGGAAATACTAATTTCTCAAATTTAGAAGATGTCTCTAGTTGTGAAATACATATATATTCTAAAATTCTTGATTCACTTAAAGAAAATATGTGCTTGTTAAATAGGTGTGATTCTATGATGGAAAACTTTGTCGAATCTTGCAAAAGATCAATCGAAACTTTGGGTCGAATTATCAATAATCAAAATCACTCTTGCATGACTATAACCAATGAATATGATGATGATTGGGATATGGATGAGAACCCCGTAGTAGAAGAATCATTTGTTGAGAAAGTTTACACTATAGAGTCCAGTGATGTTGAAGAAGTAGTTGATGAGACTTTTGTTTCTACTCGTCCTCTTCATATTCCCTTTTCAAGGAAACTCAAGTTAGTTCCTTCCTTCCCCGTCTTATTCCCTCTCCTCAAAGTTTCACCACTAGAAGAGTCTTTGGCCTCTTTAAACCTTCACATGACTCAAATGGAAGTCATCGAGGACGGGATCGAGCTTAAAAGTTGCAAGGACCATCAAAAGGAGAACTCATTGTTTTGTTCTTTTTATTTGAATTTTGATGTTTGTTCTTCATACTTTCCAGGATTCTCTCGGAAATTTCATTATTTTCGACACTCATCACTTGGTAAGCATATAGACCCATTGAAATTTGTGCATGTTCTTTGTTTATCTCATACCTATTTGATCCACTGTGAAATGTGTGCTAATGCTTATGACAAACTATTGAGATCTTTGTCAAATTATTTAGTGGTAAGGTATGGCTAGAGATCCTAAAAGAGCAGTTTTTGGCAGGTATTATGAGACATTTCTCCTTATCTTATTTGGTTTGGATTTTTGATTGATTTTGTGCCCTTACTTCCTCCCTCACTTTCTCTTTCCTTGTCAACCCCGAGGATGGAGTTTGTATTAAGCTTGGGGGAGTTAGCATGTGTTCTCTCTATCTCAACATTTTCTTCCTCCTTTTTGTAATTAGGTTCATATTAGTGTATTTGCATGTTAGGTTTGCATAAAAGATACTAACAAAAAAGATTTTCTTTCTCTTTTTGTACTTTGTTTTTCCATTTTTATGCATTTAGATTAGTTTGGTTGCATGCATGATTTGTGGCTAAGAGTGTTCATAACTTGATTGGAAGACCTTCCCTGCATTCGACTTGATGGTTTTGGAAGCCTTGATGTGACTTTAGGTGATTTTTGAGAACGATAACTTTTGGTAGAATCTTTTTGAAACTAGGCGAGTTGGTTGATTGGATTGCCTTGTCCCTCGTGCGGTGAACCCCAAAGGAGGGCCAAGAACCTCGTAAGACTCATTTACAACCCTCACCATTGATCGCTTAACTTGTGACTTGCATTTTAGCTCCCTAAGATTGCATAAGATCGAGCCTATAGAAGAATGATTTAGGGCTTTTCTTTTTGCTAGAAATAGGAGCTCAAAAGCCAAAAAGCTTTTATACCTGCATAATTATCCGCTTCTCAACCCATTTGAGCCTTTCTGTCCTATTTTTACTTAACCCTCATAATAAGTCATGGCCAAACTCTCCCCAAAGTAGAGTACATGTCTAGCTTGTGTTGAGCTGAGTTGTTTTGATACTAAGTCTTTGGTTGAGAGTGAATTAATGTGCGTGTATATTTGCAAAAGTTGAGGAAAATTGTGAGAAAGGAAAGAAAAAAAAAAGAAATAAAAGAACGAAAGAATGCTATTAGTGCTTCATTTGGATTTCTATTGAAAAGAAAGAAAGAGCAAATTGTTGAGAAAGAAATAAAAAAAAATGTGTTCCAAAAAGTAAAAATCAAAGTGATAATCAAAGATGTGTGAGATTTCGATTTGAGTTGGTGTTTGGACTAGCATGGGGGAGTTTTTACCCCCTAGTGTGTACTCCACTTTACCCTTTTTGCACCACATTCTTAAATTGTTATCCACACCTTTAACCTAGCCCCGTTACAACCTCAATAAAGTCCCTTTTAACTTCTAGATGGAACTTGGTCAATTAGTAGCGGCGGGTGAGATTTTGTGCAAGTCATGATGAGGGTCATCAAAATGTGGTAGAGGCGGGCTGTTATAGTTGAGCACCCATAGGGGGGAGTCAAACTCGGGACTCGGAAGTGGAGAGGAGTGAGAAATCACTCTTAGAAAGCCTATTTTTCAAGGGGACTTGGTTGATCGGTGGATTAGATCCCTTAAGTCACTCTTGTGCTTCCTAGTAATCTTTCTTCTTGTGTTTGGTTGGTCTTCCAAATCTTATTATGAACTTATTTAGCTTGCATGTCATGTTTGTAGCTTTGCATATAGAGCATTTAGGTTAGTTTGTTGCATGGTTTTTCTTTTTCATATTTTCTCCTCTTCTCTTTCTTCTTTCTCATTCTTGTTTTACTTGAGGACAAGTAAAATGATAAGCATGGGGGAGTTTGATAAGTGCATTTCTAACGCACTTTATGGACTCCTTTTTAGCTCATTTTGATCCTCTTTCTCCCCTTTCTTCCCTCTTTCTTCTCCCTTTCCCCTTTTATTTCATTCACTTGATCATTCTTGATCATAGTGACATTTTGCTAGATTTTAAGTCATTTTTGACCGAATTTCTAGTACATTTGCTTTCACCCTGTTTTGCCATGTTCTTAATATAGGTGGAACTACTAAGATGGCTATGTGTTGTAGAGTTGGCAAAGGAAGCAATGAAAATAGAGCACACATTGAGAAGTGGTGCGCTTGCACCATGCCCCTTGTCCGCTCGCACAAAGGAGCACATGGCACAATATAATCTTGAACAGAGAACTTCAAATGGACATAACTTTCAAACCATAAATCGGATGAAGGTAATTCTAGTTGGAGGTGAAAGCTTGTTTCGATAGCTTTCCGATGACTGGTCATAACCTTGATTTGGATCTAAAACGAAAGAGTTATGCGCGTTTTAAGTTGAACTGTCCGACCAGAGCAGAGGAAAGGGTGCCCCCGCACCTGATTTTGGTGCGCCCGCACCATCTGGAACTTATGAAACCCAAAAGTCAGGAGAAATGGTGCGCCCACACCTAATTTTGGTGCTCCCGCACCATTCAAATCCGCGAAGGAAAAAAACGAGGCTTGCCTTAATAACAGGGGAGTTTTAGTTTTTGCACTTATGCTTATTTCTAGAGTTTAGAGAAGAATATTAGGGCTTACTTTAGAGAGAAAAACACTTAGTTTTTTTATCAAGATTTGAGATTCGTAGATTATAGTTTGTGGTTTCTACAACAATGAAGGTACTTTTATTCGATTTAATTTCAAATTTTCAGTTTTTATTCTCTCTTTTCATTGTTATTGTTGTTTTCCATTTTATTAGATCTCCTTTATTATAGTTACATAGTTGTTATTTTCATTAGAATAATATTCTCTTAATCATGTTTAGCCCTAGATTAGTTATAGATTTCATGTTTTATTGCTTAGAATCCATGATTAGTGAGTAGTTTCCTATCTAGGGTTAGGGTGAAAGTATGGATTAGGGTTTAAATATATTGCTAATGTGATTGTGATGATCTAAAGATGTTTATGCATTGATCTTGGTGTTTTGAGGCCTTAGGATAGATATTGATCACATTTGTGCTTTGGTATTTTGATTTCAAATGTTCTTAATTGAATTATGAATTCTTTTATCATCCCCATGAATCAACTTAATTACTAGGCCGAGATATTGGGTAGAAATTAAGCGGATCCTATATTAGGGGTTTTCCAAATTCATTGGATCTCTTAATCAATTGACTAAAGACCATTCGAGAGAGGATTTAGTTGATTGATTAAGCGATCATTCTCGAGGACCATTCGAGAGAGGACTCGAGTATTTTAGAGGAAAACTAAACCTTGCCTAATCGTCACATTTGTTTCACAATTGCATTAATGAAAGTTGTCCACTTTGATCCATACTAGTATCCTTAACTCTAGTGTCTTCCTATAATTTTTCATCTCGTGTTATTTGTTAGTGCTTGATATTATCTAGTCGTAGTTGTTACCAAACCATTTTAAAACCCCACAAACCCTTCAATTAGGTAGTCTAGACTTGCTAGACTTTGATCCATACTAGTAACCTTAACTCTAGCGTCCCTTTCGTACTTATCGAGTCATTTAACCCCAAATTATTTTTTAACATGATTATATGAGGTATAATGTAACTATTGTGTAGATTTTTGGGATTGCATTTGTTGTTGGTTCCATTTCGGGAACGAAAAGGTCATTTTAGGCCTAGTTTTGCCTTTTCGCTTCCCTTTCGTACTTATCGAGTCATTTAACCCTAAATTCTTTTTGAACATGATTATAGGAGGTATAATGTAACTATTGTGTAGATTTTTAGGATTGCATTTGTTGTTGGTTGCATTTCGGGAACGAAAAGGTCATTTTAGGCCTAGTTTTGCCTTTTCGCGTCCCTTTCGTACTTATCGAGTCATTTGACCCTAAATTCTTTTTGAACATGATTATAGGAGGTATAATGTAACTATTGTGTAGATTTTTAGGATTGCATTTGTTGTTGGTTGCATTTCGGGAACGAAAAGGTCATTTTAGGCCTAGTTTTGCCTTTTCGCGTCCCTTTCGTACTTATCGTGTCATTTAACCCCAAATTCTTTTTGAACATGATTATATGAGGTATAATGTAACTATTATGTAGATTTTTAGGATTGCATTTGTTGTCGGTTGCATTTTGGGAACGAAAAGGTCATTCTAGGCCTATTTTTGCCGATTCGCTTCATTTTTTTAATTTTTGTTGATCTAACTCCAAACTTTTGTTGCATACGCCAATATGAGGTAGAATGAAACTACATATTAGGTTTTTGTGCATAAATTTTCATGTAAATGAAATGGGAAACAAAAAGGGGGGAGTTGTGCGGAGGGGCAGCAGTTGGGGGGGGGAGGGCAGCGGGGGGAGGGTCCAGTATGCGGGGGACGGGCAGCGGTGGGGGGAGTGGAGGGGCAGCACTGGAGGAGGGGGGTCTCTATACAAACCACCCCTCCCCCCCACCGTTGCCCCTCCCCTCCCCGCCCGCACCCCCACCGCACGCATCCTCCCCCCGCACACAAACCCTCCCCCCCTTATTGCACTCCCCCCTTAGTGGCAATGTGAATTACTTTTTTTTATCGTGAGCTTTATGTATATTAATGCGTATATTTTTACAATTTCAGGGAAATGGCGAAGGTGCATACGGATAACAGCACGAGTGCTGAACACACTACCGAGGATGAGTCTTTCGATGCGAGAAAGGAACCGGGTAAATTGGCTCGACCTCACCGTGAAGAAATAAATGCACAAATGCCTAGGAAGTCATTGGCTACGAAAAAGAGAAAAGGAAGGGGACCTGCAAAGTCACTAGAGAAACACACAAATATGACTTTGGAGTACGATAATATGGGTCAACCTTGTGAAAAGTGGCGTCAGATGTATGGCATGCAAGTTGGCATTTGCATGCATAAACTCTCCATTCTGTACTCATGGAAAGAGGTGCCCGAGGGGTTGAAGCAGTGTCTATGGGAAGATACTATGGTAAGCTTCAAGTACAATAACATTTAGTTTCTTAATTATTTAGTTAAATATATATATGTGCAATATTACTGATAGCATATAAATTACAACATTTGCGAAAACTAATTTGTGAATTGCGTTTTTTGTAGAATCAATTCAATATCGAAGATGATGAAGCCAAGAAGAATATATTTCTATCCGCGGTTGCCCAGAGATTCAGAGATTTCAAGGCTAAGTTAGTGTCTGGGTGGATCACTAAGCGGAGGAAATTAGTAGGTACAAAGAAGAAGAACATCTACAGCGGAGAAACACCATCCGATCCTGAGGCTTCACCGGAAACATCATCTGGACCCTCCAAATTACCATTTCAGATATGGAAAACTATCAAACCTGAAGAGTGGGAATCATTTGTTGCCAAAAAAACAACCCCACAAGCTATTGTAAGAATATTTTATTAAGATTTACTACACTTAGATCCATTATTATTGTATAACACCGTACCTAACCTTTGTTTATAATTGTGTGTTTTAGGCAAGTCGTGAGAAAAGTAGCACGAGTGCAAAAGCTAGGAAGTATTATCATCATTTGGGTGCTCATTAGTACAATGAGGCGAGAGAGAAGTGGATGTTCAGCCATTACCCCACAATAGGGTCGACAACGGCAACGCGGACTAGCTCTACGATGACAATTGCACAGCCTCGGCAACCAGATAGGGTCCTCGATTGGTGGTGTTCGATACATGGGGTTGATGCAAAGGGAAAAAGAGTCTTGCCTGATCTCGGAACACAACAGATAGCCAACGCCATTGTATGTACAGATTATATGGTTATATAAGGTATATATAATATAACTTTTGCGTTCACGAGCATTTCTCTCTTATCCTTATGTAGATTGGCTTGAAGGAAAAAGAGGCAACTGGTGAGTTCACTCCTAAAGGACACATTGATGCATTGCACGAAACTTTAGGAAAGGACCACAGTGGACGCGTGAGAGGTGTATGAGGTGTCCCCCTCGGTTTGAGAAAGGTATATGGTGATCAATACACTACAGCGACAAAATCAAGTGCAAGTAGTGTGAATTCGGCAGCGTCAGTAGATGTGGAGGCTATGAAAGCTGCAATTCGGGAGGAGCTCAGGGAGGAGATGACACATAACTTCAACGCCATTTTGGAGCAAATGAGTTTACCGACTTTAGCTGCGTTCAAGAAGGGTAGTGATATTACACCTAGCCAGCGGACGAGTGATCCACCAACATCTATTATTGATCAGATGATATCTTTACCTGATCCACCTGTAGTACCCGAGTTGAAGGTAATCACTTAATCTCTTTGCTTTGTTAAACAACTATTGTTCTTAAATGCATGAAATTCTTACTATAATAATGTTGCTCCAAAGACTAACTATAAATGGAGTTTTTTTTAAGGAGGAGACACCATGTGAACTATTAGCTCGAGCAGATGGTTATGATAGTTTCATTCTGGTAGCTTATGGCCATGCACAACCCCCTAGTGACCGAGTACGATTGCATAACCAGTTAGTGGATGATAATCACTATGTGGTCACCCTCAATGAAATTGTGTCTGGTTTTGAAGAATTAGCTCTTCCGCTGCCGAAGCCAGAAGTTGGTCTACAGTTACTGAATGATGCCCTTGACAGTTATGTTCTATGACCGCGTACATTGGTGCGGTTTTCAGATGAGGTACAATGATTAACATACATATATATATATGCGTGTTTTCTTTTATAGTTCCTATGATTGGCAGTAATATCTTTACCTTTAACTAATTATTAGGTTTTGGGGAAAGGCAGGCTCACATGACAACAAGGCAAAGAAGGCCTGTTCACCTGATAAGAAGGCAAGTTTACGTGATGAAGGTGAACGAAATGTGTCGAAGGGAATATTATCGACCCAGAGGTGGTGCGAGGTCTTAGTATTCCATGCTATTGGTTACATGAGTGCGCTAGCGATTTACCCGATGATAGTACAATAGAGGTTCCTTTGGGGGAGCAACAATTCCACTACTTTGAGGAGTCATCGACATTCATTTCTAAGCTCGATATTAAAGAATTCTTATGTGGGGTAGAGTATAATGTTTCCATGATACAAACTTTCATGAGGTAATACATAAGTATATAAATTAAATATACATATACATCCTTAAGTAGTTTTTAATTCAACTTCCATAATAAGTAAGTTTACTTTTAATCAATATGATTTCTCAGGTTATTATACAATGAATTGATTGAAACATCAAGTGAGGAGTCAATGTTTGGTTGGTTATGTCCAAACATAATACGAGATGACAATTGCTTAAAAAACAAAGCCGAAGTGAAAGAGTATCTCGATATGAGTTTCAAAGCATCATCTCGTTTTGGATATCATCAGATCATCCTTGTCCCTTATATTGAACAGTATGCTTGTTAAACTCACAGTACTTTTATTATTCGATAATTAAATTCACCTATCAATTGTTCTACGATTAATAATAACTATATTTTCTTGTTGTAGGGCTCATTGGACACTGCTTGCGATATGTTTGTCACGTAACGAAGTCTACCACTTTGATTCTTTGCGTCGACAACCACCACGGTCCTTACTAATCAAATCATTGTTAAATAGGTAGACTAATCGAAACTCAATATATGCGCACTTATTAATATTACACATTATTCATCATCTGTATATATATAAACAGTTAGTACATCTAATCTTATAATAATGTATCGATGTAGTGTGATGAAGCATATTAGTGCAACAGGACTTCTAGCACCAAAAGCTCCTGCTTATATCAGTCGAGGTAACATGACAAATTTATTTGTCCTTATATAGAAACACTTTTTGCCACATACTACACATCTAACATGAATGTCATTGGATGCATCCTTTGGTGAACATTTAGTGTCCGCAACAAGATGATGGACTTGCATGTGGCTATTACGTGCTGAGGTACATGTTCGATATCGTCAACCATTGCACTAACGTCGATGATCTTCAAAAGGTATGTAACTTATTAGTATATGTTAGTTTAGATTAGATCGATTGGTAATAGGTATTAATTGGTTTAGAAACCAAAGTAGCACTTGCATATTTTTGGGAACAAAAAGGTCATTTTAGGCCTAATTTTGCCTTTTCGCTTCCAAATCGTACTTATCGAGTCATTTAACCCCAAATTCATTTTGAACATGATAATATGAGGTATAATGTAACTATTGTGTAATTTTTAGGCTTGCATTTGTTGTTGGTTGAATTTTGGGAACGAAAAGGTCATTTTAGGCCTATTTTTGCCTTATCACGTCCAAATCGTACTTATCGAGTAATTTAACCCCAAATTCATTTTGAACATGATAATATGAGGTATAATGTAACTATTGTGTAGATTTTTAGGCTTGCAATTGTTGTTGGTTGAATTTTGGGAACGAAAAGGTCATTTTAGGCCTATTTTTGCCTTTTCGCATCCAATTCGTACTTATCGAGTCATTCAACCCCAAGTTCATTTTGAACATGATAATATGAGGTATAATGTAACTATTGTGTAGAATTTTAGGCTTGCATTTGTTGTTGGTTGAATTTTGGGAACGAAAAGGTCATTTTAGGCCTATTTTTGCCTTTTCGCGTCCAATTCGTACTTATCGAGTCATTTAACCCCAAATTATTTTTGAACATGATAATATGAGGTATAATGTTACTATTGTGTAGATTTTTAGGCTTGCATTTGTTGTTGGTTGAATTTCGGGAACGTAAATGTGATTTTAGGCCTATTTTTGCCTTTTCGAGTCCAATTCCTGTTTCTCGAGTCATTTAACTCCATTTTCTTTTTGAACATGATAATATGAAGTATAATATAACTAGTGTGTAGAGTTTTAGGCTTGCATTTATTTTTGATTGAATTTCGGGAAGGTATATGTCATTTTTAGAACTACTAACTACGGTAAATGATTGAATTCTTATATTATGTGTTTATTCCTTGGTTGTTTTGCAAGGTTTATATGAATAACACACCAAGTTTGAGGGCCTTCACCATAGACGAATTACATGAAGTTCGGGATAAGTTGGCGTCCTACCTTTGTGATGATTGCTTATGATACATTTTGGTGGAATTCGTGATATAATTAGCTAGATCTACTAGTTGATATCAATTCTATGTACACTTTTTACATTATTAAATATATATATATTTAAAGTTAATTATTACGTTGAAAAATTTGTCATATATTGCAATTCGATCAGTTTTTTTTTTTCGTGTCGAAGGTAGGTGTTGGGTGGGGGGGGGGGGCGCCACGGTGGGCTGCTGGGGTGGGTTGGCAGCAAGTGGGTGGAGGGGCCGGCAGCAGGGGGTTGGGGATGACAGAGGGTGGGCTGGGGTAGGGGTGTAGGGGCTGGCAGGTGCTGAGGCCGGGGGTGTAGGGGAGTGAAGGGGGTGGGGTGGGGGGTGGGGGGGGGGCGGGGGAGTGCGGGGGTGGGGGGCTGGGGGGGTGTGCGGGGGTGGGCA
This sequence comes from Beta lomatogona, assembly GCA_947646795.1. Taxonomy (NCBI): domain Eukaryota; kingdom Viridiplantae; phylum Streptophyta; class Magnoliopsida; order Caryophyllales; family Amaranthaceae; genus Beta; species Beta lomatogona. The sequence continues at coordinate 1,050,305 of CANSNZ010000239.1, read as the reverse complement.
AGTGGGTGTCTTTGGGGTGGGGGGTAGTGGGTGGGGGTGGGGTGGGGGCGGGGTGGGGTGGGGGTGGGGGGGGCAGGGGGGAGTGCGGCGGTGGGGGGGGGGGGGTCAAGGGGGGCAGGTGGCGGGGAGTGTAGGGGTGGGCGGGCGTGCGGGCGGGGGATGGGGTGGGGGGGTGTTGGGCTAGCGAGATTTATTTTTAAAAAAAAAAATACCGAATACGAAGGGTTGCGGTTTTAAGCCTAAACCGCAACCCTTCACTTATACAAGGGCTGCGTTTTTGGCCTAAAACTGCATCCCTTCTTTTCTAGTGAAGGGCTGCTACGGAAAGGGCTGCTGGCCAAAAGCGCAACCCTTTCCTTAACTGAGGGAATACAACCGGAAATAGCAATCCAGTTTTTGTCACAATTTACTGATTCAAATGCAATGAAAGTTTTCTTCCATATAGAAATTAATCCACCTGAGTTTCCTTGAGAAGGCAAGAGAACCACTCAAAGTTATCATATTTACGAAGAGAGTTTATGATTCTAGGGTTAAGGCTCTCCAATTTTGTTTCTTGAACGAAAATCATATCAGGATCATGATGATGAATCAGTTTACGAAGGGTGTTGCATTTTATATTTGCCCCAGGTCCAGGGATATTCCAAGACAAAAGGATCATCTAATTAATAGCTTGATGAATGACTAATGGAAGAATTAGACAAATTCCTGATTGGCACTCCAGTTGGATTTTTGGAGTTTGAGAATATCCTCAATTCTGTCATGAAGAATTGACATTCGCCCATCAAATTGCAGACCAAGCTTCTGAGCCAGATCAATTATGGCATACGCTGAAATTTCGCACGATTTACTCGTGCAAACTGAGGAGGATGAGGGTAATTTTTTTATTACATCACTTTTCTTATGCATTTGTAGTGAGAGTATCTTTTTTATTTGAATTTCAAATGAAAATTTGAAATCACTTTATGTTTAAATTTAAATTTCATTTATGAGCTTCAATTCAACATTAATTGGTGTCACCTTTCCCCAACAAAATAATTAAGAAAGTAGTTTTAGTTTAATTTTTTTTCCTGACTTCAAATTTCATTTGTAGACTTGTTCCTCTCTTACTCTGGTGATTTGGAGAAAACGCAACACTATTTTCTTCATTGATGAAAATCTGAGTTATAGAAACTTTTGAAAATCTTTTCCGTCACCAAAAACTCTCATTAAGAAAATATTAAATGTTTATTTGGTATCAAAAACTAATAACGTTTATCAAACACAACTTTTGAATATCACATTAATTATTTTACAATAAACCTTATATTTAACCTCTGCCTCTATTTTTCTGTAATCTGTATTGCCTCTCCTAAAGATAATAAAAATGTTTATCCTCTACCTGTGGCTGTAGGCTGTAGGCTGTAGCTAACACATTATTAATGAACTGTGTCGATTGTTCTTAAATTTTTCGTTGCATTATTACGTCTGTTATAACAACTTGTTATGTTGTTATACTAGATGAGACATCTTAATGATGGACCCTACTCATTGCTATCACCCTATGATGAGTAAGTTTTCCTCATATAAAAATATTCTTCCAATAATATGAGAAGGTTTATATTTATTTTGAAGGTCTCGTCTCCCATAAGTGTATATCTATCTTTATATATATTTAGTCACCCTAAGTTAATTATTATCAATAATGATGTATGATTAGGAGGCTTGAATTGACTAATACTATAAAATATATCATGTCAAAAAAAAAAAGATTGACTAATACTATAAAATAATTAATGCTACTAATGAAGTCATTTTTTATGCTTAGCTCGTGTGTATCTTATCAAAATTTGGACACAGTAATATGAAGCGAAAATTCGAAGGTACGCACGAAAGTATGATGCTTCCTGTGCGCACGCTTCAAAACGCAGCGTTTAAACGATCTGCAATGAACTTCTGTGTTTTTCCAATGAACTTTGTGGGACCCACCTCAATTTCTCTTTCCTCAAATTTTTCACCCCATGTGCGTTGTAAACAAATAAACATCAAGATTATTCTAATGGACATTGTAGTCTAATGAACACACGCTAATTTTCAATGGACATTTGCAATTTTGGAATAAACATTTGTGGGATTTACTATTGTTCATGTAAACCAATAAACATCAAGATTATTCCAATGGACATTGTAGTCTAATGAACACACGCTAATTTTCAATGGACATTTGCAATTTTAGAATAAACATTTGTGGGATTTACTATTGTTCATGTAAACCAATAAACATCAAGATTATTCCAATGGACATTGTATTCTAATGAACACACGCTAATTTTCAATGCACATTTGCAATTTTGGAATAAACATTTGTGGGATTTACTATTGTTCATTTCTTACTTCATTAACATATTGTTGATTCAAATGTTAGTTTGTACATCCAAGTCTTCAAAATGTTCTTTCAAATTACTTATATGTTCATTGTGATAAATATTTATGTTGTCATTACTTATATGTTCATTGGAGATGAACAAATGTTCACTGCATTAACATATTGTTGATTCAAAAAAGGTTCCCATGTGATAAATTTTTAACTGTTCAGTGGAATATTGAAGATGTTCATTGGGTTATATTTTGTTTCTAGTTTTCCGCGTTTTGTTTGTTTTTTGGTGCATTTTGGATGGTGCGCACCATCCTATTCCTACACTCGTGCGCACCATCGACGGACTCTATTATGAAGTATGTATCAAGTTTGGTGTCAAAAGTCAAAGGCCATTTGATGCTAGCTAGTACTAACTACTCTAGATTACTTCATGTGTCTCACAATATAGTTCATATTTTAATGTTTGTACGTGTTCTGAAACATTGTTCTTATTTTATATCTTTTTATCTTAATTATCTACCTTTTTTCTAATCCCTATTAGTTGAAACAATCAACACGATTTACCTAAAATTTTAGTTAATATCTGCTGTTTTTTTTTTTATAATTTGAATATTATTTTGCTGTTTTTTACAGAGTAAAAGCAAAAATTATTTATGTACTAATACAAATACATTGTTATGAAATGGAGTAGTCAATTATAATAACAGTATGCACTTTTCTTATTGAAGCTTATAACACTTTGTGTATAGAGTTATCTTATGATAGTATCTTTTTTTATTACATCACCCTTCTTATGCAATTGTAATGAGAGTATCTTTTTCATTTTAATTTCAACTGAAAATTCGAAATCACTTTAAGTTTAAATTTAAATTTCATTTGTGAACTTCAATTCAACATTAATTGATGTCACCTTTCCTTAACAAAATAATTAAGAAAGTAGGTTTAGCTTAATTTTTTTTTACTGACTTCAAATTTCATTTGTAGACTTCTTCCTCTCTTGATCTGGTGATTTGGAGAAATCGCAACACTATTTTCGTCGTCGATGAAACTTTGAGTTGTAGAAACTTTTCAAAATCTTTTCCGTCACCGAAAACTCTCATTAAGAAAGTACTAAATGTTTATTTGGTATCAAAAACTAATAACACTTGTCAAACACAATTTTTAAATATCACATTATTTATTGTACATATACAGTAGCACAATTGGTATAAATAATATTGAGTTGTAAATATTAATGTGCGGATACCCCATCATAAGTGTCACTGCAAGTTAATCATTATCACTAATGATGTATAATTAATTAGGAGGCTTGAATTGACTAACTATAAATACTAATGAAGTCATTTTTATGCTTAGCTCGTGCGAATCTTATCAAAATTCGACATAGTATTATGAAGTATTCCCTCCGTCCCATAATATAGTGCTCACTTTTCTTTTTTCACTGGAATTATAGAAAATGGAATGAATAGTAGGATTTTCAAAAAAAATGTATTTAATGAAGTGCTTTTTTGATACTTTTTGTATTGAAATTAGTTCTTTATTTTCTTTTTCCTTTAAACAAAATCAAAAAACAATAAATGTACCTTGGAAGGGTGTAAAGCAATAAATGGTGTCACATGTTTTGAGAGAAAAGTAGGGGTATTCTGGAAAGTTTGTGTATAAATTAAAGATAATTTAGTCTAAACAAATTGATAAATAAGAAAATAGGCACAACATTTTGGGACACCAAAAAAGGAATGTGAGCACTGTATTATGTGATGGAGGGAGTCTGTATCAAGTTTGGTATCAAAAGTCAGACCATTTTTTTAAAGAAAAAAGTCAAACCATTTGATGCTAGTATTAACTGCTCTAGTTACTTCTTGTGTCTCACAATATAATTCATATTTTATTTTATTAGGTGTTCTAAAATATTATTCTTATTTTAAATTTTTTACCCTTTTTATAATTTCTATTGGTTGTTTTTATTCATTTAAGTAAATTTCATTAGTTGAAAAAATCAACATAACTTACCTAAAATTTTAATTAGCACTAACTTACTTTTTCGATAAAGCAAAAGAAAGAACTATTTATGTACAAATACAAAAACATTGTGAAACGGAGAAGTAGTAAATTATAATAACAATATGTACTTTTCTTATTGAAGCTTACAACACTTTGTATAGAGTTCTCGTATGATAGTATCTTTATTATTACATCACTTTTCTTATGCAATTGTAATGAGAGTATTTTTTTATTTGAATTTCAAAAGATCACTTTGAGTTTAACTTTAAATTTCATTTGTGAGCTTCAATTTAACATTAATTGATGTCACCTTTCCCCAACAAAATAATTAAGAAATTAGTTTTAGTTTAATATTTTTTTCTGACTTCAAATTATTGTAGACTTCTTCCTCTCTTGCTCTGGTGATTTGGAGAGAACGCAACACTATTTTCGTTGTCGATGAAACTCTGAGTTATAGAAACTATTGAAAATCTTTTTCCGTCACCGAAAACTCTCATTAAGAAAATATTAACTGTTTATTTGGTATAAAAAACTAATAACTTTTATCAAACACAGTTTTTAAATATCACATTAATTATTGTACACATGTAGTAGCTCAATGGTATAAGTAATATTGAGTTGTAAATATTAATGTGATGATACCCCCGTCATAAGTGTATATCAATCTTTTATATATATTTAGTCACCCCAAGTTAATTATTATCCTAATGATGTATGATTAGGAGGCTTTAGTTGACTAATACTATATAATAATTAATGCTACTAATGAAGTCATTTTTATGCTTAGCTGGTGAGAATCTTATCAAAATTTGGACACATTATTATGAAGTATGTATCAGGTTTGGTGTCAAAAATCAAACTATTTTTTTTTTAAGAGAAATTTGAAGGCCCGACGACATCTACAATAGGTATTAAATAAAAACAAGATACAATTAAAAAAGATCAAATCAAATTCATCTTCGGAGAAACTATAATGAACCAGACCAAGCAATACATCGCAACTCTCTTGTATTTGCTGAATCAAACAACTATTGATGAGGAAGTCTATCATTCTGACATAGTTTGAGGAAGAACATTCTTGATCGAGCTCTGTCGACTGCATCTGAGTTTTTCCAACACCTTCGTGTTGATAGTCTTGAACTTCAACCAATGAGAACAATTTCCCATACCTAAAGACAAACAAACTAGACTCACAACTCCCATAAGGGAGAAAGAGATCTCCACAACAGAGACTAAAATCCTCATAGCAGGGCTCAAGAAACTCATAAAGTGAGACTAATTTATTCAACAAAACAAGCAAATAAAATAAAAACTGAAAATAAGAGATGAAAAGGGGCTTACCATGGATGTTTCATCCATGGCATCCCCTAACTGATGAAGAAGGGGGAGGTTAAAGAGAAAATTAGGGTTTAGAGAGGAGACGGGGATGCTACTTCTTTATTTCTTTACTAGGTTTTTATTTAATTTATTAAGTCCTAGTATCAACTACTCTAGGTTACTTCCTGTGTCTCATAATATAGTTAATATTTTTTTGTTAATTGTCGTAAAAAAATTGTTCTTAATTAAATCCTTTAACCTCAATTATTTACCTTTTTTGTAATTTCTATTGGTTGTTTTGTTCATTTAAGTTAATTTTATTGGTTGAGACAATCAACATAATTTTACCTAAATTTTTAATTAATACTATTTTTCTTTTTCTACCGAGTAAAAAGAATAATCATTTATACACTGTTATGAAAGCGGTAAGTAGTAAATCATACTCCCTCCGTTTTATTTTAATTTACTGACTTCACTTTGGGGGAGAACCAAGGAGAAAGTGTAAAAGTATGATAGAGAAATTGAAAAAGTGGAGAGAGAAATTGAAAAGTGAGAGAAAGAAATTAAAAAGTGGATGACATGGGTGGAAAAAGAGGAGAAAGTAGATGTGACATGTTACCAAAAATAGAAAAAACAACAGTGTGTAGATTAAAAAGAAACGGACCAAAAAGGAAAGTGTGTAGATTAAAAAAAAAACGGAGGGAGTAATATAGCAGGCACTTTTCTTATTGAAGCTTACAACACTTAGTGTATAAAGTTCTCTTATGAGAGTATCGTTTTTATTACATAACTTTTGTTATGCAATTATAATGAGAACATCTATTTTATTTGAATTTCAAATAAAAATTTGAAATCACTTTAAGTTTAAATTCTATTTGTAAGCTTCAATTCAACATTTATTAATGTCACCTTTCCCCAACAAAATAAATAAGAAAGTGGTTTTAGTTTAATATTTTTATGACTTCAACTTTTATTTGTAGACTTCTTCCTCTATTGCTCTGGTGATTTGGAGAAAAGTTAGAAAACGCAGCACTATTTTCGTCGACGATGAAACTCTGAGTTAAGGAAATTTTTGAAAAACTTTTCCGTCACCGAAAGCTCTCATTAAGAAAATATATTAAATGTTTATTTGGTATCAAAAACTAATAACATTTATCAAGCACATTTTTTAAATATCACATTAAATATTGTACATAATACTTCCGTTCCTATTTAATATGCACGGTTTGCTTTTCACTAGAACCAAGGAAAAAGTGAAAAAGTAGGAGAGTGATAAGAGGATTATGAAAAGCATGAAGTAAGAAGTACAAAAAGTAAATAAATAATAGAGGAGAGAGAATAATGGGGTAGGTGGGGGGTTTTAAGTTGGGTTAATTTATTTGGTGAGAGACTACATAGGGGACAAAAAGTGGGGAATAATGATTGAGCATTTTACCTTATGTAGATAAGTAACAGTGTAACCATTAAAAAGGAATGATCCAAACAGGAAAGTGTGTAGATTAAAAAGGAATGGAGGTAGTACATTTTTTTTTATGCAAAAAAGGTAAAGCCAAGAGAAACAAACCAAATACAAAACAAAAACACACAAGCTACCTAACGAGGAATCATACGTGGGATAGTAACCCCACGAGCATCCTATATTCCTATACAAACGGAGGTAGTATATAGTAGCAAAATTGGTATAAGTAATATTGAGTTGTAAATATTAATGTGCTGACACCCCAATCAATATGGTTGCTTGTGCTACATCCAAATTGTTATTAGTGTTATACATGTGCAGACCCAAGATCAATTCCTCGAGAGCCTAAATTGTGTCCAAAATCTTTATTTTCTGGTTTTTAACATGTTGATTGTTTTATAAAATTTAATATGTTTGATATTTAAATTGTATGAAAACTCTTATTGTAGCGTCATTAGGTTTACATTGATATTAAAGGGAAAAAAACGAATGTTGGCAAGTAAAGGGTGATTATAATATTAATAAGTATGGGGTTATAGGGTACAAGATTATAGCATATGGGGCTATAAGGGACAGGATTATAGGATATGGGGTTATAGGGTTTGCAACCAGTTAAGATACTTCATTTAATAAATTGTCAATTCTCACACAATTATACTTTGTATTTTTTTCCATCATTGTTTGGTAAAGGTGTTTCTAACATGGTTAATTTAAATTAAGTTGAATCTATAAGATGGTCAAATTAGACTCATTACCAATAAGAATGGGCTTGTAGGGCTATTATATTTACTAGCTAACGCTCAAGCTATGCTCGATCTTATAATCCGTACGAATATATACCAACAAGTTATAAGTTATAATTCGAGAAGTGCATCAAACATTTTTAAACAAAATATAGAGGCATTCAATTTTAATTTATAAAATGTCAGCCTTTTTTTTGGTATTAGAGTTTTTAATATACTTGGGCGAAAGAATTTTAGTTGTGCGTTATTTTTTTGTCAGACTTATTAGGGTATATTGGGTTAGATTAATCAACCCCATTCCTTCAAAACTCAAAATATTATAATTTTAAATAAGCTAGCTCATTGATCTACTTCTCCTTTTTATATTTAGTCATTTTCATTATTACCCCCTCTGTAATTTTGTTTTTCACCATATACCCTCAGAATTTACCTTATACCTCTCAATTTCTTCAAAGTTCATCATATGTTCTTTATGACTAACGGCTATTAGCTTTTTTAGCCAATAGTTTGCAATTCTATTGCTAAACCCTAATACACCTCTATTTAAGTCATTAACTCTAATTAACCACAATTAAATACCTCCAATGACCCCTTTTTATCTCGCTTCCTCCATAATATTTTACCATCTTCTTTGGCTTTATGTGAGGTTTCAATGGTAGTATACTTAAGTAGATGAGATAAATATAGGTTAATTAAAAATGGGAAATTTCCTCAGGTACTCCTGAAGTTTGGCGTAATTCCCAAATTACCTCTCACATTTGGGGAATTCCTTAAATACCCCTAAACTTTGAGTTTGTGCTCAAAATATACTTACTATGGACGGAACCCTATCGCCGTTAGGTTTTCCTCTCTCTCTTCCCAATTTTCTTTCTCTCCACCCATCATCCTCCATTGATGAACCTCCAAGCTTTCTCTCTCCTCGCCATCCTTCATTTGTGACATTCTAAACCTCATAATTTTCTCTCTCTCCTCCCACCATCCTCCATTATTATTTTTCTTGAATTTTCGGATAGTTTGTTAAATTAAGAAAATAAAATCTGATTTAGTTTGTTAAATTAATTCCAAGACCAAAATCCAAACAGTCTAATCTAATCTCTAGCATTACCGGTCCATTAGTGTGAATTTTAACATTCCTAATTCACCCAAATTACTTGTGATTAAAAGTTGTGTATTAGGTCAGTAATTAGTAGTATTCCCACATTTTCGTCCTTCCAGAAATTTCGAACCCCCTAAAAAACGCCATTCCGTATCATCAACTGGTAAGCTGTAGCAGAAGAAAGCACAACAACAAATGTCGAAGACATTGGTACAACCCATAGGGCAGAAGCGCCTCACTAATGTTGCCGTCGTTCGATTGAAGAAACATGGCAATCGCTTTGAAATTGCTTGTTACAAGAACAAAGTCCTCTCTTGGCCTTCTGGCGTGTAGCTTTTTCTCTCTTTCTTGAACTTGCCTCTCTAAATTTTGCTACTGAAATGAGCTTTTTATTGTGTTTTCGTATTTGGGTATTGATTCAAGATTAAAATAGGGCAAAAGCAAGGCGGCGAAACAACGGTGCTCCGGGGGTACTGCTGTTCTGGTGGTGCACCGGCGAGGGTGCGTAGGTGGTGCGGTGGTTTTCCGGCGATGTTTGTGGCAGCACCGAGCAGATACAAGAAGGAAGAAGTTTCTTAATTTTTTTTCTGATTTTTGTTGATTTTTTGTTGGGGATAAAGTCAGAGAAAAGGAGGAGATGAGTGGTGAAGAAGATGGGAGGAGAGATGAAGAAGATGAAGATGGAGAGGAGAGAGGAAAAAAATTAACGGCTATCGTCATTAGTAAGGGTATTTTGGGCCCAAACACAATCTTCAGGGTATCTGAGGAATTCCCCAGATGTGAGGGGTAATTTGGAAATTACGCCAAACCTTAGGGGTACCCGAGGAAATTTCCCATTAAAATTTAGTAACGAAATCAAGGGATAAAGATGTTTCGTCGGTTGTGAATGACTACTCACCTAGAGAAGAATGAAGCACCCCCACCAACAGCAACAGAGATGAGCCACTAGTAAAGCCAAAATGAAGAGGGTAACGAAACATAGGGAGGGAAAGAAGCACCTACATTCCACTTGAGTAAACTTTTTTGTTCAAAAAAATCCAAAAATATATAAAATTACCCACAAAAAATTATTTTCATTTAAATCATAATCTAACAATTTTTCTATAATTGTTCTATTCGAGTCTTCATATTTTATAATAAATGTAATATTTGATTCATATTTTACGAATCACAATTGGACAAATTAAAAAAACAACATATTTTCATTCAGCTTCAATAAAAAAAGCAATTAAAGAATTTGAAACAAAGACAAACTGAAAATTCTAAGAGAGAATTGGAAAAAGAAAACCGGAGATGTGGCGTAGACAAACTGACGTTGACAACACGCTGAAGCGTGGGATGTGGCGCCTCCTTTAGTACTTTCGTCAGTCACTTTTTTGTTAGTAAGGTTGCAGCAGGTTTTGCAATAGGTTTCTAAAAGCTCCTTTTTAGGTTTTAATATATATAGGATTTTTTTAACTAGAATAATACAAACTTTTGGCCATCCGCTCGCAATAATGCAAATTTTTGATTATTATGTAATATATCAAACTTTTTTTACAATTTCCCCCAATAAGTCAATACCGGTTGTTAACTCATTTGTGTAGCAGAAACAAAGTGACGTACAAGACTCACTTATCACTATGACACGTATCGTTATCTAATTGGTTGGTTTTTTAAATTTGAAAAACAAAAAACCCAATATTTTCCCTTTTTACTTTGTTTTCTAGCTCCCCTCCACTCTTTTTCTCCCTCCCCCATCCCACCTCACCCCTGGCTAGGAGCCCAGTACCCTCCCTCAACCGTTTCTCTCTCTTCCTCCTCCCCAACCCACGAATAACTTCCCCAGTCCCTCCCCTCCCACCACATAACTACTTCCCCAACCCCTTCCACACCGCGAAACCACACTCTCTCTTTCCTCACACTCTCTCGTGTCTGTCCCTCTCTCATAAACCGCCAACTTCTTCTGATCTCTTCCATTTGCTTCGCCGCCATCGTAACACTTTTACCACAATTAACTGAAAAAAATCAAAATGTAACTTACTTAACAAAAATCTGGATAGATTTGAGGCTATAATTTTGAAGAATTGACAACTAGAGAAATGGTTGGTACTAATTTTCACCTGTGAATTGCGAAAAATTATTACCGGAAGTGATAGTGAATGGCTGGTAATAGATGAATGTAAGTGATTTTGGAAATTAGGTTTTTGAGTTCGAGTATATCAGAAATTGAGAGAAAAAGGCAATAAGTGTCGGACATGGTTGCCGGTGAAATTTGCCGGCGATGGATTCAAATTTGTGAGTTGAGCTGAAAGCGACGATGGTTGGGGGAGGGGAAGGAGAGAGAAAAAGGAGATGGGGGTTACTGGTGGTGAGAATTCGTGGGAGGCAACAACAAGAGGTGCGGTGGGGATATTGGTGGTGAGGAAGGAACAAAAGACGGTGGAAGGAGTTTCATGTTATGGTGGTCGTGGGGTGGGGGTGGTTTCTTGGTGGGAGGGGCTGGTGGGGTGGTTCAGTTGGTTGGGGGAGGGAGGAGAGAGAAAGAGATTTTGGTTTTAATTTTTTTTTATTTGTTTTACAGGTTATAAGTTACTTTGATCTACTCCAGGAATTTTGTTGTAAAGTTTGTTATATTACATAATAATTAAAAGTTTGTATTATTGCGAGCGAACAGTCAAAAGTTTGTTTTATTCTAGTTCAAAAATCCTATTTTATATTGTTTTGGGAGTGGCCAAGTAGGACTTTGGGATTTGGCCCATTTGCGAATTCGAGTATTGTTGTAGTCTTTATTAGTAAGAGTAGTACACTGAGAGATGGAGTCACATGGGTGTAGGCGTGGAATTTTAATTCCTTTAATGCCTACACGCGGTGTGAGCGCGTTTATTTGACTACCCCATTGTTAAGGTTTTATTAAAAATATGTTTTGAAGTTGCCAATAATTCTTTAAAGGAAGAATCATAAACCTAATTGGATTGAAACGGAAGGGACATCTTAGGGACTTATCCAATGTAGATTTCCCCGTCATGACTCCATAGATGGTCAGGAACCAAAAAGTGAGTTCGGGGGTGAGGGTACAATATAGTCAAGAACTATATTGCGCATTGCTGGCCTATACTAAATAACGATTCACAACATATTTTATGCAATAGAATAATCAAACAACATTTTAAAACACCCTAAAATAATTAATCTAGATTGGTTCAGGAAACACACAAAAAGACTAATTATTTAGTTGTAAGTTATTAGACAATCAATATTAATGGGTTCCTAGCAGGTTGTCCATGTTAATTATCTGAATTAGTTAGAATATTTATTTAGGTCTTGATTAACAATAAATACAAGCTGATAAATATTGCAATCAGGCATAAAAAATAATATGTTAATAAAAAGAAATAAAAATAAGAAAAGAAAGTCTTGCAGGGAGTTAGTATAATATAGCCAATACTTACAGCGCAGGGACGAGTAACAATCTACATCATTAATAGAATGTTAGTAACTTCAAGAAAATAATAAAAATAAATAAAGAAAGCAAATAAAGTTAGTTAATTTAGTTGACCCTCAGAAATTATACCACCATCCGGGGTCGTTGATTTGTACGGATCTTGGAAAATTGGATTGTACGAGTCTAAAAAAAATAGTTTTGTATTTTGTGGAATGTTGCGTCCAATATTGACTTTAGTCGTGTATTTGCCGTAGGTATAACTCAAGAAAGTGGATCAGTTTGGTCACTTTTCTTGAGAAAGAAGTGTTTCTTCAAGTTTCCGATGATGATATTATTGATCGTTTCCAAAAAAATGAAGACTCGTCGTATGCACTTGTAATTTTTTATTTTTATTTATGTAATTTTTTCTTAGTTTGGAATGTATGACAATGAATATTAGACAATGTTTCTTTGCGTTGTAAAATTTTCAATATTGAATTTCTTTTGTCTTTTTTGTGACCCTGCGATTTTGAAATCCTGGCTCCTCCACTGGTAGGTACTAGGTGTATCGAGATGATGATGATTGTGATTAGGCGAGAGACTTTTAGAGATTGATTAGTGTTTGGCAGTGGGAAATTTGTGTTGAGATTGAGCCGTCAATCCGTTAGTTAGGAGATGTACGTGAATTGTTAGGAGAATATTATATACTTCCTCCGTTCCAAAATAAGTGAAAAACTTTTCTCACTTATGTGAGAGCTTTTTGAGACAAGTGTTTCACTTATTTTGGAACGGAGGAAGTAGTTTTTCGGTAGTTGAGTTGCAATAGGTTTCCAAAAGTTAGTAGGTCTCTAAAAGATTTTTTTTCATAAAGATTTAAAAAAAGAGTTAGTAAGAGATATTTAAAATCACTTTGGAAAAAGATTATATTTATTGAAAAAGATTTTAGAAAATAATTAGACAAAAGATATTTAAAAACACTTTGGAAAAAGAATATTTTTGTAAAGGATATTTTTTATTAATAAAACTAATCAATGTAATTAATTAATTCTATTAATTAAATTGGGATAGATAAGGGGTTTTTATAAAATTGGGCTTTCATAACCACTATTTTTAAAAGGTTTTCGAAACATGGGCTTTTAGAAATTATTTTAAAACGTTTTAGAAAATGGGTTTTTATAAAATTATTTATAAAAAGGGTGTTCGGAAATGGGTTAATAAAAAGAGGTCATAAAATGGTTTGGGCTTAAAGATTATATTCTAGACTCATTATTTATTATTTCTTTGATCCGGACCAATTGGAACAGGGTATTGGTGATCATAGGGTGCTAAATGGGGAGACACGATTATGTGTCTACAATGGGTTTTTTTCTTTTTTATTTTTTTATTTTTTTACGCTATTTTTTTTAAAAATAATAGTGGGGCACGTGCCACCCAGGACCCCATGTGGGTCCGCCCCTAGTTGGAGGAGGACACCAAATCTGGGAAGTCTTATCAGCAACAGTAGGAAGAGGGAGGAGCTTTTTGGGGTGACCCCTTCAAACATGAAGGGCTTTGAAGGACCTCAGAAATAGAGTATGGGAATTGATCATCCCAACCCGGAATCCACAAGCAAAGCCTAGTCAAAATGAGATCATGAAGGTCATTGAAACTACTCGAAGAGTTCCGAAAAATTCTTGAATTTCTTTCCTTTCATATAGTCAAAATTATGATGAAGAAGCAAGCACACGATATTTTCTTAAAGTAGGACATTGACCCACTTATCTGCCATTGAAGGAAAACAATCCACACCAAATGCCTTCGATAACATCCAAGTTTGGAAGACAACAGGCTTTGTACAGCTCAAAGGTTGCATATTTCAGAGAAAAAATCCCAGCTTTGTGAGGGGTCCAGATGAGGGAATCCGCTTCAAAAGGGGAAAGTACTTTGGGATTTGCATTGTGTATGTCATTTGCATTATGTATTGTGTACATGCTTGTTATTTCATGGTAAACGAAAGTACTTTCTTGCTTACTTGAGGAGAAATCTGCTGATGAATTGATTCAAATGCTAATCTTATGATGGCACAATGGGCCTATTCGACGACAGCTTTTGAACTAGCTTTTAGTGTTTTGACCAAGTCAAAACACTAATTAAGTGTTTGGCATGATAGGGATTGGAGTAGTGGCTAGATTATCAAGTAGCGTTTAGATATAGCTTATGTCAAACATTACAATTTATAGCATTTATGAGAAATAAAGTAGCGTTGCTCTTATTTCTTTTGGAAAAAAGTACAAAAATCCCTAAAAATCTCACCTTCTTCTACCTCGAGTTCAATGAATATGGAGTAAATTCCAGACTTTTGTTGCAAAAGTTGTTTTAAAGCAAAAATCACCTATTGGGGTTGCTTGAGGTCAGAGAAAACGCAGAAAAGAACAAACCCATTAATTAATGGTGCTTCTGGTGTCGGGTTGCTAGCGTCGGCATCGGCGGCGGAGGTGCTAGTTGTGGTGGTGGTTGCGGGCCGCCGTGTCGTCCATCGATGGAGGAGAGAAGAGAGTGACAGAGCAGTGTGCTCGACGGTGGTGGTTTTCATTTTTCTTAACACTGAAACCAAGCAAATCCAAAAATTGGAATCTGGAAAATGCAAGAACAATAGTGGATGGGCATGGGTCCGAGACCCTAACCAGACCATATTGGACCAACCCTAATTTTAGTGTACGGGTCCAACTTTTTCTGGACCTTAAAGGTCTGAGTCTAGGTCCAAGTCCATGTGAACTTCTTAGGGTCTGGGTCTTAAGATTCTAGACCCAGACAAAACTAAGACCCTACACTTAGACCCTAAAGTTAGTTGATATTCTTTTTGCCTTTTGTGTTTTACAGAAAAACTTCCGTATCTATCCTAAAATTCCAAATTTTCTCATTTGTACCCTAGACCCTAGACCCAAACCCAGACCCTACAGAGCATAGCCTGCATAGGCACTATAGAAAGTTAAGAAATATAAATGGTATTGAAAATTTGGCAAAAATAAAGGAAATAGACTAGACCCTGCAGATCCTAAGGGTCAGGGTCCAACTTTTCTAGACCCTTAGGGTCCAGGTCCGGGTCTGGGTCCAACAAAAAAAAATTAGGGTCTGGGTCTAGGGTCTGGCTAGACCCGACCAAGACCCTACTCATGCCCATCCCTAGTTGGAAGCTTCAATTGTGATAAAGAAAGTGTAATTTAGAGAGCTATGATGAAGATGAAAGAAATTGATTTTGTAATTTTGAGGGTTTTTCACTTCCTTCACAAGGTCCCTCCACAAATTGCAAGCCAATTATGTTGTTCCTTCTCTTTCAAATTGATTAGTTATGAGCTAACAACAAGTAAGTTAAGTGATTCCACTGGGTGATTTAGAATGAAATTTGTCGTCTCACGAAAGAGGTAGGGAGGTCTTGGCGTGAGATATTTTCATTTTAACGATGCTTTAAAAATGAAATGGCTTTGGAGATAGATTGTTGCCCTTGCTTTTTCTCCCATAAAGAATAAATGAGCGTTGAGTTGAAGTAAAGGTAGAAAGTGTGGAAAGGGTTAATGAAGTGGAGAGCTTGTGTGACTGGAGCAACTTGATCTTTGCTTCTCATGTTATTGGTGCTTCTGACTCTTTGATGTATAGGTTAGAATGGTTGAATAGCGTGAGTTTATTGCAAAGACTTCCCCTTGAAACTTCAATCAATCACCTCTTATTTCTAAGTGATTATATATGTCACAATTCTGAATTTTTTTGGGTTCAACCTGTCAACTGAAAGACATGTAGTAGCTTGGTCGAAAGCTTGGATGATAATGATAGTATTATTATTAATTATTTTATTACTATAGCTACTTGGTTAGTGTATATGGAAAGGAAGGTCTTGACTACTTTGTCTTCCTTTTTCTTTTATTTACTCCAAATAAATTGTTTCAAATTAAATCCCTCAAAGATAATATAACATAGATGTTACTTTATTAAATTGCATAGAGAAGGATATTATACCTTTAATGGTTATTAAAAAAAAAAAACTTAATGTATTATAATAAGTTAATAATTGTGTTAGAATTGGTATATTTATTACTACTAATAAATTACTTAGATAGAAATAAATAAGTACATTGCACATGTTGATAAAAATAAATTAATTATGTTATTAAAAATTGATATTATAATTAAATAATATGTCATTTTTATTTTATGTAATCTCTACAGCTACTTTTACCAAACAATTATATTTTAAACAACTATTTTCACAGTTAAAAGTGGACAGCTACTATGATTAAGCTTTTTTCGGTCTGATCTTCCATCAATTACTTGACGTCTTTTCTTTTTCTAATGGCGAGATAACAATAGTTTAGCAA
This sequence comes from Beta lomatogona, assembly GCA_947646795.1. Taxonomy (NCBI): domain Eukaryota; kingdom Viridiplantae; phylum Streptophyta; class Magnoliopsida; order Caryophyllales; family Amaranthaceae; genus Beta; species Beta lomatogona. Next base: position 1,033,584 of record CANSNZ010000239.1, on the reverse strand, counting down.
AAACAATTTACTCAGATCATAATAAACATTACGCAAAAAAAAACTTTTATCTCCTGGAACATAAAAAACCCTAAAGACAGGGAATACTCTCTCTCTCTCAGAGAGTCCTTACAAAGTGTGAATTCCGCTGTACAAGGCACCTGCCTCATCCAATCACATTTGCAGAAGATCCAAGTTCTTATCATACATTCTTCTAGGGGTGAGCAGAAATTCTGGGTACCCGGACCTAGACCCGGCCCCGGTTCAACTGGGTCCGGGTCCAAAAAAGGAGACCGGGTTGCAAACGGTTCCAAGTCTGGATAGTATTTTTCCGGACCCGGTACCTGGTGGGTACCCGGTATAACCGGTTCCAGGTACCCGGTGGAACCGGGTCTGGGACCGGGTACCCTGTACGTGGAATTGGTTTTGACATAGGTGAGGTGGTCAGTTGCCCCAAATATAATAAAGTCCAAATCATTTGCCCAGCCCAATCCACTTCTAACATTTTAAGTTATATGATTTTAACCCTAATTCTCCCAAGTTTCCCAGCCGTTTTGGACATAGGTGAGGACGTGAGGTGGTTAGTTGGTGCCTCTTGCTGCCCCTCTCTCTCATACTCCCTTTTCTAGTTTCTTGGTTTCTCCAATAGTTTTATACATCTGTCGTCTATCACACAAAAACAAAAAAATTTCTCCTCCTCAATAATCTTCATAGCAATTAGCAATCATAGTTCATAAGGTATTTTTTTCAACCCACTGTTTATCTCATTCATTTTAAGTTGCTTTATTTTTTTATAAATTCGTGTTTTTTTATATATAGATTCAGTTTTTTGTATTTTGTTTTCGCTCAATAGTTCGTGTTTTTGCCCTGTTTTTTTATATAAATTCATGATGTTTAGATTAATTAAAATAATTCGTGTTTTTGCCCTGTTTTTTTTCGCTCAATAAGATTCATGTAATTAGCAGTGACGTTAGTATAATAATTTCGGGTATATACAACATAGAATTAAACTCATAGTTCATAAGTTTTTTATTTTCTTTTTATAGTTTATCTCATTCTTTCATATAAGGTGTGCTTGCCATGTTCTTGGTTTGATTGTAAAAGATGGTATGTCTATGGTGAAAAGCTCAATTACTCGTATTCGTGGTGCCGTAAGATATGTGAGGAGTTCTCCTTCTAGAGCTAAATTGTTTGCACACTCTGCTTCGCTTGTTAAAGTTTCTTGCAACGGGTTTGTTGTTCTTGATGTGTCAACTAGATGGAATTCGACGTTTCTTATGCTTCATACTGCTTTGAAATTTGAAAAGGCTTTTAATCGGTATAAAGAAGATGACCCTGATTTTAGTAAGGAACTTAAGGAAGGAGTTCCAGAAAAAGAGGATTGGGTAAATGCTAAAGTGTTAGCAATGTGTTTAAAGCAATTTTATGAGTCTACTAAGAAGATGTCCGGAAGTTTGTATGTCACTGCCAACTTGCATTTTCATGAAATGTTGGGTGTCCTTTCATCTTTGTTGGAATATGAAAGTTCTTCAAATTTAGATATTTGTAAAATGGGTGTTCAAATGAGGGAAAAGTTTGATAAATATTATGAAGATCTTGGCAAGTCAAATGTAATGATGTTAGTTGCGGTTGTTCTTGATCCTTGTTATAAGCTTAGGTTTGTGAAGTTTTCTCTTAAGAAGTTGTTTCTTCATGAGAATTCGAAGGTTGTTGAAATATGTGATCATTTGTATGAAGTGCTTAAGAAGTTGTTTGACTTTTATAATGCTAGTTTCTCTTCTTCTTCCAAGAATCTTGATCATGATCCTAGGCTTTTTGGTATGAATTGTAATGTTGGAGAGAATGCAAATTCAGCTAAAAATGAGCAAATGAAGAAAATCTATGATGAATTTGATGAGGAAGATAGTGATTGTGTTGTTGAGAAATGTGAATTGGATAATTATCTTGAGGAAGTTAGAGAGAAAAGGGTTGAAGGAGAGGTGTTTGATATTTTGCAATGGTGGAGGGGAAAAAGTGAAAAATACAAGGTATTAGCAACCATGGCTAAGGACATTTTGGCAATACCAGTTTCTATGGTTTCTAGTGGATCGGCATTTAATACATCGGGTCATGTACTTGATCAATTTCGTAGTATTAGCTTAGGGCCAAAGATGGTAGAAGCTTTAGTTTCAAATATTTGTGTGGGTATTGAGCGGTTCTTAGAGGATGTTGAAAAATATGAAGAAGGTATCATTCATTACTTGTCTACTTGATATTATTTATCATCTATTTTATTTGTCTTTTGAAAACTTACTAATCTTGTTGATTAATTTGTTTAGAATTGGATGCTAGCAAAGTTGTTAAAATCGAGATTCTAGTTTAAATCGGAAACGACCTATAGAATTGAATTGTAAAATCGAATCGTAGAATCGTAAGATTCTACAAACACGTATGATCAAGATATTGCACTCAATATTCATTGAATCTGCCAAAATTATAAGTTAAAAGACCTAAAAATTAGAAAAAATTGTTGTTTACCCACTATATTAGTAATAACTAACAACATATATATTTCATTTGCTTTGTTAACATGATTTAAATTTGCGAGGTTTTCGCTAGTCAACAGAAATTTATAGAATCGTCTAGAATCGTGAATCGAATCGTCTACCATATTTTGAATCGTAAAATCGTAAGTTTAAGATTTGAATCGCGATTTTAATAACTTTGGATGCTAGTGGTCTTACACAAGTTGATGATATTGTTGGAAACAATTAATTTAAAGGTTTGTTTTTTTTCCATATAACTTTATTTCATTGTTCAAATTTTTATGCACTAAGCCACTAACGCCAAGTTGTTTGTGTTTTATTTTTAGGGAAAGAGAAGATTATTTCATGATTGGAATGAATCAAGATCCCACTTGTGAATTTGTTCAAGCTTTACAATGTGTAATTTGTGAGACTTTGTAACTTTTATGCTCTTGCCATCTGAGATTTGTAAGGCAATAATTTATTATGTATTTGTGGATTTAGTTGTTTAATTTATGATGTTTGTAGTGTTGGAACTCGGAATGTTTGTTGTAAAAATGGCCACTAAAGTCTAGAATGAAGATGAATGATTGATACTTCATAGCATGAGAATATGCTTGTAAAAGGCTAATTGTTGCTTAGTAAAAGGTTAGTAGGCTTTTAGGCCCATTTTTTTTTTTTGAATCTATAGCTCAATTGGCCCATTTTGATATGTTGTTAAACTTAAAACCGGATACCCAGTTTCGGACACGGTACCAGGCGGTTCCAATTATGGGTCCAAAAATTTAGTACCCGATTGGACCAGTTCCAATTCCAATTCCAGTTTTTTTGGACTCGCCAGTTCCGGTACCGGGTCCGGGTCTACGAAATTCCACCGGGTACCCGGTTGTGCTCATCCCTACTTTCTTCATCGTTACCCTTCTTGCGACAGGTGGATTACATGCGAACGTGGTACATCTGCAACATTCTCTTTGCTCAAGCCGTCAATCTTGTGGTTTGTTCGGTTATAAATTTGGATCATTTATTACCAAATTTATTAGGAAAAATTGACAAGAGCAGGCCCAACTATGGTCACCCTTCCATAATAGATCCCAACTTTCGATTATTCCACACCAGTCCCAACTTTGGGGGATGCTTTACATTAATGGTCCTAGCAGGTCACCTAACCTGCTACAACAGGTAAACATTTGAAACCACCACCCTTGCCACCTCTGCCACCCTCTCCTCTGCACTGCCACCTCTTCCCCCGCCATTGTGACTCCTCCCCTGCACAACAACAACAATTCCACCCCCTCTCTCTACGACTCTACCACCACCCCCACCACCTCCGGCAACCCCATGCCCAGCCACCACCTCCACCTCACCCTTTCCATCTCCATCTTCCTCGCCGGCAACCGAATCCCCTTCCCCGTCGTCGACCCTAACTCAAAGATCGCAGCAGCCCCCCACCCCGACCACTTTCCCAATCTCCACCACCCCAATTTCCACCACCCTCCAGCCCTCCGATTCCCTCCCCTCTCTCATCTTCTTCCATGGAGTTCCGATCTAATATTCAATGGCGAAGAACAGGTTGCAATTTAGGGTGTATGGGTGGTGGAAATGATGTGGGTGGTGGGTTTTCGGTTTTGTCGGAGGAGAGAGGGAGGAGGTGCGGCGGTTGGTCGAGGTGGGGGGAAAGAGGGTCGGGGAGGGTTCGATCTGGAAATCGGAGGGCTGGAGGTTGGGGGTCCGAAATGGTGTGGGTGGTGGGTTTCGATTTTGACGAGAGGAGAGAGAGTGAGGTGCGGTGGTTGGTCGAGGTGGGGGGAAATAAAAGAGGGTCGGGGAGGGTTCATGGGTCCTGGGTTACGGTCAGCGGCGGGGGAGGAAGCCTTGGCGCTGGCGAAGAGGGTGGTCCGGCGCCGGCAGTGAAGGTGGATGGGGGTGATGGTGGCTGGCAGGTTTGGAGGTGGTGGTGTGGGTGGCTGATTGGTGGTTTTGTGGCCGGAAAGGAGATGGAAAGACTGAAAAAGGAGGAAGGAAATGGGTTGAATTTTTTTTTTACAGGTTAAGCAGGTCACCCTTCCACTTGAACCGTTTTTGTAAAAGACCCTCCAAAGTTGGGACTGGTGTGGAATAATCGAAAGTTGGGATCTATTATGGAAGGGTGGCCATAGTTGGGCCTGCTCTGGTCAATTTTTCCAATTTATTATAGTACCAACTCATAAACCTTTTCCACTTACTAGTTTCCCCCAGATCTTTTCAACACCGGTTTAATATAATGAATCACGCCAGTATAGATTCCTCCAACTCATCCACTCCACCTTTTCCACCAGCCCTCAACTCCAAAGAATGGGAATACTTGTTCAACACCCACCTTCCAATCATCACCTTCCCTATATAAACTGGTCCCATGCAGTTGTTGGCGTTTTCTTCGACAATTCGCCTCCAAACTCTAGTTTCGTTTTTAATATTGTCAATAATCATTGGGATACTCGCGAACCAATCCGTATCCATCGTACGGGTCCGTAATTTGTTTTTGAATGCGAAAATCTTACAGATCGTGAGGCACTGCTCCATTTACATGCCACCATAATAGACGGTAAGCCTATTACCTTTCGTCCAAGTTCGGAAAATCAAATTCCTATGAGCATAAACTTCCATACAGCCCGCTTATGGGTCAGAATTCATGACCTCCCATGGAGGTTTCTTCAGCCTGAGTGGACTATTCGTATCTTAAGCCACGTCGGCTATGTGGATAAAATCGATAATTATGGGCGGGCCTCCTTCTCCAACCGTATCTCCGAGCACGGGTTGTTCTAGATCTCACTCAATCACTCATTCTTGGGTGCTTTCTCCCGTTAGAAGATCGGCGCGTGTCTTGGGTATACTATAGGTATGAAGGTATTTTTTAAATTTTGTAAAGAATGTGGTTGCGTGGGTCACAATACAGATAGATGCAACCTCTCCGCTTATGATGCAAACCGTCTTATTCAACGTCGTGTTCGAGATCTGGAGGAAGATGGTATGCTTGTTCTACGCACAAATGAAGGTATTCCTTTATTTACTAACATGATTAGAGGTGTTAGTGACAGGTATAGTTATCGGAATCCGCTGGTGAATCTTCTCCAAATCCTTCCTCCACTTTTTGGCCCTCAACAAGATCCGTATCTGTACCCACAACACTATGCTCGTGATTATATTCCACCGGAGCCCTCAGATGATGCTTATGATGATGCCTCTCCGGATCTTCCCCTACGTCAGTTTCAAGGGTATTCGGATTCTAATTCTCAAAATCACACAAACCCGCCGCCGGATTTCTCTAATTCCTCCATGAGGAATTTAACTCAATCAAGATTAAGGGAGAGCGTTTCACTTTTCATCCTCTCCGGTACTAGATTTGGGGTTAATTATCCAACTCGAGGGTCGATTGCTCCGTGGACCGGGCAAGAAGCCGGCCCGTTCATAATCTAGATCTTAATATGCCCCTAGAACAGTTTAGCCCACCTCTGCATCAACCTGAAGCTACTCAACAGCAAGAAGATAGTGCCCAGCCCACGCGTAAGGGTCTTTTTTCTCAGTTGGGCCTTGGAGGTTGGGTCCAACGCTCTATGCGAGTTGTTGTTAGTTTCTGTTTCGCTTCACGTCTTAGCCCAAGGGTGGATCAACAACCTCCTATTCCTACTCAGAAGGAATCCCCTTTATTTCATATTGGGCCGGGTGAACGGGCTAATGCGGGCTCCACCCGGGCCAGACGAGGCTGGGCACAGCGATTGGTTTTCAAGGCATATTATGCAAGAAACTCAAGCTCCACAGCCTATTGGGCCTCCAATTGCAACCTCCACTGATAGTCTAATGGTTGAAGTGGGCTCGGATAATGATAGCGAGCCCAAAGAGCTGCGTAATATTGAAAACTTAATTAATGATAGATTTAGGATCTCCCCACCTCTTGTGGCAGATCCTACTAACCCCCTTTTCCAGGTGGACCAAGTTTTCGGCCCAACACAGGAGGCAACTGGACCGGACGAACTCTATTCGCCCACCAGTCCCATGCTCGCCTCCTCCAGATCTGCTTCCCCACCTGAGCAAAATCCAAGTCCAATTGTGCTTGCTCTCCAGTGTACATCACTTGAGTTCTCAGGGAAAAAGCGAAGCCATCAACCTCTCACCAAAAGTCAATCTCTTTCAAGTTTTCTTATTCCTGAAAAAGATGAAGAATATGCCCGAATGTTACGGAAAAAGCGGCGAATGGAGGAGTGGGATGCCAAAGGTGGCTTCGTTATCTGGCCAACGGAGATGAAGATGAGTTTCAAATCAAAGGCCATCACCGATGTCTCAATGGCACAATTGATGGGGGTACAACCAGACAGTTCACTTACTTCTACGGGAGCAAAAAAGCGCCAAGCTGTGGTCTCTTCTATTGATCCCGATGCCCCTTGGAGCTTGAAGCGAACAAAACCAAGCACCCCAGTTGAGAAGGAACAGTTACCCTCACCAGAAAATCAGGCCAACCAAGCTCCACTTGAGGAAGACATGGAATTGCAGTTCACTTTGGAACTCATTCTTGGCGACGAAAACATGCTTAAGGATGCGGCTAATCCAAATCAGCCTAGCTCATATTAATGGATGTGATGGCATGGAACTGTCGAGGCATAAAAGCTAATGATAACCTCACAGTTCCTTATCTTTTTTTGGCTTATCTCACAATATCTACCATGTTTTTTGTTCCTCCAGGAGACTAAAACCACTGTTACTTATGTACAAAAAGCTCTTAGTAATCCTCATCCTAGCTTTGTCTTTGGTGTAGATGCCCAGGGCACGAGGGGTGGTCTGGTTCTTTTTTGCTGGGGCCCTTTCGATGTTGATGTTATCAGTAGCTCTAGGTGTTTTATCTTTTGTAAAGTGACTGCAAGAAATGGGAAAATAAAGCATCTACTGTTTTTGTATGGAGAGTCGCAATTACAATACTGTTCCCAGTTTTTTAATTATTGGAGATATTAATCAAGTAGATCATTTTAATGAAAAGTTGGGAGGATCGGCCTTCATTCGAGGTTGGGAAAATTTTATCACATGGAAGCATGCTCTTAATCTGCAGGATATACCTTTTTACGGCCCGCGCTTTACTTAGTCAAATAATCGAGAAAGTGACGAGTTGGTTATGGAACGACTTGACAGAGCTTATGCATCTCCAGATTGGTTAGATGAATTTCCAAATGTTGTAGTATGTAATTCTCCGATCACCACATCGGACCACGCTCCAATTCTTCTTCAAATGGAGCTACGTCAAAGTAAGAGCCGACGACCCTACCAAATAGAGTGTTGGTGTTTAAACCACCCCCAGACTCAAGCCATAGTTTGCGAGGTTTGGAATCTCCACATTGAGGGTTCATATACGTACACCTTGTCTCGAAAACTGCATCTTGTTCGGGAACGGCGAAAAATTTGGTGTTTGGACAAAAGAATATTTTGGGGTATCAATTGGAACACGATTTTGGATCAACTTCAACACTTGGGCTCAGTTGTGTCTAATATTGATCAAGGCACGGAGTTAGGTGACAGACGACTTGTTGGGTTATGGCCCAAATTCTTTAAGGCCTAAATTATATTTGCTCAAATACAGGAAAGGCTGGAACTTTCCTACTATGAATGACGGTTCTCTTGATGAAGAATTAAGACCAAAAGTCAAAATCTAGTTTAATCTAGAATATTCCATGAACTCATGGTGAAATGAAGATCATGTGGAGGTGGAGTACTGTACGTGGCTTTTGGAGATTATAGAAGAAGTTTCTTCATTCTTCTTCCATATTCATTAACCGACATTACACACCTATAAATAAGGTGTTGTGCATATGCTTTGGATCATCACAAATCCACCATTAGTCCATCACAAGATACAACAAGCCATCCACAACAAGCATCCACATTCTCATATACACACAATCTCCTACTCCACTATACACTCTAATTTTTCTCCTTTGTGAGTTTGTAATTACATATTGTGAGAGTTGTAATTTTATCTTTACCCTATTAATTTGGGGTACTTGTACTCTCATAATTTTTATATAGTGGATTTTTTTTGGCGCTCGTCGTCCGTGGGTTTTTTACCTCATTTAAGAGGGTTTTTCCCACGTTAAATATTGTGTGTCCCTTATTGCTTTTCTTGCATTATTTTCATATTAATTTCTCGATCTAGTTACGTTTCTGCTACGCTCTTATACCTAACAAGTGGTATCCGAGCTAACGGTTCAATATGTCGACTGTAACTAAGTTCGACATCGAGAAATTTGATGGCAAGATAAGCTTTAGTATCTGGAGGATCCAGATGAAAGCCGTTCTTACCCAGAATGGATTAAAAAAGGCTTTAGAAGGAAAATCTAAAAAGCCGGCAACGATGACCGACGAGCAATGGGAAGAGATGGATGAGAAAGCAATGTCGGCGATCCAATTATGCCTAGCCAAGGAGGTATTACGCGAGGTCATCCATGAAGAGACCACAGCCGGGCTATGGTCAAAGTTGGAGTCTCTATATATGACAAAGAGCCTCGCCAATAAACTCCGTCTCAAAGAAAGGCTATACACAATTCGTATGGCGGAAGGTACTTCCATTCAATCTCATCTAAATGAATTTAATTCTATTCTTATTGATCTTGAAAATTTAGAAATCAAGATTGATGATGAGGATAAGGCTGTTTTATTAATTGTGTCCCTACCTCCCTCTTACAAGCACTTTAAGGAAATTATGTTATATGGTAATAATGATACTTTATCTTTTGAAGATGTTAAATCTAATTTACTCTCAAAAGAAAAATTTGACCTTGAAGTGCATATTAATGATAAAGCTGAAGGTTTAAATGTAAGAGGGAGATCACAAGAAAGAGGAAGTACCCATAAAAAGAAATTTAGATCTAAATCAAGGGGACATAAATCAAACATAACCTGTCGTTATTGTAAGAAGTCAGGGCATGAAATTTCTGAGTGTTATAAGTTGAAAAATAAAAAAGAGAAAGAAGAAAAATCTAAACAACCTCAAAAATCTGCCGAAGCCAGTTTCATTGAAACTGACTCTGAAGGTGACTCAGTATTATTGGTAACTTCTGAAAAGAAGGGTCTTCATGAATGGATTCTTGATTCTGGTTGCACCTATCATATGTGTCCTCATAGGGACCGGTTTACCACTTATGAATCCGTTGATTGTGGTACTTGTCTTAATGGGAAATGATACTCCCGCAAGGCTATTGGAATAGGTTCAATCAAAATCAAGACTCACGATGGCGTTGTCGGGACTTTAACTAAAGTTCGTCATATTCTCGACTTAAAACGCAACTTAATTTCACCTGGGCACTCTTGAGTCTCTTGGTTATAAATTCTCGGCTCAAGGTGGAGTTTTGAAGGTTACTAAAGGTGCCCCGATTGTCATGAAAGCCGGTAGATATGGCGGCCGTATGTCTTGCGGGGACATACAGTGATAGGTTCAAGAATGCTTCATCCTCACTCTCGATGCTGATCTCACTCGGTTGTGGCATATGCGCCTTGGCCACATGAGTGAGAAAGGTATGGACATCCCGAGCAAGCGTGGTCTTCTTACACCCGGTACTGGTAAACCGGAATTTCGTGAGCATTGTGTTTATGGGAAACGAGAAGAAAGTAAGTTTCTCTGACTACTCATAGTACCAAAGCTATTCTTGATTATATTCATTCTAATTTATGGGGACCTTCAAGGGTCACATCTTATTCTGGCAAACGTTATATGATGACCATTATTGATGACTTTTCTCGTAAAGTCTGGACCTATTTCATAAGACAGAAAAATGATGCCTTCCCTACTTTCAAAAAGTGGAAGGCTCTTGTTGAGAACCAGACTGGTAGAAAAGTCAAGAAGCTCAGGACTGATCGGGGCTTGGAGTTCTGTGATGGTGAATTTGAGGAGTTCTGCGCACAAGCCGGTATTGCTAGACACAAAACATTACCCGGCAAGCCTCAACAGAATGGTGTAGCAGAACGTATGAATAGAACTCTTCTCGAGAGAGCTCGTTGTATGCTCTCTAATGCTGGATTGTGGCATCGCCGTGACCTGTGGACGGAAGCCGTCTCCACGGCTGCTTATATTGTCAACCGTTCTCCACACTCTTCTATTGACTTCAAAATTCCAGAGGAAGTATGGTCAGGTATAACTGTTGACTATTCTTCTCTTAAAGTATTTGGTTGTACCGCTTATGCTCATATCAATGATGGGAAATTAGCTCCCAGAGCTGTGAAATGCATTTTCATTGGTTATTCATCTGAATCTAAAGGTTATAGATTATGGTGTCTTGAGTCTAAGAAAGTTATTCTTAGTCGAGACGTCACTTTCAATGAAAATGGAATGTTGAAAACCCCTGGATCGGAGTCTTCTATTTCTTCTAACACAGGTGACCAAAATGGTGAGAAGGTGGAGTTGGAGACAAGTAGCCAGTCTCCCATGGTTGATGTTAGCTCTTCCTCAGGCTCACAGTCTAGCAATGAAGCACATGATGATGATCATGCTCCAGTTACCACTGATACTAGCCGGCCACAGCAGCCAGACTATAATCTCGCAAGAGATCGTCCGAGAAGGCAACAAAAGAGATCCACGAGATATCCTGAAGAGGAGTACGTGGTTGCCTATGCTCTCACAGTAGGTGAAGAAACTCCAGTTGGGGTCGAGCCATCTACTTATTCCGAAGCCATCTCGGATCCAAATTCATCTAATTGGCTCGTGGCTATGAATGAGGAGATTGAAAGTCTCCACAAGAATGGCACTTGGGATCTTGTAAAGCTACCTAAAGGCCGAAGGGCGCTTACATGCAGATGGATTTACAAGCAAAAAGAAGGAATCCCCGGGGGTCGAGCCTGCAAGATGGAAGGCACGCCTTGTTGTCAAAGGCCGCAATCAAAGAGAAGGTATTGACTTTAATGAAATTTTCTCTCCCGTTGTACGTCATACCTCTATTAGAGTCCTTCTTGCATTAGTTGCTATGTTTGACATGGAGTTAGAGCAACTCGATGTCAAACCGCTTTTCTTCATGGAGATCTTGAAGAAGAGATATACATGAAGCAACCCGAGGGATTTGTTGTTCCTGGAAAGGAAAACCTTGTCTGTCGCTTGAAGAAATCCTTATATGGCCTCAAACAAGCTCCCAGACAGTGGTACAAGAAATTTGACTCTTTCATGATTGGACATGGCTACACACGCAGTCAATATGATCACTGTGTTTATTTCCAGCAGTTTGATGGAGTATATGTCTATCTGTTGTTGTACGTGGACGACATGCTGATAGCATCTTGTGATAAGTCACTAATCAACAACTTGAAGTCTCAACTCAGTAAGGAGTTCGAGATGAAGGATCTTGGCGCTGCAAAGAAAATTCTTGGCATGGAGATACATCGAGATCGACAAGCCGGGAAATTATACTTATCACAGAAGAATTATATCAAGAAAATTCTTGATAAATTCAGCATGAATAACTGTAAGTCTGTCTCTACTCCTCTAGCTGCTCATTTTAAATTATCATCTACTTCTTGTCCACAATCAGAGGAAGAAAAAGAAAAAATGTCTAGCATTCCCTATGCTAGTGCAGTTGGTAGTCTCATGTATGCCATGGTCTGCACTAGACCTGATCTTGCATATGCCATTAGCATGGTGAGTCGGTATATGCACAACCCCGGAAAAGATCATTGGAATGCCGTTAAATGGATATTCCGTTACCTAAAAGGTACCATAGATCTGGGGTTGGTCTTTGATAGAACCCTAACATCTTCAAGTGATGTTGTCGGGTTTGTTGACTCTGACTATGGTGGTGATCTTGACCGTCGAAGGTCACTCTCAAGTTATATCTTCACTTTATGTTCTGGTGCAATAAGTTGGAAGGCTTCTTTGCAGTCTAAGGCTGCTCTCTCTACAACAGAATCAGAATATGTTGCAGCTACTGAAGGTATAAAGGAGGCTACATGGCTGCGAGGCCTTGTTATAGATCTTGGAGTTCCATAAGGTGTTACAGCTGTGTTCTCCGATAGCCAAAGTGCTATCTTTCTCACCAAAAATGATGCATATCACTCCAAGACTAAGCACATTTCAGTTAAATACCACTACGTCAGAGATACAATTGCTGAAGGTAACATTATTGTCAAAAAGGTTCACACTTCAGATAATCCAGCAGATATGCTTACAAAGCCACTTCCTACCACTAAGTTCGATCATTGCTTAAACTTAGTGGGCATTCATTCTTGCTAGGCCTGCTGGGGCTCAGACGACGAGTGGCCCATGGAATTTGTTCCAAGGTGGAGATTGTTGGGTTATGGCCCAAATTCTTTAAGGCCTAAATTATATTTGCTCAAATACAGGAAAGGCTGGAACTTTCCTACTATGAATGACGGTTCTCTTGATGAAGAATTAAGACCAAAAGTCAAAATCTAGTTTAATCTAGAATATTCCATGAACTCATGGTGAAATGAAGAGCATGTGGAGGTGGAGTACTGTACGTGGCTTTTGGAGATTATAGAAGAAGTTTCTTCATTCTTCTTCCATATTCATTAACCGACATTACACACCTATATATAAGGTGTTGTGCATATGCTTTGGATCATCACAAATCCACCATTAGTCCATCACAAGATACAACAAGCCATCCACAACAAGCATCCACATTCTCATATACACACAATCTCCTACTCCACTATACACTCTAATTTTTCTCCTTTGTGAGTTTGTAATTAAATATTGTGAGAGTTGTAATTTTATCTTTACCCTATTAATTTGGGGTACTTGTACTCTCATAATTTTTATATAGTGGATTTTTTTTGGCGCTCGTCGTCCGTGGGTTTTTTTACCTCATTTAAGAGGGTTTTTCCCATGTTAAATATTGTGTGTCCCTTATTGCTTTTCTTGCATTATTTTCAGATTAATTTCTCGATCTAGTTACGTTTCTGCTACGGTCTTATACCTAACACGACTACTGCTAGATGATGCTTCCTTGGCTTACTCGTATTGGCGGCAAAGATTGAAAGAAAAATATGTTAAACTTGGCGATCTCCCGTCATCATTTTTTTTCCATAGAATTAAACAGCGTAAACGACGCAACCACATTTTCATGCTTCTTGATCAGAACGGGACTTGGTTGGATGACCAACATGCCATTGCACAGCTCATGGTGTCTCATTTTAGAAAGCTTTATGATTTATCAGGCCCGGATTTAGTGGATCCACACCGACATGCATATAATATTGATCTGGTATTACGCGAGTTATATCTTCCTAATATTTCAATTCAAGAATCAGAGGAGTTGTTGGCTCCTTCCTCGGATATGGAAATTCAGCTCGCCATGTTCGATATAGCTAATGACAAATCGCCGGGCCTTGATGGTTTTCCTTCGGAGTTCTTCAAGATTTATTGGCCTCTACTGGGAAGCCATGTCATTTAGGCTATTAATCGTTTCTTATCTACGGGAAATCTGCTTAAAGAATGGAATCGTGCTCTTTTGATTCTTATTCCGAAGACTGATTATCCAGAGGAGGTAAATTAGTTAAGACCTATTAGTTTGTGCAATGTTATTTACAAATGTGCCTCTTAATGCCTGGTTAATCACATGAAGCCCTTACTTCCCCATTTGATTGATAATTTTCAAAATGCTTTTGTTCCGGGTCGACAAATGGGTGATAATACTCTTATTTCACACGAGTTGTTGCATACTATTAACAAACAAAGATCAGGCCATTGTCACCTAGCTGCTCTTAAAATGGACATGAACAAAGCCTATGATCGTGTGAGTTGGCTTTTTATCCTCAAGATCCTTACTGCGTATGGCTTTCCGGAAAAGTGGGTTCGCTTAATTCGACAATGTATCTCTACCGTCTCATATCGTATCTTGATCAATGGTAAAGTCACTGAGCGATTTGTTCCTTAATGTGGTATGCGTCAGGGCGATCCTCTGTCTCCGTATTTATTTATGTTTTGTATGGATATTTTATCAAGAATGACGTCGTTATCAGTTGATATCCATTAATTCAAGGGTATCCGGCTTGGTCCTCAGGGCCCTCTTATTTCACTTCTATTCTTTGCGGATGACTCACTATTCTTTTTCAAGGCCTCAACTAAAGCTTGCACTAATCTTAAAAACATGATAGAGCGATTTTGTACTATCTCTGGTCAACTGTTGAAGTTGCAAAAATCCTTCGTCAAGTTTACTCCGACTATCTCGCAGGAAAAACATCAGGAGTATAAGGATATCCTAAGGATGGAATCACACTTGTCACTTGGTATCTATCTGGGTACCCCGGTTGATATACAGGGATCGAAAATTAAACATTTTACTCCTTTGCTAGATAAAATTTCGGGGAAGATATCTCAGTGAAGACATCGTACTCTATCGCAATCCACAAAAATGATTATTATCAACTCCATCCTTGTTCCAACTATCATGCATCAACTAGCGGTTTTCAGCATCCCGCAAACTATTGTTAACAAACTTGACGGTCTTCTAGCACACTTTTTCTAGAAAGGCGCTACAAATCAAGGCATACATTGGCGCAAAGGTGCTTTTTTACACCTTCCAAAAGGATTGGGAGGTTTAGGACTTCGCAGCATTAAGGTATTTAATGATGTACTTTTGATGCAAAAGGCATGGCATATACAACAGATGCCCCAACTACTCCTCTCCCGAGTTTATCACACCACTTGCTTGGGTGCACGTAGAACTGCTATGTCTTGGGGCTCTCGTGGTATCTTGAAGGCCACTACCACCTTAAGGAAGCACTGCGCTTGGAAAGTTGGCAATGGTAGAAATATCCTAGCAGGCAAGGAGAAATGGGTGCACGACCAAACCCCAATTATGAAGGATGATGTTCCGTTACATATGGCCGCTAGATTAAAAGTTGCAGATCTTATCTCCCCAAATGGCAAAGAATGGGAGAGAAGAAGAGTTCGTGCATACCTTATCCCTTCCAGTGCTCGCCAAATTTTAGGTATGGAACTCCCCAAGAACTCAACCACCCAAGATGGGTTATACTGGCCTCATACCAAAACAGGTCAGTTTTCCACCAAATCAGCTTACTCACTTGTTCTTAAATAACAGCAACATGACATTTGTAGCATTACAACTCCATTGCATTTGTATTTCTTTCGCATTCTTTGGAGCTTGAACATCATGCCAAAATGGAAGCTTCTCATTTGAAAGCTATGGCATAATAGTCTCGCGACTCCTGAAAACTTATTTCGGCGGGGACTTTGAGATTCGGCATCTTGCCCTAATTGTTTAAATGAGCTAGAATCTCGGCAACACCTCTTTCAAGAATGCCCTCTTGCTTTGGAAGCTTGGTCTACTAATACGAATTTGTTAATTCCTGATATTGATTGTACTTCTTCCTATTTTGAGACTTGGCTTCTACACCATATTCTTAAATTTACAGAACTTGAAGGGCCTAATAGTTCCATTTTGAGTGACTTTATAACTATTATCTGGGCTCTCTGGACAATAAGGAATGTTCAGATCTTCCGCCGTATTCGAGCTACAGTGGAGGTACTTCAACAACATATAGATGCAGGCAAACAACAATATTCCATCTTCTCACAGGAGCCTCAAGGGCATTTGGGGGTGCCAATGGGTGGAGGCTCCCCTCCTGGGTTTTTGTATGCCACATTTGGTCATAATAGTCAGCTGACACAGGAGGTTCTCTTTCAATTTGATGGGTCATGGCTCAAGCATTCGCAACGGGGCGCTGCAGCTTGGATTGCTTATTTTCCGGGAACTCAAAACTCGACTAGTCATGCACAATGTTTCTTAGCATCTTCTGAAGCTAAAGCATGCCTTATTGCGCTTACCTGGGCGCGACATAATGCTGTTGTTTGAATCCTCATGTATACTGACTCGGCGACCCTAGTACGTCTTTTGCAAGCCCCTACAGCTCGGGACATTCTGATACAACAGACAATCGATGACATTCGCTTTATCATCAGGGATTTTGGTTGGTGTTGCATTGTCAAAGTAAGCAGAGAGGAGGTGGCTCCAGCTCATGATTTAGCCACTCTATGTCGTGTTTCTAGCTTTCCTTCTCTTTCTTTGTAATTTTTTCTAGTTTGTACGTTTTCTCGTTGTAAAAAAAAAAAAAAAAAGAAATTACACAAAAATTCAATTGAAATCCAAGAAGACATTGAAACACACTTCCAAATAAAATACAAACGAGAAGGCAAATATTACTGTAAGAAATCATCAGTTTATCTCGAGTATATATGAAAGTGATCCAATCTCAATTAGTAGAATAATAATTTCAAAGCTTGTTTTATTTTAGCTGTTACTTTTTTTCATGAAACTTTTTGTCTTGAGATTGGACCCAACTTATATATAATTCTGTGATAAACTAAAACAATATCTCAAACATATATATATTTGCCTAAGTTATTATAAACTGGAAATTAAAGAAAAAGCCGATAAATGGTGAGCAGGCAATGTAGTGCTTCATAGATGGTGGACTGTGACCATCTTAACCTTGAGCATCATCGAGTATGAAGACGGAATTAAATAGAACTTTCACATCCAAACTTCCTCCTTCGAAAAACCGGTTCGACGAATTAAAGACCTCGCTTCCTTTGATAAATTCAAGAAATCCAGATGAAACCTTAGACTGAGTGTACCAATCAAGCACTACAAGAAAAAAATTGATATGTAAAGGATGAAAACTGAGAAATGCGTGAACCAATATGCATAAAGATATAATGATGCTAATAGAGATGCATTTTTCTATCGTTGCATTTCTGTTAACTATTTTTCTAAAGGTAGGATGAAGATCCCTTGTAAGTGGGGGCAGTTTGGGGATTACACTCTGCAACGGACAAGAATCTAACCCCTCGCAAACGGGTGGAAAGAGGGCCTCCAACCTTGATTCTTGCATTTCTCTCACTATGCATTCAAGTACAATGACTGTATATTTGAAAAGTATGTCTAAGAGTATGACTTGGATTGATGTACTTCTTTCCAAAGACACATAATAGTAAGCAATTGTGTGAAGGATAAATGAAATGTACATATATAATACTAATTTAATTAGGGTAAAGAAAATTGAGCATGCAATTTTAAAAAGATGAACTTACTAAGTTTTTTCATTAGCATATTTTCCGGTATAGTTTAAAAGACTGAGCTCAAAATTAACAAGCATGCTGCTTCCATTTGAGAGCTTGTCATTGTCAACAAGTACCAAATATAGGGAAAAATGACTGTCATTTCCCTAAGCTGAGACTCTTTAAGGATGCTATTTTTGAATGATTTTCAGTGCAAATATAATCAATCAATTATTACTAAAACGAATTAGAGATAGCTATTTGCTGTTTTTGATGCCTTTTTTGCATTAGGCATATTCTCATATCATATATAGTCAACCAACCAGGAAACCTTTTGGGGCTATGGCAAACCACGCGCTCTATACAAGTGTACATAATAATTTTAGTGCTTTTAATTTCTTTTCTGGAGAAGTTATGTAATACTCCCTCCGTCCCAAATTATAGTTCCAGTTTTTATTTTGGGTGTCCCAAAATATAGTTCTTGGTTTCTATATTTAGTTCCATATTTTTCCGTAATTTGCCTAGGAAAACGTGTCCCCATCATTTATTTGCTTCTTGAAATTAGTTTTGTGCTTTGATTATTCAACCCAAGGGTTACATTTAATGTTCTTTCACCAATTATTCTCCATTCTCTCTCCTAAAATCATCTTTTCCCATAAAACATATATATAAAATTTATTTAAATAAACAAAAAATCTTTATTATCCCTCTTGATTATACTTTCCTTAATTCTCGTGAAAAAATAGAATCAGGAGCTATATTTTGGGACGGAAGGAGTATTAAGCAATGATATTATGCATAGGCTAAAAACTTGTTTTAGTTCTGAAGCCACTACCTACATCTTGTGTTTGGTAAATGACTTTTTAACTAGTCAAAAAGCTGAATTTAATTCTAGAATGAAAGATGTTTCGAGTAACTTTTTGACATTGTTGGCATTTTGGTCCAAAAGTTCTCTAATCTGCACATAAAGTGGCAAAAGTCAGCAAATAATTATGGCCAACATCTTTATAAATAGCTGGTCAAACAAGCAAAGTGACCTAGCAAATTAGCTGATGAATTAACTAAATGGGAAAATTTTAGAGCTACAATTGAAAGGCTGTGACTAGACAGTAAATTTTTGGCTTTTATTTCCATGTCATATAAGCTATGGATGGTGCTTAATTTTCTGGAGTATCTGAGCAGAATGAAGGCTTGGGGATAGAAATTGTTATAGTAGCTCATTTGGAGTGTCTAGGATAGCATTCTGTTATACTTTTTTTCCTCTTCTTTTTCCTATTTCATAATATCATTCGGTGTTTCATGCTTGCCAATGTACAAGTTGACCATCAATTCTTTAATTATTTATCAGTAAAAGTTATAAAAAGTTGATGTTTTGAAAGTAAATGAATATAGTTTTCTGTTAAGTATCTAAGAAGAAGAAAGTGATAAGAGTTTATATATTATTGATGTGTGTTTGATAATGAATTATGAGTACAATATATATAGGAGTACAAAGGGACTCCTCTCCATTAGGGTATCCTCTCCATTATTTCCTTGGTATCAAGAGCATAAAGTTTTCTCTTTTTACGTTCTTGGTTTTTCTTGCTTCTGTTTTCAATTTTTTTGGATCACTGCACTTGACTGCTTTGATGGCTTCTCAATCAGCCTCGGCTTCCACGACTGCAGTGACTGCTGCTCCGACGGCATCTCTCGCCATCTCCGTGCTGCCCGCCAGCACTGTCGTGCACCCCACATCCCTCCCCGCTGGTCCGCAGCCTTCAGATCAACGCTGGCGCACTAGGGCTGGGTCAGTCGCACGCCTACAACCATGGTGATTCCATGGCCTTCACGTGGACACCCTCGCACACCACACCTCGTCGGCTTTTCGAGGTAGCCGCATTTTCGCTTGGTGCTATGAACTCCGGGACGTCTGTGTCTCGTGGGTTTCCGTCGTCATCACCGATTCATCCTACATTCGGTGGCTCCACCCTTTCCGGCCATCTGAGGTTGCTGTCCCAACATTACACGCCCACTGCGTCTGGTGGCCCGCCTGGGTTCTACTCTCTACAACCTAATCCTGCTTCGTTATCCTTAACAATAGTAACATCTACTTCTAATGTTAAGAATATTGTTACTACTGTTCTTTGGACTGTTGAAAACTATTTACCCTGGCGTACTCAATTCTAATCGTTTTTAGTATCCCATGGTTTTTTAGGTATGATTGATGGTTCTATTGCAATGATTGACATTCATTTGCTTGATCATAATAATAACCAATCCATGAATCCTGAATATAATCAGTGGCTTCGTATTGATCAAACTATTCGTTCGTGGTTATTTGCTACTCTGTCCGAAGATATGCTTGTTGAGGTGCATGATGTTAAGTTTTCGATGTTAACATGGACTCGCCTTCAATCCCGCTTTATGAATGCTAGTTAGGCTCGTTCCATGGAATTGAAAAGTATTTTGCAACATGTCTCTAAGACTGAATCTCAATCCATGGATGCTTATTTACGTGACATCAAACTAATTGCTGATTCTCTTACTGCATTGGTGCTCCTGTTTCATCTCGTGATTTAATTCAACATACTGTCATTGGACTTGGAAAGGATTATGATTCCCTAACTACTAGTATTACCCACTTCTTTGGTAATCTGAGTTTTGATGATGTTCGGGAAAAGTTATTGATTCAAGAACAGATTATTAAGGGACGTCATGCTTGGGAACAAGGATTTGCCACTCATCAAGCTTTTCTTGCCCATATCCCTAGTAACTCTCCTTCATCGGACTCGCCGTCTTCGAACTCTGGCCCTCACAACAATAACCAGGATGGTCGTGGTGGTGGAAAGGGTAGATTCCATAGTCTGGTGGTCGTGGAAAAGGTCGAAATGGGGGTGCAAAGCAAACCCAAACACAAAACTCAGGAGGTATAATTATATGTAATTCTGTTTTGTCATCTAAAAGTGTTGTTGTAGCCCTTACTTCTTGCGATACTAACCATTTGTCTGCAGGGAGTTCTACCGTTGAGGGTGTGTTTTGTTCTCAGTCTACCAATATAGTCTGTCAAATTTGCTTTAATTCAGGTCATTCGGTTGTTTCATGTCCCTCTCGCTATGCTCAAACTTCTAATGCTGCTCTTATTGGCATCCCCACTAGCGAGCATAATGAAACCACTTGGTTTCCTGATTCCGGAGCATCTTCTCACATGACTAATGATCAAGGCATTCTATGAAATAAGTCTATTTATATTGGTCCGATTTATGTTGAAGTAGCAAATGGTACTCAAATCCCAGTAAAACATGTTGGCACAGTCACATTAAACTCTAACAGTCGACCTTTAGTTTTAAACTCAGTTTATCATTGTTAAATTCAATTTAATGTCAGTTCAAAAGTTGGCTAAAGAAAACAATTGCACTGTGAGTTTTAATGGTTCTCATTTTTTGTTAAGGACAATCGGTCGGGGGACGTGCTTCTCAAAGCTTCTAGTCAAGGCAATGTCTATCCCATTATCCTCACCACCCATCCTAGGAGGCCAGTTGCTCTCTTCTCTCATTCTGTGTACGATCCTACTTGGCATCGTCGTCTTGGGCATTGTGGTGATCGAGTTCTAGGTGCTCTTAAGCAAAATAAGGCCATTGTGTGTGTCACTAGTGATCTTTTTTATTGTATTTCTTGTTGCTTAGGAAAGTCTCATCGTCTCCCTTTTCAAGATGTAATACACTCTTTTGATAAACCCTTGCAACTTGTTCATTCTGATTTATGGCAATCCAATATCTTATCAAATCTTGGTTTTAAATATTACTACGTGTGTTTTGTTGATGATTATATTTTTCTCATTATACTTGGATTTATCCTTTGAAACACAAATCGGAGGTGCATGATCGTTTTTTAGATTTTTAAGCTTTGGTTGAAAATTTATTTGACTGCAAAATTAAATATTACCAAAGTGATGGAGGCCGGGAATTCGATAATCAACCTCTCCTAGATCATTTTCGAAAATGTGGTATTTATGTTCGAAAATCTTGCCCTGAAACTCAACAACAAAATGGTGTTGCTGAACGCAAGTATCGACATGTCATTGAACTTGCTCGTACAATGCTCATTAAGTCTTTACTTCCTGGTCAGTTCTAGGTCGATGCTGCATATACAACTACCTATGTCATAAATCGTTTGCCTACTCTTGTCTTGCAAGGCCTATCTCCTTTTGAAAAGTTATTCTCCAAACGCCCTGACTATTCCATGTTACGTGTGGTTGGTTGCAAATTCTTTCCTAATTTCTCTACCAAACCGTCAAATAAGCTCACCCCAAGGTCTGTTCAATGTGTTTTCCTGGGTTATGCTTCGGGCTACAAAGGGCATCGATGCTATGAACCTAAGTCAGGCAGTGTGTATGTGAGTCAGAATGTCAAATTCCATGAGTCGGTGTTCCCCTATCGTCAACTTGTGTCGTTCCGACCCTCGTCTTCTATGGACTCTAGTGATGCTGACCCGTCAATCCTCCACTTACCCTTAGCCATATCCTATACAACCCCATCGTCCTCCCTTGGCTCACCCGCCTTACCCGCGTCCTTCCCCGCACATCCTCGGCACGCCCTCCCCTCCCCTAATGCTGCTACCTTTCCCCTTGTCTCGCCATCGCAGCATGTCTTCGACTCCCCCTTCCCTTGTGCTCGGTCTTCCCCGCACGCTGCTTCCTCTGCTCCCAACGGCTCAGACACCCCCCTCCATCGAGCTGCCAGCGCTAGATGGACGCACACTTTACCCCTCATGTACTGTTGCCCAGCCCACTGGGTCAACACCCTCGACCCATGTGGCTGCTGCCCAGCCCGCTGGAATTCCAGCACGCACTGGGTCAGCCCCCTCCCCCTCCTGTTGCTGCCCAGCAGCAACATGCCACTGACCTCCCTTCTCCCGTGTCCGCGTCCACCCTCTCCCCTTGTCGTCATGAGTCCTCTACCTCTGTTCCTTTGACTGCACCTCCCTCGCCGGGTATTTTTGCCATTCTGTCTTCGGATGATAATCATACAATGCAAACTCGTGCTAAAGAAGGTATTTTCAAACCAAAAACCATTTTAACTCTCACGACACTAGAAAAAGAAAAAGCACCAGTGTTTTTCTAAGGCTAATAAAATTCCGAAATGGCGTCAAGCCATGGCGGAAGAGATTAATGCCATGCTTGTCAACAAAACTTTGGATTTGGTACCGTATGATGCTTCAAAGAACTTGGTTGGTACAAAATGGATTTATACGATAAAAACTGATGAGGACGGTAAGGTGATTAGGCCTAAGGCTCGTCTGGTTACTCGGGGGTTCGGTCAGCAGGAAGGTATTGATTACTCTGAAACTTTTAGCCCTGTTGTTCACTCCACTACTGTTCGGTTGGTTTTTTCCTTAGCTATTTCCTATAATTGGGTCATTCGGCAATTAGATGTGAAAAATGCCTTCTTGCATGGTGATCTTATTGAGGAAGTTATATGAAACAACCTGCTGGCTTTGTTCATTTTGATTTTCCTAATCACATTTGTCGTCTAAGGAAAGCCATCTATGAGCTCCTCTAGCTTGGTATCTTCGCTTTAGTAGTTTCTTGCTACAACAGGATTTCTTTGTTGTCAATCAGATACTTCCATGTTCATTTTTCGTCGTGGCAAATATATTCTCTATCTTCTTCTCTATGTTGATGGTATTATTGTCACCGGCAACTCGGCTCCTTTGATCACTAAATTTATTTCTCTACTGTCTGCTTGTGTGCAGGATATCAAGAGCCTAGGTTTAGGGTTCCACAGAAGAAAAAAAACGAAATCTAATTTTTTTTAACGCCTCCTGTGCTTGGGCATGCAGTTTTGTGAGAGAGGATGTAAGATGATAATGGTAGCACTCCACCACAAGTTGACCTTGAGTATTACCTTGGTTTTAGTGATCATCCTGGAATTGTGATTACTCCAATCAAGCTAAAGGGGGCCGTGAACTATGATGAATGGGCAAAAGCTGTTCGTCCTTCTTTGATTGCCAAATGGAAATTTGGGTTTGTTTATGGTTCAATTGAGGAACCTTCAACTGATACTAAGAAGAAGAAATATTGGCTTGCAGTGCATTCAATGTTGGTTTCTTGGATCACTAACACCCTTGAAGATAGTATGCGTTCCACCATAGAAGATTTTGATATTGCGAGAGATTTATGGGCTCATTTGAAATAACGATATTGTGTTGTGAGTGGCACAATAATTTGTCAACTAAAATATTCTCTTGGGTTGTGTAAACAAGAGGCGCAAGAATCGGTGATCGAGTATTTTGGTCGGTTATCCAAACTTTGGAAGGAGTTGGTGCAATATTGTAGGGTGCCAAAGTGTTCTTGCGGGGCTTGTAAGTGTAACATTATTGCACAACAAGTTGGTGAAATTCATGAGGAAGATTATCTTCACTATTTTTAATTGGCCTTGATGATCATTATGAAGCCATTCGCGCACAACTCTTGGCACAAACACCTTTGCCAACGGTGGATAGTGCCTATCAAACGGTTATTAATACCGAGCGGTTGAGGGTCAAAGATGAAAATAAGGAGATTGTTGTGGCTTTTAAGGTTGATTCCAAGTCCAGACCAGCCTATGGAGACAGTGACAAATTGTTTTGTCATCAATATAATCGGGAAGGTCAGGAGAAGGATAATTTTTACCAATTGATTAGTTTTTCCCGATTGGTGGGAGGATAGGAGAAAAGGAGGTCGCGGACAAGGAAGAGGTGGTCGTGGAGGCCGAGGTGGTCGTGGGGTGGCACGGGCAGCAACTTTGTCGTACGTGCCAATGCTGTGCAAGGCGGGGGAGCCGGAGCAAGCAACTACAACTCGGGCAACAATGTTCAATCGTCCACACAAGGTTTTGTAGGAGTCTCTTCCGATCAAGCTCAACAAATTATTGATTTGTCGACAAAACCAAAACCAAATCTTGAAGGTAAAGCTAGTTTGCCTTGGATCGTGGACACCGGGGCTTCGAATCATGTTACGAATGATTTGTCACTAATGACAAATATTAAAACAATTCAGAATTGTCCAGTCGGTTTACCGGATGGTCAAACAGTGAATGCGAATCAACTTGGTTCGGTCACATTGAAGGGTGGTTTGACACTTGATAATGTGTTATTTGTTCCTCAATTAAATTGTAATTTAATTTCTGTGACACAATTAAGTGACAAATTACATTGTTTAGTTCAATTTACTATCAAAATTTGTGTTATTCAAGACCAATTAAAGATGACGGTGATTGGCGTGGGTGAACGTCAAGATGGACTTTATCTTTTCCGTGGTGTTCAGCAAATTAGAGTGCTAGCAGTAGATTGTGTGGTCGACTTGTGGCATCAACGAATGGGACATCCGTCGGAGAAGATATTGAAATTGCTCCCTCCTGTGAGTAATCTAGTCGGAAGAACAATAATGTTTGTGATGTATGCCCTCGTGCAAAACAATCTAGAGATAGTTTTCCCATTAGTGATAGTCATGCTAGTAGCATGTTTGAGTTAGTTCATATAGATTTGTGGGGACCGTACAAGACAGCCACGTAGTGTGGATCAAAGTTGTTTTTGACAATTGTTGATGATTACTCTCGTGGTGTTTGTATTTATTTTCTAAGAAATAAAACTGAAGTGGAATTCATGTTTCTTAATTTTGTTGCCTTGATTAAAAGTCAACTTGATTGTGAGATTAAGATTGTTCGAAGTGACAATGGGACTGAGTTTAATCATCTACAAGATTATTTCCTTAAGAATGGCATTATATTTGAATCTTCATGTGTTGGTACTCCACAACAGAATGGAAGAGTAGAGAGAAAACATCAACACATTTTGAATGTTGCTCGGGCCTTGAGATTTCAAGGGAAATTGCCTATCAAGTTTTAGGGAGAATGCGTTAGAACGGCTTGTTATTTAATTAATCGTACCCCGACTCCCGTGATGAAAAATAAAACTCCTTATGAGATGTTGTTTGGAAACATTCCGTCATATGAGTCTATTCGTGTTTTTGGTTGCCTGTGTTATGCTCATAATCAAAGAAGTAAAGGAGATAAATTTGAGCCTCGAAGGCGGAAGTGTGTTTTTCTTGGCTATCCTTTTGGTAAGAAAGGGTAAAACTTGTTTGATTTAGAGACTCGGGAATTTTTTTTGTGTCTCCGGATGCGCGATTTCATGAACGTGTTTTTCCATTTGGTGAGGCTTTGAATGAGAACTTGGAGCCTTCTCTGTTGATTAGTGAGCTTGATCATGTTGAGAGTGATGATGATTTTGCTTGGTGGCAAATGAGTGTACTCGGTGGAGTGCAAGAGGAGACGGAATCGACTGGGTTACCAGCGTCCACTGGCTGCCAGCAGCAGCAAAGTGGCAAAGCCACTGCCTAGCACGCTAATGCCAGGCACAACAGCGTGGCAAAGCCACTGCCCAGCCCGCTGACTGTCTAGCTACCGCTGACCGTGAGCTGGAGCAGCAGCCATGCCATGCCGCAGAGGGGTCGTGGGGGATGGCAACAAGTCACGAGGAGGATGTGATGGGTAATGTTCAACAACCGCTTAGGTCCTTCGAAGCAAGTAGTGACGGTGAAAGGGGTACCACATCTGAGGAAGAGTTAGGGAGAGGAAAACATGCGAAGTTTCCGTCATCGAAGCTGCGTGATTGCGTGACACACACAATACGGAAAGATAAAGTCTCATCTTGTTCATCTTCGACATCATCTTCTTCAGGTACTCATTATCCTATAACATATTTTGGTAATTATGAACGATTTTCGTCAAAACACAGAAATTTTATTGCAGCTTTGACAGAAGCAAGAGTTCCTAGATCGTTTAAAGAACTCATGAAGGTTTGAGAGAAGCTATGGCAACTGAGATTAGAGCTCTAGAAGAACAGGGCACATGGACTTTGGAGACACTTCCAGCAGGGAAGAAAGCTCTCGGAAGTAAATGGGTATATACAGAAAAGAGAGATGAAGAAGGGAAGTTACTCAGATTGAAATCAAGACTCGTGTGTCTTGGAAATCATCAGGAGGAGGGAATTGACTATAATGAGACATTTGCACCTGTGGTGAAAATGTCTACTGTTCGTACGTTTTTAGCAATTGCAGCTGTTAAAAATTGGGAGGTACATCAAATGGATGTTCATAACACTTTCTTGCATGGTGATTTAGATAAAGAAATTTACATAAAAATACCTCCAGGTTTTCATTAAAATAATTCTGACAAAGTTTGCAGGATGAAGAAATCGTTGTATGGGTGGAAACAAGCACCTAGGTGTTGGTTTGAGAAATTGTCCACTGCTTTGAAGAAATATGGTTTCAAACAATCATGTTTTGAGTACTTTTTGTTCACTATTTCAAAGGGTGGATTGCAGTTGAGCATGTTGATTTATCTGGATGATATGATCATTGCAAGGAACATTATTTTTGCTAAAGAAAGTTTTAAAGCATACTTGAGTGAATGTTTTAAAATGAAAGATTTAGGGGCCTTGAAATATTTTTTGGGGCTAGAAGTCGCACGTAGCAAACATGGTTTTTACGTTTGTCTACGTAAGTATGCCATGGATATTATTGCTGAAACAGAGTTGTTAGGAGCAAAACCTGCCGATTTCCCGATGGAGTAGAATCATAAGTTAGCTTTGGCAGGGGGAAATATTTTTTAGACGGTGAGAAATATCAGCGCTTGATTGGTCGCTTGATCTATTTGGCAGTCACACGGCGGGATTTGGCATACTCGGTGCATATTTTGTCACAATTTATGCAATCTCCTAAAGAAGTGCAATGGGAGGCAGCATTGAGAGTAGTGAGATATTTGAAGAAGTGCCCGGGGCAAGGTATTCTTCTGAGGTCAGATAGTGCTCTCCAATTGGAAGGCTGGTGTGATTCAGATTGGGAGAGTTGTCCTTTGACTCGTAGATCGTTGACTGGTTGGTTTGTGTTGCTTGGTTTGTCTCATATGTCCTGGAAAACCAAAAAGCAACATACGGTTTCTCGTAGTTCAGCAAAGGCAGAATACAGGTCAATGACAGCTTTGACTTGTGAGCTGAAATGGTTGAAGCAATTGCTTCGTGATTTGGGTGTGGAACATAAGCAAGGTATGAATATGGTTTGTGATAGTCAATCGACTCTTCATATTGCTAACAATCTAGTATTTCATGAGAGGACAAAACATATTGAAGCAGATTATCACTTTATTCGTGATGCGATTAAAGCAGGAGTAATTCGACCATCTTATGTTTCCACGAGGATTCAATTGGCGGACATCCTTACAAAAGCCTTAGGGAATGCACAATTTGAGTTTTTTCTTGACAAGATGGCTATTCACGATTTACATGCTCCATCTTGAGGGGGGATGTTGAGATTATATTTAGGAAATATTGTATATATCTTTAGATATCCAAAAATATGTTAATATCTTTTACTTCCTATACTTATCTTTTCCTAGATTAGGAATATGATGTACTATATATATTTTTCTCTTGATAATGAGAAAGGTTGAGCCGTTAAGTTTATTTTGACATGGTATCAATTTTGACAAAGGGACTCCTACTTGATAACTATCTCTAAAATATATCTTATTCCTAATACTTATTGGAGATATTCTTAACATAATATTTTCCATAGATAATAACATATCCTAAAGATATTATCATATCTTTAGGATTCAATTTTTTACAATAGCTTTCTTCGAAAAAGGCCACAGAAAGCGTGCAATGAGAACCACTAATTTGTCCACACCAGCATTACACGAAATGTTGACTTTACAACGTCATTTAGGTAGTTCCTTAATTTATGCAGTTTTAATTTAGGCAGTTAACTGATTAATTCCAAAATTATATTTAATAAATTCTTTTCTTTATTTACTGTATTTGGTATATAAGTATGATTTACGAACTTATACAATTATACTAAAATAAAATATATGACATTATACCTTTTAATACTACTATGTGATTACTTATACAGTTATACTAAAATAAAATACATGACATTATACCTTTTACTATTTGATTACTTAATTATACAGTTATACTAAAATAAAATACATGACATTATACCTTTTACTATATGATTACTTATACAGTTATATTCAAATAAAATACATGACATTATGCCTTTTAATATATGATTGTTTTGTCAAGGTATGAATAACATAATTAAACCTTATAATATATGAAATTGTGCTTCACAAATTATAATATATGAACTTTGACCTTATGGCATACGAAATATTACTTCATAAAAAAATTTGGTACATATTATTTAAACTCCATTAACGTCTTCTTCAATGCCCCCAAACCTCAATTAATGGCGAGCACGGTAATTTGTGGACAATTAGGGTCCTCATTTCGATTTAATTTAAAAGAAATTAGGGTTCATGAAATTGAAATTCGCTTAGTGTTTGTGTAGCGTAACCACAAAAGAAACTGAAATTACCGGTGTAACAACTCAAATTTTAAGTAGCTTTAATTACAAAGTTAATTATACTATTTAGTTTAATTAAGTTGCTAATATAGTTCTCTTTTGGAAACATTTAGAGAAATATTGAGTTGTGTGTGTAA
The DNA here is from genome assembly GCA_947646795.1 of Beta lomatogona. Taxonomy (NCBI): domain Eukaryota; kingdom Viridiplantae; phylum Streptophyta; class Magnoliopsida; order Caryophyllales; family Amaranthaceae; genus Beta; species Beta lomatogona. The sequence continues at coordinate 1,004,529 of CANSNZ010000239.1, read as the reverse complement.
GGAAAATTTAAGTATTTATAAGTGATAAATTAATTGCCTCAAGTTCTATGACAAATATAAATTTGATTTATTAAGACACTTTAAGTATTGTTTTGTTCTACTTATGGCTTTTATTTTATATATATATATATATATTAAAAAAAAGAAGAATAAGAAAAATAAAATAAAAGCCTTTGAGGAAGTATCTAGAGTTCTCAAGAGATTCCTATTTATCCACCACTTGAACCAAACAAAACAACTCCAACTTACTTCACCTTCTCCCCACTACCGCTCTCACATAACTCTCCCTTCTCTGTTCCTCAGCCATGAAACATGCCGCCACCACAGTTGCCTCCTACTACTACTCTGTCTCAACGGAGCCTCCTTGCCGATTGTTTTGGGTTGCCTTTCTCCTCCTTAGCTGGGTTGTATTCTCGCCCCCCTTAATCGCTGCTACTACTGTGTTGTTTGTCAACGCCGAATGACGCCATGCCGCCAACCACCAAGAAGGCGGGTGGTTGCTGCTTTGATACTGCATGTCCTATAAATCCTCTTGTTGTCCCCTAATTTCCTCCCTCCTTGCTCTCCTTGCTGCTAGCCTTGTTCTCTCTCGTGGGTGAGAATGATGTGTTATCAGTGTTAACGTTCTGTTGTTGTTCTTCGAGTATCTCCACAAGCTGTTGCTTCCCAATTCATGAGGTATAAGTTCTCTTTTTATTCCAGAATTTTTATGGCTATTATTGTTGCATCTTCAAATCTATTTTTTAATCTTGGTATAATAGCAAAATCAGATTGTGGGACTGAAATTGGTAATGTTTGAGTTATTGAGATTAAAGATTGGAACTTTTACTCAATTATTATATATTGAAACTCATTTTTGAATTCTATAACCTTAATCTCACTTTCTATTTTGTTAAGTCAAAATTATAAAATCTGTTAGTTGAGTTTGTTTTAAGTAACTAAATTGTTTCTGAATTTTATCTTGTTTTGAAAACCCTTAAAGTCGAACTAGAATTTATAATAGAGAATTGAACTTGCAAGTTATATCGATGTTGTTAAGAGGAATGGGAAAAAAGATATCTGTTATTTGTAATGGAGGAAATATATATGGAGATGATTGTGGAGATTTCATTTATAAGTTATATATTAGCTTGTTCTGATATGAGGAATTGAATTCGAGTAATGGAGGAATTAATTTATGCTAAGAAAATATGGTCGAGTAATGCATTTGAGAATGAGTAGAAATGAGTGCTAACCTTTTGTGATCTGTAATTCTGTATTGTTGAGGAAAATCTTTAAGTTTATGCTATGGAGACCAAGAAAATAATGAAATCAAGGTTTTGGAATTCCGGTGTTAGTACTATTGAAAAAGGTACACATTGTCCCTCCACCTTATGACTACACTTGTTTATGCAACTACAAGTTATATGAACTTCATGATTTTATTAAGTGAAACCAGATCTGAATGAATTTGTAATGAATTTATGATTTTAAAGTTTAGCTTGTTTGAAGGTGTGATTCTTAAATACAATGTTTTTCAGATTTTCCGGAGCATATGATTTGACTCCAAGTGTTTTGAGTATGTAGTATTTAGCAATGATTTCCTAATTTTGAATTGAGATATATCTTTGTAAGTTTTGGCTATGGAAGACAGTGTTATTCGAAAATTTGAAGGAAGTAAAGGTTATCCAGGGATACCGAGTTCTGCTTCATTAATTCATTCTTGTTTCGTATTGAAGAATATTCTGGTTTCCGAGATCTATTAGTACAAGTTAATCGATGACCCACATTTTAAGATATTATATGAAAGTTATAGATATTCGATTATGAATTTTTAAGTAAGAATTGTTGATATAATTTCTAATGTCTTACAAGTATAATATATAGGGGGATTTTCGTATGGTTTGCAATAAAGGGATATAATTAAGTCAATGGGATGATAAGCTTATGAAACCCAATCAGGTGTTCGCCGAAATTCGTCAATATATAGTTATATGGTGTATAAATGTACCAAGAGTTTCTTCTGTAGAATGCTATAGAGCAACCGAGTAAATTGTAATGGTCAAGTGCTTCCTGATTTAAGATCGTTATGCAAATCCCGAAATACGTTCACGATACGAAGATTTTTAAAATCTTGGTTATCAACGTCAAGGAATGCGGACTTGACTGTTGAGAAATATGAGTTTGGAAAGTCTAACTATGATGCAAAATTCCAGAATATATATGCCTTATTTTGAGTTTTGCGTGCTTTGAATTATTTGGGTCATGAAAAGTTCGAGGATGGTGATTTCAAAAGCAAACTATTGTTAGAGATGTCAAGTATAGTACAAATTATAACTGGTGGAAGATTTAGCTATATGTTTGGATATATGGTAATTATTTGGGTTAGCCATAAATCCTTCGGGATGCTAGATGGAGTGTAAATTGGTGAAGTTACATAGTAAGCTCTCTGATTCTATTTTTGTGAAGACAATAAATTTATATCAAAAGTCATATTATATTATTTAGTGGTATGTTTGAAGAATCTTTGGAATTGGGGTCTATAAAATTAAAAATCTATGTTGGAGTGGTTGTAGAATAAGTTGCTTGTTTGCAAAGTTCTACTTTGGGATGTAAGTTGTTATCTGAGAAAGTTAAGTTGGACAATTAAAGTTTTAAATTAGTAAGTAACTTCCGGAGTTTAAACGTTTAGTAGAATAAAGGAACTTGATACAGGAATTTCATGTGTCCTCTAAGCATGCTGAGTAAAGATGTAAATTTTGGGATAACATAAATCAAGCATTGGAAAGTAAATTGAATATGTAATGTTTATATTAGTAATATAATAACTCAAGAGATGAGTGATGGATAAAAGTAGTAGAGAAACAGTGTAATGAGTTGTAGTACCTAAAATCTGAAGAGCTATATCCAGATCGGGAGTTTCTACTATGAATATGGAGTGGGGACAATAAAAGATTTAGAGATATCATCCCCTAGTTGCAAGAGTAACGCTAAGAATGGAAACTAGGGAAAATATAAATCTTGTATAATGGAATGATTGGCAACTAGTGAGATGATTTGATAATGGAATAAATATAGAGTTAAGATGAATATGAACATTGAGTTTAATATTTGAGAAATGTTGATATGAGTTATAGATTTAAAACTAATATGAGCTATGAGTTTAAGTTAGATAATAGAAATTATTAACACGGAAAAATGAAACAAAATATTTGTAATAATAGTTGTAGATTATAAAATTTGGTGGAACATGGACATGGAAGTATAAAGTATTGAGGCAAGAAAGTTTAAAACACTAATACTTATCTTATGATACTAAGGCTAAAATAATGAGGTGTCAGTTCAACTATGGGGTGGAGTTTAATCACTTTAGATTCTTTGTTAATGGGTTACTAGAAGTTGGAAGTTCAAGTATGAAAGGTCTCAATAACTGAGAGAAGGGGGGATGTTAAACGCTAAATTATTTTTTAATGGAAGAGTTACTTGTAGTTGTAATACATAAGCCTAATCTTTACGAGTTTCACCTAAATTATAGAAATATGCCCTGTGAAGTTTTATATTATGAGACTTAGATAGATGTGATATGATTTATATATCTAGAGATATGAACAATGTGGAATTTGATGTTACTACATTTTGACTACTTAAAGTTTATGTAAGATTTAAGTTCTATTATGGGATTATAATCTTTGGGGAAGTTGTGTTTTGTTGAGTTCATTTATAATAATTGATAAGCTCGTAGAGTTGAGACCACGTTTCTTTTAGAGTCCACATTTGAGTAGTTTTCATCAAATAAATTATAAGAAAGGTTGTTTGTACTAAGTTGTTGGAAACTAGAGTATTTATCAAGTAATCTAAGTTTTGTATATAGAATGCCCAAGTGCAATTGTGTTATAAGATTTTGATATATCTGATTCGATAATCCTGAATTTGAGTTTCGGAAATTACTCCCTTCGTCCCAGAATACTCTTGACACTTATCAATGCACGTAGTTTTAGATGATAAGTTGTTGTTTGGTTATCAATTGTTATTTTATTGAAAAATAGATGTGATAGGAGTTAGTAGTTAGTAAAAAAAGTATTATTTTATTTTAAGGAGACAGAGTGTGGGCCATGGTTAGAGTTGGTGGGTAGTAGAAGTGATATTATTTTATTTGGAGGAAAGAGAGTGTGGGCCAATGCTTAAAAGGTAGAAGGATTAAAATAATAGTGGGTCATATCCTAAAATAGAAGTGTAAAGAGTATTCTGGGATAGATGAAAAAGGAAAGTGTAAAGAACACTCTGGGACGGAGGGAGTATTGAATTACGAATTATGTTTTCGTGAGGGGAAGAAGCTGCTAAAGCAGTGATGAAGAACATTCTGTATTCTGTATATCTTGTATTCTAGGGACATGTCCTGAAAAGTCTTGCAACCAGTACATAACGGAAAAGGGAGACGTCCCTTGTAAAAGTTTAGAGAATGAGCCAGGATGGCAACTCTATTCGTGTTCTCTTCCCCAATGTAATATGATTTCTGAAAGAAAGTAGAATATATGTTTGAACATTCAAGTGGTTTCGTGGAAAGTTTTTTTCAAACTCTAATTACGAAGTGATGTTTTACTCATCCCAGTTATAGAATTCATGTGTCGATTATGGAAATGATTTACTAAGAAACTCGTTAGCAACTTATGAAAGGAACTAACTACGCTATACATATTGGATTAAAGGTTTTTTCTATATGAGCCATAGAAGTGGGAGATATTTATTGACTTAAAGTATGTTAGAGTTGATTTCGGAAGATCGTATTAGTTCTATAGAATTCTCATGGTTCTGTCAATTGAAGTATATACTATTTACGTTATGAGATATTCGTATTATTATTTTCCACCAAGAAGTAACGTTATAAATTGCGTCCAAGTATTTGTTATATGATTATTTTATTATGACTTCTCTGTATCTTGATTTCAAATGTCTCGTAAGATAAACTTAAATCTGTAAATGCGTTTTAAGCCACCAAAAAGATTTTATGGTTGGACAGTGTGTACTCAGTCTCTCTGATTTTGTTCTTTGAACCTATCCTGTTGGGGGCAGAGTTCATTCTTAGTAATTTTGCAGGTATAGTGCGCTCCAGAGAGAAAAGCTTTGGGTCGTAAGTTTGTGATCAGAAAGGTGTCTCGTTTAACTCAAGATATGGATTATATTGTTGCTTAGAAATAATCTTATGATGTAGTATGGAGATTGTATTAGTTCAGCTCATGAAGTTGTATGAACTATTTTTGTTGTATTATGGACCATGAAAGGTCCAGGATCGCGTTTGAGTTATGTTCCATTGCAGGTGTCTAATTGAGGTTGATTAGCGTTAATTGAGATTTGTGAATTTTAAGCGTGATTAACTAGCAGCTCGGAAGTGCGGGCTGTTACAGGTGGTATCAGAGCAACCTTGCGACTGTGTGTCAAGTTAGCCACAAAGCGGGGGAAAAATATTCTTGTGATCATTTGAAATCGATTTGGGTTATAGTGGTTAAGGATTGATGAATAGAAATTAAGAAAATTTGAGGGTTGAGTATTGAGATTGAAATTTGGAAAAGTGAAAAGCTTTATCGAGAGTTTTGGCTTGTAGTATGAATTATGAATTGAGGGATGAGTATATTGGATAGGAATTATGGAAAATCAGGATTCAAGTTTAGTGATTATTTGTTTGGGAAAGAATTGATCATTCAAGGTATTGGAGTTAAGTTGAGAAGTAATTTGATTTGATTTTCGCTAAAAATGTTTTATGTGATCCTATTCATTTTCAGATGTTCTTAAGTTTTCTATTTTCAAATTACGAGGACGATTTTTTTTTTCCTAAAGGTGGTAATATGTAACAGCTCAAATTTCAAGTAGCTTTAAATACAAAGTTAATTATACTCCATCCGTCCCAAAATATAGTTCCCATTTCCATTTTGGGTGTCCCAAAATATAGTTTCCATATCCATATTTAGTTCCACATTTTTCCGTAATTTGTCTAGAAAAATTGTGTTCTATCATTTATTTGCTTCTTGAATTTTTTTTTTTGCTTTGTTTATTCAACCCAAGTGTTACAATTAATGCACTTTCACTAATTATTCTCCATTCTCTCTCCTAAAATCATCTTTTCCCATACAACATTTATTTAAATAAATATAAAATCTTTACTATCCCTCTTTGATTATACTTGCATAAATTACCGTGAAAAAAGGGAAACGGGAACTATATTTTCGGACGGAGGGAGTACTATTTAGTATAATTAAGTTGCTAATATAGTTCTCTTTTGGAAACATTTAGAGAAATACTGAGTTGTGTGTGTAAGGTAAATTTAAGTATTTATAAGTGATAAATTAATTGCCTCAAGTTCTATGACAAATATAAATTTGATTTATTAAGACAATTTAAGTGTTGTTTTGTTCTACTTATGGATTTCATTTATAAATTATATATTTGAGGAATTAATTTATGCTAAGAAAATTTGGTCGAGTAATGCATTTGAGAATGAGTAGAAATGGGTGCTAACCTTTTGTTATCTGTATTGTTGAGGAAAATCTTTAAGTTTGTGCTATGGAGACCAAGCAAATAATGAAATCAAGGTTTTGGAATTCCGGTGTTAGTACTATTGAAAAAGGTACACATTCTCCCTCCACCTTATAACTACACTTGTTTGTGCAACTACAAGTTATATGAATTTCATGATTTTATTAAGTGAAACCAGATCTGAATGAACATGTAATGAATTTATGATTTAAAAGTTTAGCTTGTTTGAAGGAGTGATTCTTAAATACTATGTTTTTCAGATTTTCCGGAGCATATGATTTGACTCCAAGTGTTTGAGTATATAGTATTTAGCATTGATTTCCTAATTTTGAATTGAGATACATCTTTGTAAGTTTTGGCTATGGAAGATAGTGTTATTCGAAAATTTGAAGGAAGTAAAAGTTATCCAAGGATACCGAGTTCTGCTACATTAATTCATTCTTGTTTCATATTGAAGAATATTCAGGTTTCTGAGATCTAATAGTACAAGTTAATCGATGACCCACATTTTAAGATATTCTATGAAAGTTATAGATATTCGATTATGAATATTTTAGTTTGAATTGTTGATATAATTTCTAATGTCTTACAAGTATAATATTCAGGGGGATTTTCGTATGGTTTGCAATAAAGGCATATAATTAAGTCAATGGGATGATAAGCTTATGAAACCTAATCAAGTGTTCGCCAAAATTCGTGTATATATAGTTATATGGTGTATAAATGTACCAAGAGTTTCTTCCGTAGAATGCTATTGAGCAACCGAGTAAATTGTAATGGTCATGTGCTTCCTGATTTAAGCACGTTATACAAATCCCGAAATACGTTCACGATACGAAGATTTTTAAAATCTTGATTATCAACGTCAAGGAATGAAGACTTGACTGTTGAGAGATATGAGTTTGGAAAGTCTGACTATGATGCAAAACTCCAGAATATATATGCCTTATTTTGAGTTTTGCGTGCTTGGAATTATTTGGGTCACGAAAAGTTCGAGGATGGAGTTTTCAAAAGCAAACTATTGTTTGATATGTTAAGTATAGTACAAATTATAACTGAACGAAGATTTAGCTATATGTTTGGATATATGATAATTATTGGGGTTAGCCGTAAATCCTTCGGGATGCTAGATGGAGTGTAAATTGGTGAAGTTATATAGTAAGCTTTCTGATTCTGTTTTTGTGAAGACAATAAATTTATATCAAAATGAAAGTCATATTATATTATTTAGAGGTATGTTTGAAGAATCTTTGGAATTGGGGTCCTCTAAGCGTGCTGGGTAAAGAATTTGTAAATTTTGGGAATACATAAATCAAGCATTGGAAAGTAAATTGAATATGTAATGTTTATATTAGTAATATAATAACTCAAATGATGAGTGATGGATCAAAGGAGTAGAGAAACAGTATAATGAGTAGTAGTACCTGAGTTGTGAAGAACTATATCCAGATCGGAGTTTCTACTAATGAATATGGAGTGGGGACAATAAAAGATTTAGAGATGTCAACCCCTAATTGAAAGAGTAAGGCTAAGAATGGAAACTAGGGAAAATATAAATCTTGTATAATGGAATGATTGACAACTAGGGAGATGATTTGATAGTGGAATAAATATAGAGTTAAGATTAATATGAACATTGAGTTTAAATATTTGAGAAATGTTGATATGAGTTATAGATTTAAAACTAATATGAGCTATGAGTTTAAGTTAGACAATAGAAATTATTAACACGGAAAGATGAAACAAAATATTTGTAATAATAGTTGTAGATTATAAAATATGGTAGAACACGGACATGGAAGTATAAAGTATTGAGGCAAGAAAGTCGGAAACACTAATACTTATCTTATGATACTAAGGCTAAAATAATGAGGTGTCAGTTCAACTATGGGGTGGAGTTTAATCACTTTAGATTCTTTGTTAATGGGCTACTAGAAGTTGGAAGTTCAAGTATGAAAGGTCTAAATAACTGAAAAAAGGGGGGATGTTAAATGCTAAATTATTTTTTAATGGAAGAGTTACTTGTAGTTATAATACATAAGCCTGATCTTTATGAGTTTCACCTAAATTATAGAAATATGGCCAATGAAGTTTTATATTATGAGACTTAGATAGATGTGATATGATTTATATATCGAGAGATAAGAACAATGTGGAATTTGTTATTACTACATTTTGACTAATTAAAGTTTATGTAAGATTTAAGTTCTATTCTGGGATTATAATCTTTGGAGAAGCTGTGTTTTGTTGAGTTCAATTATAATAATTGATAAGCTCGTAGAGTTGAGACCAAATTTCTTTTAGAGTCCGCATTTGAGTAGTTTTCATCAAATTAATTATATGAAAGGTTGTTTGTACTAAGTTGTTGGAAACTAGAGTATTTATCAAGCAATCTAAGGTTTGTATATAGGATGCCTAAGTGCAATTGTGTTATAAGATTTTGATATATCTGATCGAGAATCCTAAATTTGAGTTTCTGAAATTATTGAATTACGAATTATGTTTTCGTGAGGGGAAGAAGCTGCTAGAGCGGTGATGAACAACATTCTTTATTCTGTATATTATGTATTCTAGGGTCATGTCCTGAAATGTCTTGCAAGCAGTACATAACGGAAAAGGGAGACGTCCCTTGTAAAAGTTTCGAGAATGAGCCAGGATGGCAACTCTCTTCGTGTTCTCTTCCCTAATGTAATATGATTTCTGAAAGAAATTAGAATATGTGTTTTAACATTCAAGTGGTTTCGTGGAAAGTTTTTTTCAAACTCTATTTACGAAGTGATGTTTTACTCACCCCAGTTATAGAATTCATGTGTCGATTATGGAAATGATTTACCAAGAAACTCGTTAGGAATTTATGAAAGGAATTAACTACGCTATACATATTGGATTAAAGGTTTTTGTATATGAGCCACAGAAGTGGGAGATATTTATTGACTTAAAGTATGTTACTGTTGATTTCGGAAGATCGTATTAGTTCTATATAATTCTCATGGTTCTGTCAATTGAAGTATATACTATTTATGTTATGAGATATTCGTATTATTATTTTCCACCAAGAATTAACGTTATAAATTGCATCCAAGTATATGTTATATGATTCTTTTATTATGATTTCTCTGTATCTTGATTTCAAATGTCTCGTAATATGAACTTCAATCTATAAATGCGTTTTAAGCCACGAAAAAGATTTTCTAGTTGGACAGTGTGTACTCTGTCTCTCTGATTTTGTTCTTTGAACCTAACCTGGTGGAGGCAGAGTTCATTCTTTATTAGTAATTTTGTAGGTATAGTACGCTCCAGAGAGAAAAGATTGGGATCGTAAGTTTGTGATCAGAGTTGTGTCTCGTTTAACTCAAGATATGGATTATATGGTTGCTTATAAATAATCTTATGATGTATTGTGGAGATTGTATTAGTTTAGCTCATGAAGTTGTATGAACTATTTTGGTTGTATTATGGACCATTAAAAGGTCCAGAATCGCGTTTGAGTTATGTTCCACTGCATGTGTCTAATTGAGGTTAATTAGCGTTAATTGAGATTTGTGAATGTTAAGCGTGATTAGCTAGCAGCTCTGAAGTGCGGGCTATTACAGGTGGTATTAGAGCAACCTTGCGACTGTGTGCCGAGTTAGCCACCAAGCGGGAGAAAAAGATTCTTGGGATCATTTGAAATCGATTTGGGTTATAGTGGTTAAGGATTGATGAATATAAATTAAGAAAATTTGAGGGTTGAGTATTGAGATTGAAATTTGGAAAAGTGAAAAGCTTCATTAAGAGTTTTGGCGTGCAGTATGAATGATGAATCGAGGGATGAGTCTATTGGATAGGAATCATGGAAAATCATGATTCAAGTTTAGTGATTGATTTTTTTTTTTTGGTAAGTAAGAAAGAATATATTCAACCAAGAAAACCAAATTTACAACCTAAACTTCCAAAGCTCAAGCATAAACAGGAGCCTAAAGAAGCACCCAAACTAGACCACAGATGGTCTAAAAAGCTAAACAGATGACAACCGATCTATCCTCACTTTGTCCACTATACTACATTTCTTTGGTATACAAAACTGTATCCTATGTTTTACAATTCTTTTAATGTGTTTTATGCTTCTATTAACATTCTGCACTCTTCTTTCCCAGTGAGCTTCATTCCTCGCTTGCCAAACTTGGTTAGTTGCAGCACCTATTACTGTATACATAACTTGCTTCCTGGTCTTCGAACCTTTATAAGATCTTATAATCCACATGAGCCATTGTTGTAAAGTCCGATCCTCCTCCTTGCAGGGATACCAATCCATCCTGTCAGGCCTAGCATAAGCTGCTGACTATAATCACAGTTGAAGAAAAGGTGATAATGTGTCTCCTCCCACTGATCACAAATATAGCATCATGCCTCTTGACATACTCCAATTTTGTAGAGCCTTGATTTTGTCTGTAGTCTCAACTGTATTCCAAGTCACATAATGAACTTGTGTTTTGGAATAGACATTCTATTCCATACACTGAGATCCCAGTTTACACGCACTCCTTCTTCTAGCATTAACTTGTAAACTTTATTGATACTGTAATGATTAGTGCTTGGCCAAGTGTGAATATTCCAATTTTTCAACTCTTCCTTAACTTTGGAAATATACTTAACATCCCAGCTTGCAGTAGCAGGAGGATTGAACTCCCACCAGGATTGTCTCCTAATGTAAACATCATGGATCCACTTAACCCATAAATCATCTTTGTTTATTCCAATGTTCCAAACTATCTTTCCTACTGCTGCCCTGTTCCACCTTCTGATATCCCTTACCCCAAGACCACCATACTTCTTTGGATGCAAATTGTATCCCATTTCACATATCCACCCTTCACATCATTAACTTTCCTAGTCCATAAAAAAGCTCTACAAATGTTGTTGATATTGTTAATGACAGCCACAGGAAGGATAAAAATATAGGACCAATAACTATAAATGCTCAATAGAACTACATTTACCAACTGAGCCTTTCCTGCAAAAGATAAGTTTCTTGTGCTCCAAATTCGGATCTTGGCAATCATTTTATCAACAAGACTCTCACAATCAGCAACCTTTAGTTTTTTTGATGAAATAGTCATTCCTAAGTATCTGAAAGGGAGACTCTCTTTCACAAAACCAGAGAAAGGTTGTATTCTGGTCATATCCTCATCCTCCATTCCAGTACAATATAATGCAGATTTATTGTTATTTGCACATAATCCAGAAGATTCAGAGAAGAACTTCAAACCTTGCAATAACATGTAGGCTGAAATGGCATCCCCTTTGCAGAATAAAAGCAAATCATCTGCAAAACACAGATGATTTAGCTTCATACTAGCACAGCCTGTAAAGTACTTGAATCCTTGCATATCCTATATACTTCATGATTCTGGACAAATAATCCATGCAAATCACAAAGAGAAGGGGTGACATTCAAGGTATTAGAGTTAAGTTGAGAAGTGATTTGATTTGATTTTCGCTACAAATGTTCTATGTCATCCTATTCATTTTCGAATGTTCTTAAGTTCTCTATTTTCAAATTAAAAGGACGATTTTTTTTTCTAAGGGTTGTAATTTGTAACAGCTTAAATTTTAGGAAAAATTGATTTTAATAATCCAACCTTTAGGCCTTTCGCTGAAATTAATCCCACATTTTGATTATTTTTTAATAATCCAACATTTTAGTATGACCCGCTTATTTTGAACCCTAATACCTGTAACTTGCTAAAGTTGTAAAATTAAATATTTTTTTTTGTTTTTTTTATAAGCTTTTCACTTTTCTCCTCTAAACTCTCTCCCCATTCGTTTCTCTCTCTAACCTCCCCTTCAGGCTTCACCACCGCCCACAATTCAATGGCAAGATTGAGCTTCTCCTTTGTTCCACTACCACCGGCATTGGCAGCATAATAACTTCAATCAAAATCAAATAAAAAATTCAAAGGATTTACAACAAAAAAAACTCACCTTCAAGGCGGTGATGAAGCTGGAGCAGTGGGACCCACTGCCTCGGTTTCAACGGGAATTCATATCATCACCTTCTGCCACCAACACAAGGTGGCAAAGCCATCATCCCGCAAACAACAGTAGCGGCGCGAGAGGATGAGAGCAAAAAGAGGGCAAGAACAATCACCCCTACCCATAACCACCAACAAGCTTGTACCCCTCTGTTTCTCTCACTGCTCTTTCTCTTTGTTCCTCTCTCTCCCTTACAACAGACATCAAGGCAAAAGAAACTTGGACAACGCTTGCAAAAAGCTAAAATGATCTCAATCGCCAATTTCATTTATGTCAATCTAATTCATCACATCACTTCTCGAATTGATTTTCTTCAATTTCGATTTTCCAATAGTTAAATTGAATTCATTATATCAATCTCGAATAGATTTTCTTCAATCTTGATTTTCAAGAATCTTGCTGTACATTCGATAGATTGTTTACAATCTGATTATAATTATTTTTGTAATCTAGCTTGGTAAATTGAATTTCATTGGATATTGATGATGATGTTTTTGAGTTTGATATTCTCCACTGATGCACATTCTGCCGTTGTCGGGTTTCGTGCTGTGGCTCGTTGGTTGTGGGTGGCTATTGGTGGTCGCAGCGTTGTGGTAGGGAAGTGCTATGGTGGGATCGGTTGTTGTCAGAGTATTTATTGGTGGTTGGTGGTTGCAGTGGGGTGGTGGGACAAGTTGTACAGAGGTTTGGTGGTAGTTGGTAGTAGTGCAGCTATGTGGTGGTGGACTGGTGGTTGGTGGTGGTGTGGGCAAAATGTGGATGGTCGGCAGTGGTGTTGTTGGCAATGGTAGTGGCGGTGTGGTTAGTGGTTGAATTAGTTTTAATTAAGTTAATTAAAATCACAACGAATTAGAATAAGACATTTGTCCAATTAACCCGTTTTATAGGTCACCAACTTGTTTCAACAGGTCAAGGTTCAAAATAAGCAGATCATGGTAAAAGGTTGGATTATTAAAAAATAATCAAAAGGTGGGATTAATTTGAGCGAATGGTACAAAGGTTGGATTATTAGAATCAATTTTTCCTAAATTTTAAGTAGCTTTAATTACAAAGTTAATTATACTATTTAGTTTAATTAAGTTGCTAACATAGTTCTCTTTTGGAAACATTTAAAGAAATATTGAGTTGTGTGTGTAAGGTAAATTTAAGTATTTATAAGTGATAAATTAATTGCCTCAAGTTCTATGACAAATATAAATTTGATTTATTAAGACACTTTAAGTATTGTTTTGTTCTACTTATGGATTTCATTTAAAAGTTATATATTAGCTTGTTCTGATATGAGGAATTGAATTCGAGTAATGGAGGAATTAATTTATGCTAAGAAAATTTGGTCGAGTAATGCATTTGAGAATGAGTAGAAATGAGTGCTAACCTTTCGTTATCTGTATTGTTGAGGAAAATCTTTAAGATTGTGCTATGGAGACCAAGCAAATAATGAAATCAAGGTTTTGGAATTACGGTGTTAAAACTATTGAAAAAGGTACACATTGTCCCTCCACCTTATAACTACACTTGTTTGTGCAGCTACAAGTTATATGAATTTCATGATTTTATTAAGTGAAACCAGATCTGAATGAACTTGTAATGAATTCATGATTTTAAAGTTTAGCTTGTTTGAAGGTGTGATTCTTAAATACTATGTTTTCATATTTTTCGGAGCATTTATTAGTTAGCTGATTTCCTAATTTTGAATTGAGATATATCTTTGTATGTTTTGTCTATGGAAGATAGTGTTATTCGAAAGTTTGAAGGAAGTAAAGGTTATCCAAGGATACCGAGTTCTGCCACATTAATTCATTCTTGTTTCGTATTGAAGAATATTTTGGTTTCTGAGATCTAATAGTACAAGTTAATCGATGACCCACATTTTAAGATATTATATGAAAGTTATAGATATTCGATTATGAATATTTCAGAAAGAATTATTGATATAATTTCTAATGTCTTACAAGTATAATATTAAGGGGGATTTTCGTATGGTTTGCAATAAAGGGATATAATTAAGTCAATGGGATGATAAGCTTAGCAAACATAATCAGGTGTTCGCCAAAATTCGTCTATATATAGTTATATGGTGTATAAATGTACCAAGAGTTTCTTCTGTAGAATGCTATTGAGCAACCGAGTAAATTGTAATGGTCAAGTGCTTCCTGATTTAAGCTCGTTATACAAATCCCGAAATACGTTCACGATACGAAGATTTTTAAAATCTTGCTTATCAACGTCAAGGAATGCGGACTTGACTGTTGAGAAATATGAGTTTGGAAAGTCTGACTATGATGCAAAATTCCAGAATATATATGCCTTATTTTGAGTTTTGCATGCTTGGAATTATTTGGGTCATGAAAAGTTCGAGGATGGAGATTTCAAAAGCAAACTATTGTTGGAGATATTAAGTATAGTACAAATTATAACTGATGAAAGATTTAGCTTTATGTTTGGATATATGATAATTATTGGGGTTAGCCATAAATCCTTCGGGATGCTAGATGGAGTGTAAATTAGTGAAGTTATATAGTGAGCTTTTCGAATTCTGTTTTTGTAAAGACAATAAATTTATATCAAAATTAAAGTCATATTCTATTATTCAGAGGTATGTTTGAAGAATATTTGGAATTAGGGTCTATAAAATTAAAAATCTATGTTGGAGTGGTTGTAAAATAAGTTGCTTGTTTGAAGAGTTCTACTTTGGGATGTAAGTTGTTATCTGAGAAAGTTAAGTTGGACAATGAAAGTTGTAAATTAGAAAGTAACTTCTGGAGTTTAAATGTTTGGTAGAATAAAGGAACTTGATACAGGAATTTCATGTGTCCTCTAAGCATGCTGAGTAAAGTAGTTGTAAATTTTGGGATTACATAAATCAAGTATTGGAAAGTAAATTGAATATGTAATGTTTATATTAATAATATAATAACTCAAGAGATGAGTGATGGATCGAAGAAGTAGAGAAACTGTATAATGAGTCGTAGTACCTAAGTTGTGTAGAACTATATCCAGATCGGAAGTTTCTACTATGAATATGGAGTGGGGCCAATAAAAGATTTAGAGATGTCATCCCCTAATTGAAAGAGTAAGGCAAAGAATGGAAATTAGGGAAAATAGAATCTTGTATAATGGAATGATTGGCAACTAGTGAGACGATTTGATAGTGGAATACATATAGAGTTAAGATTAATATGAACATTAAGTTTAAATATTTGAGAAATGTTGATAGGAGTTATAGATTTAAAACTAATATGAGCTATGAGTTTAAGTTAGATAATAGAAATTATTAACACGGAAAGATGAAACAAATCATTTGTAATAATAGTTGTAGATTATAAAAATGGTAGAACATGGACATGGAAGTATAAAGTATTGAGGCAAGAAAGTCGGGAACACTAATACTTATCTTATGATACTAAGGCTAAAATAATGAGGTGTCAGTTCAACTATGGGGTGGAGTTTAATCACTTTAGAGTCTTTGTTAATGGGCTACTCTTTAGATTCTTTGTTGGAAGTTCAATTATGAAAGGTCTAAATAACTGAGAGAATGGGGGATGTTAAACGCTAAATTATTTTTTAATGGAAGAGTTACTTGTAGTTATAATACATAAGCCTGATCTTTATGAGTTTCACCTAAATTATAGAAATATGCCCTGTGAAGTTTTATATTATTAAACTTAGATAGATGTGATATGATTTATATATCTAGAAATATGAACAATGTGGAATTTGATATTACTACATTTTGACTACTTAAAGTTTATGTAAGATTTAAGTTGTATTCTGGGATTATAATCTTTCGGGAAGCTGTGTTTTGTTGAGTTCAATCATGATAATTGATAAGCTCGTAGAGTTGAGACCACATTTCTTTTAGAGTCTGCATTTGAGTAGTTTTCATCAAATAAATTATATGAAAGGTTGTTTGTACTAAGTTGTTGGAAACTAGAGTATTTATCAAGCAATCTAGGTTTTGTATATAGGATGCCTAAGTGCAATTGTGTTATAAGATTTTGATATATCTGATCGAGAATCCTAAATTTGAATTTCGAAAATTATTGAATTACGAATTATGTTTTCGGGAGGGGAAAAAGCTTCTAGAGCAGTGATGAACAACAATCTGTATTCTGTATATTCTGTATTCTAGGGACATGTCCTGAAAAAGTCTTGCAAGCAGTACATAACGGAAAAGGGAGACGTCCCTTGTAAAAGTTTAGAGAATGAGCCAGGATGGCAACTCTATTCGTGTTCTCTTCCCTAATGTAATATGATTTCTGAAAGAAAATAGAATATGTGTTTTAATATTCAAGTGGTTTCGTGAAAAGTTTTTTTCAAACTCTATTTACGAAGTGATCTTTTACTCACCCAAGTTATAGAATTCATGTGTCGATTATGGAAATCATTTACCAAGAAACTCGTTAGGAATTTATGAAAGGAATTATGTACGCTTTACATATTGGATTAAAGGTTTTTGTATATGAGCCACAGAAGTGGGAGATATTTATTGACTTAGAGTATGTTAGAGTTGATTTTGGAAGATCGTATTAGTTCTATAGAATTCTCATGGTTCTGTCCATTGAAGTATATACTATTTACGTTATGAGATATTCGTATTATTATTGTCCACCAAGAAGTAACGTTATAAATTGCGTCCAAGTATTTGTTATATGATTATTTTATTATGACTTCTCTGTATCTTGATTTAAAATGTCTCGTAAGATAAACTTAAATCTGTAAATGCGTTTTAAGCCACCAAAAAGATTTTCTTGTTGGACAATGTGTACTCAGTCTCTCTGATTTTGTTCTTTGAACCTGTCCTGGTGGGGGCAGAGTTCATTCTTTGTAATTTTGCAGGTATAGTGCGCTCCAGAGAGAAAATATTTTTTCACCAGGTACCCCTGAGGTTCACGAAATGCACCAGGTACCCTCGTTGTTTGAAAAATGCACCAAATACCCCTGAGGTTTAACAATAATGCACCAAATGCCATTAATGATGAACGACGTTAGTCTGCCGTTAGTGTATAATTTACACAAATGCCATCAGTCAGAACTGGCGCCATTGAAATGATCCCCCAACCCACGACCTTTCGTATTTCCTCTTCACTTCATTCCATCCTCTGTTTTTCAAACTCTCTCATCCAAAAAAAAGCCCTAAAAATTGCACAAATTAATTTAGGGGAAATCTGCATAATCTGAAGACAGGGAATTTGAGTGGGAAGTTCAAGGTTAATAATCTGGGTTGCTCGCATCTGAATTGCGGGTTTTGAAGAGGAATTGGGTGCATTTGGAAGTTGAAGAAAATCTGGGTTGAATCTTCAACATGGATAGGTATGTATCTCTGTCAATCAGTTTTCATTTAGTGTAAATTAGTGAAGTAAATGGTTATAATTTTGGATTAAAATGCTTGAAATTTTACAGTTTTTTAGGGTTTAAGCTTATGATTGTTGATTGTTCAAAGTTTGGGTTTTTTTTTTCTTAATGCATGTTGCAATTTTTCCTTACTTTATGCATGTTGTGATATGCTTAGGGACAAAGATATTTGGTTGCATTGTGATTACAAGGGACATAGGTTTGATGTTAGGGTATTAGATATGAATGAGAGTAGTTTTATGGATTTGATTGATGAGTGCATTGTGGAGGGACAAAAACAAGGTGTTCTTGTGCCTGAGAAGTTCAGATTGTGGTATGATCATCCTAAGACATGTGAGAGGGTGGAAGTGAGTGATGATGAAAGTTTGATGAGGATGTTCCCTCTATTTAGAGGTAAAGAGGAGATCATGATATGGATAGAACAAACACATGATGTTGGTTTGTCATTTAAGTTAGCCATGCAAATGAGGAATTCAAAGTTGATGAGAGAAGCTGCTAAGCAAGCAGAATTTGAAGAAGAATTAAGGCAAAGAAGAGAGGAGGAATTCAGGAAACAAGAAGAGGAATTGAAGAAACAAGAAGAGGAAGCTAGGATTGAGAGAGACTTAGAAGAGTCAAGGAAGTTCATTGTTTCAGTGGAGGTGCCTGTTTATAATGTTGAGAATGACATGGAAGTGGAGTATGAAAGAGTGTGGGAGATTGACCCTGGGCTGTCACAACTACCAATGTCCCAAACACAAACAACTCCACCTCAAACCCCCCTCGATCACCCACACACCAAAATCCCCCCCCACCGCAGACCACCACTTCGGACCCATCCACCACCAACCCCTCATGTTTCACCCCCAACCGTTTCACCCCCACCTGAAACACCCCCACCCTCACACCAATCACATCCGGTTTCACCCCCACACCAACCACCTCCTATACACAGCCCTATAATCCCACCATCACACCAATCACCTCCAGTTTCACCACCACACCAACCACCTCCTATACACAACCCTACAACTAAACCCTCACACCCTTCACCTCCTACTCACAACCCCCCATTAACCCCCTCAACCGAACCCTCATATCAACCCACTAGGGAACAACCCTCAAGGAAACCGACCACCCCAAAAAAAAGGTTCTACTGCAACAGCAAAGAAGGGTTTTAGGGATGCTAAGACTAGTGCAAGGAGGCTTGGTACTTATGTGCCTAAGACTAAGGGCCCTAGGAGAAATGCAAGTAGGTCTAGGAAACCTGTGCATGAAGAGGATGAACCTGGAGACTCTGATCCTTGGGAATCTGACAATAGTGAGGATGAGGATTATGAAGAGGAGGAAGAAATTAAAGTTCTGAGGTGGAGCTAGGAGATTTGGACCTTGAACAGGAAGTTGCATTGGATGACCCTGATTTTGATGGTGATACACAGAGGGTTAGGTTTGATGAGTGCTTGGATGGGACATCAAACATGGATCAGGTTTACTTGAATGGTGAGGTTGTTGATGATATGGCTTTTGGTGAGGAGAAGCTACATTCTTGGATGATTTTCTCCTCCAAAGAACATTTCCTTGATGTGTTTAAGGATTATTGTATACAAGAAGGGTTTGCAGTGAGGGTAGAGAAGGCTGATAACAGTAGGTTCACTGCACGTTGCATTGTTGAGGAGTGTGACTGGAGGATCCATGCATCCAAGTTGTTAGACAACAGCAGCTGGGCAATCAAGACCCTCAAAGGAGAGCACAAGTTATGTGGGAGGTTGGAAAATAACCCTATGATTTCTTCTGTCTGGTTGACTAGACATTTGAGGGGTGACATTGAAGCTACACCAGACATTCCTATTAAATCATTACAGAAGTTATGCCAAGAAAAGTTCAGGTTGAAGGTGAAGAAGAGGATTTTGTATAAGGTGAAGGAGATGACAAAGGAAGTATTGTATGGGGGGTTTGCTGAGTCCTATGGGTTGTTGCCTGCATATGTTGAGATGATCAAAGCAACAAACCCTGGAAGCTATGCATTGGTGACCTGGTCAGGTAGCACTGACAGTGAATCACCTCACTTCAAGGCATGCTTCATCTCCTTTGCAGCTCAAGTGAGGGGATTTCTTGGTGGCTATATATAGACCTCTTATAGGGATTGATGGCACTCATTTGAGTGGGTACTACAAGGGAAAGAAAAGAGCTGTAGCAACATCCAAGGGTGCAACCAAGGCTAAGAAGAGCAAGAACACTGCTCTTAAATAATCAGTTTTTTTTACTTTAATTTCATATTTTGCAAATCCTTAACTGCACTCATTATGGGTTAATTAGTAGTTGAAACAGAAGATCAATTTTTTGGAAATGTTGTGAAGCTACTGTTTTTTGGACAATGTAAAGCTACTTTTTTTTTGGTGAATCATACAAGTCACATTTTATTTAATGAAATTCAAACGCAGTTGATTACATTACTTCCCATTTCAGTTCTTCAATACAAACAGTAGTACAAGAAACATGATAATTCCTATTTTGATGACCGCTTGCATAAACTTCTGTTGTTGCTTGATTTTTTTTCTTCAATTGCTCATTTCATCCACCAACTTCGCATTACTTCCTACTTCTTCTTCTCCTTCTTCAAGTATATCATCCTGTTGCCTATCCCCATTGTGTTGCTCAACATAACCACTACACCACCTAAATTTATTACACGCATTACACTTATAGTACAATCGTTGCAGATTCAATGATGATTCCGAGCTCCGAATTGCAAATATTCTCTTACATTTGCATGTCTTGTTTGGCACTCTAATGTAGGAGGATTGAAAATTTGAAGAGGAAGTGTGGGATTGTGAGTTCATTGTAGTATATGAGGCAAAGTAGGCAAAAGAGTTTGAAGAGTGCATGCAACAGGTTCTAATGTTGTTTAAATAACCCCACAGATATATCCCAACGGCTAGCCTTGAAAATTTGAATTCTTTTTTTAAAAAACTAGCCGTTATTACCATTTTCATACATTTATCTTAAACTTCAAAGGTATATGGTGAATAATAAACATGCACTAATGGCAGACTAACGCCGTTTATCATTAATGGCATTTGGTGCATTATTGTTAAACCTCAGGAGTATTTGGTGCATTTTTCAAACAACGAGGGTACCTGGTGCATTTCGTGAAACCTCAGGGGTACCTGGTGAAAAAACCGTAGAAATAATCTTATGATGTATTATGGAGATTGTATTAGTTTAGCTCATGAAGTTGTATGAACTATTTTGGTTGTATTATGGACCATTAAAAGGTCCAGGATCGCATTTGTGTTATGTTCCACTGTAGGTGTCTAATTGAGGTTAATTAGCGTATATTCAGATTTGTGAATGTTAAGCGTGATTAGCTAGCAGCTTGGAAGTGCGGGTGTTACAGGTGGTATCAGAGCAACCTTGCGACTGTGTGCCGAGTTACCCACCAAGCGGGGGAAAAAGATTCTTGGGATCATTTGAAATCGATTTGGGTTATAGTGGCTAAGGATTGATGAATATAAATTAAGAAATTTTGAGGGTTGAGTATTAAGATTGAAATTTGGAAAAGTGAAAAGCTTCATCGAGAGTTTTGGCTTGTAGTATGAATGATGAATCGAGGGATGAGTCTATTGGATAGGAATTATGGAAAATCAGGATTCAAGTTTAGTGATTATTTATTTGGGAAAGAATTGATCTTTCAAGGTATTAGAGTTAAGTTGAGAAGTGATTTGATTTGATTTTCGCTAAAAATGTTTTCTGTGATCCTATTCATTTTCAGATGTTCCTAAGTTTTCTATTTTCAAATTACGAGGACGAATTGTTTTTTTTCTAAGCGTGGTAATATGTAACCGCTCAAATTTTAAGTAGCTTTAATTACAAAGTTAATTATACTATTTAATTTAATTAAGTTGCTAATATAGTTCTCTTTCGAAAACATTTAGAGAAATATTGAGTTGTGTGTGTAAGGTAAATTGAAGTATTTATAAGTGATAAATTAATTGCCTCAAGTTCTATGCCAACTATAAATTTGATTTATTGAGACACTTTAAGTATTGTTTTGTTCTACTTATGGATTTCATTTATAAGTTATATATTAGCTTGTTAAGATATGAGGAATTGAATTTGAGTAATGGAGGAATTAATTTATGCTAAGAAAATTTGGTCGAGTAATGCATTTGAGAATGAGTAGAAATGAGTGCTAACCTTTTGTTATCTGTATTGTTGAGGAAAATCTTTAAGTTTGTGCTATGGAGACCAAGCAAATAATAAAATCAAGGTTTTGGAATTCCGGTGTTAGTACTATTGAAAAAGGTACACAGTGTCCCTCCACCTTATAACTACACTTGTTCGTGCAACTACAGGTTATATGAATTTCATGATTTTATTAAGTGAAACCAGATCTGAATGAACTTGTAATGAATTTATGATTTTAAAGTTTAGCTTGTTTGAAGGTGTGATTCTTAAATACTATGTTTTTCAGATTTTCCTAGAGCTGATCTTGTAAAATATAAATCTTGTATAATGGAATGATTGGCAACAAGTGAGATGATTTAATAGTGGAATAAATATAGTGTTAAGATTAATATGAACATCGAGTTTAAATATTTGAGAAATGTTGATATGAGTTATAGGTTGAAAACTAATATGAGCTATGAGTTTAAGTTAGATAATAGAAATTATTAACACGGAAAGATGAAACAAAATAATTGAAATAATAGTTGTAGATTATAAAATATGGTAAAACATGGACATGGAAGTATAAAGTATTGAGGCAAGAAAGTCGGAAACACTAATACTTATCTTATAATACTAAGGCTAAAATAATGAGGTGTCAGTTCAACTATGGGGTGGGGTTTAATCATTTTAGATTCTTTGTAAATGGGCTACTAGAAGTTGAAAGTTCAAGTATGAAAGGTCTAAATAACTGAGAGAAAGGGGGGATGTTAAACGATAAATTATTTTTTAATTGAATAGTTACTTGTAGTTATAATACGTAAGCCTGATTTTTATTATTTTCACCTAAATTATAGAAATATGCCCTGTGAAGTTTTGAATTATGAGACTTAGATAGATGTGATATGATTTATATATCTAGAAATATGAACAATGTGGGATTTGATATTACTACATTTATACTACTTAAAGTTTATGTAAGATTTAAGTTTTATTCTGGGATTATAATCTTTCGGGAAGCTTTGTTTTGTTGAGTTCAATTATGATAATTGATAAGCTCGTAGAGTTGAGGCCACATTTCTTTTAGAGTCCGCATTTGAGTAGTTTTCATCAAATAAATTATATGAAAGATTATTGGTACTAAGTTGTTGGAAACTAGAGTATTTATCATGCAATCTAAGTTTTGTATATAGAATGGCTAAGTGCAATTGTGTTATAAAATTTTGATGTACCTAATTCGAGAATCCTGAATTTGAGTTTCGAGAATTATTGAATTACAAATTATGTTTTCGTAAGGGGAAGAAACTGCTTGAGCAGTGATGAACAACATTCTGTATTCTGTATATTCTGTACTCTAGGGACATGTTTTGAAAAGTCTTGCAAGCAGTACATAACGGAAAATTGAGACGTCCCTTGTAAAAGTTTAGAGAATGAGCGAGGATGGCAACTCTATTCGTGTTCTCTTCCCCAATGTAATATGATTTCTGAAAGAAAATAGAATATGTGTTTGAATATTCAAGTGGTTTCGTGGAATGTTTTTTTCGAAGTCTATTTACGAAGTGATGTGTTACCCACGCCAGTTATAGAATTCTTGTATTGATTATGGAAATGATTTACCAAGAAACTCGTTAGGAATTTCTAAAAGGAATTAACTACGCTATACATATTGGATTAAAGGTTTTTGTGTAACAGCCACAACAGTGGGAGATATTTATTGACTTAAAGTATGTTTGAGTTGATCTCGGAAGATCGAATTAGTTCTATAGAATTCTCATGGTTATGTCAATTGAAGTATATACTATTTACGTTATGAGATATTCATATTATTATTTTCCACCAAGAAGTAACGTTATAAATTACGTCCAAGTATTTGTTATATGATTCTTTTATTATGACTTCTCTATATCTTGATTTCAAATGTCTCGTAAGATAAACTTAAATCTGTAAATGCGCTTTAAGCTACCTAAAAGATTTTCTGATTGGACAATGTGTACTCAGTCTCTCTGATTTTGTTCTTTGAACCTGTCCTGGTGGGGGCAGAGTTCATTCTTAGTAATTTTGCAGGTATAGTGCTCTCCAGAGGAAAAGATTGGGATCGTAACTTTGTGATCGAAAATGTGTCTCGTTTAACTCAAGATATGGATTATATTGTTGCTTAGAAATAATCTTATGATGTATTATGGAAATTGTATCAGTTCAGCTCATGAAGTTGTATGAACAATTTTGGTTGTATTATGGACCATAAAAGGTCTAGGATCGCGTTTAAGTTACGTTTCAGTGCAGGTGTCTAATTGAGGTTAATTAGCATTAATTGAGATTTGTTAATGTTAAGCGTGATTAGCAAGCAACTCGGAAGTGCGGGCTGTTACAGGTGGTATCAGAGCAACCTTGCGACTGTGTGCCGAGTTAGCCACCAAGAGGGGGAAAAAGATTATTGGGATCAATTGAAATCGATTTGGGTTCTAGTGGTTAACGATTGATGAATATAAATTAAGAAAATTTGAGGGTTGAGTATTGAGATTGAAATTTGGAAAAGTGAAAAGCTTCATCGAGAGTTTTGCCTTGTAGTATGAATGATGAGTCGAGGGATGAGTCTATTGGATAGGAATTATGGAAAATCAGGATTCAAGTTTAGTGATTATTTGTTTGGGAAAGAATTGATCTTTCAAGATATTGGAGTTAAGTTGAGAAGTGATTTGATTTGATTTTCGCTAAAAATGTTTTATGTGATCCTATTCATTTTCAGATGTTCTTAAGTTTTCTATTTTCAAATTACGAGGACGAATGTTTTTTCTAAGGGTGGTAATATGTACCAGTTCAAATTTTAAGTAGCTTTAATTACAAAGTTAATTATAATATTTAGTTTAATTAAGTTGCTAATATAGTTCTCTTTTGGAAACATTTAGAGAAATATTGAGTTGTGTGTGTAAGGTATATTTAAGTATTTATAAGTGATAAATTAATTACCTCAAGTTCTATGACAAATATAAATTTGATTTATTAAGACACTTTAAGTATTGTTTTGTTCTACTTATGGATTTCATTTATAAGTTATATATTAGCTCTGATATGAGGAATTGAATTCGAGTAATTGAGGAATTAATTTATGCCAAGAAAATTTTGTCGAGTAATGCATTTGAGAATGAGTAGAAATGAGTGCTAACCTTTTGTTATCTGTATTGTTGAGGAAAATCTTTAAGTTTGTGCTATGGAGACCAAGCAAATAATGAAATCAAGGTTTTGGAATTCCGGTGTTAGTACTATTGAAAAAGGTACACATTGTCCCTCCACCTTATAACTACACTTGTTTGTGCAACTACAAGTTATATGAATTTCATGATTTTATTAAGTGAAACCAGATCTGAATGAACTTGTAATGAATTTATGATTTTAAAGTTTAGCTTGTTTGAAGGTGTGATTCTTAAATACTATGTTTTACAGATTTTCCGAAGCATATGATTTGACTCCAAGTGTTTGAGTATATAGTATTTAGCACTGATTTCCTAATTTTGCATTGAGATATATCTTTGTAAGTTTTGGCTATCAAAGATAGTGTCATTCGAAAATTTGAAGGAAGTAAAGGTTATCCAAGGATATCGAGTTCTGCTACATTGATTCATTCTTGTTTCGTATTGAAGAATATTCTGGTTTCTAAGATCTAATAGTACAAGTTAATCGTTGACCCACATTTTAAGATATTATATGAAAGTTATAGATATTCGATTATGAATATTCAAGTAAGAATTGTTGATATAATTTGTAATGTCTTACAAGTATAATATTCAGGGGGATTTTCGTTTGGTTTGCAATAAAGGGATATAATTAAGTAAATGGGATGATAAGCTTTTGAAACCTAATAAGGTGTTTGCCAAAATTCGTCTAAATATAGTTATATGGTGTATAAATGTACTAAGAATTTCTTCTGTAGAATGATATTGAGCAACCGAGTAAATTGTAATGGTCAAGTGCTTCCTGATTTAAGCTCGTTATACAAATCCCGAAATACGTTCACGATAAGAAGATTTTTAAAATCTTGATATTCAACGTCAAGGAATGCGGACTTGAGTTTGGAAAGTCTGACTATCATGCAAAATTCCTTTGAGTTTTGCGTGCTTGGAATTATTTGGGTCATGAAAAATTCGAGGATGGAGATTTCAAAAGCAAACTATTGTTGGAGATGTTAAGTATAGTACAAATTATAATTGATGGAAGATTTAGCTATATGTTTGGATATATGATAATTAGTGGGGTTAGCCATAAATCCTTCGCGATGCTAGATGGAGTGTAAATTGTTGTAGTTATATAGTAAGCTTTCTAATTCTGTTTTTGTGAAGACAATAAATTTATATCAAAAGTCATATTATATTATTCAGAGGTATGTTTGAAGAATCTTTGGAATTGGGGTCTATAAAATTAAAAATCTATGTTGGAGTTGTTGTAGAATAAGTTGCTTGTTTGAAAAGTTCTACTTTGGGATGTAAGTTGTTATCTGAGAAAGTTAAGTTGAACAATTAAAGTTGTAAATTAGGAAGTAACTTCCGGAGTATAAATGTTTAGTAGAATAAAGGAACTTTATACAGGAATTTCATGTGTCCTCTAAGCATGCTGAGTAAAGTAGTTGTAAATTTTGGGATAACATAAATCAAGCATTGGAAAGTAACTTGAATATGTAATGTTTATATTAGTAATATAATAACTCAGGAGATGAGTGATGGATCGACGGAGTAGAGAAACAATATAATGACTCGTAGTACCTAAGTTGTGAAGAACTATATCCAGATCGGGAGTTTCTATTATGAATATGGAGTGCGGACAATAAACGATTTAGAGATGTCATCCCCTAATTGGAAGAGTAAGGCTAAGAATGGAACCTTGTATAATGGAATGATTGGCAACTAGTGGGATGATTTCATAGTGGAATAAATATAGAGCTAAAATTAATATGAACATTGAGTTAAAATATTTAAAACTAATTTGAGCTATGAGCTTAAGTTAGATAATAGAAATTCTTACCATGGAAAGATGAAACAAAATATTTGTAATAATAGTTGCAGATTATAAATTATGGTAGAACATGGAAATTGAAGTATAAAGTATTGAGGCAAGAAAGTCGGAAACACTAATACTTATCTTATGATACTAAGGCTAAAATAATGAGGTGTCAGTTCAACTATGGGGTGAAGTTTAATCACTTTAGATTCTTTATTAATGGGCTACTAGAAGTTGGAAGTTCAAGTATGAAAGGTCTAAATAACTGAGAGAAAGGGGGATGTTAAACGCTATATTATTTTTTAATGGAAGAGTTACTTGTAGTTATAATACATAGGGCTAATTTTATGAGTTTCACCTAAATTATAGAAATATGCCCTGTGAAGTTTTATATTATGGGACTTAGATAGATGTGATATGATTTATATATCTAGCGATATGAACAATGTCGAATTTGATATTACTACAGTTTGACTACTTAAAGTTTATGTAAGATTTAAGTTATATTATAGGATTATAATCTTTCGGGAAGCTGTGTTTCGTTGAGTTCAATTATGATAATTGATAAGCTCGTAGAGTTGAGACCACATTTCTTTCAGAGTCCGCATTTGTGTAGTTTTCATCAAATAAATTATATAAAAGGTTGCTTGTACTAAATTGTGGGAAACTAGAGTATTTATCAAGCAATCAAAGTTTTGTATATAGAATGCCTAAGTGCAATTGTGTTTTAATATGTTGATATATCTTTTTCGAGAATCCTGAATTTGAGTTTCGAAAATTATTGAATTACGAATTATGTTTTCGTGACGGGAAGAAGCAGCTAGAGCAGTGATGAACAACATTTTGTATTCTGTATATTCTGTATTGTAGGGACATGTCCTGAAAAGTCTTGTAAGCAGTACATAACGGAAAAGGGAGATGTCCCTTGTAAAAGTTTAGATAATGAGTCAGGATGGCAACTCTATTCGTGTTCTCTTCCCCAATGTAATATGATTTCTGAAAGAAAATAGAATATGTGTTTGAATATTCAAGTGGTTTCGTGGAAAGTTTTTTTCAAACTCTATTTACGAAGTGACGTTTTACTCACCCCAGTTATAGAATTCATATGTCAATTATGGAAATGACTTACCAAGAAACTCGTTAGGAATTTATGAAAGGAATTATCTACGCTATACATATTGGATTAAAGGTTTTTGTATATGAGCCACAGAAGTGGGGGATATTTATTGACCTAAAGTATGTTAGAGTTGATTTTGGAAGATCGTATTAGTTCTATAAAATTCTCATGGTTCTGTCAATTGAAGTATATACTATTTACGTTATGATATATTCGTATTATTATTTTCCACCAAGAAGTAACGTTATAAATTGCGTCCAAGTACTTATGATTCTTTTATTATGACTTCTCTGTATCTTGATTTCAAATGTCTCGTAAGATAAACTTAAATCTGTAAATGCGTTTTAAGCCACCAAAAAGATTTTCTAGTTGGACTGTGTGTACTTAGTCTATCTGATTTTGTTCTTTGAACCTGTCCTAGTAGGGGCAAAGTTCATTCTTAGTAATTTAGCAGGTATAGTGCGCTCCAGAGAGAAAAGATTTGGATCATAAGTTATTGATAAGAAAGGTGTCTCGTTTAACTCAATATATGGAATATATTGTTGCTTAGAAATAATCTTATGATGCACTACCTCCGTTTCTTTTTAATAGTTACACTTACACTTTTCATGCATGCCGATGCACAACTTTGAGCCTCTATATCTCCAATTTTGTATTTGTAAAAATTATAAAACGTCGATATTCTAAAAGTACATATCGAGACGAATCAAACAAGACCCCACATGACTATATTTTCTCTTCACCATAAATCACAAATGATAGTCAAAGAGAAATTTGTGAATAGTGTCAAAAATGAAAGTGTAACTACTAAAAGAAAAACGGAGGTAGTATTATGGAGATTGTATTAGTTCAGCTCATGAAGTTGTATGAACTATTTTGGTTGTATTATGGACCATAAAAGGTCCAGGATCGCGTTTGAGTTATGATCCACTGCAGGTGTCTAATTGAGGTTAATTAGCGTTAATTGAGATTTGAGAATGTTAAGCGTGATTAGCTAGCAGCTCGGAAGTGCGGGCTGTTACCGGTGGTATCAGAGCAACCTTAAGACTGTGTGCCGAGTTAGCCACCAAGCTGGGGAAAAGATTCTTGGGATCATTTGAAATCGATTTGGGTTATAGTGCTTAAGTATTCATCGAGAGTTTTGCCTTGTAGTATGAATGATGAGTCGAGGGATGAGTCTATTGGATAGGAATTATGGAAAATCAGGATTCAAGTTAAGTGATTATTTGTTTGGGAAAAAATTGATCTTTCAAGGTATTGGAGTTAAGTTGAGAAGTGATTTGATTTGATTTTCGCTAAAAATGTTTTATGTGATCCGATTCATGATCAGATGTTCTTAAGTTTTCTATTGTCAAATTACGAGGACAAATTTTTTTTTCTAAGGGTGGTAATATGTAACAACACAAATTTTAAGTAGGTTTAATTACAAAGTTAATTATACTATTTAGTTGAATTAAGTTGCTAATATAGTTCTCTTTTGGAAACATTTAGAGAAATATAGAGTTGTGTGTGTAAGGTAAATTGAAGTATTTATAAGTGATAAATTAATTGCCTCAAGTTCTATGACAAATATAAATTTGATTTATTAAGACACTTTAAGTATTGTTTTGTTCTACTTATGGATTTCATTTATAAGTTATATATTAGCTTGTTCTGATATGAGGAATTGAATTCGAGTAATGGAGGAATTAATTTATGCTAAGAATATTTGGTCGAGTAATGCATTTGAGAATGAGTATAAATGAGTTCTAATCTTTTGTTATCTGTATTGTTGAGGAGAATCTTTAAGTTTGTGCTATGGAGACCAAGCAAATAATGAAATCAAGGGTTTGGAATTTCAGTGTCAGTACTATTGAAAAAGGTATACATTATCCCTCCACCTTATAACTACACTTGTTTGTGCAACTACAAGTTATATGAATTTCATGATTTTATTAAGTGAAACCAGATCTGAATGAACTTGTAATGAATTTATGATTTTAAAGTTTAGCTTGTTTGAAGGTGTGATTCTTAAATACTATGTTTTTCAGATTTTCCGGAGCATATGATTTGACTCCAAGTGTTTAAGTATATAGTATTTAGCACTGATTTCCTAATTTTGTATTGAGATATATCTTTGTAAGTTTTAGTTATGGAAGATAGTGTTATTCGAAAATTTGAAGGAAGTCAAGTTATCCAAGGATACCGAGTTCTGCTACATTAATTCATTTTTTTTTCGTATTGAAGAATATTCCGGATTATGAGATCTAATAGTACAAGTTAATCGATGACCCACATTTTAAGATATTATATGAAAGTTATAGATATTCGATTATGAATATTTAATTAAGAATTGTTGATATAATTTGTAATGTCCTACTAGTATAATATTCAGGGGAATTTTAGTATGGTTTGCAATAAAGGGATATAATAAATTCAATGGGATGATAAGCTTATAAAACCTAATAAGGTGTTCGCCAAAATTTGTCTATATATAGTTATATGGTGTATAAATGTACCAAGAGTTTCTTCTGTAGAATGCTATTGAGCAACCGAGTAAATTGTAATGGTCAAGTGCTTCCTGATTTAAGCTCGTTATACAAATCCCGAAATATGTTCACGATACGGAGATTTTTAAAATCTTGGTTATCAACGTCAAGGAATGCGGACTTGACTGTTGAGAGATATGAGTTTGGAAAGTCTGACTATCATGCAAAATTCTAGAATATATATGCCTTATTTTGAGTTTTGCGTGCTTGGAGTTATTTGGGTCATGAAAAGTTCGAGGATGGAGATTTCAAAAGCAAACTATTGTTGGAGATGTTAAGTATAGTACAAGTTATAACTGATGGAAGATTTAGCTGTATGTTCGGATATAAGATAATTATTGGGGTTAGTCATAAATCCTTCGGGATGCTAGATGGAGTGTAAATTGGTGATGTTATATAGTAAGCTTTCTTATTATGTTTTTGTGAAGACAATAAATATATATCAAAAGTCATATTATATTATTCAGAGGTAAGTTTGAAGAATCTTTGGAATTGAGGTCTATAAAATTAAAAATCTATGTTGGAGTAGTTGTAGAATAAGTTGCTTGTTTGAAGAGTTCGACTTTGGGATGTAAGTTGTTATCTGAGAAAGTTAAGTTGAACAATTAAAGTTGTAAATTAGGAAGTAACTTCCGGAGTATAAATGTTTAGTAGAATAAAGGAACTTTATACAGGAATTTCATGTGTCCTCTAAGCATGCTGAGTAAGGTAGTTGTAAATTTTGGGATAACATAAATCAAGCATTGGAAAGTAAATTGAATATGTAATGTTTATATTAGTAATATAATAACTCAAGAGATGAGTGATGGATCGAAGGAGTAGCGAAACAGTATAATGAGTCGTGGTACCTAAGTTGTGAAGAACTATATCCAGATCGGGAGTTTCTACTATGAATATGGAGTGGGGACAATAAAAGATTTAGAGATGTCAACCCCTAATTGAAAGAGTAAGGCAAAGAATGGAATCTTGTATAATGGAATGATTGGCAACTATAGTGGAATAAATATAGAGTTAAGATTAATATGAACATTGAGTTTATATATTTGAGAAATGTTGATATGAGTTATAGATTTCAAACTAATATGCGCTATGAGTTTAAGTTAGATAATAGAAATTATTAACACAGAAAGATGAAACAAAATATTTGTTATAATAGTTGTAGATTATAAAATATGGTAGAACATGGAAATGGAAGTATAAAGTATTAAGGCAAGAAAGTCGGAAACACTAATACTTATCTTATGATACTAAGGCTAAAATAATGATGTGTCAGTTCAACTATGGGGTGGAGTTTAATCACTTTAGATTCTTTGTTAATGGGCTACTAGAAGTTGGAAGTTCAAGTATGGAAGGTCTAAATAACTGAGAAAAGGGACGATGGTAAACGCTAAATTATTTTTTAATGGAAGAGTTACTTGTAGTTATAATACATAAGCTTGATCTTTATGAGTTTCACCTAAATTATAGAAATATGCCCTGTGAAGTTTTATATTATGGGACTTAGATAGATGTGATATGATTTATATATCTAGAGATATGATGTGGAATTTGACATTACTACATTTTGACTACTTAAAAGTTATGTAAGATTTAAGTTCTATTATGGGATTATAATCTTTCAGGAAGCTGTGTTTTATTGAGTTCAATTATCATAATTGATAAGCTCGTAGAGTTGAGACCACATTTCTTTTAGAGTCCGCATTTGAGTAGTTTTCATCAAATAAATTATATGAAAGGTTGTTTGTACTAAGTTGTTGGAAACTAGAGTATTTATCAAGCAATCTAAGTTTTGTATATAATATGCCTAAGTGCAATTGTGTTATAAGACTTTGATATATCTGATTCGAGAATCCTGAATTTGAGTTTCGAAAATTATTGAATTACGAATTATGTTTTCGTGAGGGGAAGAAGCTGCTAGAGAAGTGATGAACAACATTCTGTATTCTGTATATTCTGTATTATGGGGACATGTCCTGAAAAGTCTTGCAAGCAGTACATAACGGAAAAGGGAGACGTCCCTTGTAAAAGTTTAGAGAATGAGCCAGGATGGCAACTCAATTCGTGTTCTCTTCCCCAATGTAATATGTGTTTGAATATTCAAGTTATTTCGTGGAAATTTTTTTCAAACTCTATTTACGAAGTGATGATTTACTCACCCCAGTTATAGAATTCATGTGTCGATTATGGAAATGATTTACTAGGAAACTCGTTAGGAATTTATGAAAGGAATTAACTACGCTATACATATTGTATTAAAGGTTTTTGTATATGAGCCACAGAAGTGGGAGATATTTATCAACTTAAAGTATGTTAGAGTTGATTTCGGAAGATCGTATTAGGTCTATAGAGTTCTCATGGTTCTGTCAATTGAAGTATATACTATTAACGTTATGAGATATTCGTATTATTATTTTCCACCAAGAAGTAATGTTATAAATTGCGTCCAAGTATTTGTTATATGATTTTTTTTAATATGACTATTAATTCTGTAAATGCACTTTAAGTCACCAAAAAGATTTTCTAGTTGGACAGTGTGTACTCAGTCTCTCTGATTTTGTTATTTGAATCTGTCATGGTTGTGGCAGAGTTCATTCTTAGTAATTTTGCAGGTATAGTGTGCTCCAGAGAGAAAAGATTGGGATCGTAAGTTTATGATGAAAGGTGTCTTGTTTAACTCAAGATATGGATTATATTGTTGCTTAGAAATAATCTTATAATGTATTATGGAGATTGTATTACTTCAGCTCATGAAGTTGTATGAACTATTTTAGTTGTATTATGGACCATAAAAGGTCCAGGATCGCGTTTGAGTTATGTTCCACTGCAGGTGTCTAGTTGAGGTTAATTAGCGTTAATTGAGATTTGTGAATGTTAAGCGTGATTAGCTAGCAGCTCGGAAGTACGGGCTGTTACAACCGGTGCCTAGGTCGAGCTTGTTGTTCAGTTGGCCGGTATAATGTTGTTTTCCGACTTGCCTTAGGTAGAAGATAACAACCATTTATCCGTAAAATTCGCTTAGTAGTTGTGGCTAGTGTTATAATTTGGACAACACCTTACCATGGGTTAGTCATATCATATTAATACGTACATTAAATCAGTTTACCATGTGGGTAGCCACATTTTGACAATGGCCAAACAAAACTGTGTAGTTGACCAAAAATAAGTTCTAAGCCCTATTATCACTCTGTCAATATACAAGTTAAGTACAACATGTATAAGTTACATATTTGGAAATTGCAGTTGAACCTTAGTTAAACATAGTAATATTAATTTTTCCTCAAAAAAAAAAAAAAAAACACAGTAATATTAAATATGAACTCCTACATTTTATAGTTTAGAATAAAATTCTAAGGGGCCACCAGACTAAGGCTATGTGCACATAATAATATGGAAACAACAAAATAAACCATCATGGCCCATTATTACCCATTAGAAATACAGTTCAACTTCTGTTAACTTCCCCATTCGCACAAATTTCATGAACTGTATAATAATTGTTCCTTTTGGCGCTTTGTATCCCCCTTTTTGTCTTTTGGTGTACTTAACCCCCTTACAAGAACTTCTGTTAGCTTGTACTTTTCTTCTTCCCAATTACTTTATTCTTCCCAAGTACGCCAATTTTTTCTCCACTTTCTCGTTTCTCTTCTTGTGTCAGCTTTCTCAAAAGGTTATTTTTAACACATTTCTCTCATCTTCTGTTTCTTTATGATGGCTCAAAACGACAACAACCCATGGTCCCATCTTCAAAAGAAAGTTCCAGACCTCTCTCCTCCAAATGGTAAGTATTCTGTATTTTTTAAAATTTCGAAATCTTTTGTTTATTGGCATTTTTCCTGAAATGTGTTAAACAATGATTATTTATTTGCTTGTGGTTGTAGTAATTTACTTATTTAAAGAGTTTTTTATGTTAGATGGTGTTTATGGTTGAGCTAATTAAAACTGAACTTAGATTTTTTGAAGTAGATTTCTGTAATTTTATAATACTTGTAGTGAAGTTGATTTGGTTAGTGTTATAATTTGGATAGCACCGTAGCATGGGTTGGTCATATCATATTAATACGTACATTAAATGAGTTTACCATCTGGCAGCCACATTTTGACAATGCTCAAACAAACCTGTGTAGATGACCAAAAATCATTTTTAAGTCCCATTATCACTCTGTCAATATACAAGTTAAGTACAAGATGTATAAGTTAAATATTCAGAAATTGTAGTTGAACCTTAGTTAAACACAGTAATAATAAATCTGAACCCCTACATTTTATAGTTTAGAATGAAATTGTAAGGGACAACAAGACAAATGTTATATCCACATAACAATATGGATACAACAAAATAAACCATCATGGCCCATTATTACCTTTTTAGAAATGATGTTAGTTTAGGATGATGCTGAATGCTGTTTTTTTTTTTATGATGAACTAGGTTTTACAGCCCTGGAGAATACACATGAAATCTGTAGGGATATGGATATTCTGCTCTTCCATTTCTTTATCAAACTGCACTGGCGGGATAAAAATAATGTTGAATTTACTTGCAAAAAATGGTGCATATGGTCAACGTATGGATATCTTGGTTTCCCATAAGGGCGTAATGGGGGGGGTTCATTTTTTTGAGGGGTTTAATGCCTGGGCACTTGATGATATCATCTACAACGACGCCAGAGACCTCATTGCTTTCTTTGAAAAAGATATAACAGTGTATTTTGATGGGTTTCCTTTGCTATTCAAGGAGGATTAGAGGATGACAGTTAGTGTTGGTGGTTGAATTTTTTTTGTTGATGTAAATGGTGGGTAGGCATAGAATTTTTTTGGGGTTAAGCTGCCTACATTGTTATGTTGATTGTTGGATTTAGGTTTGTGTCATAGCTTGTTTTAAGTGAATGTAACAAACAATGATTTCCTTTTGTGTTTGTCACTTCTATGACACAGTACTAGTTTATGGGAAGCGTGGCTAAACTCTGTTTGGTCGTTAATGTAAAGTGTTTAAGCCATTAAGTAATATGTAACGAGATGATTAATGGAATGAAATGAAATGACTGTTTTTGTTACGCACTCCACTTCGTTTATATGTTAATTTATTAGTTAAAAATGTACATTATGTAGAAAAATTGAGTTGAGTCCTTGTATAGTTGTGCACTATGGGGGATCATGGAGCATGGATTGTGGTGTGGTTTACCATGGAGGACATGTCAAAGTGTTTAAGTAGTTACCTGCCTCTTTTATTGTGTCACATATTAAGGATATAATTAATAGCCTTGGTCATATTGGATTTCTAAAAGCACGTATGGAAAATCATTCAAATACTCATGCTTCCACTTGTGAAAGACCACAGAAGTAGCTCAACAACACTTAATATACCAAAGTTAGGCAGTAGCCAACCAATCCATAAGTTGTAGTGCAAGTTCCAAAGCAGGATGTTTGGTAATAACTAACCCAAATACTAAAAAAATTCATGATACATCATAGCAACTACACTTACTAAACCAACATATCCTTGGTTAATCAAGATAATAACAACTCTGGTGCAAACTAAAATAAAAAGGAATAACATAATTCCTAATCATCTTCGGGGTCGAAACAAACATCATCCTCATCATGTTCGTTATCATCATCATCGGAAACATCATCCTTATTAGTACGACGCGTGCTTGCACCATCATCTCCCTCTTCAGCATCCAAGTTATTGCCATTGTCATCGTCTGTGAATCACACAATGATTTTATTACTTTAAAAAAATGCAGCTAATGAAGTGTGGACTAAAGATAATACACTGGATAAAAAAAAAATATATATAACGCCATCTCATAGTAGCATTCCATTCTAACAATAGCAATATGACCACAGTCTAAAAAATACACACAAATTGGAATCTATAAGTTCCCACAATGTTTGGTCCTGTCCATGACCACAGTTTGGGCATTTCCCATTACGCATTTGAAATCATATATCAAATGGTATCTAACAAATTAACAAAATATGTGGGTATGTCTATAAGCGCCAGAAACAGCTGCCCAATACTCATGCGAAAATACGAGAAAATGAAAGTGGTCATGCTGGTGTAATGTAAATAGTAATACTAGTATGAATTAAGGTTAACAATACCTAAAGCTGTATTTCCAGAAATGTTGTCGCCCGTTTCGAAACGCTTGGCCATCTCTTTCGTTGCTACTACACGAATGTCATTCATAAGTGAAGTACTGAAAACCTCCGGATGTAGTCGCCTAAGCATCTCCTGCACCACAAGGCTTTCCAGCATAGCACTCTGAACCAGCTCCTCATTCACACCTAATCTACCATCTCCTTCGGGACCCTTGGTTGGTGCCTTCACAGATGGAGTTGCCTTTTTCGGCGCACGCCTAACACCACGCTTCTTCCATACACGCAGCGCTGGATTGAACATATAACCCAGAGCAAGAGTAATTGTGTTGTTATTGAACGGCGTTGTGTATTCATAGTCTGCAATCACCTCATTTGAAAGGTCCACTTTGAAGTGCCTAAACACCTTAGTCAGCCACATCCCGTAAGGAAGGAATCCCTTTTTTTACTGTTATGAGCAGCAACCATGTAGTTGATCATCATCATCGGCATATTCATCTTCTTCTTAGCAAGGATGCAGTACATCACCAACATGTATATATAGGTAAGGGAAGATATCTTATCCAAACGACAAAGGAAAGTCTGCATCAGAATCATGTGAAGAAGGCGAGAGGGCATTGGCAGTTCATCCCTGGAAGGCTTATTTGTTCCTTCGGTATCTGGATCACTCAATACAAGCCTGATGGCCGCCGTGGGATCAAAACCATTCACTGTACTCCACTTGTTTCCTGGTAAATTATGTAGCCCCGTCGTCGGAATGTTTAGAATTTTCCCCAACTCGGTATCATTTAGAACTATTGATTTCCCCTTCACCCAAGTATGTATGACCCCCTGTTCTAGGTTCGCGTGGTTGAAGTGAGTGTAGAATCGTCGCACTAGCTCGGGGTACACATCATCTGATTCTTCTAGAAGCTTATCCCAGCTCTAATATTGAAACCACAACCTCACAAAACCCCCACTTACGTCGTCCAATGAATTAAAATCCACGGCCCTCCCAGATGCAATTTTTCTCGCCCCAAATACTTTGTTGTACAACCTTTGGTAGTTCATTAACTTGAACCATTCACTAGTGGAAAAAACCTCAAATGCTCCGGTTTTTAAGGCCACAAATGCTCCGTATTTGACTCGTAGCAAACGTCATACGAGCATTTGGGGATCTTACAAATGCTCCGGTTGCAACCGAAGCATTAGATAGTACAAATGCTCCGGTTGATAGTAAAAACCGAAGCATTAGAGAGCACAAATGCTTCGGTTTATTGTGAAAACCGGAGCATTTGTTCTATCTAATGCTATGGTTCTCACCATTAACCGAAGCATTTCAATCTTTTGCATTTTAAAAAAAAATACTGCCACTGCTAGCTGTAGCAGCTGTCAACAGCAGTGCTACTGCCAGCAGAAGTTGTCACATGTAGGAATAACATTACGTTGCCGTGTAATAAGTAAACATAGGAACCACTTATAATAATTTATTGAAGCTAGGAACCAATCATAATAATATATTAAGTACAAAAGAGTTTCACCTCAAAAAAATAAAATACAAAAGAGTTTCAAATGCAATGTATATATAACCAAATTACATAACAAAAAATTTGAAATTCTCTGCTCACATGCACATTCCCAGCAGTCCTTGGTCACATCTTGCATTTATAGCAACTTTTAAACACCAAAATTTCTTCAGTGTCTTAATTCTAAGTTCATAGGGAGTCCATAAATGATTAATAAAAACATCATCGAATTACTCATAAATGATAAATAAAACACGAAAAAAAAATTCAGTTGTCTTAATTCTAAGTTAATTTAACAAAGTCATTTAATTCAAACAGCTAAACTTCTAAGTCAATGGCATAGTTATGCAAAGCAGTAGAAAATGACAAAGTTGACACCAAAATTTAACCATATAACTAGGTAATAGTTCTCTTTGTAGAAAATTATAACCTATCAGAAAGGAAAACAGAATAAAGACAATAGGATGCACAATGCAGTCAACAGAGAAGAAGTAACGGTAACAATCAGCAGCAACTCTCCTCTATTCAAAACAATAAAACATTCATGAACGACATCTAGGAAAATATAAAAATAGCAAAACTTCATGAGACTTGAATGTAAGCAACATAATTGAGTTATAACTTCTACTCTCTTATAATATTTAATAGTCAGCTGCTGAATGAATCACAACAATAGCTTGTATCAAGAAGAGTGGCCAATTACAACTTTGATCCTAACAAATCCTTTAATTTGAGACTAAGTGCAAAATTACATTAAACATGATGTAATTAACAGATAACAATTTATACCACAACAAGGGTAGCAAGTTTATTTGATACTGATGTAATTAGCAGATAACAGTTAATTTGCTACTGATGTAGGATGAATTTAACCTTTATTGAGATTATGTAGTGTTTGCAACATGTCCACTTTGCCATCTGAATCTAGCTTCCTAGTAACTGAATGGCCCAATAAAACAAGTTTAGAATAAATATTGCTATTATCATAAAACTTTTCATCACTCCCTCAATGACAATTCAGATATCTATATTATCTTAGGACATTTTATTAGCTGTATGCCTCCCCCACGTGAACTTTTGGCTCATGCAGTGTAACTAGAAAGGCTCAAGTCATGAAGTCCCCTTGATATCAATAACTGAGATTTTTCTTGAGGTTCACACAATTTATTTCCATATTAATTCAATTCAGAGCCTCAACTTCACTTCAAAAAATGAGCAGATCATAATCTTGCAGATATACACAATATTTGTACTCCAACTTTAAGCTATATAAACCAGATTTTCAATTCCAACATCAACGAAATAATACCAAAAGAGGAAAAAAAGAATCAAACCAGAAAACGAGATCGAAGATCATCAGAAGACATTAAGGAGACATCGAAATCTTGAACGGTGTCGTTTCCAGGAGGTTTATGAAGTTGGTGGAAAGCGAAAAAATTAGATGAATAAGTAACTTACTAGTTGATAAGCTACCTACGGTGAACTAGCTAAAACTAGGAGTCGAAAATAATTGAGATGAAGCTTTAAAAACAGTGACGCAACCATTAGTAATGCTCACTTGCTGAGCCTCTAGTGTTGTAAAACAAGTCCAAGTCCAAGACTCAGAAACAATACCCAAATTTCCTGCCCATTGTTTACACTCAGGGTCCAATAGCATGCAACAATAACAGTAAAAGCCAAAAACACAGATAAATCTTTTAAGAATACGTTGACTTCAGTAGTTTATTTTGAAAAGCACTGTCCTAGTAAATCCAAAACATCATCTGATAAACCAACTTGCTGCACTGTCATTCTGGTAACACACAAGTAGCAAGATTGAGACCAGTATTAGCAAGATCACAATACGAATCAGCAAACTTTATGTAGTAAGTCACAAAAGAAGTGATAATAATCACCACATATAATAGTGAAACCAATTGTATATTTTGATATCATGTACATTAAGTTTAAAATCCTGAAATTTGAATTTGAATATGAGAAAAGCCATGAATTTAAAAGGCACATGAAAGAATAATGAAAGATTAAATAAAACAAGTACTCGATTCTTCTAGAACCCAGGTCATGAGTAGTACACATGCAATAGCTATAGGTTGGTTGAATGAATTTGTAAGTAGCATTTGTAACTAGCAGTAGCAGCAAGTAGATGCAACAACCAGCCAACACAAGAAACCAGCAAGCAGCAACAAGCATCCAACAGAAAATAATGTGTAATCTAAGGTGTTACCTACTTACCAAACATGTAAACTACGAAGCCAGACTGAATCAACCACCTCATTACAGTAAATACCCACAACCCTGACCTTCCATAACAAAACTACATTGGAAGAAGCTCTCCTGCTCCCTTGATTTATTTTCATTTAGTAAAACAATGAACCCCTCAAGCCCTCAAAAATAAAGAAGGGAAAGGGTGATTCAAAGTTGATTAACATAATAAAAGACGCTATTTTCAACATTGATGATTCTACAACTTAACAAAAGCATGCTAAGAGCCTATGAGGAAATATTTAAAATCCTAAACAAAACGTCAAAAGCTTGAGGAATATGACTAATTACTTCATCCTACTCTTACATTTCTTCCCTAACTAAACCATTAGCAACTAAAAAGGATTCATGTCAGCTAAAATTTAATCTGAATACCTGTTACAAACCCACAAATTCGTGTTAGCTGATTCTCTCGTGTGCATTTACTACATCCCAAATTTCTCACACTAGCTTACATCCATCAATAAAACTGAGAACAGTAGAACTACAAAGCAACAATAATATACCTGTTTAAAATAGCATACTGCATGGTTTGAATGGTATATGAAGCGTGGCTCTTCATATTCTGGCATGTCTACTGCTAATAAGAACAAAAATTTAACTAAAATGAATGAACTAAGAAAGAGATCAAGATTATGAAGGAGAATAGATAAACAACGACATTAAGATATCATTTTGAAAAATCAGAACCCCAGAATCTCTTCACTGTCAGGCAAGAAAAAGACAATGTCAAAGCCAATTGCACCAGCACAATGCTTCGCCAACATATGAAGTCCTGCTCCCGCAAAATAACTGACAACTGGTCAGCAAAAAAAAAAAAAAAAAAAAAAAAATTCCAATAGCAGACATGACAAATTAGAAGTCAAGTTCACAAGGGTAACTAAATAACAAGGATGGCACTTCATTCCTATTTCAGTTTGACATCTCTCTCTAAAAGTTAGACGTAATGATAAAATTTTAGGAGACTAGATAGCTACCACCAAGATGTACTGCCTTGAACGAAACATCATGGAGCCTTGTATCAAGCTTCATGAGTAATGTTATTTTTCAAGAGATTTAAGGTAAAGGAATCAATTGAAAGAGTTCAGTTGTCCCAATCTCTTATGGATATGGTTGACTAGTAAAGTAAGAAACTATTTCAATTTGCAACATATCCTGAGTAATGTTAGGAACAACATATCGATATGCCTATTACACTTAGTGGAGAAAGAATAAGATAAAGAAATTTCCTCATGACCATGCCTAAGATAACACCTAAGAGTAAGAATATACTTTACATTGCTATCAAGCACACCATTCAAAGAGAAGTCAAATGCACTACATAGCAAAAGCAACGAAATGATAGAACATGCTCCTTAAGTCCTACCTCTAAGACGATCAATACGAATTCAGGGAGGATGACTGAGAAGATGGAGCCTCCAGGAGTGGACGAAAAGCCTTCTTTGTACTGATAATAACGAGCAGCGAGCAGCAACTAGCCAACAACAATGTGGTTACAACTAATAGCGCAATTATGAAACAAGATACATGGGAAAATTTAGTGATCCAGCCAAAGATCGACAACAGCAAAATCGAAACAGATCAACATGAAATTAGAATTTAGGGTTTACAAAATTAACAACAACAAAATCGAAAAAGATCAACAATAAAAAAAACAAATAAATCAAAAGAATCAACAGATAATGAATTGAAGAAAAAAAAACGTAAAATGAGTTCCTCAAAACATAACATTAATTGAATAACAATTAGGTGAGCAAAGTTAACACTCAACCACCAAAAAAAATCACAAACCTGAATGACCGGTGCGAGGATATGGAAGATGGCATAAACTCTGGTGGAGCTCAGGCAACGAAGCAACGACAAGACAAATGAGAGAGGAAGACACACAAGAGTAGCACCACCATCGCCGCCGCCTCCTACCGCCGATGCTGAAAAACGGCGCTGAAGAACAATAAATGTTATTTGATTTCTAGGGTTCAAGTTTTCGAACAAAACAAATTTGAAACCAAAAAAAACCGAGCAACTTACTAGTTTTTGTGCATAATGGAGTGAAATGGGAGTGAAAATTGAACCAAAAACCCTAGAAATGGGGGATCCAGTCGAATTCCTAGCTTATGCGGACGAATTAGGGTTTTAGCATGAAAACCATGGTGATGATAAGAAGGAGATGGAGAGAGAAGGAGGGCAGAAATGGGGTAGTTGGCATTTCAGTGGTTGAGTGTGGAAGGAAATGAGAAAGATCGATAGGGAAGACGGGAAGAGAGAGAACAGGAAGGCGAGAGAAAATGGGGGGAGCAGCAGAAGAGGGAGGAAGGTAGGGCCGTAGGGGGGAAATAATAATAAAAAGAGGGCATCAACGCTTATGAGGGAAAACTATCCAAATGCTCGGGTTGATTAACCGGAGCATTTATTCACAAATGCTCGGGTTGATTAGTCAACCCAAGCATTTTAATATCAAATGCTCCGGTTGAACTAATCAACCCGAGCATTTGTGAATTGTTTTTAAAAAAAATTCACAAATGCTCCGGTTGATTAGTCAACCAAAGCATTTGATAGGTAGCAAAAGCAGTTTTTTCCACTAGTGTTTGATCTGGTTGGGTAGGTCTGTAGTTGCAACCTTGGCGACTTCGGCAGATCTTGTATTATTACACGGACTTGAGATTTCACCAACCTCTTCCCACTGTCTTTTATTGGGGGTAATTTCTTGTTCCATTGGTTCTGGGTTCTCTTCCTCAACTAATGTCCTTTTTTCTCACTTTTTCTTCGCAACCTTTGCAGCCTTTGCACTTGCTAGTTTGTCCTTTGTCGCAACTGTCTTAACCCTCATTATGCTTCAAAACGACAAAGGGTCATAGAAAAGATGAAAAAAATGTTATGAGAAGATTACATATACATTTGGACATGACCTGAAATGAAGTTGGTAATTGCCATGCGCAATCAAAATGTAAAACATTTCATGCAACTACATCAACAAGTGGCAATGACCAACAAAAAGGAATGACATTGCCAACAAAAAAGCACGTTTTCCATGTACTTAGCAAATCATGCACGTTTTCCAGGCTTAATGACTTATAAGAGACAAATGCAACATACGAAGTAGTATAATATAACAGAAACAATACGAATTTATGTAAGCATAGGGCAGTTTGTTTGGAAAACAAAGCAACTTAAAGCCTGCTTACCAATACAATCACTCGTAGATGCACAAGGTTAAACTCCATATCACCATGAACACAATTCTTACCACATTTGCAAAACAATTGGAAACAATTGCAGAAGTATGGACACACGAATGGAGTTTACAAAACATAAATAATCGACCACATATGAATAATTTCATTCTAAATGTATCCACGCAAGGATCAACCAACAACTGTTCAACCATTGAAAATCAAATATAATGTACCAATTACAAGTAGTTATAGTGCGAGAATACGATACCAAATTAACAATAGTTACAAATTCGCAATATGGTTCCACTCCTAACATAACAAAAATATAATTTTGCATGAAACATAAAAACAACATGAGGTACAGTAAAAAAATAGCTG
Organism: Beta lomatogona; assembly: GCA_947646795.1. Lineage (NCBI taxonomy): Eukaryota > Viridiplantae > Streptophyta > Magnoliopsida > Caryophyllales > Amaranthaceae > Beta > Beta lomatogona. The sequence goes on along the minus strand of CANSNZ010000239.1, from coordinate 960,455 downwards.
TAATCAAGCGAATTGAAGATGAAAAGTATGGCGACATTAAAGAAATTAGGTAATCTAAAATTTGCAGTTGTCAGTTGCTAGTTTTATGGAGCTTGTTTTCAGAAAATTGAGAGAGATTTAGATGGAAGGAGGCGGTTTCAGAGAAAAGGGTTTGAACACAAGGGAGATGATGAAGGCGCAACCCATAAGTCGTAAAAAGGGCGGGTCAATATGGTCATGTGTCATGTCAGCTTTTTAGTTATAATGTATTTAATTAATTTAGAGATATTTTGTAGATTTTGTTTCTGAGTGAAATTAACTTGCACATTTAATAAGAAAAACATATTATTTTATACCATAAATACGTTACAATTATACACTCATATTAAGAGTAGTTTTTCACATATATTAGACGCCCTAAACCACAAATGAGAAATTTGGAAAATATCCCATAGTTAAGGAAATATCCTTTAAAAAAAGGAAATAGGAATGTTCTCAACATTTGACAATTAATAATATCCAATAAATAAGCAAATTAATAAACTTAGACATTATGTATTTTGGTGGGATTCGTTTATTGCCTTATCTTTGTGTTATTGGTTGCTAAATTTAAGGAGGCTTTGATTGATGGCACGTAACACAAATCCCCGTGGTTATTTGCTATTATTCCGTAATATCATTTAATTTAAGTTTTTAGGAAACGAGTTATTTTTTTAAAGATATAGTGTATTGAATATGCATTTGACAAATATATAGCAATTAATAAACAAACGGAACAAACTTAATTTCATTTATGAACTAACGAAGAAAATTTTAATGGCAAATAAAACTATATATTACAACATCATGGATTAGTAAAAAAACTAGAAGATAGTTGTAAAATACTAGAGATATATTGCTTTTCGCTTTATTCTTAATATAAACTATTATATATATTCCTAATATATATTTGTGTTATTGGTAGCTAAATTTAAGGAGGCTTTGATTGATGGCACGTAACACAAATCCCGGCGGTTATTGGCTATTATCCCCAAAATATCATTTAATTTATGTAGGAGACGACTTATGTTTTTAAAGATATAGTGTATTGAAAATGCATTTGACAAATATATAGCAAATAAATACACTTTGGATGGAAAATGTTCTTCAAATATATAGCAAATATAAATATACTTAAACAGAATTTGGAAGGAAAATGTTCTTCAATTGATATTGATGATTTCTATGACTTTTTGTTTTTTCTGCTTGTTTCTCCGAGGTGCAATGAAAGACTATTTCACCATTTAGGTCATACTCGACATTGTCCTCTACGTTAACTGGCCAGGCAGCAATCCTGAATCTTTTTTTCTTATCCATGGATCCATACGTGTACAAGCGCTTTGTTTGATGAATATGTTCTTCTTCAAGTTGAAAGTAATCATTGATTAATTTTGACTGCTTTAATTGCACCAATACATGTACGTTTTCAAGTCCACGGGATGCAATTAGGTATCTCATGAAGACTCTTAATTTGTTCAAGTCTTCAGTATGTGTTGCTTTGTCCCCAATCTCACCAGGAGAATATGAAAACAAATAAATACACATAGTATATTTATAAGTCAGTTACGGTAGTACGTTTAGTGCAACTGATTATAATTAAAACACACAGTGTATTTAACTTGGAGATACATACAATATATATATTAATTACCTTTGGCGTCCCCATCATAATACCAAAGCCCCATTGTATGATGAAAGAAGGTCAATTTTGATTGGTAAATCGATTTCATAAAGGGTACATGGCCTTCTTCTTTTTCGATTCTAACCAATGTATCATAAACAGGTTTTACCCCAATTTCATCCATCAATGCAGACACAAACAAGCTTATGGAAACTGTGTCGCACAAATGAGCTAGTTTCTTGTCGATTGCAAAAAGCTTAGGTTTGGGGCATTGGTGGTTTCTAAAATGTGCACATATTATGTCAATTATTTATAGTAAAAGAATTACCGCTAAATTAATGGGATTTCCCACCAAAAATGAGTCGAATTTCCCACCAAAAACAAGCCTTGCAAATCTTTAATTTTTAAAAATAAGATAATATTTACATCAAAAAGTTTATTGACCACCCTACACGTTCCCACTTCATCTTGTGTTTTCAAAATTTAAGCCTGATTTGACCAATGAAAACGTCATTTTTTTAAGGGAAAAAAACTCTATTAATATTAAGACTAAAATAAGAAAAAAAAATCTCTTAAAATTTGTAGTTAATACTACATACGAAAAAGTACTATTATGCTGGTCATTTACTACATTTACTTATATATTGCAGAAGTTTACAATTTAAACATTGCTAGCAATTAGTGCTCCAAACATGTTCATGTATATTTCAAAAGCTACCATTAAACAAAGTATAAAAACATAAGTAAGAGCCTGATTTTGCTTTAATTTACAATAGTCACTAAATCGTTGTTGGTAATGTCTTATAGTATGTTTGGACAATCTATTAACGCTTCATAGTATCATTTCCCATAAGGTTTAAACTTTTAAGGAGTATTGTTATATCTTTGAAAAAAATAAAGAGGTAAACCCAATTAAATCGTATAGTACATCCCACGTACTATTTTATGCTCATGGTAATGACCGTAATAGAATATGGAGATTGCCATTTATTAAAAACACGATTCTATATTTGACAGTTACAATAATTTAAGGGTGAACCAATAATCTAGTTATAGGCTTGAGTTTATGCTTTTGTAATGTTTTTATTACTTGAGATCTTAGAGTTATTTAAAAATTTAATTTATAGGAAGTTATCATGATATGACGGAGTATGTGTATATTTCTTTATAAAAATCACAATTGTGATCCCATTATCCCCCACTTTCCCCAATTTATCTTTCCTTTTATTTGAAGATTCAGTTGACCAATGTACATTATTTTGTAATTTTTAAAATCACTAAAAATTAAGATTACATAAAAAAAGACGTTTGTGTTTTATAACAACTGTGTAACCCAATAAAATCATAAAGTACAGCAATACAGCCTAAGAAGGATTATTTGCTCTTAATTTTGATAGTAATAATTTTAAATTTAATTTAGGAAATAGTAAAACTGAAATCGCTATTATAAATGGCAACATGGGTGGAACAAGGGAAAAAATTGTAACTAAGGATAGTTTTTATACCAAAACATATACAACCGGCAAAGTAAAATTCACAACCCTACAAAAATAGTTGGTTGTTGACATATGCATTTGGTTGGTGACATTTCTTGGACATTGAAATGAACAAAATAGTGATTAGACATAACCATATTAATAATCATATGCGGAAAATCACATTGAAGCATGAAGAAGCTACTCCGCAATAACTTAATTGAACAAATTAGTTAAGAATTTATATAACCTCGGAATATAGGATGCTATTTATTTTCCTTCTGTTGAGCTATCATAATGACGTTTTATTATTACACATGTGAAAATGTGTCACCCATAAAAAAACACATAAGAAGTGTGTCTACAATTCAAACAATACAAATCAAAGAATGCAAACATAGACATATGTTAAAACCCACAGCCTAAAACATTATTTGCATTAGTGTCTAAAATTGGGTGCTAGGACCCAATCGAACATAGTTGACATTTTGGTGAATGTGATCACTTCATAGCAGTCTTTAGCATTTGATGCATCACCTTCACAATATATCTTGGGCATGAACCTTTTCAATAGGTTGACAAAACTAAAACCATCGCCAAAATTAGCAATTCCTTGCTTATAATTAGGATCATCAGCAACCATTTCTTCCATAGGATCAAATCTCATTCCCAATTCTTCAATAAGATCATAATTCCTTTCCACTTCTTCCACCATCCTCTTCCTAGTACCTTGTCTCTTACTCTTACCCTTACCCTTACCCTTACCCTTACCCTTGTTACCCTTTCTTTCCAATTCATCTGTATCGGGGGTCACCTTCTCTTTTTCTGTGTGCATAAGCATTTTCGCTAATTTGTTTTTCAACCACATAGACCGCTCGTATGAGGTTGAAACCACCCTGTAAAGTTGCGTGCTTAGACCATTTAGAAATGCAAAACGTCTGGTAGCCGCTCTCTCGTTGTTTGCTTTATGTAGACTAAGGTGTCCACATGGGATTGGAAGATGCAACTTGGCTCTGATTGTCCATCTCCGAAGAATGCAACTTTTTGGTATTTCAACCATGCCTTCAGCTTTCATAACAGCAAACATATGTCGACAAGGAAACCCAATGGAATCGAGTTTCATACAGCAGCAAAACATCATCTGTTGGTTTATATTATAACACACTATATATTTCATATTTTTACTTATGCAATCATTTAGCCAGTAGGTGTTTGATGGACCGTCACAGTGGTCCAAGCATCTTTCCGTCTTAACCACAATGTGTCTTGACTCGAACTCTAGTTCCTTACAAAACAACTCGTATGCATTTCTCGTGTAAGTCCGTGCTGCATGTGTCTTGATTTCCGACAAAACGCCTTGGATGACAGGAAATGTGTGTGGAAATATACTCATCTTGATCTTCATCAAAACGGAGATGTTCAAGCACTTGATCATACAACTGAACAAAAATGTACAACATTATTTTCTTGGTTAGGACGGTCTTCAATGTGTTGTTCATTGACTCGCATCTTTGTATGCTTCTCATCCCTACAATACGCGGACGTTAAAATTGTACTTTCCAGTAGTGTACAATAAAAAAGGAAAGAAGAACGTCAAATAACAAAAGAAATAAAAATTAAAACAACGTTAGGTAATGACCAAAATAATAAAGTGACATAACCAATATGTTTTCACTGGAGCTTACTTACTTACCGGCATAAAAACCCCCATGCATAAAAGCTTCATCCCATTTTTCTTTGTCTTTATACAAATCCTTTGCTCACTGCTTTTCGCTAACGTCATAAGAAGTCATTAATTCTCCCCATGCTTGTTCGAAGTCGTTTATAGTCCTATATCCATCCACACATTTCATGAAACCACTACAGAAATGCTTGTTGGTATGACCTTGGACGTTCCGCATCAAGTGCCACAAGCATAACCTGTGACGAGCATTTTGGAATACGGCCTTGATAGCATTCGCCATGGCCCTATCACCGTCAGTGATACTGTTGGAGCACCAACTTATACGTCTCTTCCTTTTCATTTGCAATCAATGCAACGGCAAATGGAACGGTCCTCCCATGGTGGTTCACCCCAATGATGACAACAAATGGCTTCTTATATGCATTGACTTTGTAAGTTACGTCAAATGCAATTACTGTTCCAAAAGCCTTGTAATTGTCACGACATATTCCATCGCACCAGAACATCTTGTCAATCCCACCTTGCTTATCACGAGTGAAAGCTAAATAAAAAGTGGGGTCCGAGGTTTTTTTTCTAATAAGTATGCAACCACAGTTTCGTTGTCTCCATCATGTATCTCTGCCTTTTTTAACTTTTCGTACGTGTTGTACAAATCACTAGTTAAGAATCCTACTTTCCTTATCCCACCAGCCTGTTGGGCTATATTCCTCATAGTGACGGAAGGACGTATTCCAGAGTTGAGTAACGACTTAATCTGTAGTTTATCGGCTTCAATGACCTCTCTTTGGCTCCTACTATTTTTTTTAAAAAAAATAACAATTTTTTTAAGTGAAATGAGGAAAGTTAAAAAAGAATGTAATATATCCTATTTGTATGTGTTGAGTTCGACATTTGAAGTACCTAATGAAAGGGACTTGGTTCATTTGAACAAGTTCGTGATTGTGCTCTTCTATAAACCGTGTCACGTTCCATGTGTCAGAGTTTTGATCCCATTTGAAATTGATCAACGCTTTACAACCGCATCGCGTGATAGGTCTATGTGTGCGCCTCCTGTCCTTTCTCTCCAAGTAGCTCACTGATCGGAATCCCTCCCGATTACACCAAACCAATTGAGATGTAATGTGTCCGTTCACTTTGCTCCTGATTGGATTCTTACGGCGTACACCAGAACCTTTCACTCTAGAGTACATCTTATAGAACTGCATACAATTGTGATGGCTCTTGAAAGAAAGTTTTTTCATGTCATCTACTGTAAAATCTTCTAATTCCTTGCCAATTTGATCCCAAACTTCAAGGTCGAAGAATGTGACTGTATTTTCCTCCATGTCATATTCTGAATCAGAGTCCTTATCACTCTCATCCCCATCTCCAACGTCACTTTCATGTGAATTATAATGGATTATTGCGTATTTGCCAAGTGGGTTACAATTTTGGGATTAAGACCGTATATTCGTATTTAAAAAACGTCCAAAAGTGCTTAAAGACGTACCTCGTCAGAATTGTTGTCTTCGTTGTTATGTTCTTTATCTCCATCCAAGACTTGGTCAATGTTAATAGGAGTACTGTGGTGCTTCTCGATTTTTTAGGGTTCATTGCACATAAAATAACAAAATTAATAGAATTTAAAGTACGACATTAAAGTTATATGAATTTTGGGTGAAATTAACCACCTGATGTTGTATTTACACTAAAATTAACAATTTGGAGGACTAATATGTGACGTACCATGTTCCTATTTGCATCGTACTCTAGATGTGGTAAGCGTTCATCATTAGATGTGTCCATGCTGTATATAATTAAACATGATCACAATCTTTACAAAGGGTTTATCATGTCTATGATTCCATCATTAAATTTATAAAAAATTGAACATTAACATCTGGTTACATACGACACAAGTTAAACAATTTATTCATAGCACGAATCAAAAAAGTGTTATTTGATCTACAAAAAATTGAAACATACCTTAAAATATTAAAAGGCCAAAATCAATATGTGATGATCATCTTTAGAGGAGTTGTTGAACCTTGCCTCGAAGATATTCCTTTGGTAACTGTTGTCCCACGCATATCTCCTGTTGATCAATGAACATACATCTAGGAAAGGAAGTGTTCTTGGACCAGTAGATTCCATAGTTTACACATACACTTAAAGTGCACTAATCTCCCCTGATGATCATTTTGACCTTCTTCCATCCTCACCACTTTGAGGGAGGGCTGGGTACAAGAAAGAACTAGACTTTTGGCATATGTCCAGTTCATCCTTTGAGGTCTTGGGAAATTTAAGATAGTGAAAACCTCATTTCCCTACTTTTTACAAACTGTTAGCAGTTTGTCTTGTGATTTTTCATCCAATTTAGGCCATATGTGGGTGGACAAAAGGTCTATATTAGAACCGACCTTTGCAGCACTTAATCCAACTAGCCTAGGATCTCTTAGTTCCACTGCCAGTTCATCGCCAAAGAACTGTGCCATCTTCTCGGCCCGGCTGGCTCTCTCGTTTGTAATGAAAGATTCTTTGTCTTCCTGTGTACCGTTGCAGGCGAAACGATGATTAAAACAATCATCATCAAACTCATCTGCTATGTTTGCATACACTTCGTTGTTCATTTTAATTGTTTGAAATGAAAATGTGATGCTAGGATGCTATGGCTAGGTCCCTTTATATAACCAGCCCATTTGTTCAACGGTTATTTTGCGTAATAACTTCTGGGATAACTACATAATTGAGTACTTTTCGATGATTATCATTTATTTTAAAATTATGAAATGGCCTAATACATCCTGGGTCATTACCAAAGCATTTGTCCATGCCAAATAATAGATAAAAGATGTCACTTCTAATTTTGTAAGGCCCCGTTCTTTTGAACTTATTTTGACTGAAATTAAATTAAATTAAATTAAATTAAATTAACCGAAATTAACTGAACTAAACCGAAATTAAATTAACCGAATTGAAATTAAATTAACGAACCGAACCGAAATTAAATTAACCGAACCGAAATTAAATTAAATTATCCGAAATTAAATTAAATTAACCGAAATTAACTGAAATGAGAGAAACCGAACGAATTGTATATATAATTTTCTAAAATAATAATTATCGATAATAATCAATAAGTATTAACATAAAATTATCAATACTTATTATTATTATTATTATTATTATTATTATTATTATTATTATTATTATTATTATTAATATTATTGTTATTATTTATTATTATTATTGTTATTATTTATTATTATTATTATTGTTATTATTTATTATTATTTATTATTTAATTCAAGTTCAGTTAAGTTCAACTTTATAATAATAATAATAATAATAATAATAATAATAATAATAATAATAATAATAATAATAATAATAATAATAATAATAATAAGACCAATAATAATTAATAATAATAATAATAAAAACAATAATAATAAATAATTATAATAAATAATAAATAATAAATAATAAATAATAAATAATAAATAATAAATAATAAATAATAAATAATAAATAATAAATAATAAATAATAAATAATAAATAATAAATAATAAATAATAAATAATAAATAATAAATAATAAATAATAAATAATAAATAATAAATAATAAATAATAAATAATAAATAATAAATAATAAATAATAAATAATAAATAATAAATAATAAATAATAAATAATAAATAATAAATAATAAATAATAAATAATAAATAATAAATAATAAATAATAAATAATAAATAATAAATAATAAATAATAAATAATAATTAATAAGTAATAAGTAATAAGTAATAAATAATAAATAATAAATAATAAATAATAAATACTCCCTCCGGTTCCTAAAGATCTTCCTTTATTCTTGTTCCTACGGATACCAAGGAGGATTTGTTGATGTGGGGTCTAGGGTGGATAAAGTATAATAAAGTAAGACCATAGAGGAGAGAGAGGGTAATAAAGTATAATAAAGTAAGATCATAGAGGAGAGAGATGGTAATAAAGTATAATAAAGTGCAATTGTGGACCCATATGATAGTGACATGAGAGGGTAAATAGGGAAATTTATTTTGCCAAATAAGGAATAAAGCAAAAGAGGGAAGATCTTTTGGAAACGCACTTAAACGGAAAGAGGGAAGATCTTTTGGAACCGGAGGGAGTAATAAATAATAAATAATAAATAATAAATAATAAATAATAAATAATAAATAATAAATAATAAATAATAAATAATAAATAATAAATAATAAATAATAAATAATAAATAATAAATAATAAATAATAAATAATAAATAATAAATAATAAATAATAAATAATAACAATAAATAATAATAATAATAATAATAATAAATAATAATAATAAATAACAAATAGTGAATAAATAATGATAATAATAACAGTAAATATAATAATACTAAATAAATAAATAAATAATAATAATAATAATAAATAATAATTATAAATAAACAATAAATAAAAAATAATAATGATAATTATAATAGTAATATTAAATAAATATAATAATAATAATAATAAATAATAAATAAAAATAATGCATAATAAATAATAATAATAATAATAATAATAATAATAATAATAATAATAATAATAATAATAATAAATAAATAATAAATAATAAATAATAAATAATAAATAATAAATAATAAATAATAAATAATAAATAATAAATTGTAATAATAATAATAATAATAATAATAATAATAATAATAATAAATAAATAATATTAAATAATAATAATAAATAATAATAATAAATAATAATAATAATAGAAATATTAATAATAATAATAATAATAATAATAATAATAACAAAAATAATCGTAATAAATAATAATAATAATAATAAATAATAAATAGTAAATAATAATAATAAATAATACTAATAATAATAGTAATAATAAACAATAATAATAAAAATAATAATTAAAAAAATAAATAATAAATAATAAATAATAATAAAAATAATAATCATAATAAATAATAATAATAATTATTATCATAAATAATAATAATAATAATAATAATAATAATAATAATAATAATAATAATAATAATCATAATAAATATTAAATAATAATATTAATTATTATTATTATCATAATAAATATTAAATAATAATATTAATTATTATTATTATCATAAATAATAATAATAATCATAATCATAATCATAATAATTAAAACATTACATAAGATGAACTAAACTGAAATTAACTAAAATTAACTGAACTAAACTGAAATTAAATTAACTGAACTGAAATTAAATTAACTGAACTTAAATTAAATTAAATTAACTGAAATTAAATTAACTGAACTTAAATTAAATTAACTGAACTGAAATTAACTGAAATAAACTGAAATTAAATTAACTGAACTGAAATTAACTGAAAATAAGTTCAAAAGAACAGGGCCTAATTTGTGAAGGCCATCATTTCATTTTCACTTACAACATGTACTTTCATAGTAGCTAGGGCAGCGTTATATTATAAAAAAAGTATACAATAACAAAAAAAAAAAACACCACATAATAGTAGTGTGAAGTACTATATGGCTAAGTGGCTACATAAAAATCTAAAAAAATGTTAAACCCAAACTATCTCTTGAGTTTTGCCATCTTATTTGTTACACAATTCATACTTAATGAAATCTTGCAAGTAGGACATGCATTGGGTGGAGGAAAGCCTATTAAATCCTATCTAATGGGATTAGACACTTATAGGTTGCTCTTACACAACCTACTATTTTTTTTTTTTTTTTGAAGTGAAAATTCATTCATTAATATAAAGTCATACGACATCTACAATCGAAGTCAAAAACTGAAAAGTACACATCAAATTGAAAGAAACTTAATTCTAATATGGCAAAACCGCGATCGTTGAGCAGAAATAACCCTTCTAAATACCCTCTTTCAGATCGCTGTCTGATGCAGCCTTCTACGAGGGGGTCTAACGATTTGATGTAGTTTTGATGTAGAACTAGAGTTGATTCAACCGATTGTACGCGAAGTACTGACCGTCGTTGCAATCCCGCACAAAATCCTATCAACAAATCAACCTTCAACTGGAGCCAGGGTCCAAACCCCGCTAACACACAAAGAAACCAAACTAATAGACCCGCCGTGAAGGGGGTGACTACAAAAACCAAAAATGAGACTAAAGCCATCACGCAGATGGGACTTATTAAAAACAGCAAAAAAAAAACAAAAAAAGCAAGAAAATAAACTAGAAACAGCAAAAAGGAGAGAAAGAGGGGCATAGCATGGACGAAAACATCCATGGCAGCCCCTCTAGAGTCTAGAGGATTTTCTGTGAAAAAAGGAAAGAGAGAGAGAGAGGAGGGGAGGGAATAGCGGCTAGGGTTTTTACACAACCTACTACACCACTAGGCTTTCATTGCATTTGTATTAATGCCTTTTATACAATGCCTTGTTTTTTTATTTCTCTCAAAAATTAATATAAAGGGTTTGAATATATATTAATTGGTGTGTCAAATATTATTTGTTAAAATTTTAATTTCATTTACTGTGAAAAAAAAAAACAAAGCAGACAATGTAAAAGTGGTGACTTTTGGCAAAAAGATCAAACATACAAATTGGTTAGTGGTGCACTTTTAAAAATGAGAAAAGTGAAGGAAATAAACTTATACCCCCTAATTTTCTATTCCAACCCTTTTAATTAATTATCATACCTCATAATTACCTCACAGGAACTAGTGTGTTGACCTCATATTGAATAAGATGTCATATTCATAAGTACCTACTAAAAGGAAGACTTAGGCTTATGAAATTGAAATTAACTTTATTTCCATCAAATTCCTTTGATCCACAACAGTCTAAAACTGTTTAAATAATTATTGTACACATAATTTCTATGCTCATAACACAAGGGAATAAAAAGTTATCAGAAAAAATAATCTAACTCCTTTTATTTTTACAACAAATGATTAATGACTATGATTTCAATTTTATTTTTTCTCTCTTCATGTCTTAACCTAACTTATCATAATTATATACATGTCAAATTTTCCAATTACTCTTTTCCCAGTATAGCCATCTTAAATTTTTAGTTATCACTTATGAACGTTAGTTTAAGCCTAAATTGCAGGGTCATGTCCAAATACAGGATATGTCATGTCAAAAGTTGTTCATTTTATTACGACAACAACAGTTTAATCATATCTTTTGCGTACATAGGGAACTGTAATTCAATTTTATTGACAGGGCAATTGAATAGAATGTATTAGTCATAAGGACTTGTTAGAAGGAAGACTTAGTACTATTAATTTGAAATTTACTTTATTTTCATAAAAAAAATTGATCCACTACAGTCTAAACTGTTAAATAATTAATTATTGTCCCATCTACTTTATCGGCATAATATGGATTATTATATATTAATAATTCTTATGTTCATAACACAGGGAATTAAAATTAAATCAGAAAAAAGAGTCTAACTCCTTTTAATTTTACAACAAATGATTAATGACTATGACATCAATATTATTTTAAACTAATCATGTCTTAACGTAACTTATAGTATACATGGAAAATTTCCCAATTACTAATGTTCCATTGTAGCCATCTTAAATATTTAAATATTTTTCCGTACATAATGAACTGTAATTTAATTTGTTGACAGGGCAAGGAAATGCGGAAATATAAAATTGAGACAACATACGAAAATAGCATAAATAAATTGAGAGACAATTTAAGAAAAAATATATTTCATTCATAATACATTAATTACATTACAAAAGTCTTAATACTAATTTGTTACAACCTAATATGCTCCTACTACTAATGGAGCCAAACTGCAGACAAAAACAAGAAAAATAAGCATAAAAAAAGAAAGCAAAAAAAAAAACTCAAAAAAAAAGAACCCTAGACAAAAGAATACATGGGAAAGGCCATGCAGTGATTGTAGTTTTTCGGAGTCCGATTGTAGACGTCAGAGTCTGCATCTGACTCCGACGCATCGCCACGTTGTGGTGATGCATAGTCAGAAGGGGTGGAGGAGGAGTATGATGATGATGATGAGTGGGGGGTGTTGTTGATGGTGTTGTTGGTGCTGGTGATGGAGGGGAGGGAGATCGGACCCTCCTCCTCTTCCTTTCACGAGAGGAGGAGGAGGAAGAGGATGATGATGATGTTGGAGCGTTGGAGGAGAAGAGAGGATGCTGATGATGTATGAGAGGTGGAGGAGGATGGTAATTGCAGTGGTGATGGTGGTGCTGATGGTGGTGCTGATGGTGGTGATGGTGGGCGGCGCGGCCGGAGGCCTGACGGTCCAGCCACCTCCATTTTTTCCTTGCCCTTGTAAGACATGTTTTTTTTTTTTTTTTTTTTGGATAAGGAGTGGACGATTTTTGAGGAGGATGAAACCTAGGATGTGAATAAGAATATTGAAGTGCCTAACTTTATATAGGAAAAAAAGTGACTGTTGGAGGCACCCTATTAATGAAGTGGTACTTAATTTCAGTTTGGAAAAATGGTGCCATTTTGAAAAAGAAAAAAGAGAAAGTCCAACTAAAGTGTCTATTCCCAAAGCATGTATTATTTGAAAGGAAAATTGTGGCCAAATTAAATTTCATGAAAATAGGAAAGCAAATCGATAAAATTATATAATTAACTATGTAGTAGAGAATTATGAACTAGTAAACTATGTACCACTTTTATTTTGACCACATATTATATCAATGTTTGGAATTGCCAAAAAAAAATGAAACATAAAAATGCATGCTATATTGTACTATAGAAGTGGTTTATTTCCCAAAAAAAGAATATTAACTTGAATGGATAAATCTTTATAGGTCTATGTATTATATTCACTGCTTTGTGTTAACTTATTGTTACAAATGGTTGCGGAAGTTACATACTTATGTAATTACCAAAAATGTGATTATTGGATTGCTATTTATACAAGTTCTCCTTATTGTAGCCACCATAACTTGTGTAATATCTCCATTATATAAGGCGACACATGGGGGGACACATAGAAAAAAAGGTTAAAAAAAAAGGACCTTGGTTAACTTATTTTTTAAAACAAAAAATCGTAGGGAAAAAAAAAGGACAACATGTAAACTGGACATGAGTTTTTGGAAAGTAAAATACTTATATGGACTTGGTCCACATTAAATTAGTGTTGATCTAATGCTAATTCATGTGATTTATGAAAAAAAAAAGGTCACTATATAAAAAAATTGATATAAATGATGTGTAGATATAGATTGTGAAGTTTGACTATATGAAAAAAAAGGCTACTATGTCACAAAGTGTATAATACTAACTTAACTGTATAATATAACTTAAGATTTTAAAAAGGATACTATATATGGAAATTTTCAATTCATTATGTTAAATAAGTGGCTTTGGTCCATTAGATGGATCAGGTCCACCTTAGACTAACTCTTTTTGAAAATCCAAAGGAAATACATTTAGATCCACACCATTTATACATGATATTATATTTAATCAAGACTAATAAATTAATAATTTCTTGCTTCTTGAATATGGGTTTCAAGTAAATTGTGAATATCCATATGTATGAGACGGACTAATATTACTTAATTTAGATAAAATTATATAAGGCACTATGTAATAGACAATTTTCAACTAGTGAATTATGTACGACTTTTTTCTTTAGCACAACTTGTCACGAATGGTTGTTGGAAATACATGAATAAGACATTACCAAAGATGAATATGTAAAGTAAATTGAACAAGTAACATTTTTTTTCTTTGGCAATTCAAAGTTATTATTGATAACCAAAAAAAGAGAATGATACAACCTACAACTACAAGGATAAGAGCCAAGAAAAGCAAAACCCCCCACCTTCTAGGAAGGGTTTGGGAGCAAGCAAACCAAAAGCAAACACTAGAGGAAAAATTGTCAATTGATGTTGTAAAAGGGCTGCGGTTGTGTAGAAAACCGCAGCCCTTCCTTTAAGGGCTGTGGTTAAGCCTATAACCGCAGCCCTTACCGATCAAAGGGCTGTGGTTATGGGCTTAACCGTAGCCCTTAAAGGAAGGGCTGCGGTTTTCTACACAACCGCAGCCCTTTTTTTTATTTTTTCCTCTCCTGGCCAACAACACCGCGCTTAATTTGCATTTCCCTCGCTCGATCAATATTTTCGTTCACTCTCTCCTCTCCAAGCAGCGACACAACCATCACCCTCTCCACCTCCTGCGCGCCACCCCCCACCGCACCACGCAGAACCCTCTCCCCTCCTATGCGCCACCCTCGCCGTGGTTAGAAACGCCACCAGTGAGTTCCTCCCCACGCACCTGAGCGCGAAAACCGCCCTAAGTTGCGCGCCAACCACCCGAACGCGAGGCATCTGTGCGCCAACAACCTGAGCGGCATCCACTGCTATGCGCCACCCACCCCCTCTCACGCCATCGTGCGGCACTATCCAGGGTCAGCCACCACCGAACCACCGCGTCGGCCTATAGCTAGGTTTGCAATTTTCTGAATTTAAAGCTTTAATTTTTATGTTATCTTATAGTTCTATCCTTTGATATTTTTCTTCATATATGTTCTAGTTGATTTTTGCTTCACTTGCTTAATTGGTAAAAATCCTAAGTTGCTTTCAAACTTTTTCACACATCAAGACTTTGGAAATGGGATTAGTTTAGGTGGGATCTTTGAAACAGTAATTTGGTTGATCAAAAACCTCAATATGCTCCTTAATTAAGTTGTAATTTTACTAGTGGAATATGACTTGAATTTTGTTGTAATATGTTTCAATGTGGGTAAGATATGATAATTTATATATATTAATGTATTTCTTATAATAATATGCAATTTGCATTTACTATATGCTAACAATTTTTTCGATTTTATGTGTATTAGATATTAGCATATTGGAAGCGGCAAATCAACTAGGAGATAGCTCAGAGTATATATAAAGATCGATCTCCATATTAGTTGTTATTGGTATGTATTTATGATAAAGACAATTCAATATATATCTTCATTTATTGTGTATATATGTAGATTCAATCTATGTGCATGTATATTTCTTGATATGAGATTGGATGAAAACAATTTAATTAAGCTATGAAATGTATAAGTTATATGAATCATCATCATCAATCATATGCCTAGATACCCGTTCAAGACTTGCTCATTAGGAGTAAGTCTTGAATAGTCCCCTGTTTGGGACTGTCCTTGGACGTTTGATCTCACTTAGGTGGTTGTCTTCTTTTCAATTCTAAGGAAAGTCTTGGCTTGTCGTTTCTCTACATTGTTCTCTGTGTACATATGTAGATAATCAATTATCTACATTGTGTAATTGGAGAACTGTAGGGAAATGCTGCCGGATTTTCCTTAGAATTGAAAAGTTGGCATATATTCACTAGTGAGATTAAACGTCCAAGGATGGGTTAGGTTGGAGTGATAAGGACCTTCAGATGCATGCATACATTTGCACATGTGACTCTCATAGCCTCCATTTGTATGTGCGTGTTTTCAATATGTGATTATCTTGCATGTGAATGTGCTTAAATGATTGATACTTATAATTGGTTGTGTTTGAACCCCTAAACAAACCCTGCACATAAGCAGAGGCACAAAAGAACAAACAGACAACTATTTAATGAGAAGTTGCCTTACACAATCTTTACATCTACTAGCAACACGAAAACAAATCAGCTTTAATTTAGCTTAAGTATCCAAAATTAGCCCACCATAAACTTTTGCATTTCGCTGAAGCCAAATCTGGTACATGGCTTCTGCAAACATAATACAATAAAGTTGAGCTTGGGGACTTTTCCTCCTACTGTTCAGGGGAACAACCTGAACTTCAGCATTAAAATGCCTCCTAGTCACAGTAATATTTAGATGTCGCTGACAAGCAGCCCAAATGCTATAAGAGAAGGGCCATTCAAAAAACAAATGTGAGATAGACTCACAAGTAGTAGTGCAAAAAGGACAGCAGCTACATCAGTGACCCCCCAGGAGAAGAGTCTATCCTTGGTAGCTAGTTTGCCATGAAGAATAAGCCAGGTAACAAATAAAGCCTTAGGACTAGTTTTATTGTTACAAATAATTCTCTTCCAGCTAACATGATCATGCTCACCTTACATCTTTAAATAAAGCTTCTAAATAGAGAAAACAGAAGAAGTGAGCATATGCATAGCCTGAAAATCATGGAAAACCTGTCTGCTCTTCAGTATCTTCTTCATAGACCAAGACAGTCTATTAGGAATTTCCATAATAAGAATGTTTTACTGCTTAATGTAATAAGCATGAAGCCATTTAATCCACAATCTATCATGTTTTTGAGAAATAGCCCAGAAGTGTTTAGCTACATAAGCCTTATTCCAGACAACAAGATTTTTAATGTTCAGCCCTCCACAACTTCTAGGCAAGCAAAGAGTGTCCCAAGCAATGGGAGCTTTCTTTGAATAAGAACCTGACCAGTCCACAAGAACATTTTACAGATGCTTTGAATCTCTTTCATAACCTTCTTAGGAAGCATAAAAATTTGACACAAGTAGAGCTGAAAGCCATGCAGAATAGAAGTAACACAAGCTGTAGCCTGGCAGCATATGAGAGTTTTTTAACATACCAAGCTCTAACTCTAGTCATAGTTTTTTCAATCAGAGGCTTGCACTCATGGTAGAAAAGCTTTCTGGTTGTAAGAGGCACACCCAGGTACTTAAAATGGAAAACTCCAAGTGGAATGTGCACAACAGATTGAAGAATGTCCCGTTGAGCCATATTAACCCCTCCAATGTATAGGTTACTTTTATCCAAATTTGCTTTAAGACCAGAAGCTTGTGAGAATTTGGTAAAAGCATTAAAAATAAGCTGAAAAGAGCTAAGATCAGCTCTAGCAAACATCAAGAGATCATCAGCAAACATCAAGTGAGTGATGTTAAGCTTTTTACACCTAGGATGAAATTTGAAATCAGTTTTTGACTTCAAATGACCCAAACATCTAGATAAATACTCCATTCCTAAAGCAAAGAGGAAGGGAGACATAAGGTCTCCTTGTCTCAAACCTTTTTGAGCAAGATAAGCCTTGCAAGGAATACCATTTAGGAGAATGGAGAAAGAGACAGAAGTAACACAAGCCATAACCCATTCCTAAAGCCAAGCTCACACATAACTATTTCAAGAAAGGACCACTTAATAGAATTATAAGCTTTTTTCAAATCAACCTTCAACATACATCTAGAGGAAACATGTTTAGTAGTATAGCTTTTGATAAGTTCAGTGGTAAGCAAAATATTATCTGAGATAGTCCTCCCAGGCATAAAGCCAGCTTGAGCCAAGTCAACAACACTTCCAATCATAATCTGCATCCTATTTGTCAAGATCTTAGCAATTATCTTATACAAGACTGTGCAACAAGCTATAGGCCTAAAGTCCTTAATAAGAGAAGGATTAAGCACTTTAGGGACAAGAGTAACAAGAGTGCAATTGATATCAGGCAAGAGAACACCAGAATCAAAGAAATGAAGCACTAAGCTGCCAAGCCTTCTTAAAGAAATGACTGTTAAAGCCATCAATACCTGGAGCTTTATCATCATCAATTGCCCACAAAGCTACTTCAATTCTTGCACGGTAACAGGCTGCACTAACCTAGTAGCATCATTACCTTGAACTTGAGCTCCAGACCTCAAAAGAGCAATGTTTACAGCAGGAGACTAATAGCAGTAGTGCCAAGAAGCTTATGATAGCAATCAATCACCTCAGCTTCAATATCAGCAACATTATTCAGCTTATCTCCAGCATCATTAAATACAACTTAAATACTGTTATGCAAAGATCATTCTTTCATAGCATGAAAGAAAAATTGAGTGTTAGAATCTCCATGCTTTAGCCACATAATTCTAGACTTCTTCTTAAAGCAGATTCTTCCACATTTAGAAGCTTATGAAGCAAAAGAGTACAATTTTTTCAGCTTGATTGAGCTCAGGACAAGCAGGAGAAATCTGGAACTGCAGATTAGCCCTAGCAAGATCAATCCTATCATTCATATTTGCAAACTCAGCTTTGTGTAATAATTTGAGCTTAGCCTTCACATTTTTAAGCTTAAACCAAACAATCTACATCATACTTCCTCCTCTGACATGAAGATGCCGTTGCGCACTCACCAAAGTTAAGAAGTTTTCATGGGCAGCCATATGATTAAAGAATTTAAAAGGCCCACCTCTACCATGAGTCCTCTGAGTATAATGAAGCATCAGAGGAGAATGATCAGAGAGACCAGGATTCATATAATCCACAACCAAATGAGAATACTTAGATAACCAATAAGAGTTAACTAAGCACATATCAATTCTACTATTTATTCTAGAATCACCATTCCGCTTGTTAGACCATGGGAAAAAATGACCACAAGATTTAAATTCACTAAGATCTGTAGTGTTAAGCAGCTGACTAAAATTCTGAGGTTCATAAGTAGAGACAGGAACACCATTAATCCTATCTCTTGAAGAAAGAACAGTATTAAAGTCCCCCATTATGCATCAAGGCTCATTAATGCTCTTATCAAGATTACTGAGCTACAACCAAAGACTTCTTCTGTCATCAACAGTATGAAGACCATACACCACTGTAAACATCCACTGATCACCAAAATGCTTATCACCAACACAACAATGAACTAATTGAGAGGATTTAAGCAGAATCTGAAGAGAAACATTAGCAGAAATCCAAGCAATCCATATACCACCTCTATCAGAAGCTTCATAATTATGGACCCAATTCCACCTATTGCCAAAAATCTTCAAAATTTATCTTAATTATGAACTTTAACAAGAGTTTCAAGCAAAGAAATAAGAGAAACATTATGTTTTCCCATACACTTCTTTATTTCTCCTAATTTGACAGGGCTATTCAACCCCCTCATATTCCAAGTGCACTCTATTATTTATCCTAGAGTAATAGTGAATGAGCTACCCCCAGCTTCATCCACATTGTGAGTAACAACACCAGGTCCCTCAACTTCCATAACATCCTTTCTGGGCGGGCGCGGATGTGTCGTTGTGCACCGCACCCGGCCAAAGATAAAATTTCTCCTACTCTCTTTTACACTAAGCTAGTATAATGGAAGTATGGGTCGTATCCACAGGGAAACAGGGACGAGTTTAATATTCAGCGTGATTCAAAACCTAGATTAAGCTAAGGGCCGAGAAACCTAATTACAAAAGGGGGGTTTCAAGTAGATTTACGAACAAACTAAAACTAACTAGCATATAAACAAAATGAGAAATCAATATAGGAAGATCTTGAATCCGATTAACATCCACTTCAATTCATTATCGATCATTTAACCTCGACTCTAATTATTTCCATAATTATCTATTGTTGAGAATTAATCTCGCATTCTCCTTATTATTAGTTGAATATCACGATCAGCGTGACTATAAAACCCTAACTAAAGGATAACCAAGTCCGATAGCGTCTAAGTTCAATCCAATAGCAAAGAATAAACACAGAGAACCAATAGACCTGCTAACGTCATACAAGCGATAAACATTCAACAGTTGATTCAATTTCCCCAAGAAATAACCAAGACGATCTGCATCTAAGTTACTCCCTAGTTTGCTACCAATTGATAAAAGAATAAAACAATCCGATTCTATTCTTAAATCTAGCATTAGATTAATTACACAATCAAACTAGTAACATTCCTAGCATAATTATGCAAAAACCATAGAAAGCAATCATAGAAATTAAACCATACTCAAAGAAACTAAATAGAGAGGAAAGATCTCACAATAATGCTTGAAGCTCCATATTAATCTCGTTCAAGAACGGTTCAAGCTACAATCGGCATAGCATAAGCCAATCCTATAATTGAAATCTACAAAAACTAAACTAGAAAATGAAAACTAAAAAGAGAAGACAACAAGAGAGGAGTGGAGTTTTGGAGACTCCCTCTCTTTGTGGCTGCTGCCCCCTAGGTCCAAAAATAGAGCTTAATATTTATACTAAAGCTCAAAAATCAGCCGACAATTACACCGACCTAGGGGTCACGAGGTGCGGCACAGGTCGCGAGGTGCGATGAGCTACTGCCTCCAAAACACGCTGAAGAGTTGGGCAGGCCAAGGAAGTCGGGAGGTGCGAAGTAACGCGCGAGGTGCGAGCAAGCAGGTCGCGAGGTGCGAGAAATCTCGCGAGGTGCGACCTGCGTTGTGCTGCTTGCTGGCTTCCAGTAGTGCTGGGCTTCGAGCGCGCACGAGAGCCGGGGCGAGCTCGGGCCGTTGAGCGTGCGGTGATGGGCGATGATGCCGGGCGTGCCGGCCGCTTGGTGTGCTTGTGCCTTCTTCTTTGTCGTCTAGAGCTTGGTTTGGCTTGGCGAGCTTGCGGTGATGCTTAGCTTAGGCGCACGGTGGAGTTTGGTTGGTGAGACGATGTTGTGGAGTTGTTCCAACCATTGATGCTTCCAAGAGCTCGGAACTTACAACTTTAACAACAATAAATACAAAATTCCGAACTTCCGCTAAGGTCTATTTATATGCATACATTAACCATTATGAATAAATCCCTTAGCAAAGTGTACCTAAAATACCACAAAAAGATCGGATAACTTGGGCATATCAAATACCCCCACACTTGAACTTTACTCGACCTCGAGTAAACTCAAAAATGAGAATCACCAAATAAATCATCGCCCAAGCTATCGACACCAACCTACACTCTCCATCAACTACATCATCATCATCACATCTTAACAACATCCGCTCAAAACCTAAATGTAAGGGACGATGATTCCCCCACACTTAGCTTCAAGCTACTATCAGAAATACAGACGCGACAACAATAATCACCAAACGACAACCAAAATGTGAGCTCAAATCCCGAAGGATCTCAAAGGAGTTGAATTCACTCCAACGCCACAATCAAAATGACAGCTCGCCTAAAACCTCAAAAGATAAACTAAAACCACTACTACTACAACTAATTTAGAATAGCAAGCCATGGAACAAAGACAAAAAGGGATAAATTCCATGCTTACTCCCAAAAACAATCAACCAAAAGAATGTGAATGCCAACATAAATCTTCACAAAATCAAGGATGAAATAACCAACCCAACCCGAAAACGCTTTCCACCTTATGACACCATCTCCGGCAAATGAGTTTTCAAAGTATATAATTCTCTCTTTCATCTCTCATTTTGCCTAGGAGCCCTTTTGGGTTTTCATCCTAGCTTCTCACATTTTTTTCACCTCTCTTCTTTTTCCGGCTCACAAAACTCACCCGCTCAACTAGCTCTTTTTTGCATAGGCCGCCCTTTCGGGTTTTCGACCTATCCGAGCCCCCAATTTTGCCCGAGTCGCCCGCCCTTGCGGGTTTTCAACTCAGCGGGATTCACTTCATCATCATTTTTTTTTTTTATTTTTTTTTTTCATTTTTCATTTCAAATTAAAAGTAATATATACAACATAGATACATGAGAATGAGAATACCCTCCCCCCTACTTAAACTACACATTGCCCTCAATGTGTCGACAATTAAAAGAAAAAGTAAACTGAAAATGGGGGGGGGAACCGACAATCGGTTAAATCGAAGATCGAATGCTCAAAACTCATGAAAAGCAATCTGTCAAACTCAAATTTCTTAACAACACCAACTCAAATCTCATAACTCAACTCACAACCCTCTCCCTCGAATCACTCAAACAAATGACAAATTAAAATTTTGTTTAAATTTTTGAGATTTGCACCTAGCTTAAGAGATCGAAAAGATACATTAACAATCTCAATCCTCTAGTGTTACCAAATCCTAGCTATTGAAGTCCTCCCAACGGGTTTTCTTTTGTGGATTTGGGCTCAAAGTGGATTAAGATTTGTTGTGGTTCTTTTGAGTGGGTGGTTAATGAGTGAAAGAAAATTTATTGTGGTGGTGGAAATTTGATGAGAAATAAAGGAAAAGAAAGAAAATAAAAGGGGTCTCGGGTTGCCTCCCGACAAGCGCTGTTGTTTAAAGTCGTTAGCTCGACTTAGTACCTTAAGCTCAATCATTGGGTTGTGCTCCATGTGTGACAATGGTGGTTCCATGTCAATCTCCACTTCAAGTACCTGCAAAATTGATTGAAAAGAACTCTTGCAATGCATCGTTAATACCTAGCTTACTACAACATGGTTGAGCATATAACATCAGATTATATCCAAAACCTAGCATTAAGTCAACAACAAACATCAACTAGTAGTACTCCTAGCTAATCCAAGTCATGACCATTAATATAAATATTTAAAGCTAGACAATAACCAAGATATAGAGTAAATCTTACAATAAACCGTCAAAAGCTTCAATCAACCATTCCCAAGAGAGTTTAAGCAACAAGTTCCATGCTTCTTGTCCAAAATACAAAAGTGAAATACATAGAGTTCAATGGAAGATGAAAAATAGAAACTAAAACAAAAAGGGAATTCTTTATATGACTGGCCAACCAAAAACAAAGAGCACAAGCAATACCATTCAAAAATCACGCTAAATACAAACAAGTAACACCGTTTCCCCGGCAACGGAGCCAAAATTTGGGCGGGCGCGGATGTGTCGTTGTGCACCGCACCCGGCCAAAGATAAAATTTCTCCTACTCTCTTTTACACTAAGCTAGTATAATGGAAGTATGGGTCGTATCCACAGGGAAACAGGGACGAGTTTAATATTCAGCGTGATTCAAAACCTAGATTAAGCTAAGGGCCGAGAAACCTAATTACAAAAGGGGGGTTTCAAGTAGATTTACGAACAAACTAAAACTAACTAGCATATAAACAAAATGAGAAATCAATATAGGAAGATCTTGAATCCGATTAACATCCACTTCAATTCATTATCGATCATTTAACCTCGACTCTAATTATTTCCATAATTATCTATTGTTGAGAATTAATCTCGCATTCTCCTTATTATTAGTTGAATATCACGATCAGCGTGACTATAAAACCCTACCTAAAGGATAACCAAGTCCGATAGCGTCTAAGTTCAATCCAATAGCAACGAATAAAACACAGAGAACCAATAGACCCCGCTAACGTCATACAAGCGATAAACATTCAACAGCTTGATTCAATTTCCCCAAGAAATAACCAAGACGATCTGCATCTAAGTTACTCCCTAGTTTGCTACCAATTGATAAAAGAATAAAACAATCCGATTCTATTCTTAAATCTAGCATTAGATTAATTACACAATCAAACTAGTAACGTTCCTAGCATAATTATGCAAAAACCATAGAAAGCAATCACAGAAATTAAACCATACTCAAAGAAACTAAATAGAGAGGAAAGATCTCACAATAATGCTTGAAGCTCCATATTAATCTCGTTCACGAACGGTTCAAGCTACAATCGGCATAGCATAAGCCAATCCCATAATTGAAATCTACAAAAACTAAACTAGAAAATGAAAACTAAAAAGAGAAGACAACAGGAGAGGAGTGGAGTTTTGGAGACTCCCTCTCTTTGTGGCTGCTGCCCCCTAGGTCCAAAAATAGAGCTTAGTATTTATACTAAAGCTCAAAAATCAGCCGACAATTACACCGACCTAGGGGTCGCGAGGTGCGGCACAGGTCGCGAGGTGCGATGAGCTACTGCCTCCAAAACACGCTGAAGAGTTGGGCAGGCCAAGGAAGTCGCGAGGTGCGAAGTAACGCGCGAGGTGCGAGCAAGCAGGTCGCGAGGTGCGAGAAATCTCGCGAGGTGCGACCTGCGTTGTGCTGCTTGCTGGCTTCCGGTAGTGCTGGGCTTCGAGCGCGCACGAGAGCTGGGCAGGCTCGGCTGCTGAGCGTGCGGTGATGGGCGATGATGCTTTGGGCGTGCCGGGTTGCTAGGTGCCGTGCCTTCGCTGTGCCGCCGAGCTTGGTTTGGCTTGGCGAGCTTGCGGTGATGCTTAGCTTAGGCGCACGGTGGAGTTTGGTTGGTGAGACGATGTTGTGGAGTTGTTCCAACCATTGATGCTTCCAAGAGCTCGGAACTTACAACTTTAACAACAATAAATACAAAATTCCGAACTTCCGCTAAGGTCTATTTATATGCAAACATTAACCATTATGAATAAATCCCTTAGCAAAGTGTACCTAAAATACCACAAAAAGATCGGATAACTTGGGCATATCACTTTCCCTTCTGCCCTCTAGTGACAATGGTCAATGTTGGGGCTACAGGAGGTGCAACAAGCCTTGCATCCTCACTAGTGGCCTGAGTTTGATCTTGAACATCACTAGCAACAACTTCTGGAATTACCTCCCTAGCCTTGTCTTGAATAACTGCATTTTCAGTAGATGATGAAGCCTGAACAACTTCATTTTCAATAGGCTTTGGTTGTGAGACTTCAGGAACCTATTTCTAAGTAGCCTTAGGCCCCTCCTTCTCTTTTCCTTGTGCAATTTTATTTTTGGCACAATCATGCCCAATAGTGGCACACTTAAGATAGTAAGAGGCAGCCCATTCAAAATGGACTTTTTGTTCAATAACTCTCCCTGGACCATCTTCTATACTCACACTCTTAGGCAGTTCCTTAGTGACATCCACTTCCACCAGCAATCTAGCAAAAGTGATTCTTTGCTGCTGTGTAGTACACTCATCAGCAAAGAGAGGCACTCCAACCATACTACCAATTCTACTCAGGGATTCAGGACCCTAGTAATTAAGGGGAAGGTTATATAGCCTAATCCAAAGAGGAACAAGCCTTAAAACTTCAGCTTGAAAATCAAAATCAGGTGTCCATGCCTTAATCCCCATAGGTCTACTATTAATCAAGTGTGGCCCAGCATATAAAATCTCATTTCTATCAACAAATGAAGCAAACTTAATAATGAAATAACCTTTGTCATGAAGATAATTTTTTGGTTTACCAACATGATTCCATTGATGCTCTATATATCGAGTTACAGCCCCAATGGAGGGGGTCTGCCCAACAACATACAGTATTACAGCAGTGGACGAAGCTTCAAATAGCTTATCAACCTCAGTTTGGTCAAGTTTAGCAACATTCTTACCTTCTTTTAGAAGAGGAGGAACAAACTTGAGTGGTGCTCCTTAGGCTGTAAGAAATTTGCCCGCTACAACTTCAACCCATTTAGACGAACTGTCTCTCCTCCTATTAGCTCCATTTCCACCAATACTGACATTATGAGTAGCTACATTCTCCTCAATTGTTTTCTCCAGAGTCTCAGGAATAACATTCCCCTACATCTCGTAACCAACAGAAATATGCAGGGGTCTTTCAGGGGTACTAGTAGCCACAACTTCAGGGGTCGAAGAGTTACTCATATTAATAGGAACCACCGGTGTTGTAGCAGCAACTGGGGTTGTTTTATGAGCTCTAAAAGCCTCATTAATGGCATCAATCACAACTTGAATCACAGGAGAAAAGTGACCAGGAAGCTCCTTGGTTACTTTTACATTACCTTACAAATTCTTCTGGTTCTGGATTTTATCATTTAGTTTATGTGTTTGTGTTTCCTTACCTTGCTCAGATTGAGGAGAAAGTTGGGGTTTTTTCCAGCAGCCCATCGGTGTCAGACAACGGCTAGCTTAAACCCTAAGCAATTGCCCTTTCACCATGGAGAGAAAACCCTTAATAATATAATCTTGTTGTACTATGATTATTTTTAAATAACTTGTCTAAAATTACTTGCTTAATGATTAAGGAAAGAAAGAAAATTGTGAATATCGTAAAATTGGTCACGTAAATAATTAGTCACATCAAATTACTCTGCTTTGGACTTTGGGTGCAACTGGTAATGATCTGTGTCCGATTGTCGAGGTATGTAAGAGATTTGCGAGGATCTATCTGTGTGTGTCTCTATCTCACTCTCTCACTCTATCATTCTATATCTCTTCCTCATCACTCCATTTTTAATCTCACATAAAACTCGAATGTGGCCTACCTCACTATCATGAAAAAGGCAAAGTGTAACTATTGAATCGGAAGAAGGTATGTTTGTATACAAATTAATTATTTTTTTTTTACATATTATAGTATTTATCTTTATATATATGTTTATAATTTCCTTTATGTGGTTTTCTTATGCGGTTGTGTAAATTATTGTTTCGGTTTGTCTTAAAACTGGATTTCTTTGTTTACAAAAGTGTTTGTTTTGCAAATTATTAAGCCTAATTTTGCATAACTTGTTTGCTTAATGTTAGGTACTATTAGGGTTGGGGTTATTTTAATCGTTCAGTGACTCATTAATATTTAAATTGATTTGTTATTTAAACATGGAAAGGTTAATAATTACACAATTATTTCGCATCTAAATTGGCTTGTGGTTTGAAATTTAGAACTAATTCGTACCTAAATAATGGCACACTTATTTGGTAAATAGGAATTTTGATGTAAAACTGTTTTTATTTTTATTTTTGTATATTGCATGTCATATACTAAAACCATTGTTTTTTAGGGTTAGTTTTGAAGTTATGGTTCTAACAGAATCAGTAGTTATTGTTTAAACTAATTTATCATAAGAAGGTGATATGTTTAGGTTTTTGATCAGTAATTGTTAAATTGACCTAGGTATGGATGCTTTGGAGGACGCACATCCCCTTTTCTCCAAACAAAACATACTGGTTACTCACATTTTCAGTCGGCTACAATGGGAAGATCTGCTAAAGGTTGAACTCACTTTCACCAAGTGGAGGGTATGGTGGAGGCTTAGGCATTATGGAGGTGTTACTTGGCCTAATCAGAGGGCTCTAACTGAGAATGGGATTCTGAGGGACATTCTCTTCAACAATGGGAGGGACTTACATGTCTGGATCAACAAGGTCATGACTGTTTATTTTGATGGCTTTCCATGGCTATTCAAGGAAGATTGAATAGATGTAGTTTTAGTATTTTGGATGTTGGTTTTTTAAGGCATCATCACATAGATTGGATGTCTGGAAGAATGGATGTTCTTATTATGATATGCGCTAGGAATTGTCGGGTCTTTTTTGGTGGATAAGCTGATATGACTTTTTACTTGTATGAATTTAGGATCATATTACAAAATTATTTTTGGATGTTGCATATTCTCTTGTATGAATTTAGGTTCATAGTACACTATTAAATCCTAACTTTGACCATATAACAAGACATGCACTTCATATGAGATATGAGGTAATATATAACTTTGACCATCTAATTGGAAGTTTTGCTTATAAGGATGTATACAATAATTGTTCCACAAAGGACTTTAATGAATTGGCATATAAAGTTTTCCATAAAGGACTTGAATGAATATATAAGGAGAGGTTAACTACCTAATTTAATTAAACAAATCTCTATTATATAAGGGAAGGGGGGAGGAAGATGGTGTCCCCCCCTCTGAAAATACAAAATTACTCTTAATGATCTAATGGAATGAAAAAAAATTATAAAAGAAAACAATTTAAGAACCCTTTTTCATTTCAACTTGCCATTCTAAACAAGTTAAAAATGGTATAAGCATCAAGTATTTCAATCAAAAAATTAAATTAACAAAATATCTTCACTTTTTTTTTCCTTATAAGAAAAAAGTTTACATGACATCCACCTGAAAAGTTTGAAACATTAACTACCTTTGATACTCTTTAATTTAGTCAAACCAACTCATTATGTCTATTCTTTTGTTCAAAATTCATTCACGAAAAATTAATATTAAAAATCACTCACAACATTTGTTAGTTTTTTACATTACCGAATTAATTCATCTAACTATTAATCTTTCACATTTTAAGTGTAATCATAACTATAGAATGGATGGAGTATATAATAGAATAACAACTTTTGAAATTAAAGCACGCATCGCGTGCATATATGGCTAGTAGTAGTAAAACAAACAACATAACCGTATCTTGCTATATCATAAAAAATGAACTAGTCACCAGAATAGGGAAATGATTGTTAATAAAAATAAAGTATAAGTTACATATTCATATGGATAGATGTTGAATAATAAAAAAAATACTTCTTGATGGAATTAGGAGGAAAAAAAATATTGGGAATAAAAAAATAGTTACTGATGGAAGTTGGAGAAAAACAAAGTAGTACTTCGGAAAAAGAGTGAAAAAAAAAAGTTTTTATTTACCCCTTAAATTAGGGAGTTTGTGATAATGGTAAAGGAAAAATATGACTAACATGTAAAATTAGCATTTTACACTCTCCTTAAATTAGGGATGTTATAAAATTATTTGTTTATAAAAATATTTAGATGATAACTATTGGATTGTTTTTCCTTTTTTTCCTAAACTATCTTCCCTGGTTGCCATATATATTAGTTTTTTTAATGTGCAGGTTGGAAATAATATATTAGCTAAATCTGTTATTAAGGTAAGGGGTAAGATGTTTTTTTTTTGAAAGAGTAAAAGTAAAGGGTAAGATTAAGGTAATAATATATTAGCTAATATTTTGTCTTCCATATAAAGTAATTTCAATTTAGCAATTTAGCAATTGAAATTAAAATGGACAGGTAATAATAAACATACAACCAATGTGAATTTTGAATATTACATAAAGCGAAATCAACTTTAGTACTTGTTGGTAGTTTGGACACTCAACACAACATAGTCACGTGAAGGGTTGTGCAATGTCACTTCACTGAACTGCAAAATGCAATAATGATCTTAGTTGGTGTGGCCTAATTCACCACTCCATATAAATAAGAAGTCCTTATTCAGTCTATTTTTGTCCTTCTAAAAAACAAGTATTCTCTGCATATCTACATCACATTCAAACCTAAAACAAAACACAACTATGTTTAAGGAAAAATGCGGTGGCCTGTTACAGAGAAGCTCGAGGATTGTCCTATCCTGAAGGTATGTTATTCAATATCTTCATGCTTTTTGTTGTGTACTTCTGCTGCTTTGATTTCTTAGCTTTATCCTATAATGTTGTTTTTTAAAACTTATATGATTTGTTACATTAAAAAATCTTAAATTTAAATTCTTTTTTGGTCATTTCTCCGATTTTTTAGTATGAAATTAAATATAATAGTGTGAATTTTTTTATATACACGCAAATAAATAATTGAAGGTGTTACGGTTTTATTATTAAATAGAGATAAGATGACTTTTTCTTGGTTGCAAACATTCCTCTTTTTATTATTGTTATTCCTAAAATTTTGACGGTTTTATTAAAAATACCATGAAATGAATTTTTAAACTAAAAGATAAAAAACTCTAATCTTTACGGTTTTTGTATAAGATATAATAAGATGAATTTTTATACATTAAAAAAAAGAATTTTTATGAAGTCTTATTGACATCCATCTATTTATTATTCCTTGTATGGTTGACTGCCTTAGATGACGCTCATCCAATATGCAGAGATTGTGATCTACTAACATTCCACATTTTTACAAGGCTTGCTTCGGAAGATCGAAGAAATGTGGAGAAAACTTACAAGAATTGGCGATGGTGGTGCAGGTATTCGCAATTTCAAAGCCATGGTTGCCCTATTATGGTCACCGTGACCAATTAAAGCAATGGATCATCAAGGACATCATTTACAACGATGGTCATGACTTTAAGGCGTGGTAGGAGAATGACATGACTGCGTATTTTGATGGTTTTCCATTGTTGTTCAAGGAGGATTAAAGTGTACAACAATTTGTTTTGCTCGGATTTCTTAGTTTTTTATGGTATTATTCTAAGAAAATATGTATGACAAATTTTATTTTATCAACAATATGGACGTATTTACTCAAATCAATGAAGTGGCCGTTATTTTTGTTAGGACTCATGAATTTTACTTTCGCTTACAATCTTATGTATTTTATTGAGAATATCAAAATTATAGCATTATAAGATCTCGTTATACAAAAATCATGTTTGGACATGCAACGTTTTTTTTTTTCTTTTTTTTTTTGCTAAATAAGTAAGTAGATTCATTAAAATTTCCAACATACATCCTAAACAAGCTTAAAGCCAAA
This sequence comes from Beta lomatogona, assembly GCA_947646795.1. Taxonomy (NCBI): domain Eukaryota; kingdom Viridiplantae; phylum Streptophyta; class Magnoliopsida; order Caryophyllales; family Amaranthaceae; genus Beta; species Beta lomatogona. Next base: position 929,792 of record CANSNZ010000239.1, on the reverse strand, counting down.
CAAACCAACTAGGTTGGACTCTTTGGCATAAGAGCATGTACACACTTCAGCTACAAGCAAACAGTTCATCTGTACTCACATCCCATTACAAACTATCAAACCACCTATGATCTTTTCTATAAATCTGTTTTGGTTAAAACAGTAGTAATACTAATTTTAACTTCAGCTTTAATACTAGTAACGCTGTTAGTTACAGTAGGTATACAAAGACTCCAAAACGCTCCATTTCTGCATTTCCAAATATAGTATACCACTGCTGCTATGCTGGCCGGTAGCACCTGCTTTCGGAATTTTGACTTTGCACTCCTTCTAACCCATATGCATATCTGCTACAACTCCATACTAGTTGTAATTACACCCAGCCAATCTTTGATCAATTTCAAGCATTCTGAACTGAACTTACATGCAAAGAACAAGTGTGAATGATTTTCAGCTTCGCCCCATAAATCAAACAGATATCAGTACTGCTGACGCTTATTTGCTTCAAGTTTTCAGTTGTTTGTAATCTTTTCTGTATTGCAAGCCATAATATGAATCTGTGTTTTGGTGTACTCAATCTATTCCATACTACCTTGTCCCATGAGACTTTCTCCTGTGCTCCAGTAAGCTTTTCATAGACACTCTTAACTGAATAATGGGTCATACTACTCAGTTCTGCACTGGTGTAAAATGCTTTCAATTTCTCCTTTACTTCACATACTTTCCTCCAATACCAACTAGCATCCTTCCTAGGAGAGTAACTCCACCAGTCTTCTCCCCTAATGTATACTGAGTGAACCCATTTAATCCATACATTATCTTCTTTGGAGGAAATGGCCCACACAGACTTGCCCATGCTAGCTATATTCCACTTAACCACATCTCTAAAGCCCAATCCCCCATGCTTTCTTCTCATGACATGTTTGCTCCCATGAAATAAAACGAGGCTTGGATGTGAAATGTTGTCCACTCCATAAGAATGATCTGCATATGCTAGCAACATCTTTCAACAATTTCTTAGGCAATATGTATACCTGTGCCCAATATCTATGCAAGCTAATCAGAACTGAATTTATAAGTTGCACTCTAGCCATGTAGGATAGATTTCTAGATCTCCAAACTCTGATCCTTGTTGTCATTTTTTCTATCAAGACTTCACATTATGTTGCAGATATCTTTTTGGAACATATAGGGACTCCAAGATATCTAAATGGTAATGTGCTTCTAACAAATCCTGAATCCTGTATATTCCTTTGCACCTCAACTTCCTTCATGCCACAGGTATACATAGCAGATTTATGTGAATTGGCTTTGAGACCAGATGTATTAGAGAAAAGTTTCAAAGCACCTAACAATAGATAAGTAGATGCATATTCTCCCTTGAATCAGAGGATTAAATCATCTGCAAAACACATGTGAGTCAATTTGAGTTCCTAGCACCTTGGACGAAACTTAAATTGACTAAGTTCACTCATTTTATGCAGTACCCTAGACAGATATTCCATGCATACAACAAAAAGAAGGGGAGACATAGGGTCACCCTGTCTCAACCCTCTTTTGGCTTGAAAAAATCCTTCATAGCTCCATTTATAACCAGTGAGAACCTAGGAGTATTCACACATTCCATCACAAGTTGTCTAAACTTAGAAGGAAAAACCAAATGCTCCAACATTTCCCCTAGGAAGTCCCAATTAACTATATCATAAGCTTTTTGAAGATCAATCTTCAAAAAACTACCAGGTGATACAGATTTCCTCCCATAATGCCTTACCATATCCTGAATCACCATTATTGTGTACAATGTACCTCCCATGCGCAAACCCTCCTTGATTTTCTAAAATTAAATCAGGGAGAATTTGTCTCAATCTATTACACAATACCTTTGTAATACATTAGTATATGGTGTTGCAGCAGGAATTTGGTCTATATTCAGTAACATTTTAAGGACACTTCACCTTAGGAATGAGTGTGATTGCAGTTGTATTCACCTCTTTCAATAACCTCCCACTTTGCAAAACATCCTTCACAGCATCAATAATATCTGCACCCACTATCTCCCATCCTTGTAAAAATGTGAACCAAAGCCATCTAAACCTGGGGATTTACACCCAGGAATTGAAAATAAAGCATGCTTGATTTCTTCTGTTGTGTAAGGAGCTTCAAGTATTGTTTTATGCACATCATTAATCACATAACCACAATGAATAATCTGAGTAGAGACGGGAACTCTAGTTGTTGTACTGCCAAGCAATTTAACCTTTTCTGAAGTATCCATCCATCTCCCTTCTTCATCATAAATGCTATAAATATGGTTCTGAAGTCTCCGTGTTTTCATCACCATTCTTCACCCAATCTAGTTTTGCTTTTTGTTGCCAAAAAAGCAACATAAGCTTTATGCTTTTCTGTATACTCCTGAACTGCTGCCTTTTCATCATTAATATGTTGTTCATTCAGTGGATTCTGATTCATCACTGTAACAACCCGCACTTTCGAGCTGCTAGCTAATCATACTTAACATTCATAAATCTCAATTAACACTTAATATCCTCGAATTTACATTTACTCGCAGCGGCAACATAACCTTACAAATCGATCCTGGACCTGTGGGTTATGGACCCACAACATAATAACTTCAAAACCAAATATCAGATTACAGAATACTTTATTCGATTCCCAAAACTATAGAAGACATGATTCTCACATAAGCGCTTAAATACTTCAAAATACAATTTCTTATCACTAATTTAATTACCCATTCTTGATCCAATTCTATCTTACAATCCACTCTGAGCTGCCAACACAAACTTGCAATAACAGAGGAAGAATACAAAACAAAAACAAAACTAAAATGAGCGAAAAACTCAGTAACTTTACTTCAGCCCGTCAAAACGGTTTTAGTTCGCAAACGTTTTTCATATCATAAACAAACTTGGTAATTGTTCGGAAAAGAATCCATCCTTTAAAAATATATCGCTGGCATAGCTCAATTACTTAACACAAATCGCTGGCAAGTACAAGCTTTGGCATAACATAACGTAACATAACATAACATAATATTCGACCTTCTCTGGTCTTAACTGAACTTATATCCGAATCATTTTCTCCACCTGTACCTTGCCCACTTTTCATCTCAGTTCTTGAGCTAAGCCGGCTAAGATAATTACGAAATTCTTTTCTCATTATCGTACTCAAATCATATCTTAAGAAACATAAATAATTCCGAACAATTCCAATAACTGAACAAAAGCACTCTTTTGTAATCATTCAATAACAAATTACACTAACTTATGCAGATGCATCTATAACCATGGCCATGACTATAAACGATATATAATATCAAAAATATAATATAACACACACGGGCATGTAAATTCATTTTGCTGAACATAAATGTTACCTCAAACCCAAGAACAATTATATACAACCTCCAAGGATCATAACCTTAATCTCCATCTTGGCTTGAAACATACATATCTCCAATAGCCATTCTCCATCCGCATAACACAACAACAACAATCAACATTAATTTACAATTCAGACTAAGAAATTGACTTGCTCATCACTTCCTAAACTCTTTTATGAACTAACCACAACCCTTATATACAAATCATTTCACAATCTAACTCACATTGACAATCTCTAACTCTACTTACTGCAATATTGGAAACCATCACACTGATTTGCAGACATGAATTTATGATTTGGATTTGAAATATAGAAAACAGAACTTGTAACATCTAATTTAGCAAACTTACTGAGATTTTCAACTCCAAAACAAATTTCAATCAATTATTTAAAACAAAGTTTTAATCTTTATTCTCAATATCAAACTAACCATTTCAATTTAATAATTTGATTCTTAAACCAATAGAAATCTGAATTTATGCTTATCAACTTAAGGAAAATAAGATAAAGATTTGAACTTTATACCTTCACTAACACACAAGAGAAGTGGAAAGGAAGTAGTACAAGAGAACACCAACATCAACACCATCGCAAAGCAACAGTGACGGCGCTGGAGCACCGACAGCAGCAACAAGGAGGAGAGGAAATTACAGCAGAACCATCACAGCTCGGTGGTGACAAAATCACCAGCACCATAGGACAACCAACGACAGCACCGGCGGCGACCACCAGAACCGCAGGCAGAAGAGAGAGAGAGAATGACAGAGCAGCGACGGCCATAATGCAGGAGCAGCACTGCAAGCACGCGGTGGCGATGGCAGCGCCGGCAACATGAACCCCACCTTGGTGGCTGAATGACACAACCGAAGAGAGAGGAAGATGTGAGTGAAGATAAGAGAGAATTTTAGGGGTTTTATTACCATACTTCTCTGTAATAATCTCAAGATTTACCAAGATTAAAGCATGAAATTGTTGATTGAAGATTTATGCCCAACTTTGACAGCTCATAGGATTGACATTGCTGGCTTTTTCTTGAGCAGACACGAAGGAGGACAACAATTGTTGTGGCTCCTAGAGCCAAGGACACGAGGATGAGAGAGAAAATAAGAGAGGATGAGCTTCCATCACTTTCCTTTGTTTTATAATCTAAAGTTTGATATCAACTTATTATAAACCCAAAACATAAATTACTTCTAATATATGGGTAAGCTTACTAATAACAAAATTAGATTTATTATATATTTTTTTTCATAAAGGGCATTTTTGTAATTTCATTATAAAACTAAAAATCCAACTTTGATTTCTTTCATAATTTCAAGAGTTCAATAAACTCAATCACAAGCAGATCTTAAAACATTAATTAAAAGTAATGATCATAATTACCAATTAAGAAAGCTGCTTAAAATCTTTGGCTGTTACAATCACTCTCTGAGCTGCTATCATTACATGATATGCTTTCAATTCTGCTGCTTGAATGTCTGAAAAGCCAGTCTTGTTTAAAGTTTTCAGAGCAACTTTCACCAGCTTCAATTTTGTTCGTTACAACAAACATTTTAGAACCAATTATATCTTGATTCCAAGCTTGTTGTACGATACTATGGAACTGAGGTGCAGCTTTCCACATAGTATAGTATCTAAATGGCTTGCCCCCTGAACTCTTTATATCTTCCAAAGCACCATCACCCATACACCCTCTAAGCAACGCAATTTTACATAGATCTAATCTTAAATTTTGTGAATGGATCTACAATTTTGTTGTTACAATTATTGGTTTATGGCATTGCCAAGGTGTATATGAACAAAACCACCCGATTCATCTATCAAGTCCATTTGCATAAAGAATATAACTTTTTGTTGGGAAAGACCTACTAAAATAGTCATTTTGTTAGAAAAAAACCTAATAAAACTTTTTTGCTCAAAAAACCGAATAAAAATTGGCTTTTAACCAGAAAATATTGAGGTGGTCTTAAGTAACAAAGGTAAGTATTATAATAGTTCTTTTCAACAAAAAGGTTTTTATTAGGTCTTTCTTAACAAAATAGCTATTTTAATATTTCCAAACAAAAAGTTCTAAAGAATAAAGATGAAACACTTATTGCAGCAGATTTGTTTCATAATTATATATTTCTAAAGTTCAATTATACTTTGGAGATCACATAATTCTATAAATAAAGGAATATTAACATTTTAAAGCAACTGAACCTATTAAAATCTTAAAAATATGGAAATTTTCCTTTTAAAAAATTTTAGCTAGATTTTACTACAATCTCATTGGAACCCAAATAACTATCATTAAATTACATGCTCTTAAAATTTACCTTTTGGTTTTACGGAAACGATTTTTTACCATTAAATGTGATGAAGCAATTTCGTTTTAAATGGGACATGTCTTTTGGCCTTTGGGTTTATATGCCTTTTGGTGTGTGCTTTATATACTTCAATCCCATTTTCTTAAAAAACATAACCACCCACAAAATCAAAACTGCTTTCGCTATTTGCACTTATTCTACAATTTCACATAAACTTATTTACATCAAAATGAGGGATTCAAACAACCTATTGAAGCACACTATGAAATTTACAACAAGGAAGAGATTGTCAAGAACAAAACCACAACTAATTAGTTGTCTGCCTAGTGAAATTCTAATATTGGACGGTTAGCAAAGGATTCTCCATCAGGTTTTCTGAATTGCAAATTGAGGTATAATATGTATGATTTGGTTTAATTCACCAAATGCATTAACAGTCATTTATTCTTTTCAACCTATTTGCTTATTGGTTGCACAGTTGTAAAACACTAAACAGGATCTGTGGTGAAGAAAAGGTTCTTCAACAGGTTAACCTTGAGTCATTAGTCGGACTAATGTACAAAGATTATACGAATTGCCTACAAATTATTTAGGCAAAATTGGCCTCAACACCCTGAACTATAGCTCGGGTGCACCCAACACCACCAACTACGACTAGTAGCCTAAACACCACCAACTATGGGGTGGGGTGCATTCCGTACCATAGATGAGGCCAAAAGCCTAAAATGTTGCCGAAGACGGTGGGTTTTTATGGTACAGAATGCACCCCACCCCGTAGTTGGTGGTACAGACTACACCCCACCCCGTAGTTGGTGGTGTTTAGGCTACTACTCATAGTTGGTGGTGTTGGTTGTACCCGAGCTATAGTTCAGGGTGTTGAGGCCAATTTTGCCAATTTTTTATGGACTGCGAACAGTGCAACAATCCTCAATCGCTAGTGCACTTTGCAATGGTATATGTCAATAACTTGTACGAATAACACGTTGTTAACTGTTTTACACGTCCATTAATTGTCTTATTTTTCTTAATAATTGTTGAAAAAAAAGATTTTTACCTACAATGAGTTCGAAGATGGAATCAGTATGTTGGAGAAGGCATGTGCACAAGGCCATATGGTGGCAACGTATGTTTTAGGCAACATTTTTATATGCAACAAAGATGTGGAAGTAAACAAAAAGGGTTATGAAATGATTGTCAATATTAGAAGACAATTCGGTAAGGTTGGAATAAGAGAATATGAAGACAAAACCTTGATGCTCTTCGTAAGAGTATGGAAGAACTATAAAATCAAGGTGCAATCCAACCGTCTGATTTCATGTGACAAGCACGAAAAACATTTAAAGAAGTTTGGTTCTTGGGAAACGGGTGCTTACCCTTGTGCAAAGGATAATGAATTCAACTGCGACTCTTGCCTGTGCGATCGACAAGTTTATTTTTTTGTTAGGCATGCGTGTCAGATTATAGTTTGAACTATTTATATTTTTCAATACTGTATTAGAATCTTTATGTCAAATTCCAATTTCATTGTAAAAAGCATTCTATTTTGTGTTTTTATTAGTACAACTGATTCCAACATTAGGATTGATATTTATTTTGTTAATTCATCATCATTTAATGGTTCATCTATATTTATGTTAAACGTTATATACTAATAATTTGATGAGAACATTTTTGTTGGAGTCATGAAATACATTTTTGTTGGTTTACCTACTAGCTAAGTATATTGCTAAATTGCTAGTAAGCGCTTCTTTTGCACCATTGGAGTTGCTAAGCCAATTTGATTGACCTAACTCTGTGGGCCCATGTGGCAACTATGGTAAAATCTATATCTTACTCTACGAAAAAAATTATCTTACTTTAAGTGGGACCTACTCAAGCAACAAGTATATTGGCTAACCATTGAGGGAGTTTTGGCTTAAAGCTGAGTTAGCTAGAAAAACCTAGGTGGCACTCACGTTAAATCGATTTTCCCTTTATTATTTTAAAACTAATATAGTGGTACTTTTCCATTATAATTAGGGGTATATTGGTGAAAAATGGTGGACATAGAAGTCCCCAAATATTTCCCATATATAATAGAGATTGGTTTTTATATTTGACAACAATAGATTGATAGGTTAAATATTTATTTATCTTTTTCGAAAAGAAATTTTTTTTAAAAAATTTCTTAAATTTGGCATTTATATTTTGGAAATTACATAATCTATTAACATTTGATTAAATTTTGAACGCATATCAATCTTTTAAAAATCTTGAAAATTTGGAATTTTGCCTTTTTAAAATTATAGGTAAAAGCACTAACATTTCAAAAGACCACCATGAAGGGAATTAAATTCTTGTTTACCAAAAAAAAAATAGGAACTAAATTTGTCACTATTCTGCCTTCCAAAATACCTATACTTTCTCTCTCTCCATTAATTAACTTTGTTTATTTCCTTATCACTAAACTCTGAGAAAGTATCATCAAATCTTGGAACCAGCAACGGCGGCGGGGTCAATCATCGGTGGAAAGGTACAGTTTTTTCAGTTGAAATTTTTTTTTCACATCCACCACTTATTTGTAGTTTATTTTGTTTTGCAAATCATAAAAGAAGAAGAATTATTTCTCAAATCTTGTGACATCAATTTGAAAGGAAGTGACTTCGTAATTGAAGTGCAATTGGATTTTGAATGTTTGTAGCATATCAGGAGTGGAGTTAGGTTCGTGTTTGAAGCCAATGAGTGTTGATGCATGCCTTAAATTGAAATTGTACTCATAATTATGAATTGCATAGATGTTGCTTTTTTTATACTATTAGTGTTTGAAATTGGTTTTCGGTTGGCCTAAATGTTTGTTTATTGGGTGGCAATTCATCAAGATTTGACCCAGCAATTGTTGTTGCTTTATTGTTAGTTTTCGTACCAATTTGTGATCAACAATTAATATGTTTTATTCAATTGAAGTATATGCAAACCACAAAGTTAGATCTAAACTAACACGAAACAGCCCTCGAGAAAATATTTGTAAGAGTAATTGAAGCTTGAGAATGAATAATAGTATTTAACAATTGGGTGAATAGTTAGTAATATTTAATTATGTAAACTGCAAAATATGGAGGACCATTCCTGAGGTATCATCTGACCAACAAAATTCAAGGGTATTCATATTTTTCTAAGTTGTTTCCAATATAAGATTTGGCCATTACTTTACATTATTATGCTATGATCAACATACTGAACTCTGAAATGTTTTATAATTCCAGAACTACTAGAAATTTCAAGAATGTTTGATGATGTGTAGAGGATAAAGGGTACTGAGTCAGGTGAGCCAAGCCGTTTACGGAGCAATAAATGTATACAACCAGCATTACAAACCATACGGGTGTACTAATTTTAGTTTTTGAGGTTGGATAAAGTTAATGTGTTATTTGTAAACCACTGTTGTTTGGCAAATGATAGTTTTACAATATCAGGGTACATGGAGTGCAATGGGTGATTTAGATGAACTTGTGACTCTTGTAAAAGGTTTTCCACTAGTTAAAAAAGAGGTGTTGGAAGCATTGGGGTTTGAGTTTCTCCTTCATTACAACACCAAGATATTGAGGAGAACAATGTGTAGATTAGTAATAGATCATTTTTACCCAGTGACAAACACATTGTCTGCTTATGGGGATAAGATTTTGATTACTCCAAGACATGTTGAGTAACTTCTGGGCTTCAAGGACAGTGGAATTACAATTGAGGAGGTTGCCTTTAAGAGCGACAACCTCGACGAATCGTTGGTTGGGTTTTTACAGTTGGACGTAAGAGGCATGGCCACGCTACTCAGAAGGGAACAACATGATCACCCACGTTTCAAGGGTATGTTCACACTCTTCGTCATGTTTCAACTTATATCCGAATCATTTTCTCCACCTGTACCTTGCCCACTTTTCATCTCAGTTCCTGAGCTAAGCCGGCTACGACAATTACGAAATTCTTTTCTCATTATCGTACTCAAATCATATCTTAAGAAACATAAATAATTCCGAACAATTCCAATAACTGAACAAAAGCACTCTATTGTAATCATTCAATAACAAATTACACTAACTTATGCAGATGCATCTATAACCATGGCCATGACTATAAACGATATATAATATCAAAAATATAATATAACACACACGGGCATGTAAATTCATTTTGCTGAACATAAATGTTACCTCAAACCCAAGAACAATTATATACAACCTCCAAGGATCATAACCTTAATCTCCATCTTGGCTTGAAACATACATATCTCCAATAGCCATTCTCCAACTGATAAGTATGAATTATTATATATTATAACCTTCTTATTTCCTTTTTCTAGCTCCTTATTAGTATTATAAGCTATAAGTTGTAGGTTTTAGTTGTTTTCATATGTTATTTAGAAATTATGTTTTTTTAGATTATTTATTAGTTTGACATATGCTATGTTATTTACTAATAGTAATATATCTCATGTTTGACAGGTACGTTATGGAGTTAAATAACCGGGAACTTTGGTAGATTAATGGGCTAAACTTATTAATACAAATTTTATCCACATAACATGTGAATTGAGAGGAAAGGAATTAGTGGGGTAAAGCCCAATGGCGCCATTCACTAGCATCATCAAATGAATGGACAAAAATGAAGAAAAGAAAGAAAAAGAGAAAGCCTATTGTTAAGTTGGGCTACAAAACCCCACGTGGGTATTAAAAGAAGGAAAGAAAGAAAACATTATATTTTCTTGGGCTTGGAATGACGCAGCAGCAAGGGAATCAATAGGAGGGTTTGGAGGGCAGCAGTACAGGAGCCAGGAAATAAAAGGGAGGCGACAAGAATCACAGAGGGGCACGAGAGAACGGCAGAGAAGTAGAGCAGCGACGAAGTAGAGCAGCGACGAAGCAAGGAGGAGCGTCGAGCAGATCTTCCGGCCATGGTTTCTCCTACTTTGGTGATGTTTCTCCAATTCATGAGTAGCTAATTTATTTTTCTAGGACTTAGATGAAACGCTAGTATTATAAATTGATAGTTTTAATTGTGTTTGAGAATTGATTTTGGTTTATGATTGCATAGCTTTTCAGATTATTATTGGGTCGATTATTGTTTGCAATATAGAGTGGTAATTGTTCTTGTAGAATAATTTATTAGTTTATATTGTTATTAGATTTACACACTTTGTTCTTGTAGTTCAAAGGGTGATGTTATGCAATGGTATTTTATGATTTGTGGTTAAAAGTTGAATAATTTATGCTTTGGTTAGATAAGTTATGTCACCTAATTGATCACAATACTATTTCTTTAAGTATTCCGGCTTGTAGTTTAGGATACTTGATAAACCTATTAATTCTCATTCCTATTAATCTATTATTCATATTATTAGTGGTGGATTCGACTGTCCTAGATTTCATAGTATTGATTGTTCTCCGATTCACTTTTGTTATTGTCAAGTCTATTTAGTTATTTTAGATTTCAGACTAGTTTAATTAATTCACATACAAACCATTATATATTGTATTTAGGATAAAATTAGTAGACATTAGGTTTAATTTTAATCAACTGTTCCCTGTGGATACGATACCCTATTATTTATCACTTACTACTAAGTCTTGTACACTTGCAAGAATTGGGTTTTATAACTTGTCTAAAATCGCTATCAAGTTTTTGGCGCCGTTGCCGGGGACGGTGTTTGGTTAATGTAATTTATTGTCTGCTAGTTTATTTCTTATTATAATATTAATTTTCTGTTTTTCTTATTTGCTTTTCTTTATTAATTTCTTAGATACTTTCGCATTTTACAAGTATTGAAGGTTGGAGAGAAGTTGTCGAATTAATTTCTTAAAGATCAGGTGCTTTCTTTCCACTTTATACTTCTATTTTGTGCGTGTTTTTGTATTTTTAGTTAATGTTAGGTCGTAGATCATTATCGTTTGATTTAAATCCCTATAATCCTGAAATTGAACGCACACTTAGAGAACTAAGGGCTTTACGTCAAGTTAATAACTCTGATTTTGAGACTGAGACTGAATCTAATTCAATGGGTGATCCAGAACCTAGACAACTTAGTGACTATTTCACTCCTGGTACTTACACTTCTCTTGTAGGTAGTCGAATGCCCACTATAACTAGGAGATTTGAAATTAAACCTCAGACTATTCAATTGCTTCCTTCTTTTTATGGTCTTGAATCTGAAAATCCATATAAGCATATTGATGAATTTCTAGAGGTATGTTCAACTTTTAATCAACCTGATGTGCCAAATGAAGAAATTTGTTTCTTACTTTTTCCTTTCTCACTAAAAGATAAAGCGAAACATTGGTGGACTACAAAAGAAAACATTACTAATTGGCAAAATCTAGTTACTCAATTTCTGAAGAAATATTTTCCAATTGGTAAATTAACTAAGATTAGACGCGAAATTACAACATTTTCTCAATTACCTAGTGAACAATTCCATGAGAGTTGGGAGAGATTTAGGGATCTTTTACGTAGTTGTCCACACCATGAAGTCCCTAAATGGCAACAAGTGCAAAGTTTTTATTCTGGTTTAGATGAGCGTAATCAACAAATGATTGATGCTTCTTGTGGTGGTACCTTTTACATAAAAACTCCTAATGAAGCATGGGAACTATTTGAGCATTTAAGTGATAATTCTCTGCAACATGCTAATTCTTCACGTATGGTAATTTCTAGATCACTAGGAAGTAAAGGTGGTATTTATGAAATATCTCATTCTCCTGATCTGTCAAGCAAAGTAGAGGTTCTCACTAAAAAGTTGGATCAATTAATGGCTATTAACAACATGAATATGAACCCCACTACTTCTCATGATGTATGTTCAATATGTGCGAATCCTAGTCATTTGTCTCACAATTGTCCTACTATATACTCTGAAGTATCACATGAACAGGTGAATGCAACACAAGGATATTCTCCGCACAATAATTCATATTCAAATACTTACAATCAGGGTTGGAGAAATCATCCGAACTTCTCCTGGAAGCAAAATTCTGGTGAGGTACAGCAAGGGCAGCAAGCTACTCAAGTTAATCAACCTGGTATGAGTAATATTCCTCCTGGTTTTCAAGCTCAAAGGTATGTCACACCTACTGCTGCACAACCTGCTCCTAATTCTGAATATGAAAAATCATGTCTTCATTGGGGACTGTAACTTCTACATTAGGTACTATTACTTCTTCGATTAAAGCTCTGGAAAATAAGATGCATATAGTTGATTCTCATACCCAGTCCATAGCTAAGCTTGAAACGCAAATAGGTCAACTAGCTAATACAATGAGTAAAAGAGACGATGGCAAGTTACCTTGTAATTCAGTTGAAAATCCTAAGAACCATAATTATGAACAAGTTAAGGCTGTTATGACCCTTAGAAATGGCAGAGATGTAGATAACTTAGTAGAGGAAAAGAAAAAGCATGATAAATCTGATGAGTTGGAAACTAAGGAAAATGAAACTGAAAAAGGGAATGATAACTCCCTTTCCCCTACTGTTTCTAAATCTTCACATTCTATTCCTTACGAACCTAGAGTTCCTTATCCTCAAGCTTTGGATGCACCTTCACCTTATGGTAAGAACAAGCAAAAAGAAGATATTTTAGAGACTTTCAAACAAGTTAAAATTAATCTTCCTCTCTTGGATGCAATAAAACAAATTCCTGCCTATGCTAAATTCCTTAAAGATATGTGCACGTTTAAAAGAAAATCGAAGGCACATTGTTCTAAAAAAGTTGTCCTAAGTGAACAAGTAAGCTCTATTTTGCAGTTTAACAACACACCTAAGTTTAAAGATCCTGGTGTCCCCACTATTTCTTGTTATATTGGTGATCATATAATTGAAAAGGCACTTTTAGATTTAGGTTCAAGTGTTAATCTGATCCCTTATTCTGTGTATGAGTAACTAGGCTTAGGTGAGCTACAACCTTCTAATTGTACCTTGCAATTAGCTGATAGGTCTGTCAGAGTTCCTAGAGGTAGGATTGATGACGTTTTAGTTAAAATTGACAAAGGTTTCTTTCCTGTAGACTTTGTAGTATTAGATATAGAGTCTGGTAACCCTTCTAAGAATATTCCTTTAATTCTTGGGCGTCCTTTGTTAGCCACTGCTGATGCTACTATAAATTGTCGCTCTGCAGAGATGGTGGTTTCTGTTTTGAATATGAGAATTAAACTTAATATTTTTAGAGCTTATTCTCAACCTACATTTGAAAATGATTCTGAATGTTTCTTTGTTGATTTGATTGATGACTTAGTTGAGGAGGCTCTACCTGCACTCATATCTAAAGATGCTCTAGAAACTAGTATTGCACATGAAAACATTGAGACATATAACTTAGGAAATGTTTCTCAAGTCTTGAGCTCCATTCTTGATCAAACTTCTATTTTAGAAACTTCTTCTTGGGTGTCTAGAAATGAGCCTTTACCACCGCTCTCCGAGTCTCCAGCCCCATCATCTATAGTTTCTCCACCTAAACTTGAGTTAAAACCTCTTCCATCCACTCTCAAGTATGCATATCTAGGATCTAATGAGACTTTACCAGTTATAATTTCATCTGAATTATCTAATGAGCAGGAATCAGCACTGATTAAGGTTTTGGCAGATCATAAGAAAGCTATAGGATGATCTCGTAGCGCATTTAAGAGGAATTAGTCCTTCTATTTGAATGCATAGGATCTTTTTAGAAGAAAATGCTAAACCTACGAGAGAGATGCAACGAAGGTTAAACCCACACATGAAAGAAGTAGTCATGAAAGAGGTTGTGAAACTTTTAGATGCTGGTATTATATACCCTATTTCTGACAGTCAGTGGGTTAGTCCCGTGCAAGTTGTTCCTAAAAAGTCTGGTATTACCGTTGTGAAAAATAGTGAAGGAGAGCTTGTTCCTACTAGGGAGACCACAGTTGGCGAGTTTGTATTGATTATAGGAAGCTTAATTCCGTGACTAGGAAAGATCACTTTCCATTACCTTTTATTGATCGATCTTAGAAAAGTTAGTCGGTCAAAGTTATTATTGCTTTCTTGATGGCTATTCTGGTTACAATCAATTGGCTATATATCCCGAAGATCAAGAGAAAACTACTTTTACATGTCCTGCAGTACTTTTGCATTTAGAAGGATGCCTTTTGGGTTATGTAATGCACCTTCTACTTTCCAAAGATGTATGATGTCGATCTTTTGTGATATGGTTGACAAATTTTTAGAGGTGTTTATGGATGATTTCTCTATTTTCGGGTCTTCATTTGATGAGTGTTTAGGTAACTTGACTGCTGTTTTAAAGAGATGTGAAGAGGTAAATCTTTTTTCCGAGTTGGGAAAAAGAGTCATTTTATGGTTAAGGAAGGTATTGTTTTGGGTCATAGGATTTCAGAGAAAGGTATTGAAGTCGATAAAGCTAAAGTTGATATCATCTCCAATCTTCCTATTCCTACTTACATTAAGCATGTTAGATCCTTTCTAGGCCATGCAGTTTTTATAGGAGATTCATTAAAGACTTCAGAAGCTTGTTAGACCCCCTCACCAATCTTCTTGCTAAAGATACCACCTTTGTTTTCGATCAATCATGTGTTGAGTCTTTTGAAAAGATAAAATTGTTGCTTGTGTCAGCACCTATAGTGCAGCCCCTAATTTTTCATTGCCTTTTGAAATTATGTGTGATGCATCCGACTATGCTGTTGGTGCAAGTACTTGGTCAAAAGGTAAATAAAGCAACTCATGTAATTTATTATGCTTGCCGAACTCTTACGGATGCTCGGAAAAATTACTCTACCACCGAAAAAGAGTTACTAGCCATTGTGTTTGCACTTCGATAAGTTCCGCTCATATCTTCTATGCTCGAAAGTCATAATATATTCCGATCATGCAACTTTAAGATACTTATTGTCTAAGAAAGAGTCAAAGCCTAGACTAATTAGGTGGATTCTCCCGTTACAAGAATTTGATATTGAAATTAAAGATAAAAGGGGATCCGAAAATTCGACGCCGATCATCTATCCGGGCTTATCCTTGAACATACTAATGATGTAGCCATGCATGACAAGTTTCCTGATGAACAATTGTTTGCAGTTTCACATACACGTCTTCCTTGGTTTGTGCATTTTGTTAACTATCTTGCTTGTAGACAATACCGTCACAGTGGTCAAAACAAGAGAAAGACAGGTTCTTTTCACAGGTTAAACATTATTATTGGGAAGATCCTTATTTGTTTAAGCATTGTTCGGACCAAGTAATTAGAAGATGTGTACCTGAATCGAATATCATGATATTCTATCATTTTGTCATTCTTATTCTTGTGGTGGACACTTTGGAGGTAAGAGAACAACAAGCTAAAGTACTCCAAAGTGGATTTTATTGGCCCACGTTATTTAAAGATGCACATCAATTTTGTCTAGCTTGTTATAGATGTCGAAAACAGGTGCTATATCTCGTCATAACATGATGCCTCTCACCCCTATTTTGATTGTTGAGATTTTTGATGTATGGGGTATAGATTTTATGGGCCCTTTTCCACCATCTTTTGGCTTTTTATACAAATTAGTTGCTGTTGATTACGTATCCAAATGGGTTGAAGCCAAAGCCACTAGGACTAATGATCAGAAAGTAGTTATGGAATTTGTTAAAGATCATATATTTTGTCGATTTGGGGTACCTAGAACACTCATTAGTGATGGGGCAGCCATTTTCTTCATCGTTCTTTTGAGTCTTTGCTTAGAAAGTATCATGTCACCCATAAAGTAGCTACTCCTTATCACCCTCAAACTAGTGGTCAAGTAGAGGTGTCTAATCGTGAAATAAAATCTATTTTGGAGAAAACAGTTAAACCTGATAGAAAAGATTGGTCTTTAAGGTTAAATGATGCACTTTGGGCTTATCGTACTGCATTTAAGACCCCAATAGGAATGTCACCATATAGACTAGTTTTTGGAAAAGCATGTCATCTTCCCGTTGAGTTAGAACATAGGGCTTTTTGGGCTACTAAAGCTTTTAATTTTGATATGAAACAAGCTGGTTCTAACCGTCGTCTTCAATTGAGTGAATTAGATGAATTACGTAATGATGCTTATGAGAATGCGAAGATATACAAGGCTAAAACTAAGGCTTTTCATGATAAACATATTGTTAGAAAAACTTTTGAACCTAATCAAAGAAGTTTGGCTTTATAATTCTAAGCTCAAATTTTATCCCGGCAAATTACGTTCTAGGTGGGATGGTCCTTTTGTTGTTGAACAGGTTTTTCCTTCAAAGCTATACGGATTTCGACCCACGAGATGGACGTCTTCTTATGGTAAATGGACAACGATTGAAACATGCTGTGTCTCATGAAGTTGAGGAAGGTCTAATTGAGTCCATTAATCTGGTAGACCCTATTTACATTGATTGATGCATATGGCTATGTCTGGCTGAAGACTTAAACTTAGCACAAACTGGGAGGCAACCCAGGATTCTATTTTACTTTTATTACTTTTCATGTAGGATTTTTTTTAATTAGATTTATGTTTCTGCATTCCTAACACTTGGCTAGTATAGAACTTGTTGTGTTTTGCGGGATCTTGCTCCCGCCTACTACTGCATACACAAGTGTGCGCGCATCATCATGGACTTGGAGTATCGCACACCACACGTGGGCAACTTTGCACAATTCAACAATACATCCCCCATCCACCAGGTTGTGTTGTTCCTTCCTCTTCTTTTCTTTTATAATTCTTGCATTGAGGACATTGCAAAAATTAAGTGTGGGGGGGAGAATGGATGCTGCTGGTATATTCAGATGGTTTGGTGATGTGTAGTGTGTTTTGCGGATGCTAGATAGTGTTATTTGAGTGAATTACAGGTTTAAATAAGTGGCACATATTGCCTTTTGTCCTGTTTATGGGGACATGCTGCCCAAATTTTTACAAAAAAAAAATGTTGAGTTTTATATGCCATTATGTGTCTAATTAAGGGTCGATGTGCAACATTCATTGTCATCTCTTAGAGGAGCAACTAGTTCATGAGAATAATTGATAATAGGCTCTAATCTAACAAAGTTTTACTCAAATTCCATTTTATTACATAAAAAGAAAAAAAAAATTTGAAGCTATGAATGTGAAGACTTTACTCTTGCGACTTATTAAATATACCTTAACAATGCTTATGCTTATGCTTATTTGTAATCTAGCACACCTTCTTCATTGGCTTAGATGCGGGGTATGGAGGAAGGACTTTTATACTTTAATCAACCTAATTAGTACCTATGCTTTTCTTGGTGATCTTTCACTGCTCTTAGTTACTGGAGAATTACTTGACTTTGTTAAAAAACAGAGAGAATCATGGTTTAGAAAAAATTAATGGATTAGTAATCCAAATTATATCAAAATTGTGAGAATGTGAACCATTGAAAAAAAAAAAGCCTCAAAAGCAATGCAAACAACAAAGTATCGAGTACTCCTTTGAGATCATTGGGTGGCAAGTGCAATGTCATATGAAAGAGACGATCCATGTACAGGTACTAAGTGCCTCTTGTACGGAAAAGTATGTGGGAATCAACTTAAACAATAATCAAGTCTGACTAAAGTACCTCGTATTCGAACGTCAATACACTTGCACATGAGCACCTAGATTACTTATGAGATCAAACAAATTTATTACAAAGGTTGCTTGAGAATAAAAGTTCAATAGCATTCATAGCTTGCTAACCTAACAAAAATGTTTTTATGACTAACTTTTGAGTTCTTTTAAAACAAAATCGTTTTAGCCTATTGTTAACTCTCATTAGTTTGGTTTCTTCTTTGAGGAATGGTGGATTGGTACGACCCGAGTTGGTCTTAAATGATATTGGGTGTTGCTTTATTATTCTATTTGCTAGAGGACTAGCAAAGTTATAGTGTGGGGGAGTTGATAAGTATGAATTATTATATATTATAACCTTCTTATTTCCTTTTTCTAGCTCCTTATTAGTATTATAAGCTATAAGTTGTAGGTTTTAGTTGTTTTCATATGTTATTTAGAAATTATGGTTTTTTTAGATTATTTATTAGTTTGACATATGCTATGTTATTTACTAATAGTAATATATCTCATGTTTGACAGGTACGTTATGGAGTCAAATAACCGGGAACTTTGGTAGATTAATGGGCTAAACTTATTAATACAAATTTTATCCACATAACATATGAATTGAGAGGAAAGGAATTAGTGGGGTAAAGCCCAATGGCACCATTCACTAGCATCATCAAATGAATGGACAAAAATGAAGAAAAGAAAGAAAAAGAGAAAGCCTATTGTTAAGTTGGGCTACAAAACCCCACGTGGGTATTAGAAAAAGGAAAGAAAGAAAACTTTATGTTTTCTTGGGCTTGGAATGACGCAGCAGCAAGGGAATCAATAGGAGGGTTTGGAGGGCAGCAATACAGGAGCCAGGAAATAAAAGGGAGGCGACAAGAATCACAGAGGGGCACGAGAGAACGGCAGAGAAGTAGAGCAGCGACGAAGTAGAGCAGCAACGAAGCAAGGAGGAGCGTCGAGCAGATCTTCCGGCCATGGTTTCTCCTACTTTGGTGATGTTTCTCCAATTCATGAGTAGCTAGTTTATTTTTCTAGGACTTAGATGAAACCCTAGTATTATAAATTGATAGTTTTAATTGTGTTTGAGAATTGATTTTGGTTTATGATTGCATAGCTTTTCAGATTATTATTGGGTCGATTATTGTTTGCAATATAGAGTGGTAATTGTTCTTGTAGAATAATTTATTAGTTTATATTGTTATTAGATTTACACACTTTGTTCTTGTAGTTCAAAGGGTGATGTTATGCAATGGTATTTCATGATTTGTGGTTAAAAGTTGAATAATTATTTATGCTTTGGTTAGATAAGTTATGTCACCTAATTGATCACAATACTATTTCTTTAAGTATTCCTATTGTAGTTTAGGATACTTGATAAACCTATTAATTCTTATTCCTATTAATCTATTATTCATATTATTAGTGGTGGATTCGACTGTCCTAGATTTCATAGTATTGATTGTTCTCCGATTCACTTTTGTTATTGTCAAGTCTATTTAGTTATTTTAGATTTCAGACTAGTTTAATTAATTCACATACAAACCATTATATATTGTATTTAGGATAAAATTAGTAGACATTAGGTTTAATTTTAATCAACTGTTCCTCGTGGGATACGATACCCTATTATTTATCACTTACTACTAAGTCTTGTACACTTGCAAGAATAGGGTTTTATAACTTGTCTAAAATCGCTATCACCAACCGCATAACACAACAACAACAATCAACATTAATTTACAATTCAGACTAAGAAATTGACTTGCTCATCACTTCTTAAACTCTTTTATGAACTAACCACAACCCTTATATACAAATCATTTCACAATCTAACTCACATTGACAATCTCTAACTCTACTTACTGCAATATTGGAAACAATCACACTGATTTGCAGACATGAATTTATGATTTGGATTTGAAATATAGAAAACAGAACTTGTAACATCTAATTTAGCAAACTTACTGAGATTTTCAACTCCAAAACAAATTTCAATCAATTATTTAAAACAAAGTTTCAATCTTTATTCTCAATATCAAACTAACCATTTCAATTTAATAATTTGATTCTTAAACCAATGGAAATCTGAATTTATGCTTATCAACTTAAGGAAAATAAGATAAAGATTTGAACTTTATACCTTCACTAACACACAAGAGAAGTGGAAAGGAAGTAGTACAAGAGAACACCAACATCAACACCATCGCAAAGCAACGGTGACGGCGCCGGAGCACCGACAGCAGCGACAAGGAAGAGAGGAAATTACAGCAGAACCATCACAGCTCGGTGGTGACAAAATCACCAACACCATAGCACAACCAACGACAGCACCGGCGGCGACCACCAGAACCGCAGGCAGAAGAGAGAGAGAGAATGACAGAGCAGCGACGACCATAATGCAGGAGCAACACTGCCAGCACGCGGTGGCGATGGCAGCGCCGACAACATGAACCCCACCTTGGTGGCCGAATGACACAACCGAAGAGAGAGGAAGATGTGAGTGAAGATAAGAGAGAATTTTAGGGGTTTTATTATCATACTTCTCTGTAATAATCTCAAGATTTACCAAGATTAAAGCATGAAATTGTTGATTGAAGATTTATGCTCAACTTTGACAGCTCATAAGATTGACATTGCTGGCTTTTTCTCGAGCAGACACGAAGGAGGAGAACAATTGTTGTGGCTTCTAGAGCCAAGGACACGAGGATGAGAGAGAAAATAAGAGAGGATGTGCTTCCCTCACTTTCCTTTGTTTTTTAATCTAAAGTTTGATATCAACTTATTATAAACCCAAAACATAAATTACTTCTAATATATGGGTAAGCTTACTAATAACAAAATTAGATTTATTATATATATTTTTTTTTTCATAAAGGGCATTTTTGTAATTTCATTATAAAACTAAAAATCCAACTTTGATTTCATTCATAATTTAAAGAGTTCAATAAACTCAATCACAAGCAGATCTTAAAACATTAATTAAAAGTAATGATCATAATTACCAATTAAGAAAGCTGCTTAAAATCTTAGGCTGTTACATACTACCACCCTTTAAAAAAAATTCGTCCTCGAAATTTGAAAACGTGAAACTTTAGATCATCTGAAAATGAATAAAATCACATAAAACATTTTTTTTAAACGAAAATCATATCAAATTCAACACTTAACTTAGCTCCGATACCTTAAAAGATCAATTGATTCCTTAATCAAATTCTCCATAATTCCCGATTAATGAAACTCAATTCTCCTCAAATCATCATTCCAGAATCGCGTTCACTTCCATCATTCTTCCAAATCTAATTTCTGAATATTCAACTTCCAATATCTCAATCTCTATTCCTCAATTTTTAACTAACTAATAACCCAAATCAATTTAAAACAATCCCAAATATCTTTCTTAGGCTCATATGTCATGATATGAAGATCACGACAACTCTAAAACAACCATGCTCTGATACCACCTGTAACAGCCCGCACTTTCGAGCTGCTAGCTAATCATACTTAACATTCATAAATCTCAATTAACACTTAATAACCTCGAATTTACATTTACTCGCAAGGCAACATAACCTTACAAATCGATCCTCGGACCTATGGGTTATGGCCCCACAACATAATAACTTCAAAACCAAATATCAGATTACAGAATACTTTATTTGATTCCCAAAACTATAGAAGACATGATTCTCACATAAGCGCTTAAATACTTCTAAATACAATTTCTTATCACTAATTTAATTACCCATTCTTGATCCAATTTTATCTTACAATCCACTCTGAGCTGCCAACACAAACCTGCAATAAAGAGGAAGAATACAAAACAAAAACAAAACTAAAATGAGCGAAAAACTCAAGAACTTTACTTCAACCCGTCAAAACGGTTTTAGTTCGCAAACGTTTTTCATATCATAAACAAACTTGGTAATTTTTCGGAAAAGAATCCATCCTTTAAAAATATATCACTGGCATAGCTCAATTACTTAACACAAATCGCCGGTAAGTACAGGGCTTTGGCATAACATAACGTAACATAACATAACATAATATTCGACCTTCTCTGGTCTTAACTGAACTTATATCCGAATCATTTTCTCCACCTGTACCTTGCCCACTTTTCATCTCAGTTCTTGAGCTAAGCCGGCTAAGACAATTACGAAATTCTTTTCTCATTATCGTACTCAAATCATATCTTAAGAAACATAAATAATTCCGAACAATTCCAATAACCGAACAAAAGCACTCTTTGTAATCATTCAATAACAAATTACACTAACTTATGCGGATGCATCTATAACCATGGCCATGACTATAAACGATATATAATATCAAAAATATAATATAACACACACGGGCATGTAAATTCATTTTGCTGAACATAAATGTTACCTCAAACCCAAGAACAATTATATACAACCTCCAAGGATCATAACCTTAATCTCCATCTTGGCTTGAAACATACATATCTACAATAGCCATTCTCCAACCGCATAACACAACAACAACAATCAACATTAATTTACAATTCAGACTAAGAAATTGACTTGCTCATCACTTCCTAAACTCTTTTATGAACTAACTACAACCCTTACATACAAATCATTTCACAATCTAACTCACATTGACAATCTCTAACTCTACTTACTGCAATATTGGAAACCATCACACCGATTTGCGAGACATGAATTTATGATTTGGATTTGAAATATAGAAAACGTAACTTGTAACATCTAATTTAGCAAACTTACTGAGATTTTCAACTCCAAAACAAATTTCAATCAATTATTTAAAACAAAGTTTCAATCTTTATTCTCAACATCAAACTAACCATTTTAATTTAATAATTTGATTCTTAAACCAATGGAAATCTAAATTTATGCTTATCAACTTAAGGAAAATAAGATAGAGATTTGAACTTTATACCTTCACTAACACACAAGAGAAGTGGAAAGGAAGTAGTACAAAAGAACACCAACATCAACACCATCGCAAAGCAACAGTGACGGCGCCGGAGCACCGACAGCAGCAACAAGGAGGAGAGGAAATTACAAAGCAGAACCATCACGACTCAGTGGTGACAAAATCACCAAAGACCATAGCACAACCAATGACAAGACCGGCGGCGACCACCGAACCGCAGTGAAGAGAGAGAGAGAATGACAAAGGCAGCGCGCCATAATGGCAGAGCCAACGCCAAAGACGCGGTGGTGATGGCAGCGCCGGCAACATGAACCCCACCTTGGTGGCCGAATGACACAACCGAAGAGACAGGAAGATGTGAGTGAAGATAAGAGAGAATTTTAGGGGTTTTATTATCATACTTCTCTGTAATAATCTCAAGATTTACCAAGATTAAAGCATTAAATTGTTGATTGAAGATTTATGCCCAACTTTGACAGCTCATAGGATTGACATTGCTGGCTTTTTCTTGAGCAGACACGAAGGAGGAGAACAATTGTTGTGGCTCCTAGAGCCAAGGACACGAGGACGAGAGAAAAATAAGAGAGGATGAGCTTCCATCACTTTCCTTTGTTTTATAATCTAAAGTTTGATATCAACTTATTATAAACCCAAAACATAAATTACTTCTAATATATGGGTAAGCTTACTAATAACAAAATTAGATTTATTATATATTTTTTTTTTCATAAAGGGCATTTTTGTAATTTCATTATAAAACTAAAAATCCAACTTTGATTTCATTCATAATTTCAAGAGTTCAATAAACTCAATCACAAGCAGATCTCAAAACATTAATTAAAAGTAATGATCATAATTACCAATTAAGAAAGCTGCTTAAAATATTAGGCTGTTACAATCACTCTCTGAGCTGCTATCATTACATGATATGCTTTCAATTCTGTTGCTTGAATGTCTAAAAAGCCAGTCTTCTTTAAAGTTTTCAGAGCAACTTTCACCAACTTCAATTTTGTTCGTTACAACAAACATTTTAGAACCAATTATATCTTGATTCCAAGCTTGTTGTACGATACTATGGAACCGAGGTGCAGCTTTCCACATAGTATAGTATCTAAATGGCTTGCCCCCGAACTCTTCATATCTTCCAAAGCACCATCACCCATACACCGTCTAAGCAACGCAATTTTACATAGATCTAATCTTAAATTTTGTGAATGGATCTACAATTTTGTTGTTACAATTATTGGTTTATGGCATTGCCAAGGTGTATATGAACAAAACCACCCAATTCATCTATCAAGTCCATTTGCATAAAGAATATAACTTTTTGTTGGGAAAGACCTACTAAAATAGTCTTTTTGTTAGAAAAAACCTAATAAAAACTTTTGCTCAAAAAACCTAATAAAAATTGACTTTTTAGCCGAAAATATTGAGGTGGTCTTAAGTAACAAAGGTAAGTATTATAATAGTTCTTTTCAACAAAAAGGTTTTTATTAGGTCTTTCTTAACAAAATAGCTATTTTAATATTTCCAAACAAAAAGTTCTAAAGAATAAAGATGAAACACTTATTGCAGCAGATTTGTTTGATAATTATATGTTTCTAAAGTTCAATTATACTTTGGAGATCACATAATTCTATAAATAAAGGAATATTAACATTTTAAAGCAACCGAACCTATTAAAATCTTAAAAATATGGAAATTTTCCTTTTAAAACATTTTAGCTAGATTTTACTACAATCTCATTGGAACCCAAATAACTATCATTAAATTACATGCTCTTAAAATTTACCTTTTGGTTTTACTGAAATGATTTTTTACCATTAAATGTGATGAAGCAATTTCGTTTTAAATGGGACATGTCTTTTGGCCTTTGGGTTCATATGCCTTTTGGTGTGTGCTTTATATACTTCAATCCCATTTTCTTAAAAAAACATAACCACCCACAAAATCAAAACTGCTTTCGCTATTTGCACTTATTCTATAATTTCACATAAACTTATTTACATCAAAATGAGGGATTCAGACAACCTATTGAAGCACACTATGAAATTTCCAACAAGGAAGAGATCGTCAAGAACAAAACCACAACTAATTAGTTGTCCTGTCTAGTGAAATTCTAATATTGGACGTTAGCAAAGGATTCTCCATCGATTTTCTCAATTGCGACTGAGGTATAGTATGTATGATTTGGTTTAATTCACCAAACGCATTAACAGTCATTTTATTCTTTTCAACCTGTTTGTTTATTGGTTGCACAGCTTGTAAAACATTAAACAGATCTCGTGGTGAAGAAAAATGTTCTCTAACAGGTTAATCTTGAGTCATTAGTCTGACTAATGTACAAAGATTATACGAATTGCCTACAAATTATTTAGGCAAAATTGGCCTCAACACCCTGAACTATAGCTCGGGTGCACCCAACACCACCAACTACGACTAGTAGCCTAAACACTACCAACTATGGGGTGGGGTGCATTCCGTACCATAGATGAGGCCGAAGCCTAAAATGTTGCCGAAGACGGTGGGGTTTTTATGGTACGAGAATGCACCCCACCCCGTAGTTGGTGGTACAGACTACACCCCACCCCGTAGTTGGTGGTGTTTAGGCTACTAGTCATAGTTGGTGGTGTTGGGTGCACCCGAGCTATAGTTCAGGGTATTGAGGCCAACTTTGCCAATTTTTTTATGGACTGCGAACAGTGCAACAATCCTCAAGCGCTAGTGCACTTTGCAATGGTATATGTCAATAACTTGTACAAATAGCACGTTGTTAACTGTTTTACACGTCCATTAATTGTCTTATTTTTCTTAATAATTGTTGAAAAAAATGATTTTTACCTACAATGAGTTCGAAGATGGAATCGAGATGTTGGAGAAGGCATGTGCACAAGGCCATATGGTGGCAACGTATGTTTTAGGCAACATTTTTATATGCAACAAAGATGTGGAAGTAAACAAAAGGGTTATGAAATGATTGTCAATATTAGAAGACAATTCGGTAAGGTTGGAATAAGAGAATATGAAGACAAAACCTTGATGCTCTTCGTAAGAGTATGGAAGAACTATAAAATCAAGGTGGAATCCAACCGTCTCATTTCATGTGACAAGCACGAAGAACATTTAAAGAAGTTTGGTTCTTGGGAAACGGGTGCTTACCCTTGTGCAAAGGATAATGAATTCAACTGCGACTCTTGCTTGTGCGATCGACAAGTTTATTTTTTTTGTTAGGCATTTGTGTTAGATTATAGTTTGAACTATTTATATTTTTCAATACTTGTATTAGAATCTTTATGTCAAATTCCAATTTCATTGTAAAAAGCTTTCTATTTTGTGTTTTTATTAGTACAACTGATTCCAACATTAGGATTGATATTTATTTTGCTAATTCATCATCAATTAATGGTTCATCTATATTTATGTTAAACGTTATATACTAATAATTTGATGAGAACATTTTTGTTGGAGTCATGAAATACATTTTTGTTGGTTTACCTACTAGCTAAGTATAATGCTAAATTGCTAGCAAGTGCTTCTTTTGCACCATTGGAGTTGCTAAGCCAATTTGATTGACCTAACTCTAGGGCCCATGTGGCAACTATGGTAAAATCTTTATCATACTCTACTAAAAAAATTATCTTACTTTAAGTGGGACCTACTCAAGCAACAAGTATATTGGCTAACCATTGAGAGAGTTTTGGCTTAAAAGCGAGTTAGCTAGAAAAACCTAGATGGCACTCACGTTAAATCGATTTTCCCTTTATTATTTTAAAACTAATATAGTGGTACTTTTCCTTTATAATTAGGGGTATATTGGTGAAAAATGGTGGACACAAGTCCCCAAAAATTTCCCATATATAATAGAGATTGGTTTTTATATTTGACAACAATAGATTGATAGTTTAAATATTTATTTATCTTTTTCGAAAAGAAATTTTTTTTTTAAAATTTCTTAAATTTGGCATTTATATTTTGGAAATTACATAATCTATTAACATTTGATTAAATTTTGAACGCATATCAATCTTTTAAAAATCTTGAAAATTTGGAATTTTGCCTTTTTAAAATTATAGGTAAAAGCGCTAACATTTCAAAAGACCACCATGAAGGGAATTAAATTCTTGTTTACCAAAAAAAAAATTAGGAACTAAATTTGTCACTATTCTCGCCTTCCAAAATACCTATACTTTCTCTCCCCCGTTAATTAACTTTGTTTATTTCCTTATCACTAAACTCCGAGAAAGTATCATCAAATCTTGGAACCAGCAATGGCGGCGGGGTCAATCATCGGTGGAAAGGTACAGTTTTTTCAGTTGAAAAAAAATTTCACATCCACCACTTATTTGTAGTTTATTTTGTTTTGCAAATCATAAAAGAAGAAGAATTATTTCTCAAATCTTGTGACATCAATTTGAAAGGAAGTGACTTCGTAATTGAAGTGCAATTGGATTTTGAATGTTTGTAGCATATCAGGAGTGGAGTTAGGTTCGTGTTTGAAGCCAATGAGTGTTGATGCATGCCTTAAATTGAAATTGTACTCATAATTATGAATTGCATAGATGTTGCTTTTTTTATACTATTTGTGTTTGAAATTGGTTTTCGGTTGGCCTAAATGTTTGTTTATTGGGTGGCAATTCATCAAGATGTTGATTTAGATGAACTTGTGACTCTTGTAAAAGGTTTTCCACTGGTTAAAAAAGAGGTGTTGGAAGCATTGGGGTTTGAGTTTCTCCTTCATTACTACACCAAGATATTGAGGAGAACAATGTGTAGATTAGTAATAGATCATTTTTACCCAGTGACAAACACATTGTCTGCTTATGTGGATAAGATTTTGATTACTCCAAGACATGTTGAGTAACTTCTGGGCTTCAAGGACAGTGGAATTACAATTGAGGAGGTTGCCTTTAAGAGCGACAACCTCGACGAATCGTTGGTTGGGTTTTTACAGTTGGACGTAAGAGGTATGGCCACTCTACTCAGAAGGGAACAACATGATCACCCATGTTTCAAGGGTATGTTCACACTCTTCGTCATGACCGCCCTGTGTTCACCAACACTAGATTGCAAGCCAAAACTAGAATGGCTTCACTTCGTTCTAAATGAAGACTTTATTCCTAATTGGAATTTTATGAATCACATTTTTTATGACACAGTGAAGGCCATCATCGACTTCAAAGGGAGAGACACACCACAACAATTGGGCGGATGTTCCTTGTTTCTAATGGTATGACCAGCTATTTGTATTGTGTTAATAACTTCTCCTAAGGTACTATAATTATATTCTCTTCTTATGTCTGGCCATATACACATATAGTGATCGTGTACTTGGTTTATTTTTAGGTAATATTGTGAATTTGTTATGGGCATTACATTACAATGGCATTTGTGTCAAAGTTGTAAATTCATGGTTTGTTATCTTCGGCATGCTATTTTCCGTGAATACTCTCCACGAGACAACCTTCAAGATATTTGGAAGTACAATCTTCCAAGGATTAGAGACTGGAGTGACATAAACACAAAGGCATTGCATGATGCAATTAACAAGCTCCCACAGGGATACAAAACGAGTAAAATAAGTGTCCCTAATTTATAACATTACCATGAACCATATAAGATCTGGCAAGTTTGACAATCTAAATATGATACGTAGGAAGTAGCTAGGTTTTGGATAGTGCCAAACAAGATCTATGCTTGGTTACAACTAATTTTATTCATGTTTTTCAACCTTGGTTGGAAAAGGTTTTTACTCATATGTATCCTACTTTTTCTGTTTAGTTGTTGCTTGGTGATCGGGAGAGAAAAGTGTCAAATAAAGCAAAAGTTCCAACTACACATGTACAAACGTAGAAAAAGCGTTTACTCAAATCTTGGACAAGGTGGATCGTTGGGGTAATGCTGTAAATGCAATGTTTAAATTGGTTTCGAATTCATGGATAGAACACATCCTCAAGTAGTTTATGACGAAGAAGAAGAAATAGGAGCAGAATCTGGGGATGAATAAGAGGTTGAGAGAAGGAAGAAGCAGAAGAAGGAAATTGTAAAAGGAAGCAAACGGAAGAGATGTACGAAAAATGTTAAGGAGTGTAAGGATGATTCTGATTATGAACGGGAGGATGAACAAGGACAACCCGAGGATGTCAAGGAGCGGAGATGCCGAGGGAGAAAGAAAAAACCAAGAAGCCGGCAAATAGTATTAAAGAGCATTGAGGAGAAGCAGGATGATGCCGCGGCGAATGAATCATCTAATGTAGGGGTAATTGGGGGCGTAGTCCCTTATGAAGATGTCGATGAGGAAGGTACAATTGTTGAAGTAGAGGAAAAAGAGGAGGACGATAATGACAAGAAGGTTGATGATGATGATGATAGGAATGATGATGACAAGAAGGTTGATGATGCTGATAGGAATGATAATGATAAGAAGGTTGATGATGCCAAACACGAAAAAGCCAATACGACAGCCCCAACAGATGAGGAGCATTTCGCCTCAATGATAGATGAGGATCCTCCAGAGGAGAAGGAAAAAAAAAGAATACGAGGAAAACAAACAATGGTAAAGCTCTTGCTGAAAAGATTAAAACAACTCAAGGAAACGATGAAGAGGTTAATTAGTTGATTAAGTAAGAATTTGTGAATTATAGAATTTATATTATTTACTGTACTTGTTCATGTATGCAATCTTGATTAAGTATTTAGGACATTACCAAACCAAAAAAAAAAAAGCGTAATTATATAGAATTTCTTCATTACTTTGAGCATCATTGTTTATAGTTGCTCACATATGTTGTGAACTGATTGTAATGTCAATGAGTTCAGGTTGATGAAGAGGAGACGTTCCATATAAAACATGTTCCGATAGGTACCGTGATGAGAAAATGCAAGCTTGAGACAAAAGCAATGCAGGACTTTGTTCTATCCGATAAGGAAGACCCAAAGTGAGTCTGTGAAGTTAATCTTCAACCATATTTATCTGTTGGCCGGTTTCACTTGAAAACTTTTGTGAGCTTGAACCTTTAATTTTGTGTGTTTACTTTTGTAATAGACAGGTGTTGTTCAAGTCAGAGTGGACATCGGCAGAGAGGAGACAGCTATGGACCTTGGGTTCGGGGTGTGAATTGACGGAACAAGTAAGGAATTCATTACTAAATTAAATATCTAAGAATGTTTATAAATGATTGAAAACCCATTTTTTGCTTAAATTGAATGTAGGATTTATTTAAGATCATCAATATGGTGGGGATTCGAGAGACAATAAATAGGCAAACAAGTTTTTTCATACCCACGGCACTCCGGGTTAGTTGCGATGTCTTTGAGCTGCTGTTTATACTGGTTGAAATTTGTCATGAAATTAAAATGTATTTAATATTATTAAATTCTTTCAATACTGAAGACAATGGATGTGAAAAGGAAGAGGAAGGGATCAAAATATTTGCTGGATTCACCTATTATGCGAACATCATACTTGCCAGATGATCCAGACCAATGTAAAGAGGTAATTGTAACTTGCCTATATTGTTCCGCTAATAGCTGTCATTTTTAGTTTGAGAAAAAGTTTAATAATATAGTATATATATTGTAGATCATGGTTCCATTGTGGTAACCAAAGCCATACCATTTTTACATGTGTGTTGTTTGTTTGGAGGACTCCAAAGTTTACATGCTTGATTCGAACCCTGATGAAAACACGCAAAAAAGGATTGATAATGCCAAATGTCAGGTATTCGTCTTGGATTGTTTGGTTGGTTGGATGTTTTCGTGTGTATGTAAAATAATGGCCGCATTTCTGACACAGATTAGGAAACTGTCCACACTTATGTCTTTAAGGCATTTTCTGGTTGGGAAGTCAAGCAGGTTAATACCCCAAGACAGGAAAACGCGTATGGCATTCACAAGTCAACTTTTCTATTACAAATTCTTTTTGGAGACGGCTATGCGTTTTTCTAAAGTCTCCCACTTTTGTTTTAGATATGACTGTGGGATGCATGTAATCAAATATATGGAAGCACATAACAGGAGAAAGTGAACGAACAAGAAATACATTGAGGTAATGGATGTCTATAGTTAATCTTATCCAACCTTGCATATTTTTCATGCATTGTTGCTCCATTGAAAGCAACTAATTATGTGCAAATGTTTTCCAATAACTTAGGATCTTGCAATACATCGCAAAAAAACTCTAACATCGTTGATTGATTGGGATGCAAATCAGTTGAAAGAAACTGTCTACAAGTTGGCACTGGCAGGTTGAGAGAACGAAATTCGATGTTGGTGTATTTTCCTTGCTATTTCTTAGACATATTTGTACTGTACAACTAAGAGTTGTGTTAAAAACTTGAAACATGTGTTACTTGTGCACAATCGAATATTTTTCGTTATTCTTGATTTGGTAATGTCTCGTGACACAAATATACTCTAGACTTGTTTGTCATAACTATAAGTTGCAATACTTCTTTAGTTCAATATATGTATTTGTTTTTCATATTCATGAGTCCTCACACATGACATTGTAAATTATTCGGTTTTTTCACCACAAACCCCTGACAATTTTTTTTTTGCACCATATACCCTTTCAACTTTTGAAATTCACCATATACCCTCCACTTTTCAAAAAATACATCAAACTAGCCTTTTGACTAACGGTGTTAGACTTCCGTTAGTCATTAACTCCTCATCCCCACTAACCTTAATTAACTAACCTAATTCTAAGCCAAACCCTAACTCTAACCCTAATCTAATACCCAATCCCAAATCCTAACCACCCCTCCCCCACCCCTTAGCCCTTACCCTTTACCCCTTACCCCCACCGCCCCACCACTCCCTCACCACCACCACCCCCAAAGCCCCCCCTTCCCCGTGACCCCCCTCCCATTCCCCTACCGACCCCCCCGTCGATCCCCCTCCCTTTCCCTCGCGACCCCCCCCCTCCCCTTCCCCTGTTACATTTGAACTCCCTCCCCATTCCCTTGCTGTTGGGCAGCAAGGTGCCATCACAACCACACAACAACAAAAGAGGAGACACGACATAGAGATGAGCGGGACTAGCGGCAGCTGGCAATAGCGACGGCGAGAATACGAAAGAAAGATGTGTCGGTGAACGACGACAACAACTCGGCAAGATCGACGGCAACATCACCGCCAAGGGAAGAGAGAGAAGCGGTGCATCAGCCCCTCATATGCGAACAACAACGGCGGCGCGAACAAAGGAGAGAGAAACGCGGGCGAGCGAGAACCACGAGCGGTGGGTAAGGATCATATCACGGCAGCAGCAGCACCGCCATCAGCGGGGAAGGGGGAGGGGTTCGACGACGGCAGGGGGAAGGGGAGGGAGGTCAGCGGGGGTCGGCAGGGAAGAGGAGAGGGGCTTTGTGGGCGGTGGTGGTGAGGGGTGGTGGGGGCGATGGGGGTAAGGGGTAAGAGGTGGGGGAGGGGGTGGTTAGGGTTAGGGTTAGGGTATTAGATTAGGGTTAGGGTTAGGGGTAGATTTAGGTTAGTTAATTAGGATTGGAGGGGGATTAAGGGTTAATGAGTAACGAGTTTAACTCCGTTAGTCATTAAGGGTAAGTGGATGTATTTTTTCAAAAGTGGGGGGGTATAGGTGAATTTCAAAAGTTGAAAGGGTATATGGTGCAAAAAAAATTTGTCAGGGGTATATGGTGAAATAACAGTAAATTATTTCATTTGTGACATTGTTTGATAATGACCAAAATCATGGTTGGAGATTGCCATAAACTTTGCTGCATGTACATGAAAGACCGTTAGACTACTTGAACAATCGAATTACACATAATATTGGTATTGTAAAACGAAGTGTTGTGTTGAAAACTTAGACCTTGTGTTACTCAAATATTTGTTTGTATTATGATTTGTTAATGGCCACGATCATTATAGGGCATAACACAAAAGGTACTCTAAGAATCAACAAATAGAATGAACCAAACCGTTCTGTCATGAGTAAAAGTTGATGTACTTGAATACTATATGTGTAATTGTTTTTTGTATTCACGAGTCATGACTCATGACACATGGGTTACAACGTATTTTATTTGTGACATTGATCAGTAATGACCTAGTTCGTGTTTAGACATTGCCATAAACATTGCTACACATTAATGAAAGAAAGTTTAGTTCTCCAACAATCGTACACTTATAATTTTGAGGGAATATAAAATTTTAAAAGAATGTTGTATAAAATAATTGGGAATGCTAACGACACTATACCTAACGAAGACTTTGTCTCGATGCAATGTTATCTGTTATGAAGCACAACTCGAATCAACACCGCTGAATTTTATGATATTTGCCAAGTTGTTATTTTTGCTTATAACTAGTTTAGCAAAACACTTCAATCATTCGGCACGCATCTCATCGGTCTGGTGAATTAGAAAACAAAGTTAGATGACAATTTCATTTTCAAAACATTTTAGCCCCAATACAGTAACCAAAGGTTCTTATTGAATATGTAATGTCTTGCATGGCTTTGATATCGGCACATTCGTTGTACTTGGGGACATACATTCCACAGTCATGACTGAAAAGGTGAATCTGTAATGTCGATTAGTTTATTTGGATAGTAAATATAACTAAACTAAATGTGTATATTTGAAGTTACTAATTTGGCTGTAACGGAACATCTACGACGTCAAATAAAAAGTCTTTGTACTCCTTGAAAAGTCCGCCTAAGCGATTTCTTGAAGCACCTGTCGCAGCTTTGCTCATCGAATCAAATTGGAGTTATTATGGGTCAACACACGTTACAATCACTACATTTGAAAAGTACAACCCGTTAGCTTGAAATAGTTACCATTTCCTCAGCGAGATTGAAGCGGTTGTTAGAGGCTCCTAATGAATCTATGATGTACACCGTTTTTTCTAAGACATGGAAAACCAACAGGAACCAATGTCTCTCCTCGTTATCTAACACATGAATGAATACCTACAAAAAACGAAGATATTGAGAGTTGATTAATTAATAAGGCGAATTAAATCTCAAATAAATTGCAACACTTGCAAATATGTAAAACTTGTTTAATTTTTTCAACGTGTTCAGGGATAAAGGTGTCATTCACGGCTGAACACCTATTCATTATGGCTTGAGTTCCTCTATATGGATTCCGTTCATCGGACTTAAGTACAACACCCTGAAACATTTTTATGTTTTGGTTCAAATAAATACCCGCAAGGTACGAAAATCAATTTAGTGTAATCCATAATCGATAATGTACCTGGAAAGATAGGGACAATACCATCTTCGTGGAGTTGGTCTCCATTAAACCCAGTTGCATGTCATATAAGAAGACATTGATAAACTATAAAAAAAATACAACTTTGTAAGCATATTACTTAAGTTAAAATTAGGTAGTACTGATAGTCAAGACTTGAGTAGACATCTTACATGATTAGACAACCACCCATCTGGAAATACACACATAGAGTCACCAACTGTCAATCTGTGCATACCCTCACTTGGACAATACACTTCGTCATATTTGTCAAACTTGTGAAGATTTAAGCATATTTGGTTGTCCTGATCTACTAGCTGAGGTAGATACTTATGGAATACTGGCTTTGGCAATTTGTTAGAACTTTGTCTTTTGGAAACTAGAGGGCTACCATTACCAGGCACAACCTCTTCATCCTTTCCAAATTAATTAAATAGGAAATGCATCAAACAAATGTCGAGTCCTTAATAGCAATAATTGATATGCGTGTGGTAATGTCGGGAAATGTTAAATGTGATGACCACAATGCACCTGTAATACAATAAGCTCTTTTGGTTGCACTTCTTATGCCTCTTTGCTTTCGAAGATGTGGGCTCGAAGATTCGATTTTGATGTTTTTTTCCTTCTTACCCTACCTGGTATATACAATGTAATATGCTAATGTCCAGACAATTTTTTTTGGATGGCCGAAAGGAAGCATTAACAATTTGGCTACTAAATTATTGCCAAATCAAATGTTAAGTTGTACCTGTTCGTTTTGTGCATTTGAATTGTGCTTTTTGTTTCCCTTGGGCTTTGCTGCCTATAAATTGGGGACATAAGTATCACCTTTGAAATAATAAGTGCTGGTACGGCGCAATGTAATACGCGCTACCCAAGATAAAAAAATTATTTTCCTTCTTTCCAATACAAATGAATGTAAGTGGCAAGTAGGGTCGTATCCACGTAGACTTGGGGACTAACTCGTGTTTATAATGGATCAAATGGGGGTTTTGTGTTTAAAGAATTAAATACTAAATACGAGGAACTAAAGAACAATAAAGAAGTAATGTAATCAAGAAGAGAAGAATCTTGATTTCTTTTAATGGCCACTTCGATTCATACTATTGATCATTGGTTTCTCAATTGTGTAACTTTACTCTTAATTACTCAAAATTGGGAATCAAATTCCTTTCCCTCAAAAGTACCATTAAACAATCACAATCGAGATGATCATAAAACTTGAACTAAAGATTAATCTAATCTAATCGAGAGATTAAATTTAAATCAATAGAACATCAAAGAACAAGGAAACAATGAGCAAATTAACAAATTGATAGCACAACATATTCAAATTAGAAATTGTGATTTCCCTAGTGATTTTATTTTTTTTTTTTTTTATTTTTTTATTTTTTTTTTTTTTTCTAAGTAATTGATCATATATAAAAACACCAAACCATTTACAACCAAATCCCTATAACTAGGGAGGAACAAACCAACTAGGTTGGACTCTTCCTCCTAGCCAGGGCAAAAAAAAAAAAACTAATTACAAAATTCACACCAAAAACTATAAGGTATAAAACCACTTGCATATCACTCCTAGAAATCATTTTTTGGCATTACTAGAAAGATTCTACGCCTAATTTGCTCTCTGATCGGAGTTAACCAAGCTCGCACGGTAGGAACCTTTAAATTCCATCTACTATCATTTC
The DNA here is from genome assembly GCA_947646795.1 of Beta lomatogona. Classification (NCBI taxonomy): domain Eukaryota; kingdom Viridiplantae; phylum Streptophyta; class Magnoliopsida; order Caryophyllales; family Amaranthaceae; genus Beta; species Beta lomatogona. The sequence continues at coordinate 893,729 of CANSNZ010000239.1, read as the reverse complement.
TTGCATACCAGACACCATATATTGCACATGCTATTGCTTGCATTGCACACAAACTTTCTGGAATTTGGATCTTCTACAATTTCTAACCCACTGAATCAATCTTGAGAGGTCTTGAGCTGCAAGTATGCATACCCATCCAGATTTTAATCGGGTCCAAAACTTTCTTACTATAGCAGCAATGAAAAAACAAATGTTCCCGAGTCTCAACAACAACGCCACATAATAAACAATCGGGAGAAGCCAACATGTTATATTTAGCTATCCTCATCGGCAGTATGTAATCTCCCTTTCATTGCTAGCCAAACAATGAATTTGTGTTTAGTTATACTTATCTGTTCCGGACAAATCCATCCCGAGTGCACGATTGGTCTTGGCTCGGTTAATCTCTCGCACAACATCTTGAATAGAATATTGTTGTATATTTTCAAATTCAGCTCTACTATATATCGGCTTCAGTTGTTCCTTCACACACAATCTTCTCCGGTACCAACTCCCCCATTAGTAGGCTTGTAGTCCCACCTTCGCTCATCCTTGATATAAACCGAGTGCACCCATCTCTCCCAAACACTATCTTTCTTCCTGGCTATATCCCAAACATGTTTCCCAAGACTAGCTACATTCCATTTCGCCACATCTCTGAAACCAAGCCCTCCTGAATGTTTGCCCATACATAGTTCAGCCCAAGCCACATACCCTTCTTTAGAACAAAAATGAGTACCAGACCAAAGGAAAGATCTACATATTCCTTCAATGGCCTTAATAACACTTGTAGGCAAAATAAAGATGTGAGCCCAATAACCATGAACACTCATCAACACGAATTCACCAACCGAACTCTACCAGGAATAGGAGAGATTTTTAGAGCTCCACACCCTAATTTTAGCTGTCATTTTGTCAACAAGGCATTCACATTGTCAGGTGAAATTCTCCTAGCATGAATGGGCACACCTAAATATCTAAAGGGGAGGGTCTCTCTCTCCCGAATCCCAGACACTTCTTGAATTCTCCTCACATCAATCTCATCCATGCCACAACAATAGAAAGCTGATTTTTGCACATTGGTTTTCAATCCAGATGAGTCAGAAAAGAGTCTAAAGGCTCTCAACATCAAGTAAACAGATGAGAATTCCCCTTTAGAGCACAAAATTAAATCATCAGCAAAGCTCAACTGGGTAAGCTTTAGAGAATTACATCTAGGATGAAAATGATATTGCTCCATCTCACACATTTTCCTCATAATCCTAGCCAAATACTCCATACAAATGACAAACGAAGGGGGAAAGGGGATCCCCTGTCTCGAACCCTCTTTGAAGCAAAAAAAAACATGCAATTCCCCATTTATCATCGAGAGAGAAAGTAGGAGTGCAAACACATTCCATGACAATTTTCACAAAACTATCAGGGAAATCAAGAGCCAACAACATGTTTTCAAGGAAACTCCAGTTGACAGTATCATACGCCTTCTGCATATCCAATTTACTGATGCAACTAGGACTAGTAGCTTTCCTATTGTAGTGCTTAACCATGTCTTGGAATATCATGATGTTATGCACAATCTGCCTACTGTGCACAAAAGCTCCCTGAGTATCCTCAATCAATGATGGCAACACCTCCCTTAATCTATTACAAATCATTTTAGTAATACATTTATACAGGGTGTTACAGCATGAAATTGGCCTAAATTCACTAACATTTTTAGGGCAAGAGTTCTTAGGGATCAGGGTAATTAAAGTAGTATTAAGGGCTTTCAACATCCTACCATGAACAAAGAAATCAAGAACAGCTTCAGTTACTTCCCTTCCAACAACATGCCATGAATCTTTGAAGAAAAAACTCCCAAAGCCATCGGGCCCTGGAGCTCTATTGCCATCAATAGAAAAAATAGCATGTTTTACCTCTTCAGCAGTATAAGATCTAGTCAACCTATCTTTTTGCAATTGAGTGAGAGTAGTACCTGTTTGCACAATTTCTCTGTTCACAGGAGTGACATGGCCATCAGCTTCACCCAAAAGAGCTTTATAATACTCCAAAAAATGCATTCTTCACTTGGTAGTAACTATAATTATAATGTAGTAGTAATGTTATTTTTCATTTGATTGAAACACTATCAAGAGGAATTGATTGTTGTGTTTTTGAGGAGATGAACTATGTGATCTCCATTGATGACTGCCGAAGTTCGAGAATTTCAAGGTTTTTAGCTTGTGGAAGAAGGAGAAATGCTGAAGGGGTGAAATGTTATTAGAAGGTGCCAAATGATGGTGATGATGGTGATGCTAGTAGGAGAAGAAAGAAAATTGCCATTTTTGGCTCCTGAGTAGATTCCGGCGACGGCGTGGTGGTTTGGTGGTTTTACTTGTTGTAATAGGTCATTAATCTACTAGCACCATTTTCGTAAACGGTTACCCAAAGTTGGGACCACTTGAATAATCATCAAAGTTGGGATTAAACATAATGGCGGAAAACTCATAGTTTCTGTCAATTTTTCCTTTAAATTAACTATATGATGTCGGTGAGGGTATTTTTAGTCTTTTTTTACATGGACACCAAACTGCTTAACAATTGGCTTATAGAATAGAGACTTTGAAAAATAAAATGTAAATAAAATATAACAATAAGCACTCCTTAAATAGAACTAAAAGTCAAGACCGAAATAAATCTCCCTATCATTTTAACTACGGGTGTTCATAAAAAACCAAAACCGAAATAGCTTATTGAAATACCGAAAAATCGGTCTATATGGGTGGTAACCATACCGAGTAAAAAAATGTTTTAACGGTACGGTTACCGAACAAAAAATTAACGGTGAAGCGATATAGTTACGAATATGATTTTTGAGTGAGCGGTTAACCGAAATACCGAAATATTTTTCTCTATTTAAATATTGTGAAACATTTTCAAACAAGTACATTAATTCTAATATTTGTTACTAAGTTATAACAATTAGAGAAAGTATGTAATTATTTGGAAACTCTAGTACTAATATAAACACTATAATTAGGAAATGGTGTGAATTCTTAGTGTTAGTTATGTTTTCCAATGGATTTATTATCCACTTTATAATACATTTTATATTAGAGTATATATAATATTATATTATATGCACAAAAAAATAGAAAATATATATGTACATTAAGTAAAACATAATAGTATAACTTAAATAACGGTTAATGGTTAACCGAAAAACCGTACCGAAAAAACGGTTAACCGCTTAACTGGTAACCTGAAACGCCCCGACTTTCATACATCCTTATTAAGTTAATTAATCGGGATTTGCAGCGAAAGGACCTAGCTTAGTCGGCGCGTTGCCGCCGTACTTTCCACTAGGGGAAAATACAAGGCGTCATTTAACATTAACTTACAGGGGACACTACTTTGATTTGTCACTCTTTAAAGAAACACTATAATAATAGACTAATATACTTGATAATTGATATGGCTCTAAATATTATAAAAGCTAAGGCACCAAAATTACCAAATTCATATCTTACTTAAACCAATAATTAGTATATATAATTCTAGGGATGGTACACAAGGCATCACTTGGCTTTACATTTTCCGAATCATCTTTTTTTTTTTTTTTTTTTTTTTGGCTAAGTAAGTATCGTAAAACACCAAGAAACAATTTACAACCTAAAGTTTTCCAAGTCAAGAAAGACCCAACTAGATTGGCCCCCTCAAAGGACAAGGAAAACCAAACATGACAACCAATTTACAAGCAAAAACTATATGGAAAAGCCCGGGACAACAAAAACCAGAAATTTGTCTACTGCATATACAATTATACCAATCCCTATCTTTAGTTGACACTCTTCGTGGCATTACTGCTGTAATCCTATGGATTATAAGTATCTTTAACATTTGAAAAATCTTCTCAGGTCGCCAGCCAATCTCATTCCAAATGACTTCATTACGAGCCCACCATATCCAATAAACTGCAGCCAAAATCACAGCTGAAAACACCCTCCTTTAGAAGCCAGATTTCCTACTTCTTCTAGAGAAAAGTACAATTCTTTGAAAACTGACTGCACACTTTTTACTCCCGACCATTCATAAATCGATTCAAAAGCTGCTGAGAATAAGCACAAGTGAAAAACAAGTGCTCATGACTATCAATTCCATTTATACATAACTGACGGCTTTTATCATTCAATACACCAATGCTTTGTGTAATCTGTCAGCAATTCGAAGTCTTCCATGAATAGACAACCATCCTGATTGGTTCATAATAATGCATTATTCTACCCTTATATATTAGTCATTTGAATAGATTTTATAGGTATACATGCGATATTAATGAGACTTATTAATATATACTTATTTTTCATAATTATTTAATATTTTTATATATTGAGCTCTAATTGTTTTTATTTTATCTAAATTTATCTTAGGTGTCGACTCGTGAGCAATAAGATGATTTCAAGAGCAAATATACAAGTGTGAGGCCCAAACAATACAAGATGAAGAAAATATTAGCCCAAGTCTCATATTAACATAAGTCTAAAGCAAGTCGAAAAAGAGAATCTTTGGGACGCTGGCAGCTATTCCCTTAAGCAAGCAAAATCCGAAAGAAGATACGAGAGAAAGCATATGGAATATTAGAGATTGAGTTTTATTTAATTTCCTTATCTTAGCCTAAGGTTGTGGGGTATATATTTTCCCCTAATTCTCCAACAGGGGGAGGAAGCAGTGGGGCTGCACCACAGCCGACACACATACAGACAACCACAATAGTTTTAGGTTTTAGTGAGTTTTTCCATTTCTAGCCTAGTACTCACGCCGATGGAGTGACAACGTCGGCGAGTCTAGCAAAATTTCATTACTCTGTTATTCATTACTCGGTATTGGTAATTTCGTTCCTTTGATTAAGTTTAGTATTGTTTTGCCGTTACTTCTTTGAATCTAGTTTATTCATCTTTTTTCCTTTTATTTGGTTCCTGCCTATTTCGTTTTGCCGTCATCACGATTGTTGCTCTTTGATTGTTTATCTTATTTTATACATGGGATTTTGGTTAATTGTTTGTTTGATCTTTGATTTCATGATGTTGTTTGTTGATGTTAACTATTGCTTTTCCTTCTTTGAATCTTCAAACGGCATTCTATATTGAATAAGTGCTTTTCTTTGTTTTTATTAATTAATTTTTAGTATCATATTTGCACTCTATTGTTAGTTCAAGCCTATTAGTCTGCATTAAATAATTTCCTTCTTAAATTATCGCTTATTGTCAAGTAGGTAATTTAACTTAGTATTAACGTCCTTGTGGATTCGACCCGTATTTGCTAGTATACTACTTTAGTACACCGTGCACATGCGGTATTAGTTTTTATTCGTACAAGTTTTTGGCGCCGTCGCGGGGATGTTGTATATTGAGTTTTGTTACTCACTTGATTTTACTTCCTCTTTTATTTTCATGTCTAATTGTTCTATGTTCATTTATCTTCTTTTCATTAGTAGTAGTCGTCACTAGTATGTTTCACTAGTGTTAGATTTAATGGTTACATGATGTAGTTTAGTTATTACTTATTAGTGCCTTTAGTAGTTTGTTCATTATATTGTCATTTTTCTTCTTTAGTAATTTATTTTAGTAGATTGTGTTTTATATTTATTAGTTTTATCTTGAGTCATATCTATATTCATATTTATCTTAAAGGGGCTTCAATATGACATTATATTCATTTCACCAATATGATGGTGAAGTTTTTTGGAGATACATAGATAGACTTAAAACTTATCTTGCTCGATGTGGTGATCATGGTTTAGAAAGATGGGAAGTGATGAAAATTATTTATGAGGGTCTAAATCATGAGACTCGAGCTAATGTAGAGTCTCTTTGTGAAGGGGGTTATTATCTAAGACTATAGATGAGGGTTGGTGTTTCTTTGAATGGTTAGTACAAGAGACTTATGAATGGGAGTCAACGATGTATTTTAATTTACATTCTCGACCTTTATATGTAAAACCGTCTCCCGGAAAAATTCAACTTTTATGAACGTCCACTTTCCCCTGTCTATTGGTGTTCTTGTTGCCACTCCTCGGACCATGATACCTCTTATTGCCGTTATAATTATACCCAATGGTCAACAATTAATTTCAATCTTGAAGTGGAGTCTAATTATGCATTCTATTCTCTTGACCAAAGTTATTAAAATCGCGATTCAAATCTTAAAATCTTACGATTTTACGATTGAAAATATGGTGACGATTCGATTCACGATTCTAGGCGATTCAATTCACGATTCCAGACGATTCTATACGTTTCCGTTGACTAGCAAAAATCTCGCAAATTTAAATCATGCTAACAAAGCAAATAATAGAAATATATTGTTAGTTATTGCTAATATAGTGGGTAAACAACTATTTTTCCAATTTTTAGGTCATTTAACTTATAATTTTTAGCATATTCAATGAAGATTGAGTGCAATATCTTAATTATACGTGTTTGTAGAATCTTACGATTCTATGATTCGATTTTACGATTCGATTCTATAGGTCGTTTTCGATTCAAACTAGAATCTCGATTTTAACAACTTTGCTACTTACCAAGGTTTTTTGGGTTCTCATCCTTATTCGACTCACATATTTCACCTAGTTATACTAATGAGCGTTGTTTGAGTTCTACTTATAATGAGGATTTAGAAGCCAAAGTTGAGGCCTTAGCTAGGGAGGTAAATGAAATGACCAAATTAAGGAGGAGTGATTTTAACACGCACAATTCTTTGGGCCAGCTCATTAGACCCATCCCATGATTATTCTTACGTATTTGATAAGCTAAAAAGAGCCATAAATGTCAACTCACACTACGATATTATGAGGTTTAGTAGATTCAAAGGCTCTTTTAAATCATTTTTCATGGTTCAACTTACATTTTTATGTCCTTGTACCATCTCGTTTCTAACTTCGTTATATGCATTTTTGCAAGGACCATTCTGCTACCTTCGACGGGTTATTGCGTGCTTTAGTTCGGTATAAATTGAGTTGGTAATTTTGAGTTCGGTTGAGTGATTGATAACAGACTTTGCTATGCTCGCGGAGAAATGAACGAGGATTGTCTTCTTGCTGCATTGTTTGCATGTACCTCAGCATCCATCCCGAGTAAATTCGTTCTTTGTTTTAAGTTTCTGCAGTCTATTTTGGTTTTAGTAATCAGGAATAAAGTCTATGACTACTCTGTGTGTTTCCGTTTTTGTTTTTCTCTCTACATTTAAGGCTTACATTGAGGCCAATGTAAGAAATAAGTGTGGGGGAGTGACTACTATTTGTCAATTTTTGAAGATTTTACTTGCTATAACTGGGGTATCTTGGCAGTTGGAAATATTTGCTCTGTTTGTGACAATATTAGCTGGGAATATCTTGAATTGTGTTGGATTATGTTTGCTTGGAAATTATATACATGTTTTACGGGTTATTTAAAATTTGGATTAGTCACTTTTATGGGGAGATCTTTGCTGAAATTTCTTACGACTTTGTTTTAGCATAATATAACATGTTTATGGCTTCTTTGTTGTGTTTTGTTACTAATGTGCTTTGCAATTTCATAAAATATACTCATTAGAAATATAAGTGTTAATAAACATAGTAGCCACTAACTCTCCACATTTTTTTTAGGACTAACTAGTAAGATAGTTGACAGTAGACTCTAATCTAACTTTGTTTTCTTAAAAAAAAAAAAAAAAATAATTAAAAATTTCTTTCCTTACTAATTGAAAAAAAAAAAGTCCGAAGTTATGAACATGAAGACGAAGTTATGAACATGAAGACTTTATCTCTAGCAACTCCTTAATATACCTTAATAATGCTATGCTTATATGTAAGGGAAATTTCCTCAGGTACCCCTAAGGTTTGGCGTAATTCCAAAAATACCCCCCGACATTTGGGGAATTCCTCGAGATACCCCGAGGTTTGTGTTTGGGCTCAAGATACCCTTACTATGGACGGAACCCTAACGTCGTTAGGTTTTTCGTCCATAGTATCCCCTAATTTTCTCTCTCCCCCGTTCCCCACCCCGCTGCCAACCCCCTCCCCCGGCCGGCCGACGGCGAGTGACCACCACCCACTCCGGCGCCGGGCGACACTACCCCCTCCCTTCCCCATTCCCGATTCCCTCACCCCCGCCGTTGGCGCTAACGGAAACAGCAAGCACGGTAGCACCCTAGGGTGGTTTCGGGGGGTGGGTTTAAGGGTTTGGGGCGGCGTATCTGGGTGGGGGAAGGGGAGGGGTCGACTCACGATGGGGGACAGGGAAGGGGGCCATTTCCGATGGGGGAAGCGGGGAGGGGGTGGTGTCGGGGTGGGGTGGGGGAATCGAGAATGGCGAAAGGGAGGGCTAGGGTGGGGTGTCGAGGGTGGGGGAAAGGGAGAGGGTGGGGTCGCCGGCGCCAACGCCGGGGGTGCTGGTGTTCTGGCCGGCGAAGGGAGGGGGTAGGGTTGCCGGCACCGAAGTGGGGGTGGCGGTTGCCGGCCGTCGGCCGCTGGCTGGGGGAGGGGAGTTGGCAGTGGGTGGGGGAATGGAAGGAGAGAGAAAATTGGGGATACTATGGACGGAAAACCTAACGGCGTTAGGGTTCCGTCCATAGTAAGGGTATCTTGAGCCCAAACACAAACCTGAGGGGTAATTGAGGAATTCTCCAAATGTGGGGGGTATCTTGGGAATTATGCCAAACCTCAGGGGTACCTGAGGAAATATCCCTATATGTAATCTAGCACACTATTTTTATTGGCTTAGATGCGGGGTATGGAGGAAAGACTTTTATAATTTAATCTACTTAACTAGTACCTCTTACTTTCCTTGGTGACTTTTTCACTGCTCTTGGTTACTGGAGAATTACTTGACTTTGTTAAAGAAACGAGAGAACAATGGTTTTAAAAAAAATAGTGGATTAGTAATCCCAAAAGGTGAGATGTTGAACCATTGTAAAAACAGAGTGATATTAATTAGTTCTTGAAATAAAAGAATTTGGAAGAGCAAATTAAAAAGCCTAAAAAGCAAAGCAAAAAGCAAAGTATCGAGTACTCCTTTGAGACCAATGAGTGGCAAGTGCAATGTCATATGAAAAGGAGCGATCCTTGTACGGGTACTAAGTGCTAATGTTTAGGAAATTGAGGGAAATCAACTGGAATAAAAATCAAGTCCGACTAAAGTACCTCGTATTCGAATGTCAATACACTTGCACTTGAGCACCTAGATTACATATGAGATCAAACTAATTATAAAATGTTGCTTGAGTATAATAGCTCTATTGTGTTCATATCTTGGTTTTCATGACTAACTTATTATTTCTCAAAAAAAAAAAAAAAATTGTTTTAGTCTATCGTCATGCTTATTAGTTTAGTTTCTTTTAAGGTTTGGTGGTATAATAATGTTTTCTTATGGGATGCACTACGTTCTCTATTCTATTTTGCTCGAGGACGATCAAAGACTAAGTATGGGGGAGTTTGATTGGTTCATAATAATGCATTATTTTACCCTTATATATTAGTCATTTGAATAGATTTTATAGGTATATATGCGATATTAGTGAGACTTATTAATATATACTTATTTTTCATAATTATTTATTATTTTTTTATATATTGAGCTCTAATTGTTTTTATTTTATCTAAATTTATCTTAGGTGTCGACTCGTGAGCAATAAGATGGTTTCAAGAGCAAATATACAAGTGTGAGGCCCAAACAATACAAGATGAAGAAAATATTAGCCCAAGTCTCATATTAACATAAGTCTAAAGCAAGTCGAAAAAGAGACTACTGGGACGCTGACAGCTATTCCCTTAAGCAAGCAAAATCTGAAAAGAAGATACAGAGAAAGCATATGGAATATTAGAGAATGAGTTTTATTTTATTTCCTTATCTTAGTTAGCCTAAGATTGTGGGGTATATATTTTCCCCTAATTCTCTTGAACAGGGGGAGGAAGCAGCGGGGCTGCACCACAGCCGACACACATACAGACAATCACAATAGTTTTAAGTTTTAGTTAGTTTTTCCATTTCTAGCCTAGTACTCACGCCGATGGAGTGACAACGTCGGCGGAGTCTAGCAACATTACTCTGTTATTCATTACTCAGTATTGGTAATTTCGTTCCTTTGATTAATTTTAGTATTGTTTTGCCGTTTCTTCTTTGAATTTAGTTTATTCAACTTTTTCCTTTTATTTGGTTCCTGCCTATTTCGTTTGCCGAGTATTTGCTTGTTTCTCCATTCATCACGATTGTTGCTCTTTGATTGTTTATCTTATTTTATACATGGGATTTTGGTTAATTGTTTGTTTGATCTTAGATTTCATGATGTTGTTTGTTGATCTTACGTTGACTATTGCTTTTCCTTCTTTGAATCTTCAATCGGCATTCTATATAATAAGTACTTTTCTTTTTTTTTTTTAATTAATTTTTAGTATCATATTTGCACTCTATTGTTAGTTCAAGCCTATTAGTCTGCATTAATTAATTTCCTTGCTAAATTGTCGCTTATTGTCAAGTAGGTAATTTAACTTAGTATTAACGTCCTTGTGGGTTTGACACGTATTTCCTAGTATACTCCTTTAGTACACCGTGCACTTGCGGTATTAGTTTTTATTCATACACATCCAATAAAGCAATGTTTTGGCACAACCAACCTGTTCCATATGAATTTATCCCAATAAATCCTCTCATGATCACCTACCAGTTTGCTATAAATCTTCTGAACACCGAAATTCGTCATATTTCTCATCTTCTGTAAAGAAAAATATCTTTTAATCTCTTCCTTCACTTGACACAATTTCTTCCAGTACGAGCTGCAATTTTTAGGTGGAACATAATTTGTTTTACGTAAAAATTTGTTTAGATAAGTTTAAATAAATTAAAGGGTTTTTTGTCAGAAAGGACCTAATAAAATACAAGTTTTGTAGGGAATGACCTAATAAATTTTTTTTTGTCTAAAAGGTTCTATTTAAATATTTCCTTTGTTAAAAGGAACCAGTTTATGAATTTCAGGCCAAAATTACCATGTTTTGTTTTTGAATGCCTTAGGTTTGAAAAAACCAAGTTGTAACAACTCATTTTGTAATTGTATGTAATGAATGGAATTGTATCCTCTTCTATTGCAATCTATGAAATATATTTGAGCTAAAAACTATGCGCATGAATACTTTTTTTGTTATCCAAATGTATTATCAATGAGCATCAACAAGTGGAATTGTCGTACATATACGTAAGTTTCGCCATTGCTAATCCAAAAAAATTTGAAACAACAACTGTGGTGCCCTTAAGCTGCCACTTACAACAACTACACTAAACACCTGCATCTTGACTACACTAAAAACCAACTACACTAAAGTGGCCGTTACAACAACAAACCTAAGGCACCCAAAAACAAAACATGGTAATTTTGGCCTGAAATTCATAAACTAATTCCTTTTAACAAAGGAAGTATTTTAAGAAGTCCTTTCAGACAAAAAAAAAATTACTAGGTCCTTCCTTACAAAACCTGTATTTTATTAGGTCCTTTCTGACAAAAAACCCTTTAATTTATTTAAACTTATCTAAACAAATTTTTCCGTAAAACAAATTTTTCAGGTGAAAAGAAGGCCCGTATAACAAAGAATATGAAGAAGAGCAGTGACAAAAAGTACGTCATTGGAACTTACATTTTTTATCCTATTGAACTGGCACCTCGCTCGGGTTTAACAAGTAAGGTTTGCAAGTCGGACTAATTGAGAGGGAGGGGAGAAGGTAAGGGAAACCTCACCCCCAAAAAGGCCCTAATAGGATTTAATCCCATGACCTTGAAATCATGAGGCCAAACCTTTACTACTAGGTCAAGCCTTGCTTGGTACGTCACTAGAATTTACAATGTATATGCCATTTGCATTGTCTATTGTGTATTCGCGTACATGCTTGTTATTTTATGGTAAACAAAAGTACTTTCTTGCTTACATGAGGAGAAAACTATTGATGAATTGTTTCAAATCTTACAATGGCACAATATATATGTCAATATTGGTACTTTCATCTTTTGTTTTGTTATTGGATCAAGTTCTTTTGGCTATCAACAAGTCGGATTAAGCTTTTTTCGGTATGACCTTCCATCAATTACGTGACGTCGTTTTTTTTTCTAATGGCGAGAAATAATAAGAGTTTAGCAAAAACAATTTACTCAGATCATAACAAACATTACGTAATGATTCAATTAAAAATACAAGCCAAGAAGAAATTGAAACACACCTCCAAACAAAATACAAACGATAAGGCAAATATTATGGTAATAAATCATCAGTTTATCTCGAGAATATATGAAAGAGATCCAATCTAAGTTAGTAGAATAGTAACTTCAAAGCTTGTTTTATTTTATCGGTTACTTTTTTCATCAAACTTTTTTGTCTTGAGATTGGACCTAACATTCATATAATTTTGTGATAAACAAAAACATATATAGATTTGCCTAAGTTATTATAAACTAGAAATTGAAGAAAAAGCCAATAAATGGTGAGCAAGCAATGTAGTGCTTCATAGATGATGGACTGTGACCATCTTAACCTTCAGCATCGTTGATTATGAAGATGGAATTAAAATGAACTTTCACATCCAAACTTCCTCCTTCGAAAAACCTGTTCGACGAATTAAAGACTTCACTTCCTTTAATAAATTCAGGAAAACCAGATGAAACCTTAGAATGAGTGAACCAGTCAAGCACTGCAAGAAAAAAAAATTGATATGTTATGGATGAAAACTGAAAAATCCCTGAACCAATAAGCATAAAGATTTAATAATTTTAGTAGAGACAACTTTGTCTATCTTCACATTTCTGTTAACATTTTTTTTTTATAAATGTAAGATGAAGATCCCTTGCAAGTGGGGGGAATTTGGGGATTACACTTTGTGAGGGGCAAGAATGGAACCCCTCGCACACGAGTGGAAGGAGGGCCTCCAACAGTCCAACCAACCAGGCTAACCTTTATCCAGAGATTTCCCCACATGGAAAAGGACCGCCCGCATGGGATGCAAATCCGAATTACCCCTAAGCTAGAGCGAGCCACCTTATCGACCATAGCATGCAAGCTTGAATTTCAAATCCGATGCATTTCTCTCAATATGCATTCGAGTACAATGACTATATATTGAGAAGTATGTCTAAAAGTATGTCTTGGATCCATGTACTTGTTTTCAAAGACACATAATAGTAAGTAATTGTGTGAAGCAGGATAAATGAAATGTACAAAATCTAATTTAATTAGGGTAAAGAAAATTGAGCATGATATTAAAAAAAGTTAAACTTACAAATTTTTTCATTAGCATATGCTCCGGTATATTTGTTTAAAAGACTGAGCCCAAAATTAACAAGCATGCTGCTTCCATTTGAGAGCTTGTCATTATCCACGAGTACTAAATATAGGGAAAAATGACTGCCATTTCCCGATCCATATCCTTCACGATACAATTGTAGTTTCCTACATATATAATATGTCAAAGTTAAAGAAGATATACAGTACAAAAAGACAAGGGCAAATATAGTAATAATTATAATGTACTTGTATGTACCACGGATCGACAAAATCATTTTTGAGAAAAGTGGGAAGATAATTTTCATTAATACGCACCAAGTGTAAGGTTCACCGTCGAAGCTTGTAGCAAATGTGATATTAGAATCCACTGGTTCAGGAGTGTTGTTATCGAAAGGTCCTAGTTTGATAATATTAAATGTACTTCTTGAAATGGTGTTGACATGAGACATCTTTGAGTAATGAGGTTCAGTGCTGGTAATAGAAATCTCAGCCCCAATGGTGCAACTGTTGTCAACATAAAATCCATTGTCTGAATTCTTAAAATGATTGAACTCCAGAGCTTGCGCAATTCCCCATTCTTTACCGCGGGCATCAAAATGCTTTTCTCCCAAATCTGCATGCCACACATTATTATATTTTAGTACACATATACTTCATCCGTTCTGAAATAAGTGAAACACTTCTACGGATTTGAGTCAGCACCAAGATCCACTAACATCCTAAATATATACATGACGTTAGCTGTTGATATTTGGGTTTACTAGCTTCGACGCCCCACCAATTTGCAAAGTCAACTAGCTAAAATTAAATCTTTTGACTAACGGGTAGTTTGCAGTCCCTCTATCTCACTTGTTGGATAATTTGTTACTTAATGTCAAACAAAAGACATGCATTTCAAAACCTATCAACAATTTATAATTTTTTTTTGTTAACATAGCTAAAAATATTTGTATTAATTAGATTTCACAAGGATGTAAATGCGTGGAGGTGAAATGCATATTGCACGGTCTGGATGATATAATATGCAAATATCATGTTTTTCCTGGCTCTTGACTCTTGAGGGTAGATTTGAATGCTAATCACTCGAGGCTCATGGCCATAAGAGGGGCCAAAAAATCATAATAGCGTATATATACTTTTTTCATATTTTACTTTTTTATTTGTCACAACATACTTTGACCATTAATTATTCCTTGAAGTATTATATTAGGAAAAATTCTTAAACCAAGCAAAGAATTACACCCTTTCACATTCTCTACCTATATATTCATGTTCTAAGTACACGATGGAGGTTAATGTGAGGGGGTGTACACTTGAGTGTAGGATTACTGAGCTACTTTATGTCCAGTTATTGCATTATTATTGTTCCCAAAGCAGAACCAGCGTACCTTCAATGACTAGATATTCACCACTAATTTGATCTAATATGAAAAATTTGATGGCGACATTAATCTCTTTGTTTCGACCAGCATTATTCTTTTGCCTCTTTACGTACATGGATATGTACTCTTTGCCACCTTTTGCCACATTCCCTTCAGGATAGAAGCACATAGTCCTGATCAATTAAAAACAAATAGTAGATCAGTGAAAAATACAAACCAAAGAATCTTGTCTCGCACTAAGAAGATTAGTAAGTATATTTGGTGCTACACTACTAGTTAGTACGTAGTGGTAAATGTTGGAATCAAGGTTTGAAAAGCCTTTTGTCTTCTTTTCTTTAAATGTCCCACATTGCTTGTGGAAGGGAATACTTCCTTGTTTTTATATTCCCTTCTTCCTTCTTCCTTCTTCTCATTGAGTTGGTACTTGAGATGCTTTTGTGGTTGGATATCATGCTTTGGTTTGGGCTTGCTATCACACACGCGCGCCGCCCGCCCTGATCGGGCCAGGGCTTTGGGCTTTGGGCTTTGGGTTGTCCCTGGCACTCCGGATGAAATTAATGATGAAGTTTAGATTCCAAGGGCCACTATTATCACCATTGCACCATTTAATTGCTACATATCCATTTTTGGTTATATGTTATCTCTATCCCTTTCTCAGTACATGAATCTCTCTTTTTATCTATTTCTATTTCTCTCCTATCTCTATTATATAAGGGAAGGGGGGAGCTAAAGTGTCCCCTTTATAAATTTACTTAACTTCCCATTAGTAAATGAACTACGTACTACCAAAAAAAGGGAAAAATAAAAACTCAAATATAGCTTTAAAAAATTAACTTAAATTTTGAAGGCGATCAAGTTATAATTGAGCCACCAAAGAAAAAACATTGACTATAAAATTTAGTACATTTATGCTGTAAAAGTAAAAAGGAATAGTACATCAATCAAATATCTTATCAATTAATTCACAAACACAATCAAAGATCTCATATGTGTTGTTTGTATATATCAATGAGATTATTTGGTCAAAAGTTTTAAAGTTTAACCGTGATAAATGAAACGAGAACTATATTTTGGGACGGAGGGAGTATTACGTTAAACATATCCTCTAGTCTCTACTACCATCAACCTAACCAAACAATGATTAATTCAGTCTAGAAAAAACCTACACCACTCTGATAAACTTGTAATAAAAAATTAACGCAACGAAGTATGATTCAGAATATGTTAACTGAAACATATATGTGCCCTAGGCCCTAGCTTTTATTTAGAGATAGAGGAAATACCATTTCTCATCCCCAGTAGAAAATGCTGGTGTCTCGAATGATAACTTGTTGGCTTTTTTAAGTGATGCCACAAGCTCATCATACGATTTGATTTCGAAGATGAAGTGGCAAGGCCTTCGTGATCTGAATGTTCGAACTGGTTTACTTGGATCAGTGAAGTCGAAGTCGTAGTTCCCTGAATGTTATATTCATCATTCATGGTAGAATATGAGTATATGACCACGTAATTAAATTAGGCAGCAATTAAACACGTCTAAAGTAGATAATAAATAAATAAATAAAAATATGAAACTTAAGATGTAATAAAATGAAACATACTGCCTTTCCATTCTTTCATGGTGGAATGAATGAGTTAGTTTGCACAAAGAGCGAGAGAGAGTTGACAATGACAACAGTGTGTTCCTTTTCTTAATTGTTTGAAGAACTGCAAAGGGTGAAGTCGTTTATATATAGATTGATCAGGAGCTAGGGAGTGGTTGAAGAAATGATTAAGAATGGTTTAATTAATATTACTTGACTTTAGAGTATTTTCATTATTTTAATATCATATTAATCAATATTACAACTAGTTTTAATTTTGTTACACTAGAGCTAACAATAATACGACAATGATAGGTACTGGGGTTCAAACCTCAATCTTGTAATATAACTGGGTAAAGTTATGTGGACTTCGTTGAGGCTCTATTAGAATTGTAATGTCCCATCACTGGCCTTGAACCATATCATTAATAAAATCCCAAATAAATAAATTAATAATACGACAATTCCTAATACCATGTGTTTGGTTTATTTGAGAATTAAATTTTTTCTTTTATTTAATACCTATAGGTATTGGTATGAGCCTTACGGGTTTGAGGTATGGGTTTTAAATATATTAATTTATTAAACAAACACTAGGTATGGGTTTTGCTCATTCGAAACCCGGAGCTCATACCAAAATCATATAAACGAAACACTTTTGCAAGCGTTGAGCGTGTTGGCCGTGTCTTAAAAAATATTGCAATTTTATTATTTAAGTATTTCCTAGCTCGTCAAGGAAGTATGAAAAAAAGTATTATCTTTAAGAAGGTATTGCATTCGATGCAAACTAATAAGGTAGTGTTGTTGTAAAAAAGTTATATTTGATACTAAAGTAGAAAATTATCAATTACATAAATGCGTTTATTTGATATTGAGTAGGACATAAGGAATAAGAATTACAATAAAGAATATCATAAATAATAGCTAATCCCAAATTTACATGTATAAATAAGAACAATTAGAAATTATGAACCTAAACATAACTTGATTTATGCTTTCAAACAAGATCTATATGTTATATACTTATTGAGCTTAATTATAAGAAGGAACATGTTATTGATTGTTCTTCTCTTATGGAGATACCTTACTTGGAATACAGACTTTCAATTTCTTGATTTTTAATGAAATACAAACCAAATTATAAAATAAAAAAAATGTTATTGATTAGCCCCATAATAAAACTCGTGCATATATAGGAGATTTTCAAAAGCAAAGAATCCGAGCTGTCAATGATAATCAATCTAATCTACAATCGAACTGGATTACTATTTATAATTAAAAACTAAGAATAATAAAGAAACTCAACAATAACAGATCATAGTTCAGAAAATTAAATTACTTTTAGGGAAAACGTTAAATTTATTTATAAGATGAACTAAATTAATATCTTTGGATCTACATTAAACATATATATAAGAGGAACTTTTCGAGAGCTTAGAGAGCGCTACATAAGCATGTCGGCCATGTCATTATATTTAATTTTAATTTTTTAAAAAATAGAGTTTTATATGGATATAAATACATAAAAGGAGCTTTGGATAAGAGAAAATAAGAGTTTACTTTTGAATAAACAATCTAAACTATCGTACTATGTAATTTGACAATAACTTTAGCTACATAATTCGGTGTATTATAATTTTTATACTACTGGAGGGTGCTTGAAATATGATTCAGAATAAAATTCATTTGCTATATAATTTTTACACTATTGGAGAGTGCTTACAACGTATAAAAATATAAAATTTTAAATGAATGTTAACATATAACAAATATTTTTTTTGAACCTATGCGTTGGATCATGTAACAATAAAAAAGTTATAAAAAGAGTACGAATTTAATGCTTCCTCTGTTCTTAAATTAGTGAAACACTTCTCTTTGTTATGTGAGAGCTTTTTTATAGAAGTGTTCCACTTATTTCAGAACGGTGGAATTGAAGTATAATATAAGTAGTACATGAATTATGGTAAAAATAATAGTATTTGAATTATAAAGAGAAAGTAAAGTTTGATTTTCAGTAATTATATTATCTAAAAACATTAATAATATAATTCAGTATTATAAATTTTGGTACATACTAAAAAAATATACACAATCTCATTATAATTATAAAGAGCATGAGATTTGCATTACAAAAATAATCATTAATTACGATTATGATTATATTACTATAATACAATTATGATCTTATGAGTTCGTCTATATATATATATATATATATATATATATATATATATATATATATATATATATATATATATATATATATGATCTTAAAAAGTGTGGAGGTGACATGTTTTTATCCTCGAATAAAGTAGAAAAATTCATAATGGTAAAGATAAAAGAAAATTAGAGTCCGGATTTACTAAATTACCTAAGAATTTGATAATCCTGACTAAAACAATTTTGTTATTTTCAATGTCAATCATTGATACTTTACGTTTGAAAACATATCAGAAATCAAAAGGATTGTGTACATAACAAATTAAAATAAAACTAATATCTAATTTATGTTATTTATTGCGACACGTAATGGCATATCGTTACAATTCTACCACATAAAAACAATAACCATTACATCACGTGGACTTCAAAATCTAGTTATAAGTACAGTGTAATTGTGAAACCTTACCACTTAGCTTTCATTCATTTATTTTGGCCTGGGTATCGCATGGGGTCTATGATAGTGGACACTAATATATATCTTGATCCAATTCAATAGCATAAATAATTTTTTATTGTCTATAAGAATTTATATCACCTTATTTGATTTTTATTAATTTGCCACAGTTGAGATACTTCGTTTAATATATAAATTGTCAATTCTCGCACAATATACTTTTTTCTCATGATATCCGTCATTGTTTGGTACTCCCTCTGTTTTTTTTTTATCATTCTCACTTCCCTATGCGCGTCTCCCAATGCACCTCTTTGAACTTAAATATCTTTCATTATATATTAGGAAAAATTATAACGATTAAATATTAATAATGTACTAATTGAGAGGAATCAAACAAGACTCCACATGACTATATTTTTTCTTATAAATTGAAAAAAATTGAGAAGATTCTCTCTAACTATGAATAGTGCCAAGATTTCAAGTGAGAAAGATAAAAAAAAAGAGGGATTATCTAGTAAATTAAAAGTGTTTCTAAGATGGTTAATTCAAATTAAGTTGAATTTATAAGATGGTCAAATTCGACTTATTACCAATAACTATGGGCTTGCAGGGCTATTATATTAACTAGCTAACACACAAACAAATGCTCGATCTTATAATCTATACGAAATATATACCAACAAGTTATAGGTTATAATTCGAGAAGTGCATCAATCAGCAATATAGAGGCATCCAATTTGAATTCATGAAATGTCAGACTTTTTTTTTGGTATGTTGATTTGTACGGATCTTGGAAAATTAAATATGTCGAACAAGCCTTAAAAACGATGTGTTACGTTAATTATATGTTGTGTTAAAGTTGTTGTCTTGGATTGTAGTATTGTTATGTGATGCGTAGGTCCCCATACTTTGTGGGTTTGAGGTATGGGTTTCAAAGAGTGTGGAGGTGACATGTTTTTATCCACGAATAACTTTTGGATTAAATAGAAAAATTTATAATGGTAAAGATAAAAGAAAATTAGAGTCCGGATTTACTAAATTACCTAAGAATTTGATAATCCTGACTAAAACAATTTTGTTATTTTCAATGTCAATCATTAATATTTTAGGTTTGAAAGCGTCTCATAAATTAAAAGGATTTTGTACATAACAAAATAAAATAAAAGAAATATCTAATTTATGTTATTTATTATGGCACATAATGACATATGGTTATAATGCTACCACATAAAAACAATAACCCTTACATCACACGGACTTCAAAAACTAGTTATAAGTATAGTGTATTGGCGAAATCTTACGACTTAGCTTTCATTCATTTATTTTGGCCTGGGTATCGTATGGGGTCTATGATAATGGACACTAATATATAGTTTGATCCAATTTTATAACATAAATAATTTTTTATTGTCTATAAGAATTTATACCACCTTATATGATTTTTTTTTAATTTGCCACCAGTTGAGATACTTCACTTAATATATAAATTGTCAATTCTCACACAATATACTTTGTATTTTTTTCTCATGAAATCCGTCATTGTTTGGTATCTGGCAAATTAAAAGTGTGTCTAAGACGGTTAATTTAAACTAAGTCGAATTTGTAAGATGGTCAAATTCGTCTTATTACCAATAACTATGAGTTTGCAGGGTTATTATATTAACTAGCTAATACTCAAACTATGCTCGATCATATAATCAATACGAAATATATACCAACAAGTTATAGTCGAGAAGTGCATCAAACAGTTAAAAAAAATATAGAGGCATCAAATTTGAATTCATGAAATGTCAGACTTTATTTTGGTATTAGAGTATATAATATACTGGGTCGAAAGAATTTTAGGTGTGTGTGATTTTTTTTGTCAGACTTATTAGGTATATTAGGATAGATCAATCTTCCCCGTCCTTCAAAACTCAAAATATTATAATTTTAAATAAGCTAGTTCATTAATCTACATCTCGTTTTTCTGTGTAGTCATTTTCAGCGTTACCCCTGTGTAATTTTGTTTTTCACCATATACCATCAAACTTTTAATTTACCTCATACTCCTTGATTTCTTTAAAGTTCATCATATGCCCTTCATGACTAACGACTGTTAGCTTTTTTCCTCAATAGTTTCTAATTCCGTTGCTTAACCCTAATACACCTCTATTTAAGTCATTAATCTTAATTTAACCACAATTAAATACCACCAATACCCCTTTTTATCTCGCTTCCTCCATAATATTCTGCTTTCTTCTTTGGCTATCTATGATGTTTCAATGGTAATATACTTAAGTAGATGAGTTACAGATGGGTTATTTCAGATTTAGTAACGAAGTCAAGTGCTAAAGATGTTTCGTCAATTGTGAAAGACTACTCACCTACATAATATAGTGGAAGTTAAGATGATGTTTCGTCGATTGTGAAAGACTAGTCACCAGAATAATGTTGCATCATTACCTACAGTTAAGTGAGTTAACAGTTTCCACTCTTCAGTCTCCACATGCTTAGGAAACTAAAATGTAACTTCAGTTTATTTCCTGTATGTCCGGGTCAAGTGTCAACGTCAATAAGAATAATAAATAATGCCACTTTCTTAAATATATAGCATGTGATATTATTCTCGACATTAAAAGCTTAATTTTCTTACACTTATTTTTACCCAAAAATGTTTACACCCACTGACCCAAGGACCAAGTCGATTAAGTATTGATTTGCGTCAAGCCGTTTATTGTATCTTATTAGGATTTCTATGTGTAATAGACTTTGTATATATTTAAGGTATATTCTGCTAATTTTAATAATTTGAGGAGTTTAGGCATGCAAGTAGGTTGTATTAAATTTACGTTTATTGTTTCATAGAAGGTGGAGCCGTTTAGTACAAAACTATGTGGTAGCAAAAGATGTGTTCCTATGGCGCTTCCTTTCTACACGGGACGGAGTTAAGGATGGGCATGGGTCCAAGACACTAACCGGATTCTATTGGACTCGACTCTAATTTTAGAGTGTAGGTCCAACTTTTTCAGGACCATTAGGGTCCGGGTATGAGTCTGGGTCAAAGTGAAACTCTTAGGAGCCCGTATACTGATCAGACCCTACACTTGGACCCTACTACAAAAACGAGGGCATTTTAGAAACGTAATTGGCAATAGAATATTTAAATATTGTTAAGTAGCCGCAAATAATATATTTTTTGTTGCCTGTTATAAAAGTTACGCTTTTTTCATCAAATGATGGCGACAAAGTTATTCAAAGCTAATTAACTTACCTAAGCAATGTTCATGTTCTTAATTTAGTGTCAATTTTAGGGAAAGAACAACTATAATACTAAGTGATTGTTTGGTATACTAAGTAATTGTTTACTCGCATGGGAAGTTTCATTTCCTAGAAAGTTATATCCCTTATCATGTAATTCCTAGGAAATAGCCTTAATATGTTTGGTTGACATCAAGGAATTTGCACTTTCCATGAACTGATGTGGGGATTTTGAATGACCAAAGAGTAAGGGGGTTGAATAAATTCCCACGTTTTGTGGGAATTTCAATTTCTCAAGGAATTTTCATTGCCCCCATTTTCCCTACTTTCCAGTCAACTAAACAACTACTCAACTCAGAAAATCATGGGAATTTCTATTACCTATATAGTTTCCTGTACACCAAACAACCACTAATTATTTCAAATAAGTCACAAGTCATAATTGTGCAAATCACGGTTTCTTATCCCAGTTCAAATTATTTTGAAATAGAATAGTTATTTAGAGTTAATTTAACTAACCCAACGCAATATACGTATTTTATTTTATTACTTCCTAAACAATATATTGAAAAGCATAACGGTGCAATGCATGGGTTGTAAACCAATTCTCAATTATTTTGAATACAACATTAGAAATTTTCAAGTCACCAATTTATATTTTAAAATTTAGTTGTGATTGATCATAATTGTTGAAATTATGAAATTCACTATTTCAAAAAAGACAGAGGAAGTAGCGTGACCTATTCTGGAGAGAGGTAATATGCTACCTTGTTGGCTTCTTGAAAGACGTGAGCTATGGATTAAGAAAAATGATCAAGCAATGATCTGATATCCTCAATGAATGTTTGAATGATCTATGGAATAGAGTAGAGGTGTTGAAGGACTCGAATGTTCACTTGCTTATTGCCTTCAATATAAAGATTCTTAATTTGTTGGGACTGAGCTAGGAAGAGGCCATTTCCAAGTCGAAAAACTATAATCAATTGTAAAAAAGAAAAGAATGTAAAAAATCCGTTTTCTTTTAATAAAACAATGGTTCCATCTTCGTTCCATAACTATAAAAACTAAGAAAAAAGAAAGACATAGTATGCAAGTGGGTCATTTTTTTTCTAGTTAAATAGGAGAAAGTGTGCAAGTGGATCGTTTATTTATTTTTTATAGGACAGAGAATGTAGTTGTGAAATAGTGTAAAAAAGTAGTGGGTCAATATAGTGGGGCAAATAGGTAATAGAATAATATACTTTCTTGCCAAAAATGGAATAAAGTAGAAATTGCATTAACTTTATGCAGCACCCATAAACGAAAAGTGGGATGAACTTAATTGAATGGAGGATATAGTAAAGAAAAACACAACCAAATCATTATGATTTCTTGCTACGAAATTATCAATCTATCACATCATATAACATGATTTTATGCATAAATCTTTTAATAACTAAAAATTATACCATACAACAATATCTGAACAACAATTGTAATATTAGATAGTATATTTATATGAATTATGAAAATCGTGTACAATATTGATGTTGTGATTTTATCCAAATATCTTTCAATCACGTTAGTCAATGTGATTTAATGCCCAAGTAAAACAATAACAATGCATTACATATTTTTCAGCTTAGATATTTCAACTATAAACTATAATATCAAAACAAAAATTTATATTGTACATAGTGTTTCTATGTAAATAGAAAAATATTCATTGTGTTAATTTACATAGTGTTTCTATATGAAACGACGAAAACTTTCAATGATTCACCTAAATTAAGTTGATCATGTGTTATGGATTTCAACTTTATATGAGTTTAAGGTATGAGATAGATTTGTGCATTAAAAATATAGGTTTGAGCATTAACAAACTTGCGTTGTTAATAAGAGTGGGTGAGGTGTAGATACAAGAATTACTTGTGTTGAAATATGGCTTGAATTATCTGGTGATAGAATTAACAAAGAACAGAGGTCTCGCTTGCGCCCATTTTGTTTTGGGTTCAGATTAGCCCATTCTTTTAGGTTAATTAGAAGGGTACTATATAAACACTATAAATAACCTATGCCTCTATTATTCTGCAATATGTATTATCTCTCCTAAAGATAATAACTATTCTCCTCTACTTGTGGATGTAGCAAGCACGTTGTTAGTGAACCACGTTAGTTATTGTGTCGATTGTTCTTTGATTCTTTGTTGTTTTATTGCGTCCGTTATAACAACTTGTTATAGTACTAGATGAGACATCAAGTGAAATAGATAATCTCTACGTGTTTAGTGGTGTACACTACTCATCCCTAACACCCTATGAGTAACAGTAAGTTTTCCTCATATGATAGTATTCTTCCAATATGAGGATGTCTATATTTAATTAAAAGGTCTCGTCTCCCTTAACCATAAGTGTTTGTCTATCTTTATATATATTTAGCCACCCGACTCACCCCAAGTTAATTATTATCATGATTGATGTATGATTAAGAGGCTTGAATTGACTAATACTATAAAACGGTTTTTTCACCACATATCCCCGACAAATCAAAAAATTCACCTTATACCCTTAATGTTTCAAATATTCACCATATACCACTGAGTTTTCAAAAACGTTCACCAGATGCCCTTTTTTTAACTGTCGTTAACTCACTATTATCTTTATTTACCATTTTGCCACAATTAACCCCTAACTCTACAATCTAAACCCTAATCCCTAACCCTAATCTAAATTCTAACCCTAAAATCTAAACCCTAATCCTTAACCCTAAGCCGAGCCTAGCCTAGCCCCTCCCCCAATCATAAGCCTAGCCCCCGCCCCCACCCCATCCCTCCTCCATCCCCCCCCACCCCCCCTCCCGTCCCCCCCCGCAGCCCCCCAACCCTCTCCCCATCTCCCTTCCCATCCCCCGCCGCAGCCTCCACCCCCTCCCCTCCCCCCCGCCGCACCCCCGCCCCCCCCCTGCCACCCCGACCACCATCTCTACCATCTCTCTCTCTCTTTCTCTCTCCATCATTCGAACCACCATCTCTCTCGCCCGCCTTTCTCTACCGTCACTTTCTCCCTCCTCCTCCTTGCTCGGCCCTCCACTAGAGCCCAAAAACGTCGGTCGTCACCACGAGCGACCACCCATGCTTCCATCCTCTTCCCTCGCTGCATTCTACCTCTCTCCTCTCGTACGTGCTCTCTCTCTCTCTCTCTCTCTCTCTCTCCACCATTCGAACCACCATCTCAACCATTCGAACCAACACACGCCCGAAATCGAGCCACCTTAGAAATCGAGCCCAATTCATTCGAGCGGAGGGGTTTTCGTATTCTACGGGGAGGGGTGGGGGTGGGTTTCAATTCTACCCGGATTCAACGGGGGAAGGGGAGGGGAAGGCGAGGAAATCGACGGGGAGGGTGGGGGGTGGGGGGGGGGTAGGGTGGGGGGTGGGAGTGGGGGTGGGCTGGGGGTGGGTTGGGGGTTAAGGTTAAGGGTGGGTTAGGGGTAGGGTGGGTTAGAGTTATTGTTTAGGATTAGGGTTTAGATTTTAGGTTTAGGGGTTAATTGTGGCAAATTTGTAAATAAAGCTAACGGTGAGTTAACGGCGGTTAGGAAAAGGGCATTTTGTGAACGTTTGGGGAAACTAAGGGGTATATGGTGAATATTTGAAACATTAAGGGTATATGGTATATGGTGAAAAATCCGACTATAAAATCATTAATGGCACTAATGAAGTCATCTTTTATGCTTAACTCGTGAGATTCTTATCAAAATTTGGACAGATTATTATGAAGTATGTATCAAGTTTGGAGTCAAAAGTCTAACCATTTTTTTGAGGGGAAAAGCCAAAAGTTCCATTAATTCAGGGACAAAGTGTCCACAAGTACATATGGGGAAATAACACTAGGGCAAAAATTTTCCCATACTTGCTCAATACCAAAAGGAACTAATTTCGCTAAATGATGGGCGACAAAATTCTCATCTCTGAGACCAAACAATTGAATTAAAACTATCCGCTAGAACATTGTCAAGATTAGCAAGAAAAGTGGTCCCTTTAGAGAGCCAGTTTATAAGCCCCTCACAATCCGATTCCTGATTACCATCAGCAACACCATACCTCCTCCCCAGCCTAGCTGCCATCGCCAGCACCCTGGCTTCAGCAATCTGTGGCGTCCACGCATCCCTCAAACGTCTCGTGGCTGCAAACAACACCCCCCCTCATGATCTCTCGCCACCACTCCTAAACCAACCTAGCCTTCTTCCGAGACCGCAACATCATCAGTAATTTTAATGACCTAAACAAGTGGAGCTTGGCAAGTCTTTGAGCTCGACACACGCCTGGGATGCTTTGTACCAGAAATTGAAGCTGCATATTTATTATGATCCTCCACCAAGCGATGCACCCGAGCTATAATAACATTGTGGGGAGTAATTTTGCCATCAATGACAACAATTTTACGCTCCCACCACACAAGCCAAGCCAGGAGCACACCTCTTTGCACAATCTTTTGATCCATCTCATTCCAACTTGCGACAAGCTCCTTCAAATTTCCTACCTCACCCCAGTATATCATCGCTTCACAATCACACTCCCTCCACATTTCTCTTATAGCTTGGAAATCAAATAAAGCATGAACATCGGATTCATCTTCAGTAGCGCAGCGAGGGTAGTTAGCTTCATCAGACAAATGGCGAGCCTCAAGAAGGCCACAAACAGGGAGTGTACCTGTGCAACACCTCTAGATAAAATGACGAGCGGCTTTTGGGCTCACCTCCAAGCACCAGACCGTGGTCCAAGCTTGGTGAAACTCATCAAAACTACCACCTTTCCCCAACATATATGCCATCCGAACTGAAAAACATCCATACTTTGTGAGAGCCCAAGTAATCCCGTCCCAAAGTCCAGTGTGACTAATATGCCATCCGAACTGAATAACATCCATACTTTGTGAGAGCCCAAGTAATCCCGTCCCAAAGTCCAGTGCGACTAATAAGCATAGATATAATACATCATGTATCTCGCTCATTGAAAAGAGTAGCTATAAACTCATGATTCCAATCCATGCGCCCCAAATCAAATAAATCCTACACAGGTCCTATAGCATCACTCACAGCACTAGTAACAAACCTATTCCCATCATCCGATAGCCACAGATCATTCCATATATTGATCACCCTCCCCAACTCTCCACACCATCCCCTCCTTTATCAACACTTTCACACTCCATAAGCTCCTCCAATAATAACTTCCCATCAATCCTAGCTAGGACTCAAGGAACTCACACTTGGGGTTATAATTCGCCTTCATTATACGCCCAAACAATGAATCAGGCGCCCTTACAAGTATCCAAGCTTGACGACCCAAAAGAGCATCATTAAAAATCGTGAGGTCTTTAAATCCCATACCCCCAAAACATTTCAAGGTGCATAAAGACTCCCAGCTCTTCCAATGATATTCCGTCGTGAACCTTTTTGCCCCCACCAAAACTGAGCCATAGAAGAGTGAATACGTTGGATTGCAGAAACAGGCAACTTATACACACCCATGAGATATGTTGGAATTGCTTGGATGAACGACTTCAATAGAACCTCATTTCCTGCCCGAGAGATATATTTCCCCTTCCAACCACTCAATTTCTTCCAAATTCTTTCCAGAAGGGCTTCAAAAACCAATTTTTTCGAGCTTCCGACAACAGTGGGAATCCCGAGATACTTTTCATGTCTATCAACATGCCGCATATTCAGGACACTCATAATTTCTTCTCTGGTCTCCAGACTCACCCCCTACTAAAAGAGACTTATGACTTTTCATAGTTAATTTTCTACTCGGAAGCCGCTTCATATTAATTGGCTGAGAATATCAATTACTCTAGTGCAATCCTGTCGATTTGCTCTTACAAATAGGCGGCTATCATCTGCAAACAAGAGATGAGAGATCACATGACCATTACGGCTGGTTTTAGCCCCATGGAGAAGCCCATCCCTGACCTTAGCCTGCAACATCTTAGAGAAAGCATCTGCAACCAAAATGAAGACATAAGGTGAGAGCGGATCTCCTTGACGAAGCCAAAGAGATGGCCTAGCCATCCCTCCAACGCCCCTATTGAAAACGAAGGAGTAGGAGAACGTTGACACACAAGACATAATCAAGTTAATCCATCTTCCAATAAAACCCATGGTGAGAAGAAAATGTATTAAGTGTTTATTTGGCATCAAAAAAATAATAATATTTATCGAACACATTTTTTAAATATCACATTAATTATTTTACATATATAGTAGCAAAATTGGTATACTCCCTTCGTCCCAAAAAGATATGAACACTTATTCGCACACGTAGTTTAAGTTGATAAGTTGTAGTGTGGTTATCAAATGTTATTTTATTAAAAAAGTAGATGTGATAAGAGTTGGTGGAGTCTTTTTTTATTGGATGAGAAAGTTGGGTAACTTTTTATTGAAAAAGATAGAGTGTGGACCAAAAGAGTGTAAAAGAAATAACATAGTAATAGTGAAACCATGCCAAAAAAGGAAGAGTTCCAAATAATTTGGGACAAACATAAAAGAAAAGTATTCTGACTATTATGGAATGGAAGGAGTAAGTAATATTGAGTTGTAAATATTGATGTTTTGATACCCCATCAACATGGTTGCTTGTGCTACATCCAAATTGTTATTAGTGTTATACATTTGGAGACTCAGGTTCAATTCCTCGAGAGTCGTAATTAGCCTCCCAAAATTTTTATTTTCTATGTTTGAACATGTTGGTTGTTTTATAAAATATGAAATGTGATATTTAAATTGTATCAAAACTCTTATTGTAGCATCATTAGGTTTACATTGAAATTAAAGGGAAAAAAAAACAGATGTCAGCAAGTGAGCGGTTTATTATATTAATAACTATGGGGTTATATGGTACAAGATTATAGAGTATGGGGTTATAAGGGATAGGATTATGTGATATGGGGTTATAGGGTTTTAAAATATGAGTTCTTTTATAGAAATTAATATGTTTTATATTTAAATAATGTCCACACTCTTATCGTAGCATCTTTAAGTTTATATTGAAAAGAAAAGGAAATATTAGCAAGTAAGGGGTGATTATTATATTACTCCTTCCGTCCCAGAATAGTCTGAACACTTTCCTTTTATGTTTGTCCCAAATTAGTTTGAACACTTCCAATTTTGGCATGGTCCCACTATTAATATATTATATCTTTTACACATCTTTGCCACACTCTACCTTTTATCAATAAAAAGTTACCCAACTTTCTCTCTCCTCTAATAAAAAATACCCCACCAACTCCTATCACATCTACTTTTTAAATAAAATAACATTTGATAACCACACTACAATTTATCACCTTAAACTACGTGTCCCAACAAGTGTTCAGATCTTTCTGGGACGGAGGTAGTAATAAATATCAGGTAATAGGTTACAGGGTTATAGGGTATGGTGTTTTGGTTATAGGATATAAAAAAATTGTTATTTATAGGGTTACATGGTTTGAAACAATTTGGTCTTTCGCAAAGATATAGATTGATATTTGAATAGTGTGAAAATTTATATTATACATTATCTTTGAACTTATTTCAATTATAAACACTTTTTTTACAATAAAAATTATTAAGACCCTTTTTTTAAAAAAATAACCACCTTGTATGGTTGTCTTCTCTTTTTAATTTGCCGCCAGTTAAGATACTTCGTTAAATAAATTATCATTTCACACACAATATACTTTGTATTTTGTTTCTCATGAAATCCATCATTGTTTGGTATCTGGTAAAATTGTTTCTAAGATGGTTAATTTAGATTAAGGTGAATATATAAGATGGTCAAGTTCGACTTATTACCAATAACTATGGGTGTGTAGGGCGATTATGTTAACTACCTAACACTCAAGCTATGCTCGATCTTATAAACAGTACGAATATATACCAACAAGTTATAAGTTATAATTCGAGAAATGCATCGAACAGCTAAAAATATATCGAGGCATTCAATTTGAATTTATGAAATGTCAGACTTTCTTTTGGTATTAGAATATAATATACTGGGTCGAAAGACTTTTAGTTGTGCGTTATGTTTATGTCGGACCTATTAGGGTATAATGGGTTAGCTCAATCTTCCCCCATCCTTCAAAACTCAAAATATTATAATTTTAAATAAGCTAGCTCATTAATCTACATCTCCTTTTTCTATGTAGTCATTTTTACTGTTACCCTTGTGTAATTTTTTTTTTTTCACCATATACCCTCAAACTTTTCAGAATTTACCTTATACCCCTTAATTTCTTTAAAGTTCATCATATGCCCTTCAAAGGCTTTTAGCTTTTTTAGTTATTAGTTTCTAGTTCCGTTGCTAAACCCTCATACACCTCTAATTAAGTCAATGACCTTAATTAACCACAACTAAATAAGACCAATGACCTCTTTTTTTCTCGCTTCCTCCATAATATTCCGCCCTCTTCTTTGACTATATGTAATGTTTTAACTAGTTTTTAGGTCCGGGCTATGCCCTGGGTAATTATACCTTTCATTTATTAATATTTTACTTTGAAATAATAACATCAAGTATCACCTGCTTTAGTGGTTAAGACATTATTATATATGCTTGTGATCATGGGATCAAATCTTACCTAATGCATTTTCTATTTTTTTAGTGTATGCGGATTACATGGCATAAAAACTTTAAGCGAAGACGCCACGTGGCATCGTTCCTTGCTTAGGAACGCGTTTTAATATATTAGTATAGATAGATGATAGTATGCTTAAGTAGATGAGTTATATATGGGTTATTTAAGATTTAGTAATGAAATTAATGGTTAAAGATGTTTTGTCAATTGTGAAATACTACTCACCTAGATATTATAAGAGAAGTTAAGATGATGTTTCGCGGATTGTGAAAGACTTGTCACCCGTAAGTATATATAATGTTGCATCTCATTACCTATAGTATCCACTCTCAACAGGCTTAGGCAACTAAAATGTAACTTCAGTTTATTACCTGTATGTTCAGGTTAAGTGTCAACATCAATAAGAATGATAAATAATGCCACTTTCTTAAATGTTTAGCATGTGATATTATTCTCGACATTAAAAACTTAATTTTATTACTTATTTTTATCCAAAAATGGATACACCCAAGGGCCAATCAAGGCGATTAATTATTGATTTTGCGTCAAGTCGTTAATTGTATCTTATTAGGATTTGCGTCAAGTCGTTTATTGTATATTATTAGGATTCGCGTCAAGTCGTTTATTTTATTATATATATATGTATATATATATATATGTGTATATATGTGTTTATATATGTGTGTGTGAGTGTGTGAAGAGTAATTGTAAGCCGCCACGTGTTCTCTCATTATATAGATTTCAATCTCTTGACCATCTGATTAGTATATTATCATTTTACCAACAAGCTAAGCTACACCGTTTTTTCCAGTAACCAAAGACCAAATCCAACTATTAAATGCTAGCTTTTGCCTTATTAAAAAATTAGTCTTATATGCAAGCGATGCATGAGAAGTATATAGAAAGCAAAGTTGTATTATTACATCTAAAGAAGTATCTTACATCGTTCCTAATAAACATTAAAAAATGAGTTGTATATGTAGCGAAATCCATTTATTAAATAATATTTGCACCCATTTTTAATTAGGAAAAGTTGATAAGAACATCCCCAATTATGGGCATTCCACCATTATTAGTCCCAACTTTTGATTAATTTTCAGTGGTCCTAGCTTTGTGGCATTGCTTGTCCCAATGGACTGGTTACCGGGTTAACAAATTAATTTTTTTTAAAAAAAATCTTATTCTAGTTATCCCTTCTTTTTCCTCCTCTTTCTCTCTCCTCCCTGCCTCCTTCCCTTCCAACCCTCCTCTTCCCCCTCCCTTGCCAGCCACATAACCTCCTCCCCTACCACCCCTCGAAACCCCCCTCGCTTGCATACGCTTTGAAACTATAAAAAGCGCCAGAGCCATAGCGCCCCGTTGTTGTCTCTCTCCATTCGTTTGTTGCTGATGTGCTTTTGTTGCTTTTTCTCTCCTCTGTATTTTACTTATTATCGTGACTAGTGACTACTGCGCGCTGCCCTTAACGGTGCTTGGTGTTGCGGCCCGTTGCTTGTGCACTATTACTTTCTCTATCTTTCTTACTTGCAACAGTTGTTTGTGGCCTAGCGATGTTGTTGCACCATTTCCTAAATCTATTATGGTTATATTCTTGTGGAGATGGGTTGTCTGTGGCCTAGATGATATTACGGAGCCTGAGGTTTGAGTTGAGCTTGACTACTTTTTCTCCCTCAATTTTGAATTTCATTGAGAATTAAAGAAAACCTAGTTTAATTTGTGTTATTATGATTGTAACTATAATTATAATGTAGTAGTAATGTTATTTTTCATTTGATTGAAACACTATATAGAGGAATTGATTGTTGTGTTTTTGAGGAGATGAACTATGTGATCTTTCATCCACCATTGATGACTGCCGAAGTTCGAGAATTTCAAGGTTTTGGCTTGTGGAAGAAGGAGAAATGCTGAAGGGGTGAAATGTTATTGGAAGGTGCCAAATGATGGTGATGATGGTGATGCTAGTAGGGGAAGAAAGAAAATTGCCATTTTTGGCTCCTGAGTAGATTCCGGCGACGGCGTGGTGGTTTGGTGGTTTTACTTGTTGTAATAGGTCATTAATCTACTAGCACCATTTTTGTAAACAGTTACCCAAAGTTGGGACCACTGAATAATCATCAAAGTTAAGATTAAAAATAATGGCGGAAAACTCATAGTTTCTGTCAATTTTTCCTTTAAATTAACTATATGATGTCAGTGGGGGTATTTTAGTCTTTTTACATGGACACCAAACTGCTTAACAATTGGCTTATAGAATAGAGACTTTGAAAAGTAAAAAGTAAATAAAATATAACAAGAAGCACTCCTTAAATAGAACTAAAAGTCAAGACCGAAATAAATCTCCCTACCATTTTAACTACAGGTGTTCATAAAAAACCAAAATCGAAATAGGTTATTGAAATACCGAAAAATCGGTCTAAATGGGTGGTAATCGTACCGATAAAAAAATGTTTTAACGATACGGTTGCCGAACAGATAAAATTAACGCTGAAGCGATACAGTTACGAATAAGATTTTTGAGTGAGCGGTTAACCGAAATACCGAAATATTTTTTCTCTATTTAAATATTGTGAAACATTTTCAAACAAGTACATTAATTCTAATATTTGTTACTAAGTTATAACAATTAGAGAAAGTATGTAATTATTTGGAAACTCTAGTACCAATATAAACACTATAATTAGGAAATGGAGTGAATTCTTAGTGTTAGTTATGTTTTCCAATGGATTTATTATCCACTTTATAATACATTTTATATTAGAGTATATATGATATTATAATATATGCACACAAAAATAGAAAATATATATGTACATTAAGTAAAACATAATAGTATAACTTAAATAACGGTTCATGGTTAACCGAAAAACCGTGCCGAAAAAACGGTTAACCGCTTAACTGGTAACCTGAAACGCCCCGACTTTCATACATCCTTATTAAGTTAATTAATCAGGATTAGCAGCGAAAGACCTAGCTTAGTCGGCGCGTTGCCGCCGTACTTTCCACTAGGGGAAAATACAAGGCGTCATTTAACATTAACTTACAGGGACACTACTTTGATTTGTCACTCTTTAAAGAAACACTATAATAATAGACTAATATACATGATAATTCATATAGCTATAAATATTATAAAAGCTAAGGCACCAAAATTACCAAATTCATATCTTACTTAATCCAATAATTAGTATATATAATTCTAGGGATGGTACACAAGGCATCACTTGGCTTTACATTTTCAGAATCATCTTTTTTTTTTTTTTTTTTTTTTTTTTGCTAAGTAAGTATCGTAAAACACCAAGAAACAATTTACAACCTAAAGTTTTCCAAGTCAAGAATGACCCAACTAGGTTGGCCCCCTCAAAGGACAAGGAAAACCAAACATGACAACCAATTTACAAGCAAAAACTATCTGGAAAAGCCCAGGCAATAAAAACCAGAAATTTATCTACTGCATATACAATTATACCAATCCCTATCTTTAGTTGACACTCTTCGTGGCATTACTGCTGTAATCCTATGGATTACAAGTATCTTTAACATTTGAAAAATCTTCTCAGGTCGCCAGCCAATCTCATTCCAAATGACTTCATTACGAGCCCACCATATCCAATAAACTGCAGCCAAAATCACAGCTGAAAACACCCTCCTTTAGAAGCCAGATTTCCTACTTCTTCTAGAGAAAAGTACAATTCTCTGAAAACTGAACTACACACTTTTTATTCCCAGCCATTCATAAGTCAGATTCAAAAGCCGCTGAGAATAAGCACAAGTGAAAAACAAGTGCTCATGACTATCAATTCCATTTATACATAACTGACGGCTTTTATCATTCAATACACCAATGCTGTGTAATCTGTCAGCAATTCGAAGTCTTCCATGAATAGACAACCATCCTGATTGGTTCATAATAATGCATTATTTTACCCTTATATATTAGTCATTTGAATATATTTTATAGGTATATATGCGATATTAATGAGACTTATTAATATATACTTATTTTTCATAATTATTTAATATATTTTATATATTGAGCTCTAATTGTTTTTATTTTATCTAAATTTATCTTAGGTGTCGACTCGTGAGCAATAAGATGATTTCAAGAGCAAATATACAAGTGTGAGGCCCAAACAATACAAGATGAAGAAAATATTAGCCCAAGTCTCATATTAACATAAGTCTATAGCAAGTCGAAAAAGAGACTACTGGGACGCTGGCAGCTATTCCCTTAAGCAAGCAAAATCTGAAAAGAAGATACAGAGAGAGCATATGGAATATTAGAGATTGAGATTTATTTTATTTCCTTATCTTAGCCTAAGGTTGTGGGGTATATATTTTCCCCTAATTCTCTTCAACAGGGGGAGGAAGCAGCGGGGCTGCACTACAGCCGACACACATACAGACAACCACAATAGTTTTAGGTTTTAGTTAGTTTTTCCATTTCTAGCCTAGTACTCACGCCGATGGAGTGACAACGTCGGCATAGTTTAGCAAAATTTCTTTACTCTGTTATTCATTACTCAGTATTGGTAATTTCGTTCCTTTGATTAATTTTAGTATTGTTTTGCCGTTTCTTCTTTGAATCTAGTTTATTCATCTTTTTCCTTTTATTTGGTTTCTGCCTATTTCGTTTGCCGAGTATTTGCTTGTTTCTCCATTCATCACGATTGTTGCTCTTTGATTGTTTATCTTATTTTTATACATGGGATTTTGGTTAATTGTTTGTTTGATCTTAGATTTCATGATGTTGTTTGTTGATCTTACGTTGACTATTGCTTTTCCTTCTTTGAATCTTCAAACGGCATTCTATATAGAATAAGTACTTTTCTTTGTTTTTTTTTTAATTAAATTTTAGTATCATATTTGCACTCTATTGTTAGTTCAAGCCTATTAGTCTGCATTAATTAATTTCCTTGCTAAATTATCGCTTATTGTCAAGTAGGTAATTTAACTTAGTATTAACGTCCTTGTGGGTTTGACCCGTATTTGCTAGTATACTACTTTAGTACACCGTGCACTTGCGGTATTAGTTTTTATTCGTACACATCCAATAAAGCAATGTTTTGGCACAGCCAACCTGTTCCATATGAATTTATCCCAATAAATCCTCTCATGATCACCTACCAGCTTGCTATAAATCTTCTGAACACTGAAATTCGTCATATTTCTCATCTCCTGTAAAGAAAAATATCTTTTAATCTCTTCCTTCACTTGACAAAATTTCTTCCAGTACCAGCTGCAATTTTTAGGTGGCACATAATTTGTTTTACGGAAAAATTTGTTTAGATAAGTTTAAATAAATTAAAGGGTTTTTTGTCAGAATGGACCTAATAAAATACAAGTTTTGTAGGGAATGACCTAATAATTTTTTTTTTGTCTAAAAGGACCTATTTAAATACTTCCTTTGTTAAAAGGAACCAGTTTGTGAATTTCAGGCCAAAATTACCATGTTTTGTTTTTGAATGCCTTAGGTTTGAAAAAACCAAGTTGTAACAACTCATTTGTAATTTGTATGTAATGAATGGAATTGTAACCCCTTCTATTGCAATCTATGAAATATATTTGAGCTAAAAATTATGCGCATGAATACTTTTTTTGTTATCCAAATGTATTATCAATGAGCATCAACAAGTGGAATTGTCGTACATATACGTAAGTTTCGCCATTGCTAATCCAAAAAAAGTTGAAACAACAACTGTGGTGCCATTAAGCTGCCACTTACAACAACTACACTAAACACCTGCATCTTGACTACACTAAACACCAACTACACTAAAATGGCAGTTACAACAACAAACCTAAGGCACCCAAAAACAAAACATGGTAATTTTGGCCTGAAATTCATAAACTGATTCCTTTTAACAAAGGAAGTATTTTAATAGGTCCTTTCAGACAAAAAAAAAAAATTATTAGGTCCTTCCTTACAAAACTTGTATTTTATTAGGTCCTTTCTTACAAAAAACCCTTTAATTTATTTAAACTTATCTAAACAAATTTTTCTGTAAAACAAAATTTTCAGGTGAAAAGAAGGCCCGTATAACAAAGAATATGAAGAAGAGCAGTGACAAAAAGTACGTCATTGGAACTTACATTTTTTATCCTATTGAACTGGCACCTCGCTCGGGTTTAACAAGTAAGGTTTGCAGGTCAGACTAATTGAGAGGGAGGGGGGAAGGTAAGAGAAACCTCACCCCCAAAAAGGCCCTAATAGGATTTGATCCCATGACCTTGAAATCATGAGGACAAACCTTTACTACTAGGTCAAGCCTTGTTTGGTACGTCACTAGAATTTACAATGTGTATGCCATTTGCATTGTCTATTGTGTATTCGCATACATGCTTGTTATTTTATGGTAAACAAAAGTACTTTCTTGCTTACATCAGGAGAAAACTATTGATGAATTGTTTCAAATCTTATAATGGCACAATATATATGTCAATATTGGTACTTTCATCTTTTGTTTTGTTTTTGGATCAATTTCTTTTGGCTATCAACAAGTCACGTTAAGCTTTTTTCGGTATGACCTTCCATCAATTACGTGACGTCGGTTTTTTTTCTAATGGCGAGAAATAATAATAGTTTAGCAAAAACAATTTACTCAGATCATAACAAACATTACGTAATGATTCAATTAAAAATACAAGCCAAGAAGAAATTGAAACACACCTCCAAACAAAATACAAACGATAAGGCAAATATTATGGTAATAAATCATCAGTTTATCTCGAGAATATATGAAAGTGATCCAATCTCAGTTAGTAGAATAGTAACTTCAAAGCTTGTTTTATTTTATCGGTTACTTTTTTCATCAAACTTTTTTGTCTTGAGATTGGACCTGACATTCATATAATTTTGTGATAAACAAAAACATATATAGATTTGCCTAAGTTATTATAAACTAGAAATTGAAGAAAAAGCCAATAAATGGTGAGCAAGCAATGTAGTGCTTTATAGATGGTGGACTGTGACCATCTTAACCATCAGCATCGTTGATTATGAAGATGGAATTAAAATGAACTTTCACATCCAAACTTCCTCCTTCGAAAAACCTATTCGACGAATTAAAGACCTCACTTCCTTTAATAAATTCAGGAAAACCAGATGAAACCTTAGAATGAGTGAACCAGTCAAGCACTGCAAGAAAAAAAAATTGATATGTTATGGATGAAAACTGAAAAATCCCTGAACCAATAAGCATAAAGATTTAATAATTTTAGTAGAGACAACTTTGTCTATCTTCACATTTCTGTTAACATTTTTTTTTTATAAATGTAAGATGAAGATCCCTTGCAAGTGGGGGGAATTTGGGGATTACACTTTGTCAGGGGCAAGAATGGAACCCCTCGCACACGAGTGGAAGGAGGGCCTCCAACAGTCCAATTAACCAACCAGGCTAACCTTTATCCAGAGATTTCCCCACATGGAAAAGGACCGCCCGCATGGGATGCGAATCTGAATTACCCCTAAGCTAGAGCGAGCCACCTTATCGACCATAGCAAGCAAGCTTGATTTTCAAACCCGATGCATTTCTCTCAATATGCATTCGAGTACAATGACTATATATTGAGAAGTATGTCTAAAAGTATGTCTTGGATCCATGTACTTGTTTCCAAAGACACATAATAGTAAGTAATTGTGTGAAGCAGGATAAATGAAATGTACAAAATCTAATTTAATTAGGGTAAAGAAAATTGAGCATGATATTAAAAAAAGTTAAACTTACAAGTTTTTTCATTAGCATATGCTCCGGTATATTTGTTTAAAAGACTGAGCTCAAAATTAACAAGCATGCTGCTTCCATTTGAGAGCTTGTCATTATCCACGAGTACTAAATATAGGGAAAAATGACTGCCATTTCTCGATCCATATCCTTCACGATACAATTGTAGTTTCCTACATATATAATACGTCAAAGTTAAAGAAGACATACAGTACAAAAAGACAAGGGCAAATATACTAATAATTACAATGTACTTGTATGTACCACGGATCGACAAAATCATTTTTGAGAAAAGTGGGAAGATAATTTTCATTAATACGCACCAAGTGTAAGGTTCACCGTCGAAGCTTGTAACAAATGTGATATTAGAATCCACTGGTTCAGGAGTGTTATTATCGAAAGGTCCTAGTTTGATAATATTAAATGTACTTCTTGAAATGGTGTTGACATGAGACATCTTTGAGTAATGAGGCTCAGTGCTGGTAATAGAAATCTCAGCCCCAATGGTGCAACTGTTGTCAACATAAAATCCGTTGTCTGAATTCTTAAAATGATTGAACTCCAGAGCTTGCGCAATTCCCCATTCTTTACCGCGGGCATCAAAATGCTTTTCTCCCAAATCTGCATGCCACACATTATTATATTTTAGTACACATATACTTCATCCATTCTGAAATAAGTGAAACACTTCTATGGATTTGAGTCAGCACCAAGATCCACTAACATCCTAAATATATACATGACGTTAGCTGTTGATATTTGGGTTTACTAGCTTCGACGCCTCACCAATTTGCAAAGTCAACTAGCTAAAATTAAATCTTTTGACTAACGGGTAGTTTGCAGTCCCTCTATCTCACTTGTTGGATCATTTGTTACTTAATGTCAAACAAAAGACATGCATTTCAAAACCTATCAATAATTTATAATTTTTTTTGTTAACATAGCTAAAAATATTAGTATTAATTAGATTTCACAAGGATGTAAATGCGTGGAGGTGAAATGCATATTGCACGGTCTGGATGATATAATATGCAAATATCATGTTTTTCCTGGCTCTTGACTCTTGAGGGTAGATTTGAATGCTAATCACTCGAGGCTCATGGCCATAAGAGGGGCCAAAAAAATCATAATAGCGTATATATACTTTTTTCATATTTTACTTTTTTATTTGTCACAACATACTTTGACTATTAATTATTCCTTGAAGTATTATATTAGGAAAAATTCTTAAACCAAGCAAAGAATTACACCATTTCACATTCTCCACCTATATATTCATGTTCTAAGTACATGATGGAGGTTAATGTGAGGGGGTGTAAACTTGAGTGTAGGATTAATGAGCTACTTTATGTCCAGTTATTGCATTATTATTGTTCCCAAAGCAGAACCAGCGTACCTTCAATGACTAGATATTCACCACTAGTTTGATCTAATATGAAAAATTTGATGGCGACATTAATCTCTTTGTTTCGACCAGCATTATTCTTTTGCCTCTTTACGTACATGGAAATGTACTCTTTGCCACCTTTTGCCACATTCCCTTCAGGATAGAAGCACATAGTCCTGATCAATTAAAAACAAATAGTAGATCAGTGAAAAATACAAACCAAAGAATCTTGTCTCGCACTAAGAAGATTAATAAGTATATTTGGTGCTACACTACTAGTTAGTACGTAGTGGTAAATATTGCTCAACGTGGCAACAAGAGAACTAAAACTTGATGGCTGAATCGGTTTCTAATTTTCTTTTTTCTTCTTGTCATTTGTTATACTTGGTTTTGAGAAGGGAGGTTGTATGATCATCCAACCTGATCAAGGGCTTGCAAGTTGCAAGTGATCCAACTCTTTTCCTCCTTTTTGAAAAGCCCAGACACATTTTCGTCCTTTCTTTATTACTTACTATATTTCTTTTATTTAGAAGTTTTATGAAGTATTTTTTTTTTGATAATCTAGTTTATTTATTACTTTGAAGCCACGATATTACAAAGTAATCTCAGTAGCAGCCATTCCAATACTAAATACATCGAATTATAATCCAGAAAAAACGAGAACTAACGAAGGAATTACAACCAGGCAATGAATTCATCCATTCAGGTGAGGCTTTGCTTGGCAAGCAAACCCGTCACGACAATTGATTCCCGACTTTTGTAAGATATTACAATACCAAGTCCCTTGTCCATGGCACTCCGGATGAAATTAATGATGAAGTTTAGATTCCAAGGGCCACTATTATCACCATTGCACCATTTAATTGCTACATATCCATTTTTGGTTATATGTTATCTCAAGCCCTTTCTCAGTACATGAATCTCTCTTTTTATCTATTTCTATTTCTATTTCTCTCCTATCTCTATTATATAAGGGAAAGGGGGAGCTAAAGTGTCCCCCTTATAAATTTACTTAACTTCCCATTAGTAAATGAACTACGTACTACCAAAAAAAGGGAAAAATAAAAACTCAAATATAGCTTTAAAAATTTAACTTAAATTTTGAAGGTGATCAAGTTATAATTGAGCCACCAAAGAAAAAACATTGACTATAAAATTTAGTACATTTATGCTGTAAAAGTAAAAAGGAATAGTACATCAATCTAATATCTTATCAATTAATTCACAAACACAATCAAAGATCTCATATGTTTTGTTTGTATATATCATTTAGATTATTTGGTCAGAAGTTTTAAAGTTTAACCGTGATAAATGAAACGAGAACTATATTTTGGGACGGAGGGAGTATTACGTTAAACATATCCTCTAGTCTCTACTACCATCAACCTAACCAAACAATGATTAATTCAGTCTAGAAAAAACCTACACCACTCTGATAAACATGTAATAAAAAATTAACGCAACGAAGTATGATTCAGAATATGTTAACTGAAATATATATGTGCCCTAGGCCCTAGCTTTTATTTAGAGATAGAGGAAATACCATTTCTCATCCCCAGTAGAAAATGCTGGTGTCTCGAATGATAACTTGTTGGCTTTTTTAAGTGATGCCACAAGCTCATCATACGATTTGATTTCGAAGATGAAGTGGCAAGGCCTTCGTGATCTGAATGTTCGAACTGGTTTACTTGGATCAGTGAAGTCGAAGTCGTAGTTCCCTGAATGTTATATTCATCATTCATGGTAGAATATGAGTATATGACCACGTAATTAAATTAGGCAGCAATTAAACACGTCCAAAGTAGATAATAAATAAATAAATAAAAATTTGAAACTTAAGATGTAATAAAATGAAACATACTGCCTTTCCATTCTTTCATGGTGGAATGAATGAGTTAGTTTGCACAAAGAGCGAGAGAGAGTTGACAATGACAACAGTGTGTTCCTTGTCTTAATTGTGTGAAGAATTGCAAAGGGTGAAGTCGTTTATATATAGATTGATCAGGAGCTAGGGAGTGGTTGAAGAAATGATTAAGAATGGTTTAATTAATATTACTTGACTTTAGAGTATTTTCATTATTTTAAT
Source organism: Beta lomatogona (assembly GCA_947646795.1). Lineage (NCBI taxonomy): Eukaryota > Viridiplantae > Streptophyta > Magnoliopsida > Caryophyllales > Amaranthaceae > Beta > Beta lomatogona. Next base: position 851,861 of record CANSNZ010000239.1, on the reverse strand, counting down.
ATCATATTAATCAATATTACAACTAGTTTTAATTTTGTTACACTAGAGCTAATAATAATACGACAATGATAGGTACTGAGGTTCAAACCTCAATCTTGTAATATAGCTGGTAAAGTTATGTGGGCTTCGTTGAGGCTCTATTAGAATTGTAATGTCCCACTGGCCTTGAGCCATATCATTAATAAAATCCCAAATAATTAAAAAAATTAATAATACGACAATTCCTAATACCATGTGTTTGGTTTATTTGAGAATTAAATTTTTTCTTTTATTTGATACCTATAGGTATTGGTATGAGCCTTACGGGTTTGAGGTATGGGTTTTAAATCTATTAAATTATTAAACAAACACTAGGTATGGGTTTTGCTCATTCGAAACCCGTAGCTCATACCAAAATCATATAAACGAAACACTTTTGCAAGCGTTGAGCGTGTTGGCCGTGTCTTAAAAATTATTGCAATTTTATTATTTAAGTATTTCTTAGCTTGCCAAGGAAGTATGCAAAAAAGTATTATCTTTAAGAAGGTATTGCATTCGATGCAAACTAATAAGGTAGTGTTGTTGTAAAAAAGTTATATTTGATACTAAAGTAGAAAATTATCAATTATATAAATGTGTTTATTTGATATTGAGTAGGACATAAGGAATGAGAATTACAATAAAGAATATCATAAATAATAGCTAATCCCAAATTTACATGTATAAATAAGAACAATTAGAAATTATGAACCTAAACGTAACTTGATTTATGCTTTCAAACAAGATCTATATGTTATATACTTATTGAGCTTAATTATAAGAAGGAACATGTTATTGATTGTTCTTCTCTTATGGAGATACCTTACTTGGAGTACAGACATTCAATCTCTTGATTTTTAATGAAATACCAACCATGCTATAAAAAAAAAACATGTTATTGATTAGCCCCGTAATAAAACTCGTGCATATATAGGAGATTTTCAAAAGCAAAGAATCCGAGCTGTCGATGATAATCAATCTAATCTACAATCGAACTGGATTACTATATATAAATATATAAAAAAATTTTTTAAAAACGTTTTTTTTTCTTTCCTTTCCCCTTTTTTTTTTTTTTTTTTTTTTTTTTTTTTTTTTTTTTTATTTATTAATTTATATTTTTTTTTTTTTTTTTTTGGAAGATATTGGTTTTTTTTTTAAAAAAAAAAAAAAAAATTTTTTTTTTTTTTTATATTTTTTTTTTTTTTTTTTTTTTTAAAAAAATTTTTTTTTTTTTTTTTTTATAATTATTTTTAAAAAAAAATTTTAAAAAAATTTTTTTTTTTTTTTTTTATAAAAAAAAAATTTTTTTTTTTTTTTTTTTTTTTTTTATTTTTTTTTTTTTTTTTTTTTTTTTATTTTTTTTCTTTTTTTTTTTTTTTTTTTTTTGTGAAGTGGATTTTTTTTTTTTTTTTTTTGAAAAAAAAAAAAAAAATTTTTTTTTTACCGAGGGGCCTCTTCGGGCCAAAATACTAGTTTAAATATAAAAATAAAATTTATTTTTTTTTTTTTTAAAAAAAAATTTTATTAAATTAAATAAAAAAAATAAATATTTTTTTTAAAAAAATTTTTTTTTTTTTTTTTTTTAATTTTTTTTTTTATTTTTTTTTTTTATTTTTTTTTTTTTTTTTTATTTTTTTTTTTTAATAAAAAAATTTCCCCAAAATACTAGTTTATAATTAAAAACTAAGAATAATAAAGAAACTCAACAATAACAGATCGTAGTTCAGAATATTAAATTACTTTTAGGGAAAACATTAAATTTATTTATAAGATGAACTAAATTAATATCTTTGGATCTAAATTAAACATATATATAAGAGGAGCTTTTCGAAAGAATAGAGAGCTCTTCAAGATTTAGAGAGCTTAGAGAGCGCTACATAAGCATGTCGGCCATGTCATTATATTTAATTTTAAATTTTTAAAAAATAGAGTTTTATATAGATATAAATACATAAAAGGAGCTTTGGATAAGAGAAAATAAGAGTTTACTTTTGAATAAACAATCTAAACTATCGTACTATGTAATTTGACAATAACTTTAGCTACATAATTCGATGTATTATAATTTTTATACCACTGGAGGGTGCTTGAAATATGATTCAGAATAAAATTCATTTGCTATATAATTTTTACACTATTGGAGAGTGCTTACAACCTATAAAAATATAAAATTTTAAATGAATGTTAACATATAACAAATATTTTTTTTTGAACCTATGCGTTGGATCATATAACAATAAAAAAGTTATAAAAAGAGTACGAATTTAATGCTTCCTCTGTTCTTAAATTAGTGAAACACTTCTCTCTTATATGTGAGAGCTTTTTTCTAGAAGTGTTTCACTTATTTCAGAACGGTGGAATTGAAGTATAATATAAGTAGTACATGAATTATGGTACAAATAAGAGTATTTGAATTATAAAGAGAAAGTAAAGTTTGATTTTCAGTAATTATATTATCTAAAAAAATTAATAATATAATTCAGTATTATAAATTTTGGTACATACTAAAAAAATATACACAATCTCATTATAATTATAAAGAGCTTGAGATTTGCATTACAAAAATAATCATTAATTACGATTATGATTATATTACTATAATACAATTATGATCTTATGAGTTCGTCTATATATATATATATATATATATATATATATATATATATATATATATATATATATATATATATATATATATATATGTATATATGATCTTAAAAAGTGTGGAGGTGACATGTTTTTATCCTCGAATAAATATTGGATTAAGTAGAAAAATTCATAATGGTAAAGATAAAAGAAAAATAGAGTCCAGATTTACTAAATTACCTAAGAATTTGATAATCCTGACTAAAACAATTTTGTTATTTTCAATGTCAATCATTGATACTTTACGTTTGAAAACATCTCAGAAATCGAAAGGATTGTGTACATAACAAAATAAAATAAAACTAATATCTAATTTATGTTATTTATTACGACACGTAATGGCATATCGTTATAATTCTACCACATAAAAACAATAACCCTTACATCACATGGACTTCAAAAACTAGTTATAAGTACAGTGTAATTGTGAAACCTTACCACTTAGCTTTCATTCATTTATTTTGGCCTGGGTATCGCATGGGGTCTATGATAGTGGACACTAATATATATCTTGATCCAATTCAATAACATAAATACTTTTTTTATTGTTTATAAGAATTTATATCACCTTATTTGATTTTTATTAATTTGCCACAGTTGAGATACTTCGTTTAATATATAAATTATCAATTCTCACACAATATACTTTGTATTTTTTTCTCATGAAATCTGTCATTGTTTGGTACTCCCTTTGTTTTTTTTATCATTCTCACTACCCTATGCGCGTCTCCCAATGCACCTCTTTGAACTTAAATATCTTTCATTATTTATTAGGAAAAATTATAACTATTAAATATTAATAATGTACTAATTGAGACGAATCAAACAAGACTCCACATGACTATATTTTTTCTTATAAATTGAAAGAAATTGAGAAGATTCTCTCTAAGTATGAATAGCGCCAAGATTTCAAGTGAGAAAGATAAAAAAAACAGAGGGATTATCTAGCAAATTAAAAGTGTTTCTAAGATGGTTAATCTAAATTAAGTTGAATTTATAAGATGGTCAAATTCGACTTATTACCAATAACTATGGGCTTGCAGGGCTATTATATTAACTAGCTAACACACAAACAAATGCTCGATCTTATAATCTATATGAAATATATACCAACAAGTTATAGGTTATAATTCGAGAAGTGCATCAATCAGCAATATAGAGGCATCCAATTTGAATTTTTGAAATGTCAGACTTTTTTTTTTGGTATTAGAGTTTAATATACTGGGTCGAAAGAATTTTAGTTGTGTGTTATTTTTTTGTCGGACCTATTAGGATATATTGGGTTAGATCAATTTTCCCACTTCCTTTAAAACTCAAGATAATATAATTTTAAACAAGTTAGGTCATTAATCTACATCTCGTTTTTCTATGTAGTCAATCATTTTCACTGTTACCCGTGTGTAATTTTGTTTTTATCACACCATATACCATCAAACTTTTCAAAATTTACCTCATACTCCTTAATTTCTTAAAAGTTCATCATATGCCCTTCATGACTAACAACTGTTAGCTTTTTTGATCAAGAGTTTCTAATGCCGTTGCTAAACCCTAATACACCTCTATTTAAGTAATTAACCTTAATGTAACTACAATTAAATACCACCAATAACCCTTTTTAATTTGCTTCCTCCATAATATTCAGCCCTCTTCTTTGGCTATATGTGATGTTTCAATGGTAATATAATTAAAGATGAGTTAAATATGGGTTAACTAAAATTTAGTAACGAAATCTAAGTGTTAAAGATGTTTCGTCATTTGTGAAAGACTACTCACCTACATAATATAATGGAAGTTAAGATGATGTTTCATCAATTGTGAAATACTAGTCACCCGTATAATGTTTCATCTCATTACCTACAGTTAACAGTCTCAACATGCTTAGGAAACTAAAATGTAACTTCATTTTATTTCCCGTGTTGGGGTCAAGTGTCAACGTCAATAAGAATAATAAATAATGCCACTTTCTTAATTATATAGCATATGATATTATTCTGGACATTAAAAGCTTAATTTTATTACTATTATTTTTACCCAAAAATGTATACCCCCAAAGGACCAATTCAAGGCGATTAAGAATTGATTTGCGCCAAGTCGTTTATTGTATCTTATTAGGATTTCTTTGTGTAATAAACTTTGTATATATTTAAGATTTGTTTTGCTAATTTGAATAAGGAGTTTAGGCATGCAAGTATGTTGTATTATATTTACGCTTATCTATACAAATACATTAAAAGGTGCTCCTAAAGACGCCAATATGCCACGTGATACTGTTTTCAAACTTATAATTCAAAATGTTTTACATTCATGTGAACTCCTCAATTTAAAAAATATAAATATTTTGTAACTGCAAGGTATCGAACACGGGACCTTTGAAATGAAAAGTGAGAGTTCAGCCATCAATAAACTATAACTTTATTGTCTAATATTTAAATTAAAATATGATAAAGCCTTATAATAATCATATTTAACTAAAAAGACTTCAACAAGTATTTACATCTCCAGCACTCTTATTTCGGTACTAACAAGAGACTATTGATGATATATTATCTTATCCGAATTCCTTTCAAGCTATTATTTTCAAAATCAAACAACCTTTAAGGTTGATTTTACCTATCACGTCATGACGTTAAATTTTCAATTTCTCATTGGAAAAAAAATACAAAAATCAACAAAATGAATTATGAAATTTATGAATAATAATATTTTTGTTTATTTTAGTCGACCCGAGGCATCGCTCGGGCCAAAATACTAGTTGTTTCCATAAAAGGTGAGCCATTTAGTCCAAAACTTTGACATATGTGGTACCAAAAGATGTGTTCCTGGGGCGCTTCATTTCTACATGGGATGAAGCTAGGGATGGACATGGGTACATGACCCCATTGGACCCGACCCTAATTTTAGGGTATGGGTCCAACTTTTTCAGGACCTTAACGGGTCTAGGTCCGAGTGAAAATGAAACTCTTAATGCTTGAGTTTGAGTCTTAATATTCTAAACCAGACACTAGTCAGACCCTACACTTGGACCCTAAAGTTGTTTAATATGTTTTTTGTCTTTTGTATTTTAGATAAAAAAACCTTTGTATTTATCCAAAAATTCCAACTTTTGTCATTTTGACCCTAGACCCTAGACGCATACCCTAAACACTACAGATCATAGGCACTATAAGGTCAAGAAATATAATTGGTATTATAAATTTGTCAAAAATAAAGGAAATAGCCTAGACCCCGTAGACCCTAAGGATCTGGATCCGCGTCCATCTTTTCAAGACCCTTAGGGTCCGAGTCTGGGTCTAGGTCGAACAAAAATTTTAGGGTCCGGGTCTAGGGTTTGGCCCGACCTGACCCAGACCCTACCCATGCCCATCTCTAGATGGAGCAAGCTACACAATGTCGAGCAATGATAAAACACTAAATGTTAGTCGCTTCAAAGCCACTAACAAGGACCTTTTTGCAAAAAAAAAAAATTATAGGAGTATTCAAACAAAAAGGTGGAAAAGTACAGTAATTGAATTAACAAAATTGTTCCATCCAGTATTACTCAGCGGATTTTAATATAAGACAGGGAAAATACAAAAGTCCCCTTAATAACCCTTGTTTGTGTGTTTAAAACACTTGTTATTATGAACCAACCCCTCTTTATATGTTTAAGACATTTGTTATTTATAAACCAACCCATGTTTCTGTGTGTTAAAGCTTATTTTTTTGTCGAAAAGTACAACTGCAGTCTGGAAAAAGTAAAAGTTGCATCGATTAGAAAATGTTTCGCCAAATTGGTTTCCCAAAAAAGTGCTATTTGTCATTTATAAGAACCATTGTCTATGTATCTAAGACACTTGTTATTTATACACCAATCCATGTTTATCTGTCTAAGACAATTGTCATTTATAAATCAGCCCATGTTTGTGTGTTAAATCTTACTTTTGGTCAAAAAGTACAACTGTAATCTCTGAAAAAAGTAAAAGTTGCATCGATTAGCGTGATTTGCCAACTTTTTTTCCCAAAAAGTGCAATTTATTAGAACCCTTATTTGTGCGTTTAATATACTTGTTATTTATAAACCAACCACTGTTGTGTTTGAGACACCTCTTCTTTATAAATCAACCCATATTGATGTGTGTGAAATCATAATTATTATAAAAAAGTACAGTTGTACTAGCTATCTGGTAAAATTAAACTAAATAACAAGTTTTCTGCTAAACTCCCTAATAATATCTTTTGCAAGAAGGTCCTTGTTAGTGTTTTATCATGACTCCTCTTTATACACCAACCCATGTTTATGTGTTTGAGACAATTGTTATTTATAAATCAACCCATGTTTGTGTGTTAGATATTAGTTTGGTCAAAAATTACAAATGTAATCGCTGGAAAAAGGTAAAAGTAGCATCTAATAGATAGATTTCCCAGCTTTTTATCCCAAAAAGGTGCAATTTATAATCTCTGTTTGTGCGTTTAAGACACTTTATCTATAACTAACCATTGTTGATGTGTCTGAGACATTTGTTCTTTATAAATCAACCCATGTTATGTGTGTGAAATCATACTTATTGCAAAAAGTAAAATTGTAATCTCTGGAAAAAAAGTAATTACAATGTTTTGGTTAATCCTCCAATAATTTTTTTTTTGCAACAAGGTCCTTGTTAGTGGCTTTGTAACTACTAATAATTAGTCTTTTATTATGGCTAGCTTGTATAAATAGCAAGTGTCTCAGATACACAAACAATGATTCTTATAAATGACCAATTGCACTTTTTTGGGGAAAAAACTGACGAAACACGCTAATCAATGCAACTTTTACTTTTCCTAGATTACAGTTGTACTTTTCGACAAAAATGAAGCTTTAAAACACAGAATTATGAGTTGGTTTGTAAATAACAAATGTCTTAAACACAAAAACAAGGGTTAGTTTATAAAAAAAAAGTGGTTTTAAACACACAAACAAGGGTCCTTCAATTGACGTTTGTTTTTTTCCCTATCTTATACTCTCTCCGTTTCTTTTTAATCTACTCACTTTCCTTTTTGGTCTGTTTCTTTTTAATCTACACACTGTTGCTTTTTCTATTTTTGGTAACATGTCGCATCTACTTTCTCCTCTTTTTCCACCCATATCATCTACTTTTTTATATTTTAACCCACTTTTTAATTTCTCTATTTCACTTTTCAATTTCTCTCTCCACCTTTTCAGTTTCTCTCTCATACTTTACACTTTCTCCTTGGTTCTTCCCCAAAGTGAAGTGAGTAAATTAAAATGAAACGGAGGGAGTATAAAAATCCGCTGCGTAATACTGGATGGAACAATTTTTTTAATTCAATTAGTGTACTTTTCCACCTTTTTGTTTGAATCCTCCACCAATTTTTTTTGAATGTTCTTGTTAGTGGCTTTGAAGCCACTAACAGTTAGTGTTTTATCATTGATCGACATTGTGTAGCTTGCTCCATCCCATGTAGAAAGGAAGCTCCATAGGAACACATCTTTTGCTACCAAATATGCCAAAGTTTTGGACTAGATGGCTCTCCTTTTATGGCAACAATAAACATAAATATAGTACAAGCTACTTGCATGCCTAAACTCCTTAACTTATTCAAATTAGCAAAACAAACCTTCTTAAATACTCCCTCCGTTTCATAATATAGAACCCATTTCCATTTTGGGAGTCAAACTTTAAAATCTTTGACCAAATATTCTCATTAATGTATACAAAAAACATACCCATGGGGTCTTTGTTAGATTCGTGCCATAATGCTACATTTATATTATCAACTTTTTATATTTTTTACTAATACAAAATAGAAGATATTGTAGGTCGAAGGTGCGTCTTGGAGCGTGCGAAAAGAAATGTGAACTATATTATGGGACGGAGGGAGATATACAAAGTCTATTACACATAGAAATCCTAATATGATACAAAAACCGACTTGACGCAAATCAATGATTAATCGCCTTGGCCATTGGGTGTATCCATTTTTTGGTAAAAATAAGTGTAATAAAGTTAAGCTTTTCATGTCGAGAATAATATCACATGCTATATATTAAGTGGCATAGTTTATTATTCTTATTGACGTTGACACTTGGCCCGAACATACAGGGAATAAACTCAAGATACATTTTAGTTTCCTAAGCATGTGGAGAGTGGAGAGTGGAGAGTGGAGAGTGTTAACTGTCGTAGGTAATGAGATGCAACATTATCCGGGTGACTAGCCTTTCACAATCCACGAAGCATCATCTTAACTTCCATTGTATTATCTAGGTGATTAGTCTTTTACAATCGACGAAACATATTTAACTCTTGATTTCGGTACTAAATCTTAGTTAACCCATACTTAACTCATCTATTTAAGTATACTACCATTGAAACATCACATATAGCCAAAGAAGAGGGTAGAATATTATGGAGGAAGCGATATAAAAAGGGGACATTAGTGGTATTTGAGTGGTTAATTAAGGTTAATGACTAAAATTGATATATATTAGGCTTTCGTAATTGTAGTCGTGTTTTTTATTTCGCCTACGCGGGATGAGCGCGTATTAGATTTGACTACTCTATTGTAAATGTTTTATTGAAAATTGTTTTGAAGTCGCCAACAAGTATTTAAAGGAAGACTTATAAACTTAATTAGATTTTGGGAAACCGCAGGGACAAATTATGGGACTTATCCAATGTCGATTTCTCCGTCTAGACTCCATAGATGGTCAAAATGAGCCAAAGATTGAGTTCGGGGGTGAGGGTACGAATATGGTCATAATGAACCAAGTTCGCCCGTTGCTGGCATTTACTAAATATCGATTCATTACAAATTTTATGCCAAAGAATAATCATATAATATTTTAAACACCCTAAAAATAAATTAGTCTAGATTGGTTCAGGAAACACATAAGAAAACTATTTTTAGTGACAAGTTATTACATAGTAATATTACAAGGTTCCTAGCAGGTTGTCCAAATTATCTGATTAATATTAGAATAGTTCTTTAGGTATTGATTAACAATAGATATAATGTGATAAAAATTGCAATCAGGCATAAAAATGATAATGTCCATGAAAAGAAATAAAAATAAGAAAAGAAAATATTGCGGGGAGTTAGTATAATATACAATACTTGCGATCGCGGGGAATACGTTAACAATCTACATCATGAATAGAATGTTAGTAACTTCAATAAAATAATAAAAATGAATAAAGAAATAAAATAAAGATTGTTAATTTAGTTGACCCTCAGAATTTATACCACCGTCTGGGGTCTTTGATTTGTACGGATCTTGGAAAATTAAATATGTCGAACAAGCCTTAAAAACGATGTGTTACATTAATTATATGTTGCGTCAAAGTTGTTGTCTTGGATTGTAGTATTGTTATGTGCTGCGTAGGTCCCCATACTTTGTGGGTTTGAGATATGGGTTTTAAAGAGTGTGGAGGTGACATATTTTTATCCACGAATAACTTTTGGATTAAATAGAAAAATTTATAATGGTAAAGATAAAAGAAAATTAGAGTCCGGATTTACTAAATTACCTAAGAATTTGATAATCCTGACTAAAATAATTTTATTATTTTCAATGTTAATCATTAATACTCTAGGTTTGAAAGCGTCTCATAAATTAAAAGGATTTTGTACATAACAAAATAAAATAAAAGAAATATCTAATTTATGTTATTTATTATGGCACATAATGACATATGGTTATAATGCTACCACATAAAAACAATAACCCTTACATCACACGGACTTCAAAAACTAGTTATAAGTACAGTGTATTTGCGAAATCTTACGACTTAGCTTTCATTCATTTATTTTGGCCTGGGTATCGCATGGGGTCTATGATAGTGGATACTAATATATAGTTTGATCCAATTTTATAACATAAATAATTTTTTATTGTCTATAAGAATTTATACCACCTTATATGATTTTTTTTTTTTAATTTGCCACCAGTTGAGATACTTCACTTAATATATAAATTGTCAATTCTCACACAATATAATTTGTATTTTTTTCTCATGAAATCCGTCATTGTTTGGTATCTGGCAAATTAAAAGTGTGTCTAAGACGGTTAATTTAAACTAAGTCGAATTTGTAAGATGGTCAAATTCGTCTTATTACCAATAACTATGAGTTTGCAGGGTTATTATATTAACTAGCTAATACTCAAACTATGCTCGATCATATAATCAATACGAAATATATACAAACAAGTTAAACAGTTAAAAAAAATATAGAGGCATCAAATTTGAATTCATGAAATGTCAGACTTTATTTTGGTATTAGAGTATATAATATACTGGGTCGAAAGAATTTTAGGTGTGCGTGATTTTTTTTGTCGGACTTATTAGGTATGTTAGGTTAGATTAATCTTCCCCTTCCGTCAAAACTCAAAATATTATAATTTTAAATAAGCTAGTTCATTAATCTACATCTCGTTTTTCTGTGTAGTCATTTTCAGCGTTACCCCTGTGTAATTTTGTTTTTCACCATATACCATCAAACTTTTTATTTACCTCATACTCCTTGATTTCTTTAAAGTTCATCATATGCCCTTCATGACTAACGACTGTTAGTTTTTTTCCTCAATAGTTTCTAATTCCGTTGCTTAACCCTAATACACCTCTATTTAAGTCATTAATCTTAATTTAACCACAATTAAATACCACCAATACCCCTTTTTATCTCGCTTCCTCCATAATATTCTGCTTTCTTCTTTGGCTATCTATGATGTTTCAATGGTAATATACTTAAGTAGATGAGTTACAGATGGGTTATTTCAGATTTAGTAACGAAGCAAGTGCTAAAGATGTTTCGTCAATTGTGAAAGACTACTCACCTACATAATATAGTGGAAGTTAAGATGATGTTTCGTCGATTGTGAAAGACTAGTCACCAGAATAATGTTGCATCTCATTACCTACAGTTAAGTGAGTTAACAGTTTCCATTCTTCAGTCTCCACATGCTTAGGATACTAAAATGTAACTTCAATTTATTTCCTGTATGTTCGGGTCAAGTGTCAACGTCAATAATAATAATAAATAATGCCACTTTCTTAAATATATAGCATGTGATATTATTCTCGACATTAAAAGCTTAATTTTCTTACACTTATTTTTACCCAAAAATGTTTACACCCAAGAACCAAGTCGATTAAGTATTGATTTGCGTCAAGCCGTTTATTGTATCTTATTAGGATTTCTATGTGTAATAGACTTTGTATACATTTAAGGTATATTCTGCTAATTTTAATAATTTGAGGAGTTTAGGCATGCAAGTAGGTTGTATTAAATTTACGTTTATTGTTTCATAGAAGGTGGAGCCGTTTAGTACAAAACTATGTGGTAGCAAAAGATGTGTTCCTATGGTGCTTCCTTTCTACACGGGACGGAGCTAAGGATGGGCATGGGTCCAAGACACTAACCGGACTCTATTGGACTCGACTCTAATTTTAGAGTGTAGGTCCAACTTTTTCAGGACCATTAGGGTCCGGGTATGAGTCTGGGTCAAAGTGAAACTCTTAGGGGCCTGGATACTCAGACCCTACACTTGGACCCTACTACAAAAACGAGGGCATTCTAGAAACGTAATTGGCAATAAAATTTTTAAATATTGTTAAGTAGCAGCAAATAATATATTTTTTGTTGCCTGCTATAAAAGTTACGCTTTTTTCATCAAATATTGGCGACAAAGTTATTCAAAGCTAATTAACTTACCTAAGCAATGTACATGTTTTTAATTTAGTGTCACTTTTAGGGAAAGAACAACTATAATACTAAGTGATTGTTTACTCGCATGGGAAGTTTCATTTCCTAGAAAGTTATATCCCTTATGTAATTCCTAGGAAATAGCCTTAATATGTTTGGTTGACATCAAGGAATTTGCACTTTCCATGAACTGATGTGGGAATTTTGAATGACCAAAGAGGAAGGGGGGTTGAATAAATTCCCACGTTTTGTGGGAATTTCAATTTCTCAAGGAATTTTCATTGCCCCCATTTTCCCTACTTTCCTGTCAACTAAACAACTACTCAACTCAGAAAATCATGGGAATTTCTATTACCTATATAGTTTCCTGTACACCAAACAACCACTAATTATTTCAAATAAGTCACAAGTCATAATTGTGCAAATCACGGTTTCTTATCCCATTTCAAATTATTTTGAAATAGAATAGTTATTTAGAGTTAATTTAACTAACCCAACGCAATATACGTATTTTTATTTTATTACTTCCTAAACAATATATTGAAAAGCATAACGGTGCAATGCATGGGTTGTAAACCAATTCTCAATTATTTTGAATACAACATTAGAAAATTTCAAGTCACCAATTTATATTTTAAAATTTAGTTGTGATTGATCACAATTTTTGAAATTATGAAATTCACTATTTCAAAAAAGATAGAGGAACTAAGTAGCGTGACCTTTTCTGGAGGGGTAATATGCTACCTTGTTGGCTTCTTGAAAGACGTGAGCTATGGATTAAGAAAAATGATCAAGCAATGATCTGATATCCTCAATGAATGTTTGAATGATCTATGGAATAGAGTAGAGGTGTTGAAGGACTCGAATGTTCACTTGCTTATTGCCTTCAATATAAAGATTCTTAATTTGTTGGGACTGAACTAGGAAGAGGCTATTTCCAAGTCGAAAAACTAAAATCAATTGCAAAAAAAAAAAAGAATGTAAAAAAATCCGTTTTCTTTTAATAAAACAATGGTTCCATCTTCGTTCCATAACTATAAAAACTAAGAAAAAAGAAAGACATAGTATGCAAGTGGGTCATTTTTTTCTAGTTAAATAGGAGAAAGTGTGCAAGTGGATCGTTTATTTATTTTTTATAGGACAAAGAATGTAGTTGTGAAATAGTGTAAAAAAGTAGTGGGTCCATATAGTGGGGCAAATAGGTAATAGAATAATATACTTTCTTGCCAAAAATGGAATAAAGTAGAAATTGCAATAACTTTATGCAGCACCCATAAACGAAAAGTGGGATGAACTTAATTGAATGGAGGAAATAATAAAAAAAACACAACCAAATCATTATGATTTCTTGCTACAAAATTATCAATCTATCACATTATATAACATGATTTTATGCATAAATCTTTTAATAACTAAAAATTATACCATACAATAATATCTGAACAACAATTGTAATATTAGATAGTATATTTATATGAATTATGAAAATCGTGTACAATATTGATGTTGTGATTTTATCCAAACATCTTTCAATCACGTTAGTCAATGTGATTTAATGCCCAAATAAAACAATGACAATACATTACATATTTTTCAGCTTAGATATTTCAACTATAAACTATAATATCAAAACAAAAATTTATATTGTACATAGTGTTTCTATGTAAATAGAAAAATATTCATTGTGTTAATTTACATAGTGTTTCTATATTAAACGACGAAAACTTTCAATGAATCACCTAAATTAAGTTGATGTGTTATGGATTTCAACTTTATATGAGTTTAAGGTATGAGATAGATTTGTGCATTAAAAATATAGGTTTGAGCATTAACAAACTTGCGTTGTTAATAAGAGTGGGTGAGGTGTAGATACAAGAATTACTTGTGTTGAAATATGGCTTGAATTATCTGGCGATAGGATTAACCAAGAACAGGGGTCTCGCTTGCGCCCATTCTTTTAGGTTAATTAGAAGGGTACTATATAAACCCTATAAATAACCTATGCCTCTATTATTCTGCAATCTGTATTCTCTCTCCTAAAGATAATAACGATTCTCCTCTGCTTGTGGATGTAGCAAGCACGTTGTTAGTGAACCACGTTTGTTATTGTGTCGATTGTTCTTTGATTCTTTGTTGTTTTATTGCGTCCGTTATAACAACTTGTTATAGTACTAGATGAGACATCAAGTGAAATAGATAACCTCTACGTGTTTAGTGGTGTACACTACTCATCCCTAACACCCTATGAGTAACAGTAAGTTTTCCTCATATGATAGTATTCTTCCAATATGAGGATGTCTATATTTAATTACAAGGTCTCGTCTCCCATAACCATAAGTGTTTATCTATCTTTATATATATTTAGCCACCCGACTCACCCCAAGTTAATTATTATCATAAATGATGTATGATTAAGAGGCTTGAATTGACTAATACTATAAAACGGTTTTTTCACCATATACCCCCGACAAATCAAAAAAATTCACCTTATACCCTTATGGCCCGTTTGGTTAGTGGTTATAAATAGTGGTAATGGTAATGAAATTTAGTATAAATTTGTAAAGAAGTTCTCATGTCAATGACCATGGGAATGAAACTTTATCACAAAACATGAGTTTTCCTTTATAAATCTCCATTACCACCCAATACCACCTTCCCAAGTGGTAATGGATGGTAATGAGATTTTAGGAAGAAAATGGATATCTTGGGATGAAGTAGCATTACCATAGGTAATGACATTGGATTTCTAGTACAAATTTACACTATAATGCATTACCATTCCCACCAATTATGACATATTACCAAACGGGCCGTTAATGTTTCAAATATTCACCATATACCACTGAGTTTTCAAAAACGTTCACCAGATGCCCTTTTTTTAACTGTCGTTAACTCTCTATTAGCTTTATTTACCATTTTGCCACAATTAACCCCTAACTCTACAATCTAAACCCTAATCCCTAACCCTAATATAAATCCTAACCCTAAAATCTAAACCCTAATCCTTAACCCTAAGCCGAGCCCACCCTAGCCCCCTCCCCAATCATAAGCCTAGCCCCCCCCCCCCCCCATCCCCTCCACCCGGCCCCCCCCTTCCCTCCCGTCCCCCCTCGCAGCCCCCCAACCTCTCCCATCCCAGTCCCGGCCCCCGCACCCCCACCCTTCCCTCCCCCCGCCGCGGCCCGCCCGCCCCCTCCCCGGCCCAGGACCACCATCTCTACCGTCACTTCTCTACCATCTCTCTCTCTCTCTCCACCATTCGAACCACCATCTCTCTCGCCCCGCCTTCTCTACCGTCATTTCCTCCCTCCTCCTCCTTGCCGGCTTGCCTCCACTAGAGCCCGAAAACGTCGGTCGTCACCACGAGCAACCACCTATGCTTCCATCCTCTTCCCTCGCTGCATTCTACCTCTCTCCTCTCGTACGTGCTCTCTCTCCACAATTCGAACCACCATCTCAACCATTCGAACTAACCCACGCCCCGAAATCGAGCCACCCTAGAATCATTCGGCTAGAAATCGAGCTACCCTAGAAATCGAGCCCAATTCATTCGGGCGGAGGGGTTTTTGAATTTTACGGGGAGGGGTGGGGGGTGGGTTTCGAATTCTACCCAGTTCAGCGGGGGAAGGGGAGGGGGAAGGTAGGAAATCGACGGGGAGGATGGGGGTGGGGGGGGGTAGGGTTGGGGGTGGAGTGGGGGGGTGGGGTTGGAGGTTGGGTTGGGTTGGGGGGTTAGGGTTAGGGGTAGGGTGGGTTAGAGTTATTGTTTAGGATTAGGGTTTAGATTTTAGGTTCAGGGGTTAATTGTGGCAAATTTGTAAATAAAGCTAACGGTGAGTTAACAGCGGTTAGGAAAAGGGCATTTTGTGAACGTTTTTGGAAACTCAGGGGTATATGGTGAATATTTGAAACATTGAGGGTATATGGTGAATTTTCCAATTTATCGGGGGTTATATGGTGAAAAATCCGACTATAAAATCATTAATGGCACTAATGAGGTCATCTTTTATGCTTAACTCATGAGATTCTTATCAAAATTTGGACAGATTATTATGAAGTATGTATCAAGTTTGGAGTCAAAAGTCTAACCATTTTTTTTGAGTGGAAAAGCCAAAAGTTCCATTAATTCAGGGACAAAGTGTCCACAAGTACATATGGGGAAATAACACTAGGGCAATAATTTTCCCATACTTGTTCAATACCAAAAGGAACTAATTTCGCTAAATGATGGGCAACAAAATTCTCATCTCTGAGACCAAACAATTGAATTAAAACTATCCGCTAGAACAGTGTCAAGATTAGCAAGAAAAGTGGTCCCTTTAGAGAGCCAGTTTATAAGCCCCTCACAATCCGATTCCAGAATACCATCAGCAACACCATACCTCCTCCCCAGCCTAGCTGCCATCGCTAGCACCCTGGCTTCAGCAATCTGTGGCGTCCACGCATCCCTCAAACGTCTCGTGGCTGCAAACAACACCCCCCTCATGATCTCTCGCCACCACTCTTAAACCAACCTAGCCTTCTTCCGAGACCGCAACATCATCAGTAATTTTAATGACCTAAACAAGTGGAGCTTGGCAAGTCTTTGAGCTCGACACACGCCTAGGATGCTTTGTACCATAAATTCAAGCTGCATATTTATCATGATCCTCCACCAAGCGATGCACCCGAGCTATAATAACATTGTGGGGAGTAATTTTGCCTTCAATGACGACAATTTTACGCTCCCACCACACAAGCCAAGCAAGGAACACACCTCTTTGCACAATCTTTTGACCCATCTCTTTCCAACTTGCGACAAGCTCCTTCAAACTTCCTACCTCACCCCAGTATATCATCGCTTCACAATCGCACTCCCTCCACAGTTCTCTTATAGCTTGGAAATCAAATAAAGCATGAACGTCGGATTCATCTTCAGTAGCGCAGCGAGGGTAGTTAGCTTCATCAGACAAATGGCGAGCCTCAAGAAGGCCACAAACAGGGAGTGTACCTGTGCAATGCCTCTAGAGAAAATGACGAGCGGCTTTTGGGCTCACCTCCAAGCACCAGACCATTGTCCAAGCTTGGTGAAACTCATCAAAACTACCACCTTTCCCCAACATATATGCCATCCGAACTGAATAGCATCCATACTTTGTGAGAGCCCAGGTAATCCCGTCCCAAAGTCCAGTGTGACTAATATGCCATCCGAACTGAATAGCATCCATACTTTGTGAGAGCCCAAGTAATCTCGTCCCAAAGTCCAGTGTGACTAATAAGCATAGATATAATACATCAGGTATCCCGCTCATTGAAAAGAGTAGCTATAAACTCATGATTCCAATCCATGCGCCCCAAATCAAATAAATCCTACACAGGTCCCATTGCATCATTCACAGCACTAGTAACAAACCTATTCCCATCATCCGATAGCCACAGGTCATTCCATATATTGATCACCCTCCCCAACTCTCCACACCATCCCCTCCTTTATCAACACTTTCACACTCCAT
Source organism: Beta lomatogona (assembly GCA_947646795.1). Taxonomy (NCBI): domain Eukaryota; kingdom Viridiplantae; phylum Streptophyta; class Magnoliopsida; order Caryophyllales; family Amaranthaceae; genus Beta; species Beta lomatogona. The sequence goes on along the minus strand of CANSNZ010000239.1, from coordinate 834,021 downwards.
AAGCTCCTCCAATAATAGCTTCCCATCAATCCTAGTGAGGACTCAAGGAACTCACACTTGGGGTTATAATTCGCCTTCATTATACGCCCAAATGATGAATCAGGCGCCCTTACAAGTATCCAAGTTTGACGACCCAAAAGAGCATCATTAAAAATCGACAGGTCTTTAAATCCCATACCCCCAAAATATTTTAAGGTACATAAAGACTCCCAGCTCTTCCAATGATCTTCCGTCGTGAGCCCGAGATACTTTTCATGTCTATCAACATGCCGCATATTCAGGACACTCATAATTTCTTCTCTGGTCTCCATACTCACCCCCTACTAAAAGAGACTTATGACTTTTCATAGTTAATTTTCTACTCTGAAGCCGCTTCATATTAATTGGTTGAGAATATCAATTACTCTAGTGCAATCCTGTCGATTTGCTCTTACAAATAGGCGGCTATCATCTGCAAACAAGAGATGAGAGATCACATGACCATTACGGCTGGTTTTAGCCCCATGGAGAAGCCCATCCCTGACCTTAGCCTGCAACATCTTAGAGAAAGCATCTGCAACCAAAATGAAGACATAAGGTGAGAGCGGATCTCCTTGACAGAGCCAAAGAGATGGCCTAGCCATGCCTCCAACGCCCCTATTGAAAACGAAGGAGTAGGAGAACGTTGACACACAAGACATAATCAAGTTAATCCATCTTCCAATAAAACCCATGGTGAGAAGAAAATATATTAAGTGTTTATTTGGCATCAAAAAATAATAATATTTATCGAACACATTTTTTAAATATCACATTAATTATTTTACATATATAGTAGCAAAATTGGTATACTCCCTTCGTCCCAAAAAGATATGAACACTTATTCGCACACGTAGTTTAAGTTGATAAGTTGTAGTGTGGTTATCAAATGTTATTTTATTAAAAGAGTAGATGTGATAAGAGTTGGTGGAGTCTTTTTTATTGGATGAAAAAGTTGGGTAACTTTTTATTGAAAAAGATAGAGTGTGGACCAAAGGAGTGTAAAAGAAATAACATAGTAATAGTGAAACCATGCCAAAAAAGGAAGAGTTCCAAATAATTTGGGACAAACATAAAAGGAAAGTATTCAGACTATTATGGAATGGAGGGAGTAAGTAATATTGAGTTGTAAATATTGATGTTTTGATACCCCATCAACATGGTTGCTTGTGCTACATCCAAATTGTTATTAGTGTTATACATGTGGAGACTCAGGTTCAATTCCTCGAGAGCCGTAATTAGCCTCCCAAAATTTTTATTTTCTATTTTGGAACATGTTGGTTGTTTTATGAAATATGAAATGTTTGATATTTAAATTGTATCAAAACTCTTATTGTAGCATCATTAGGTTTACATTGAAATTAAAGGGGAAAAAAACCGATGTTAGCAAGTGAGCGGCTTATTATATTAATAACTATGGGGTTATATGGTACAAGATTATAGAGTATGGGGTTATAAGGGACAGGATTATGTGATATGGGGTTATAGGGTTTTAAAATATGTGTTCTTTTATAGAAATTAATATGTTTTACATTTAAATAATGTCCACACTCTTATCGTAGCATCTTTAAGTTTATATTGAAAAGAAAAGGAAATATTAGCAAGTAAGGAGTGATTATTATATTAATAAATATCAAGTAATAGGTTACAGGGTTATAGAGTATGGGGTTTTGGTTATAGGATATAAAAATTGTTATTTATAGGGTTACATGGTTTGAAACAATTTGGTCTTTCGCAAAGATATAGATTGATATTTGAATAGTGTGAAAATTTATATTATACATTATCTTACAACTTATTTCAATTATAAACACTTTTTTTACAATAAAAATTATTAAGACCCTTTTTTTTTAAAATAACCACCTTGTATGATTGTCTTCTCTTTTTAATTTGCCACCAGTTAAGATACTTCGTTAAATAAATTATCATTTCTCACACAATATACTTCGTATTTTGTTTCTCATGAAATCCATCATTGTTTGGTATCTGGTAAAAGTGTTTCTAAGATGGTTAATTTAGATTAAGTTGAATATATAAGATGGTCAAGTTCGACTTATTACCAATAACTATGGGTGTGTAGGGCGATCATGTTAACTACCTAACACTCAAGCTATGCTCGATCTTATAAACAGTACGAATATATACCAACAAGTTATAGGTTGTAATTCGAGAAATGCATCAAACAGCTAAAAATATATAGAGGCATTCAATTTGAATTTATGAAATGTCAGACTTTCTTTTGGTATTAGAATATATATACTGGGTCGAAAGAATTTTAGTTGTGCGTTATGTTTTTGTCGGACCTATTAGGGTATAATGGGTTAGATCAATCTTCCCCCATCCTTCAAAACTCAAAATATTATAATTTTAAATAAGCTAGCTCATTAATCTACATCTCCTTTTTCTATGTAGTCATTTTTATTGTTACCCTTGTGTAATTTTTTTTCACCATATACCCTCAAACTTTTCAGAATTTACCTCATACCCCTTAATTTCTTTAAAGTTCATCATATGCCCTTCAAAGGCTATTAGCTTTTTTAGTTATTAGTTTCTAGTTCCGTTGCTAAACCCTCATACACCTCTATTTAAGTCAATAACCTTACTTAAACACAACTAAATAAGACTAATGACCTCTTTTTTTCTCGCTTCCTCCATAATATTCCGCCCTCTTCTTTGACTATATGTAATATTTTAACTAGTTTTTAGGCCCGGGCTATGCCCCGGGTAATTATATCTTTCATTTATTAATATTTTACTTTGAAATAATAACATCAAGTATCACCTGCTTTAGTGGTTAAGACATTATTATATATGCTTGTGATCATGGGATCGAATCTACCTAATGCATTTTCTATTTTTTTAGTGTATGCGGATTACATGGCATAAAAACTTTAAGCAAAGACGCCACGTGGCATCGTTCCTTGCTCAGGAACGCGTTTTAATATATTAGTATAGATGATAGTATGCTTAAGTAGATGAGTTATATATGAGTTATTTAAGATTTAGTAATGAAATTAATGGTTAAAGATGTTTTGTCAATTGTGAAATACTACTCACCTAGATATTATAAGAGAAGTTAAGATGATGTTTCGCGGATTGTGAAAGACTTGTCACCCGTAAGTATATATAATGTTGCATCTCATTACCTATAGTATCCACTCTCGACAGGCTTAGGCAACTAAAATGTAACTTCAGTTTTATTACCTGTATGTTCAGGTCAAGTGTCAACATCAATAAGAATGATAAATAATGCCACTTTCTTAAATGTTTAGCATGTGATATTATTCTCGACATTAAAAACTTAATTTTATTACTTATTTTTATCCAAAAATGGATACACCCAAGGGCCAATCAAGGCGATCAATTATTGATTTTGCGTCAAGTCGTTAATTGTATCTTATTAGGATTTGCGTCAAGTCGTTTATTGTATATTATTAGGATTCGTCGTCAAGTCGTTTATTTTATTATATATATATATATATATATATATATATATATATATATATATATATATATATATATATATATATATATATATATATGTGTGTATATATGTGTTTGAGTGTGTGAAGAGTAATTGTAAGCCGCCACGTGTTCTCTTATTATATATATTTGAATCTCTTGACCATCTGATTAGTATATTATCATTTTACCAACAAGCTAAGCTACACCGTTTTTTCCAGTACCCAAAGACCAAATCCAACTATTAAATGCTAGCTTTTGCCTTATTAAAAAATTAATCTTATATGCAAGCGATGCATGAGAAGTATATAGAAAGCAAAGTTGTATTATTACATCTAAAGAAATATCTTACATCGTTCCGAATAAACATTAAAAAAGGAGTTGTATATATAGCGAAATTTATTTATTAAATAATATTTTCACCCATTTTTAATTAGGAAAAGTTGATAAGAACATCCCCAATTATGGGCATTCCACCATTATTAGTCCCAACTGTTGATTAATTTTCAGTGGTCCTAACTTTGTGGCATTGCTTGTCCCAATGGACTGGTTACCAGGTTAACAAGTTAATTTTTTTTAAAAAAATCTTATTCTAGTTATCCCTTCTTTTTCCTCCTCTTTCTCTCTCCTCCCTGCCTCCTTCCCTTCCAACCCTCCTCTTCCCCCTCCCTTGCCAGCCACGTAACCTCCTCCCCTACCACCCCTCGAAACCCCCCTCGCTTGCATACGCTCTGGAACTATAAAAAGCGCATGAGCCATAGCGCCCCGTTGTTGTCTCTCTCCATTCGTTTGTTGCTGATGTGCTTTGGTTGCTTTTTCTCTCCTCTGTATTTTACTTATTATCGTGACTATTGACTACTGCGCGCTGCCCTTAACGGTGCTCGGTGTTGCAGCCGCTGTTGCTGTGCACTATTCTGTTCTCTATCTTTCTTACTGCAACAGTTGTTTGTGGCCTAGCGGTGCTGTTGCACCATTTCCTAAATCTATTATGGTTATATTCTTGTGGAGATGGGTTGTCTGTGGCCTAGATGATATTACGGAGCCTGAGGTTTGAGTTGAGCTTGACTAGTTTTTCTCCCTCAATTTTGAATTTCATTGAGAATTAAAGAAAACCTAGTTTAATGTGTGTTATTATGATAGTAACTATAATTATAATGTAGTAGTAATGTTATTTTTCATTTGATTGAAACACTATTTAGAGGAATTGATTGTTGTGTTTTACAGGAGATGAATCATGTGATCTTTCATCCACCATTGATGACTGCCGAAGTTCGAGAATTTCAAGGTTTTGGCTTGTGGAAGAAGGAGAAATGCTGAAGGGGTGAAATGTTATTGGAAGGTGCCAAATGATGGTGATGATGGTGATGCTAGTAGGGGAAGAAAGAGAATTGCCATTTTTGGCTCCTGAGTAGATTCCGGCGACGGCGTGGTGGTTTGGTGGTTTTACTTGTTGTAATAGGTCATTAATCTACTAGCACCATTTTCGTAAACAGTTACCCAAAGTTGGGACCACTGAATAATCATCAAAGTTGGGATTAAAAATAATGGCGAAAAACTCATAGTTTCTGTCAATTTTTCCTTTAAATTAACTATATGATTTCAGTGAGGGTATTTTAGTCTTTTTACATGGACACCAAACTGCTTAACAATTGGCTTATAGAATAGAGACTTTGAAAAATAAAATGTAAATAAAATATAACAATAAGCACTCCTTAAATAGAACTAAAAGTCAAGACCGAAATAAATCTCCCTATCATTTTAACTACGGGTGTTCATAAAAAACCGAAACCGAAATAGCTTATTGAAATACCGAAAAATAGGTCTAAATGGGTGGTAACCGTACCGATAAAAAAATGTTTTAACGGTACGGTTACTGAACCGATAAAATTAACGGTGAAGTGATACAGTTACGAATATGATTTTTGAGTGAGCGGTTAACCGAAATACCGAAATATTTTTTTCTCTATTTAAATATTGTGAAACATTTTCAAACAAGTACATTAAGTCTAATATTTGTTACTAAGTTACAACAATTAGAGAAAGTATGTAATTATTTGGAAACTCTAGTACCAATATAAACACTATAATTAGGAAATGGAGTGAATTCTTAGTGTTATTTATGTTTTCCAATGGATTTATTATCCACTTTATAATACATTTTATATTAAAGTATATATAATATTATAATATATGCACAAAAAAATAGAAAATATATATGTACGTTAAGTAAAACATAATAGTATAACTTAAATAACGGTTAATGGTTAACCGAAAATCCGCACCGAAAAAACGGTTAACCGCTTAGCTGGTAACCTGAAACGCCCTGACTTTCATACATCCTTATTAAATTAATTAATCAGGATTAGCAGCGAATTAAAGACCTAGCTTAGTCGGCGCGTTGCCGCCGTACTTTCCACTAGGGGGAAAATACAAGGCGTCATTTAACATTAACTTACAGGGACACTACTTTGATTTGTCACTCTTTAAAGAAACATTATAATAATAGACTAATATACATGATAATTCATATAGCTCTAAATATTATAAAAGCTAAGGCACCAAAATTACCAAATTCATATCTTACTTAATCCAATAATTAGTATATATAATTCTAGGGATGGTACACAAGGCATCACTTGGCTTTACATTTTCCGAATCATCTTTTTTTTTTTTTTTTTTTTTTGCGAAGTAAGTATCGTAAAACACCGAGAAACAATTTACAACCTTAAGTTTTCCAAGTCAAGAAAGACCCAACTAGGTTGGCCCCCTCAAAGGACAAGGAAAACCAAACATGACAACCAAAATACAAACAAAAACTATCTGGAAAAGCCCAGACAACAAAAACCAAAAATTTATCTACTGCATATACAATTATACCAATCCCTATCTTTAGTTGACACTCTTCGTGGCATTATTGCTGTAATCCTATGGATTACAAGTATCTTTAACATTTGAAAAATCTTCTCAGGTCGCCAGCCAATCTCATTCCAAATGACTTCATTACGAGCCCACCATATCCAATAAACTGCAGCCAAAATCACAGCTGAAAACACCCTCCTTTAGAAGCCAGATTTCCTACTTCTTCTAGAGAAAAGTACAATTCTCTGAAAACTGAACTGCACACTTTTTATTCCCAGCCATTCATAAATCAGATTCAAAAGCTGCTGAGAATAAGCACAAGTGAAAAACAAGTGCTCATGACTATAAATTCCATTTATACATAACTGACGGCTTTTATCATTCAATACACCAATGCTGTGTAATCTGTCAGCAATTCGAAGTCTTCCATGAATAGACAACCATCCTGATTGGTTCATAATAATGCATTATTTTACCCTTATATATTAGTCATTTGAATATATTTTATAGGTATATATGCGATATTAATGAGACTTATTAATATATACTTATTTTTCATAATTATTTAATATATTTTATATATTGAGCTCTAATTGTTTTTATTTTATCTAAATTTATTTTAGGTGTCGACTCGTGAGCAATAAGATGATTTCAAGAGCAAATATACAAGTGTGAGGCCCAAACAATACAAGATGAAGAAAATATTAGCCCAAATCTCATATTATCATAAGTCTAAAGCAAGTCGAAAAAGAGACTACTGGGACGCTGGCAGCTATTCCCTTAAGGAAGCAAAATCTGAAAAGAAGATACAGAGAGAGCATATGGAATATTAGAGATTGAGTTTTATTTTATTTCCTTATCTTAGCCTAAGGTTGTGGGGTATATATTTTCCCCTAATTCTCTTCAACAGGGGGAGGAAGCAGTGGGGCTGCACCACAGCCGACACACATACAGACAATCACAATAGTTTTAGGTTTTAGTTAGTTTTTCCATTTCTAGCCTAGTACTCACGCCGATGGAGTGACAACATCGGCAGAGTTTAGCAAAATTTCATTACTCTGTTATTCATTACTCAGTATTGGCAATTTCGTTCCTTTGATTAATTTTAGTATTGTTTTGCCTTTTCTTCTTTGAATCTAGTTTATTCATCTTTTTCCTTTTATTTAGTTCCTGCCTATTTCGTTTGCCGAGTATTTGCTTGTTTCTCCATTCATCACGATTGTTGCTCTTTGATTGTTTATCTTATTTTATACATGGGATTTTGGCTAATTGTTTGTTTGATCTTAGATTTCATGATGTTGTTTGTTGATCTTACGTTGACTATTGCTTTTCCTTCTTTGAATCTTCAAACGGCATTCTATATAGAATAAGTACTTTTCTTTGTTTTTTTTTTAATTAATTTTTAGTATCACATTTGCACCCTATTGTTAGTTCAAGCCTATTAGTCTGCATTAATTAATTTCCTTGCTAAATTATCGCTTATTGTCAAGTAGGTAATTTAACTTAGTATTAACGTCCTTGTGGGTTCGACCCGTATTTGCTAGTATACTACTTTAGTACACCGTGCACTTGCGGTATTAGTTTTTATTCACACAAGTTTTTGGCGCCGTTGTCGGGGATGTTGTATATTGAGTTTTGTTACTCACTTGATTTTATTTCCTCTTTTATTTTCATGTCTAATTGTTCTATGTTCATTTATCTGCTTTTTATTAGTAGTAGTCGTCACTAGTATGCTTCACTAGTGTTTGATTTAATGGTTACATGACGTAGTTTAGTTATTACTTATTAGTGCCTTTAGTAGTTTGTTGATTATATTGTCATTTTTCTTCTTTAGTAATTTATTTTAATAGATTCTGTTTTATATTTATTAGTTTTATCTTGAATTATATCTATATTCATATTTATCTTAAAGGGGCTTCAATATGACATTATATTCATTTCCCCAATATGATGGTGAAGTTTTTTGGAGATACATAGATAGACTTAAAGCTTATCTTGCTCGATGTGGTGATCATGGTTTAGAAAGATGGGAAGTGATGAAAATTATTTATAAGGGTCTAAATCATGAGACTCGAGCTAATGTAGAGTCTCTTTGTGAAGGGGGGTTATTATCTAAGACTATAGATGAGGGTTGGTGTTTCTTTGAATGGTTAGTACAAGAGACTTATGAATGGGAGTCAACGATGTATTTTAATTTACATTCTCGACCTTTATATGTAAAACCGTCTCCGAAAAAATTCAACTTTTATGAACGTCCACTTTCCCTGTCTATTGGTGTTCTTGTTGCCACTCCTCGGACCATGATACCTCTTATTGCCCTTATAATTATACCCAATTGTCAACAATTAATTTCAATACTGAAGTGGAGTCTAATTATGCATTCTATTCTACTGACCAAGGTTTTTTGGGTTCTCATCCTTATTCTGACTCACATATTTCACCTAGTTATACTAATGAGCAGTGTTTGAGTTCTACTTATAATGAGGATTTATAAGCCAAAGTTGAGGCCTTAGCTAGGGAGGTAAAAGAAATGACCAAATTAAGGAGGAGTGATTTTAACACGCACAATTCTTTGGGCCAGCCCATTAGACCCATCCCATGATTATTCTTCTGCATTTGATAAGCTAAAAAGAGCCTTAAATGTCAACTCACACTATGATATTATGAGGTTTAGTAGATTCAAAGGCTCTTTTAAATCATTTTTTCATGGTTCAACTTACATTTTTATGTCCTTGTACCATCTCGTTTCTAACTTCTGTTATATGCATTTTTGCAAGGACCATTCTGCTACCTTCGACAGGTTATCGCGTGCTTTGGTTCGGTATAAATTGAGTTGGTAATTTTGAGTTCGGTTGAGTGATTGATAACAGACTTTGCTATGCTCGCGGAGAAATGAATGAGGATTGTCTTACTGCTGCATTGTTTGCATGTACCTCAGCATCCATCCCGGGTAAATTCGTTCTTTATTTTAAGTTTCTTTAGTCTATTTTGGTTCTAGTTATCAGGAATAAAGTCTATGACTACTTTGTGTGTTTCCGTTTTTTGTTTTTCTCTCTACATTTAAGGCTTACATTGAGGCCAATGTAAGAAATAAGTGTGGGGGAGTGACTACTATTTGCCAATTTTTGAAGATTTTACTTGCTATAACTGGATATGCTGGCAGTTGGAAATATTTGCTCTGTTTGTGACAATATTAGTTGGGAATATCTTGAATTGTGCTGGATTATGTTTGCTGGAAATTATATACATGGTTTACAGGTTATTTAAAATTTCGATTAGTCACTTTTATGGGGAGATGCTGCTGAAATTTCTTTACGACTTTGTTTTAGCATAATTTAACATGTTTATGGCTGCTGCTGCTGTGTTTTATTACTAATGTGCTGCAATTTCATAAAATATACTCATTAGAAATATAAGTGTTAATAAACATAGTAGCCACCTCTCCACTTTTTTTTTTTAGGACTAACTAGTAAGATAGTTGACAGTAGACTCTAATCTAACTTTGTTTTCATTAAAAAAAAAAAAAATTCTCTCCTTACTAATTGAAAAAAAAAAAGTTTTGAAGTTATGAACATGAAGACGAAGTTATGAACCTGAAGACTTTATGTCTAGCAACTCCTAAATATACTATAATAATGCTATGCTTATATGTAATCTAGCACACTATTTTTATTGGCTTAGATGCGGGGCATGGAGGAAAGACTTTTATAATTTAATCTACTTAACTAGTACCTCTTACTTTCCTTGGTGACTTTTTCACTGCTCTTGGTTACTGGAGAATTACTTGACTTAGTTAAAGAAACGAGAGAACAATGGTTTAAAAAAAAAATAGTGGATAAGTAATCCCAAAAGGTGAGATGTTGAACCATTGTAAAAACAGAGTGATATTAATTAGTTCTTGAAATAAAAGAACTTGGAAGAGCAAATTAAAAAGCCTAAAAAGCAAAGTATCGAGTACTCCTTTGAGACCAATGGGTGGCAAGTGCAATGTCATATGAAAAGGAGCGATCCTTGTACGGGTACTAAGTGCTAATGTACAGGAAAGTGAGGGAAATCAACTGGAATAATAATCAAGTCCGACTAAAGTACCTCGTATTCGAATGTCAATACACTTGCACTTGAGCACCTAGATTACATATGAGATCAAACTAATTATAAAATGTTGCTTGAGTATAATAGCTCTATTGTGTTCATATCTTGCTAACCTAACGAAAATATTTTCATGACTAACTTATTAGTTCTCAAATTAAAAAAAAAAAAAATATTTTTGTCTATCATCATGCTTATTAGTTTAGTTTCTTTTAAGGTTTGGTCGTATACTAATGTTTTCTTATGAGATGCACTACATTCTCTATTCTATTTTGCTCGAGGACGATCAAAGACTAAGTGTGGGGGAGTTTGATTGGTTCATAATAATGCATTATTTTACCCTTATATATTAGTCATTTGAATAGATTTTATAGGTATATATGCGATATTAGTGAGACTTGTTTGGGCTCATTTGATCAGCAGCCCAACAAGGAGTGCATGAGCCTCTTAAAGTACGGGACAGGTGGCAGCTGTGGGTCCCACCTGAAAGTTGACCTAATCACCAGCATCTGGGGAACTTCTAAAGGGATGAAGTAATCATTGCCCGAAAAGGTAACATGCCCATTGATACCAAAAAGGCCCATCTGAACAATGTTTCCTGTCTGGGAAATCCCCAACACTATAAAAATCAACTGCCTCATCATTGATCAGATATTCAATTCTCACCTAACAAAACTAGTGCATCTCTCTCTAGACTTTACTTCTCTCTCTACCTCAATCATATCTGACTTGAGCGTCGGAGGGGCGATCCCGGAACCACCACCGGGGTAGTCTAACCTTGTTTTGCAGGATTCCGACGCACGAATATCGGAGCTCAGGCGATCGCTCCTGGGGCCCACATCACATCTCTCAACCAATCACAATCCTTAATTTCTTAGCAGAAACAGTTTGGCGCCGTGTGTGGGGACGTTACAATCAAAGTCGCTTCGCCACCACTTAGTAAGATCAATTTTGCAATGGCCCCAGCCAAGAGTACTCGCACTCGCCAGCCCTCAGCACAGGCTCAGAGATCCGATATGAGTTCGTCCCCATCTCTTCAGCGAAGGTCTGAACGGCCCAAAACACCGACCGTTCAAACCCTTGACCATGAAAAAGAAGAACATTCCATAGAAAACAGGCAGGACGCCTCCCTCAGCTGCAGCCCGCTGACCCCCATCCTATATCCACGGCAGATATAAACATGATAGCTGCTCAGCTCCAGCAAACCTTGCAACAGAGCCTGATAGATATGTTGGCCAACCTACAGCAAGGACGCCCCCTTCAGCCCCCTAAAGACCAAGCCCTGGTCCCTTCCCTTCGGGCGGAGAACCACGGTCAGCCTAGCCGGCAGCAATCGGGGGCAAGGGAATACAATCAGCCTGGTCAGCGATGACCAAAGCAGGGGGAGGAAGACCGACGCGAGTCTAAAGGAAGATCAGCTAGACATGCTGAAGAGACTCACATATCCAAGTCCCCTCGGGGCAACGCGGGTCACAAGCAAAACGATGCCCGACACTTCCTCAACGAGAAGCGCCTCAGCAAAGGTTATGATGCGAGGCACATATTAAACAAAAAGGCCGCTCAGCGCGAGGGTTATGGAGATTCTGCTCAATCGAACCCCATTTGGATCAACAGTGGGGCACTCAAGTTCATGGTCCCATTCAGTCAGGCCATACTCGAGGCGCCTAACCCGAGAAAGGTCAAAACGCCCTCTGTCGAACCATTCGCGGGCCTATCCGACCCGGATGATCACATGGCGACATACAAAGCTCAAATGAGTGTTCAGACTGGATGTGAAACCACTTGGTGCCGTTTCTTTCCAACAGCACTCAAAGGTCTGGCCCTGAGCTGGTTCCAAGAGCTTCCCACGGGGATCATAACTGATTTCTCGGTCCTCGAAGACCTATTCATCCACCAGTTTGTTGCGGGAAAAAGACAAAAGAAAACGAGCCTCCATTTAATGGGGATCAAGCAGGAGAAGAATGAGAGTCTGGCCGACTACATTAAAAAATTCAATGAGGAGTCATTGAAAATCTCAGATCTGATGCGGTGGCATTCGCCGCCCTAATGTCTGGACTTCAGCCTAGTCGGCTAAGATGGTCCTTGGCCGAAAACGAAGTCAAAACCTTCTCTGAAGCGATGACTCGGGCTCAAAGATTCATCCAAGCGACAGACATATGCCGTCACTCAGACGACGGGAGCAAGAAGAGGAAGGAAGAAGGAAATCACAGGGATCAGTCAAAGCAACATAAGACGGGGGGTTGGTCAGACAGATTTAACGACCATAGCATCGACCCCCGGTTCAGCAAAAACAGGAGAGAGATATACTTGGACATAAAATACAAAGTCACTCTCCCCTGCCCACCTCCCATCAAAACGTCAGCTGCTCGAAGAGATAAGAGCCTGTGGTGCGAATATCACAAGGAATGTGGGCACACCACTAAAGATTGTAAGGAACTCAAGAAATCCCTTGACAACCTAGCTGACCAGGGGAAGCTGAACCGATACATCAAGCACTCTAGTGAAGAGAAGGGCAAGCAAAAAGTCGGTCAATCCAACAGTGGAGACACGGAGGGGTTCATCGGAGTCATAGCAGGTGGCTTCGCGTCGGGAGGCCTAACCGGCCGATCACGCAAAGCCCACCTCTAAAATCTTAAGCACCAGGTACTCGATGTCAACCACCCCCGACCCGACTGCCCTATAATGACATTTGGGGAATCCAGTCGGCCACTACACACGCCCCACGACGACCCCTTGGTCATCGAGCACAAAGTGGCCAACACCAGAGTCAAACTGGTGCTAGTGGATAGTGGATCTTCAGCTGATATAATCACGTTAGAGTGCCTCGGGAAATTGAAGTACCAGGAAAAGGATGTAACCCCGCTCAATCAGCCACTCATAGGCTTCGGGGGAAACTCGGTACACCCTGTCGGATCTATAAAGTTGCCTACTCGGATAGGAGAGAAGGGCAAAGGAAGAAGCCTACCGATTGACTTCTTAGTGGTAGACATCCCTCTGCCATAAAACATCATAATGGGAAGACCAACTCTGAACAAGGTCAAGGCAGCAATTTCCATTTATCAGCTTCTTATGCAGTTTGAAACCGACGAGGGTAAAGTCGGAAAGATCCAAGGGGATCAGCAGGCAGCTAGAGAATGCTATGTGAACAACTTGAAAAGCAAGATCGACGTCCAAGAGGACTCGAAGAAAAGAAAGCGAGAAGATGGTCAGCCCTCAAGTGGCCTCGGGATTTACGTTACCGAAAATCCCAAGCAATACGAGCGCCCTCAGCCAGCCGAGGAGGACGAAGAAGTCATCATTGATGAGAAAGATGGTCGGACTCTGAGAGCAGTAAAGGGAAGTTTATGGGCTGATACACAGAAGTAGGAGACTCGGGCTAGTATGTACTCGACCCCGTTCCTTCACTAGTTCATCTCTAAATTATCATGATCATAGCTATCGTTTGCACATGTGTTATTAAATTGCTTCTTCATTTTCTCTCTTGTCCTGTGTGTGTGTGTGCGCTTTTCCCCGTCTAAAAATGTTGAATTTATAAGGGTACAACTGTTGCTAGGGTGGTGTGACCTTGAAATTGCCAAGTGTTTTCTTTTTTACCTTCTTATTGCAGGCACCTGTTCATATTGACTAACGTCTTTGCAGTGTTCTATGTTTTTTGGTTTTGTTTTCAATGTTTTGTGAAATTTGGAAGGGCCCCTGAGATAGATATATCGGAACCTGAAAGCTTGTTCTCTGCTAATACTTATGCAAGTGGTGTTGGGTAATGTAGCAGCCGCCAGACGTGGCCCTAACATTAACAAACCAGAAAAAGTGCAATTGGTAAGTGATCGTGGTCCGTATATAACTTGTATGTGCTGATAGATGTTAGAATGCGTTCTACTTTGTGTCGCTTGACTAGGAACATCAGAACTAGTTGAGTTATCTAAGATCCAACCATTTCTCATGGTATCCTAATCTTGTATACTTAATTATCTTTTGATTGTCTATATGTGCGCAATATAGATTAAAAACTTGATTGATTTTTTTGCGATGTATGTTTATTAACAGATGAAGATGGGTCAGATTCAGCAATCTTCTTCACAGCAACTAGACCCTGTGCACCCTTCTTTTTTCTACCCCACCAGCCTTCTGATGGTTCACTTTAAACTAACACTTGAATGTCTTTTGTTCTCCCTCCCTGCATGACTCTAGTTGCAACTTATCCATATGTCATACAGTTCACCTCATCGTATGAGATATAGAGATTATTTAGAATGAGAAACTTTAAATTGAGAAAACCACCTATAAGCTGACATGTAGCCTATATAAAGTTAGGATTTTTGTTTCACAAAATGCTGAATCACACAGTATCATGACATGGAAACTAGTTTCATTGTGAGTCTTATCTTTTGACTGAACTACTGCATGATACGCTTCAAATGAACAACATTGTTGCACTATAGTATCATAACATAGAAGGAAAATTGACTATTATTTTTCTGTTTACAGGATGGTAGATAAAAGGAGAAAGGTAGATACAAGGATGGCATGAAGAGCATAAATTCAAGGTCTTTTGGATTGATTTTGAACAAATAAATTTAATACTATATGGGTTCTAGAATGCTTGAACTATTAGTTCTCTCTGGAGATTCATTAGTTTTCTGAATTGATGTATTCATATTATAACAATGGTTTTCGTTATTGGAATGATCATTATGGATATTTTATTGTAATAGTAAGTGAAATTTAATTTGAAATAAATGTTTTCTTTTTATAGTAGTTGGATATTTTGGTATAATCTTTAATTTTAATGAGCTACTAAATAATTGCGTATGAAATTGTTGCTAAAAGCTCACATTAAAGTGTCACGATAGTTGTATCAAGAAACGTTGCTATAAACTCACATAAGAATGTCACAATAGTGTAGCGAGAAAAGTTGCTATAGACTTTAGGAAAAAGTGTCGCAATAGTTGTATCAAGAAATGTTGTTATAAACTACAAAAGTATTGCAATATTAGAGCAATACATGTTGCCATAGACGGTTGATAGTGCTGCTATAGATAATAAAAGTGTTAGCCTAAACGCTAAAAATGTTGCTTTAAATCCTAAATAATTGTTAGTAAAACTTAATAGTTGTCGCCTTAGATATAATAAAATTGCTGGCAAAAGTTAAAAATTATTGCCTAAGAAAAGCGTTGCTAATGATATCTATGGCAACAGTTTTATAAAGTTGTTGCCTAAGGCATTATAAGTGGTGCTATAAAGTTATAGCAGCGCCACCTATTGGCAACGCCATATAAACTGCTGCTATAAGTCTATGGCAACATTTAATGGATCTTTGCCAACACATTTAGGCCGTTGCTGAAGCCCTATTTTGTAGTAGTGACGTTTTGTGGGAATTCCAATTTCTCAAGGAATTTTCATTGCCCCCATTTTCCCTACTTTCCTATCAACTAAACAACTACTCAACTCAGAAAATCATGGGAATTTCTGTTACCTATATAGTTTCCTGTACACCAAACAACCACTAATTATTTCAAATAAGTCACAAGTCATAATTGTGCAAATCACGGTTTCTTATCCCATTTCAAATTATTTTTAACTAACCCAACGCAATATACGTATTTTTTATTTTATTACTTCCTAAACAATATATTGAAAATCATAACGGTGCAATCCATGGGTTGTAAAGCAATTCTCAATTATTTTGAATACAACATTAGAAAAATTCAAGTCACCAATTTATATTTTAAAATTTAGTTGTGACTGATCACAATTGTTGAAATTATGAAATTCACTATTTCAAAAAAGACAGAGGAAGTAGCGTGACCTTCTCTGGAGAGGTAATATGCTACCTTGTTGGCTTCTTGAAAGACGTGAGCTATGGATTAAGAAAAATGATCAAGCAATGATCTGATATCCTCAATGAATGTTTGAATGATATATGCCCTTTTTTAACTGTTGTTAACTCACTATTATCTTTATTTACCATTTTGCCACAATTAACCCCTAACTCTACAATCTAAACCCTAATCCCTAACCCTAACCTAAATCCTAACCCTAAAATCTAAACCCTAAGCCGAGCCCAACCCACCCCTCCCCAATCATAAGCCCAACCCCACCCCCCACCCATCCCCTCCACCACGCCCCCACCCCCTCCCTCCCGTCCCCCCGTCGCGCAGCCTCCCAACCCCTCCCCATCCCCCTCCCATCCCCCGTCGCAGCCCCCCACTCCCTCCCATCGCCCCCGCCGCAGCCCCCTCCCCTCCCCTGCCCGGCCCGAGACCACCATCTCTACCGTCACTTCTCTACCATATATCTCTCTCTCTCTCTCTTTCCACCATTCGAACCACCATCTCTCTCGCCCCTGCCTTCTCTACCGTCACTTCCTCCCTCCTCCTCCTTGTTGGCTGCCTCCACTAGAGCCCGAAACGTCTGGTCGTCACCACGAGCAGCTATCCCTCGCTTCCATCCTCTTCCCTCGCTGCATTCTACCTCTCTCCTCTCGTTCGTGCTCTCTATCTATCTCTCCACCATTCGAACCACCATCTCAACCATTCGAACCAACCTACGCCCGAAATCGAGGCACCTAAGAATTCATTCCGCCTAGAAATCGAGCCCAATTCATTTAGGCGGAGGAGTTTTCGAATTCTACGGGGAAGGGTGGGGGTGGGTTTCGAATTCTACCCGGATTCAGCAGGGGAAGGGGAGGGGGAAGGCAGGAAATCGACGGGGATGGTGGGGGTGGGAGTGGGGGTAGGGGTGGGGGGGGGAGTGGGGGTGGGGTTGGAGGTTGGGTTGGGGGTTAGGGTTAGGGGTGAGTTAGGGGTAGGGTGGGTTAGAGTTATTGTTTAGGCTTAGGGTTTAGATTTTAGGTTTAGGGGTTAATTGTGGCAAATTTGTAAATAAAGCTAACGGTGAGTTAACGGCGGTTAGGAAAATGGCATTTTGTTAACGTTTTTGGAAACTCAGGGGTATATGGTGAATATTTGGAACATTAAGGGTATATGGTGAATTTTCCAATTTGTCGGGGGTATATGGTGAAAAATCCTACTATAAAATCATTAATGGCACTAATGAAGTCATCTTTTATGCTTAACTCGTGAGATTCTTATCAAAATTTGGACAGATTATTATGAATTATGTATCAAGTTTGGAGTCAAAAGTCTAGCCATTTTTTTTGAGGGGAAAAGCCAAAAGTTCCATTAACTCAGGGACAAAGTGTCCACAAGTACATATGGGGAAATAACACTAGGGCAATAATTTTCCCATACTTGTTCAATACCAAAAGGAGCTAATTTCGCTAAATGATGGGCGACAAAATTCTCATCTCTACGAACATGAGACCAAACAATTGAATTAAAACTATTCGCTAGAACAATGTCAAGATCAGCAAGAAAAGTGGTCCATTTAGAGACCGGTTTATAAGCTCCTCACAATCCGATTCCTGAATACCATCAGCAACACCATACCTCCTCCCCAGCCTAGCTGCCATCGCCAGCACCCTGGCTTCAGCAATCTGTGGCGTCCACGCATCCCTCAAACGTCTCGTGGCTGCAAACAACACCCCCCCTCATGATCTCTCGCCACCACTCCTAAACCAACCTAGCCTTCTTTCGAGACCGCAACATCATCAGTAATTTTAATGACCCAAACAAGTGGAGCTTGACAAGTCTTTGAGCTCGACACACGCCTGGGATGCTTTGTACCATAAATTCAAGCTGCATATTTATCATGATCCTCCACCAAGCGATGCACTCGAGCTATAATAACATTGTGAGGAGTAATTTTGCCTTCAATGACGACAATTTTACGCTCCTACCACCCAAGCCAAGCAAGGAACACACCTCTTTGCACAATCTTTTGATCCATCTCTTTCCAACTTGCGACAAGCTCCTTCAAACTTCCTACCTCACCCCAGTTTATCATCGCTTCACAATCGCACTCCCTCCATAGTTCTCTTATAGCTTGGAAATCAAATAAAGCATGAACATCGGATTCATCTTCAGTAGCGCAGCGAGGGTAGTTAGCTTCATCAGACACATGGCGAGCCTCAAGAAGGCCACAAACAGGGAGTGTACCTGTGCAACACCTCTAGAGAAAATGACGAGCGGCTTTTGGGCTCACCTCCAAGCACTAGACCGTGGTCCAAGCTTGGTGAAACTCATCAAAACTACCACCTTTCCCCAACATATATGCCATCCGAACTGAATAGCATACATACTTTGTGAGTGCCCAAGTAATCCCGTCCCAAAGTCCAGTGTGACTAATAAGCATAGATATAATACATCAGGTATCTCACTCATTGAAAAGAGTAGCTATAAACTCATGATTCCAATCCATGCGCCCCAAATCAAATAAATCCTACACAGGTCCCATAGCATCATTCGCAGCACTAGTAACAAACCTATTCCCATCATCCGATAGCCACAGGTCATTCCATATATTGATCACCCTCCCCAACTCTCCACACCATCCCCTCCTTTATAAACACTTTCACACTCTATAAGCTCCTCCAATAATAGCTTCCCATCAATCCTAGTGAGGACTCAAGGAACTCACACTTGGGGTTATAATTTACCTTCATTATACGCCCAAACAACGAATCAGGCGCCCATATAAGTATCCAAGCTTGACGACCCAAAAGTGCATCATTAAAAATCGAGAGGTCTTTAAATCCCATACCCCCAAAACATTTCAAGGTACATAAAGACTCCCAGCTCTTCCAATGATCTTCCGTCGTGAACCTTTTTGCCCCCACCAAAACTGAGCCATAGAAGAGTGGATACGTTGGTTTGCAGAAACAGGCAACTTATACACACCCATGAGATATGTTGGAATTGCTTGGATGAACGACTTCAATAAAACCTCCTTTCCTGCCCGAGAGATATATTTCCCCTTCCAACCACTCAATTTCTTCCAAATTCTTTCCAGAAGGACTTCAAAAACCAATTTTTTCGAGCTTCCGACAACAGTGGCAATCCCGAGATACTTTTCATGTCTGTCAACCTGCCGCATATTCAGGACACTCATAATTTCTTCTCTGGTCTCCAGACTCACCCCCCTACTAAAAGAGACTTATGACTTTTCATAGTTAATTTTCTACTCGGAAGCCGCTTCATATTAAATGGTTGAGAATATCAACTACTCTAGTGCAATCCTGTCGATTTGCTCATACAAATAGGCGGCTATTATCTGCAAACAAGAGATGAGAGATCACATGAACATTACGGCTGGCTTTAGCCCCATGGAGAAGCCCATCCCTGACCTTAGCCTGCAACATCTTAGAGAAAGCATCTGCAACCAAAATGAAGACATACGGTGAGAGCGGATCTCCTCGACGGAGCCAAAAAGATGGCCTAGCCATCCCTCCAACACCCCTATTGAAAACGAAGGAGTAGGAGAACGTTGACACACAAGACATAATCAAGTTAATCCATCTTCCAATAAAACCCATGGTGAGAAGAAAATATATTAAATGTTTATTTGGCATCAAAAAATAATAATATTTATTCAACACTTTTTTTAAATATCACATTAATAATTTTACATATATAGTAGCAAAATTGGTATACTCCCTTCATCCCAAAAAGATATGAACACTTGTTCGCACACATAGTTTAAGTTGATAAGTTGTAGTGTGGTTATCAAATGTTATTTTATTAAAGAAGTAGATGTGATAAGAGTTGGTAGAGTCTTTTTTATTGGATGAGAAAGTTGGGTAACTTTTTATTGAAAAATATAGAGTGTGGACCAAAGGAGTGTAAAAGAAATAACATAGTAATAGTGAAACCATGCCAAAAAAAGGAAGAGTTCCAAAGGAGACTCAGGTTCAATTCCTCGAGAGCCGTAATTAGCTTCCCAAAATTTTTATTTTCTATGTTTGAACATATTGGTTGTTTTATAAAATATGAAATATTTGATATTTAAATTGTATCAAAACTCTTATTGTAGCATCATTAGGTTTACATTGAAATTAAAGGGAAAAAAACCGATGTTAGCAAGTGAGCGGCGATTATTATATTAATAACTATGGGGTTATATGGTACAAGATTATAGAGTATGGGGTTATAAGGGACAGGATTATGTGATATGGGGTTATAAGGGACAGGATTATGTGATATGGGGTTATAGGGTTTTAAAATATGAGTTGTTTTATAGAAATTAATATGTTTTATATTTAAATTATGTCCACACTGTTGTAGTAGCATCTTTATGTTTATATTGAAAAGAAAAGGAAATAGTAGCAAGTAAAGGGTGATTATTATATTAATAAATATCAGGTATTAGGTTACAGGGTTATAGAGTATGGGGTTTTGGTTATAGGATATAAAAATTGATATTTATAGGGTTACATGGTTTGAAACAATTTGGTCTTTCGAAAAGATATAGATTGATATTTAAACAGTGTGAAAATTTATATACATTATCTTTGAACTTATTTCAATTATAAACACTTTGTTTACAAAAAAAATTATTAAGACCCTTTTTTTTAAAAATAACCACCTTG
The DNA here is from genome assembly GCA_947646795.1 of Beta lomatogona. Taxonomy (NCBI): domain Eukaryota; kingdom Viridiplantae; phylum Streptophyta; class Magnoliopsida; order Caryophyllales; family Amaranthaceae; genus Beta; species Beta lomatogona. The sequence continues at coordinate 813,107 of CANSNZ010000239.1, read as the reverse complement.
TATGATTGTCTTCTCTTTTTAATTTGCCACCAGTTAAGATACTTCGTTAAATAAATTATCAATTCTCACACAATATACTTTGTATTTTGTTTCTTGGTATCTGGTAAAAGTGTTTCTAAGATGGTTAATTTAGATTAAGTTGAATATATAAGATGGTCAAGTTCGACTTATTACCAATAACTATGGGTGTGTAGGGCGATCATGTTAACTACCTAACACTCAAGCTATGCTCGATCTTATACACAGTACGAATATATACCAACAAATTATAGGTTATAATTCGAGAAATGCATCAAACAGCTAAAAATATATAGAGGCATTCAATTTGAATTTATGAAATGTCAGACTTTCTTTTGGTATTAGAATATAATATACTGGGTCGAAAGAATTTTAGTTGTGCGTTATGTTTTTGTCGGACCTATTAGGGTATAATGGGTTAGATCGATCTTCCCCCATCCTTCAAAACTCAAAATATTATAATTTTTAATAAGCTAGCTCATTAATCTACATCTCCTTTTTCTATGTAGTCATTTTTACTGTTACCCTTGTGTATTTTTTTTTTCACCATATACCCTCAAACTTTTCAGAATTTACCTCATACCCCTTAATTTCTTTAAAGTTCATCATATGCCCTTCATGACTAAAGGCTATTAGCTTTTTCAGTTATTAGTTTCTAGTTCCGTTGCTAAACCCTCATACACCTATATTTAAGTCAATAACCTTAATTAACCACAACTAAATAAGACCAATGACCTCGTTTTTTTCCGCTTCCTCCATAATATTCCGCCCACTTCTTTGACTATATGTAATGTTTTAACTAGTTTTTAGGCCCGGGCTATGCCCCGGGTAATTATACCTTTCATTTATTAATATTTTACTTTGAAATAATAACATCAAGTATCACCTGCTTTAGTGGTTAAGACATTATTATATATGCTTGTGATCATGGGATCGAATCTTACCTAATGCATTTTCTATTTTTTTAGAGTTTGCGGATTACATGGCATAAAAACTTTAAGCGAAGACGCCACGTGGCATCGTTCCTTGCTTAGAAACGCGTTTTAATATATTAGTATAGATTATAGTATGCTTAAGTAGATGAGTTATATATGGGTTATTTAAGATTTAGTAATGAAATTAATGGTTAAAGATGTTTTGTCAATTGTGAAATACTACTCACCTAGATATTATAAGAGAAGTTAAGATGATGTTTCGCGGATTGTGAAAGACTTGTCATTCGTAAGTATATATAATGTTGCATCTCATTACCTATAGTATCCACTCTCGACAGGCTTAGGCAACAAAAATGTAACTTCAGTTTATTACCTGTATGTTCAGGTCAAGTGTCAACATCAATAAGAATGATAAATAATGCCACTTTCTTAAAGGTAGAGTAAGTCTTGCGTGGACCTGGTCCACAGTAATATTATTGTGGACCAAAACCACTTATCTAACATAATGACCCTTTAGTTTCATATAGTAACCATTTTAAATTTTAAGTTACACTATACAGTTACTATCTACCATAGTGACTATTTTTTTTAATATAGTAACGCTTTCTCACATTAGTTTATCATGATGAAATTTTCACTTTGTGACATAGTAACCTTTTTTTTTTCATAGTCAAACTTCATAATTTATATCTATTCTTCTTTTAAATTTATTTTTTTATACAGTGATCCTTTTTTTTCATAAATCATATAAAATAGCATTAAGTCCACACTAATTTAGTGTGGACCAAGTTCATATAGGTTTTTTACGTGATATTATTCTCGACATTAAAAACTTAATTTTATTACTTATTTTTATCCAAAAATGGATACACCCAAGGGCCAATCAAGGCGATTAATTATTGATTTTGCGTCAAGTCGTTAATTGTATCTTATTAGGATTTGCGTCAAGTCGTTTATTGAATATTATTAGGATTTGCGTCAAGTCGTTTATTTTATTATATATGTATATATATGTATATGTATATATATATGTGTGTGTGTATATATGTGTGTGTGAGTGTGTGAAGAGTAATTGTAAGCCGCCACGTGTTCTCTCATTATATATATTTCAATCTCTTGACCATCTGATTAGTATATTATCATTTTACCACCAAGCTAAGCTACACCGTTTTTTCCAGTATCCAAAGATGAAATCCAACTATTAAATGCTAGCTTTTGCCTTATTAAAAAATTAGTCTCATATGCAAGCGATGCATGAGAAAGTATATAGAATGCAAAGTTGTATCATTACATCTAAAGAAATATCTTACATCGTTCCTAATAAACATTAAAAAAGGAGTTGTATATGTAGCGAAATCCATTTATTAAATAATATTTGCACCCATTTTTAATTAGGAAAAGTTGATAAGAACATCCCCAATTATGGGCATTCCACCATTATTTGTCCCAACTTTTGATTAATTTTCAGTGGTCCTAACTTTGTGGCATTGCTTGTCCCAATGGACTGGTTACCGGGTTAACAAGTTAATTTTTTTAAAAATAAATCTTATTCTAGTTATCCTTTCTTTTTCCTCCTCTTTCTCTCTCCTCCCTACCTCCTTCCCTTCCAACCCTCCTCTTCCCCCTCCCTTGCCAGTCCCGTAACCTCCTCCCCTACCACCCCTCGAAACCCCCATCGCTTGCATACTCTCTGAAACTATAAAAAGCGCCAGAGCCATAGCGCCCCGTTGTTGTCTCTCTCCATTCGTTCGTTGCTGATGTGCTTTTGTTGTTTTTTCTCTCCTTTGTATTTTACTTATTATCGTGACTAGTGACTAGTGACTACTGCGCGCTGCCCTTGACGGTGCTCGGTGTTGCAACCGCTGTTGCTGTGCACTATTCTGTTCTCTATCTTTCTTCCTGCAACAGTTGTTTGTGGCCTAGCGGTGCTGTTGCACCATATCCTAAATCTATTATGGTTATATTCTTGTGGAGATGGGTTGTCTGTGGCCTAGATGATATTACGGAGCCTGAGGTTTGAGTTGAGCTTGACTACTTTTTCTCCCTCAATTCAGAATTTCATTGAGAATTAAAAAAAACCTAGTTTAATTTGTGTTATTATGATAGTAACTATAATTATAATGTAGTAGTAATGTTATTTTTCATTTGATTGAAACACTATCTAGAGGAATTGATTGTTGTGTTTTTGAGGAGATGAACTATGTGATCTTTCATCCACCATTGATGACTGCCGAAGTTCGAGAATTTCAAGGTTTTGGCTTGCGGAAGAAGGAGAAATGCTGAAGGGGTGAAATGTTATTGGAAGGTGCCAAATGATGGTGATGATGATGATACTAGTAGGGGAAGAAAAATTGCCATTTTTGGCTCCTGAGTAGATTCCGGCGACGGCGTGGTGCTTTGGTGGTTTTACTTGTTGTAATAGGTCATTAATCTACTAGCACCATTTTCGTAAACAGTTACCCAAAGTTGGGACCACAGAATAATCATCAAACTTGGGATTAAAAATAATGGCGGAAAACCCATAGTTTCTGTCAATTTTTCCTTTAAATTAACTATATGATGTTAGTGAGGGTATTTTAGTCTTTTTACATGGACACCAAACTGCTTAACAATTGGCTTATAGAATAGAGACTTGGAAAAATAAAAAGTAAATAAAATATAACAATAAGCACTCCTTAAATAGAACTAAAAGTCAAGACCGAAATAAATCTCCCTATCATTTTAACTACAGGTGTTCATAAAAAACCGAAACCGAAATAGCTTATTGAAATACCGAAAAATCGGTCTAAATGGGTGGTAACCGTACCGATAAAAAAATGTTTTAACAGTACGGTTACCGAACCGATAAAATTAACGGTGAAGCGATACAGTTACGAATATGATTTTTGAGTGAGCGGTTAACTGAAATACCGAAATATTTTTTCTCTATTTAAATATTGTGAAACATTTTCAAACAAGTACATTAATTCTAATATTTGTTACTAAGTCACAACAATTAGAGAAAGTATGTAATTATTTGGAAACTCTAGTACTAATATAAACACTATAATTAGGAAAATGGAGTGAATTCTTAGTGTTAGTTATGTTTTCCAATGGATTTATTATCCACTTTATAATACATTTTATATTATAGTATATATAATATTATAATATATGCACAAAAAAATAGAAAATATATATGTACATTAAGTAAAACATAATAGTATAACTTAAATAACGGTTAATGGTTAACTGAAAAACCGTACCGAAAAAGCGGTTAACCGCTTAGCTGGTAATCTGAAAAGCCCCGACTTTCATACATCCTTATTAAGTTAATTAATCAGGATTAGCAGCGAAAGACCTAGCTTAGTCGGCGCGTGGCCACCGTACTTTCCACTAGGGGAAAATACAAGGCGTCATTTAACATTAACTTACAGGGACACTACTTTGATTGTCACTCTTTAAAGAAACACTATAATAATAGACTAATATACATGACAATTCATATAGCTCTAAATATTATAAAAGCTAAGGCACCAAAATTACCAAATTCATATCTTACTTAATCCAACAATTAGTATATATAATTCTAGGGATGGTACACAAGCCATCACCTGGCTTTACATTTTCCGAATCATCTTTTTTTTTTTTTTTTGCTAAGTAAGTAAGTATCGTAAAACACCAAGACACAATTTACAATCTAAAGTTTTCCAAGTCATGAAAGACCCAACTAGGTTGGCCCCCTGAAAGGACAAGGAAAACCAAACATGACAACCAATTTACAAACAAAAACTATCTGGAAAAACCCAGACAACAAAAACCAGAAATTTATCTACTGCATATACAATTATACCAATCCCTATCTTTAGTTGACACTCTTTGTGGCATTACTGCTGTAATCCTATGAATTACAAGTATCTTTAACATTTGAAAAATCTTCTCAGGTCGCCAGCCAATCTCATTCCAAATGACTTCATTACGAGCCCACCATATCCAATAAACTGCAGCCAAAATCACAGCTGAAAACACCCTCCTTTAGAAGCCATATTTCCTACTTTTAGAAAAAAAGTACAATTCTCTGAAAACTGAACTGCACACTTTTTATTCCCAGCCATTCATAAATCAGGTTCAAAAGCTGTTGAGAATAAGCACAAGTGAAAAACAAGTGCTCATGACTATAAATTCCTATACATAACTGACAGCTTCTATCATTCAATACACCAATGATGTGTAATCTGTCAGCAATTCGAAGTCTTCCATGAATAGACAACCATCCAATAAAGCAATGTTTTGGGACAGCCAACCTGTTCCAAATGAATTTATCCCAATAAATCCTCTCATGATCACCTACCAGCTAGCTATAAATCTTCTGAACACTGAAATTTGTCATATTTCTCATCTCCTGTAAAGAAAAATATCTTTTAATCTCTTCCTTCACTTGACACAATTTCTTCCAGTACCAGCTGTAATTTTTAGGTGGCACATAATTCCACCAGTTTTGCTCCTTCACATATACAGCATGGATCCATTTGATCCATAGATTGTCCTGCTTACAAGCTATAGCCCACACATACTTGGCTAAAATAGATTTATTCCACTCTTTAAGCTGCTTAACACCCAAAGCCCCAGCTGCTTTTGGAGTGCAAACATTGCTCCAGCTAACATTACCAGGCTTATCACTATGATAAGTACCAGCCTAGAGGAATGCCCTAAAAATCTTCTCAATCTCATTCAAAACACTTCTGGGAATTAAAAAGACCTGAGCCCAATATATGTGAATACTGAAAAGCACAGAATTAATGAGTAGAGTTCTACTAGCATAAGACACATGTCTACTACTCCAAACTTTTATTTTTGCACAAATTTTCTCCACCAGACAACTACATTCAGCCACAGACACCTTCTTTGAGCAAATAGGTACCCCTAAGTACTTAAAGGGTAATAGGCTATGTTTAAAACCAGATACCTCTCTAATTCTCTGCACCTCTTCACTAGGCACATTAGCAGTGTAAAAATCAGATTTGTGCTCATTTATACATAAACCTGAAGTCTCAGAAAAGAGCTTGAAAGCTTGTAACATGAGATACACAGACGAAAATTTGCCATCACAACACAATATTATATCATCTGCAAACACCAGATGTGTTAACTTCATAGTTCTGCACCGAGGATGATAACCAAACACATCACAAGAACTTATTTTCATCATCACCCTTGACATATATTCCATACATACCACAAACAAGAGGGGAGACTTAGGGTCTCCCTGCCTCAACCCTTTCTTAGAACCAAAAAAACCATGAGTAGAGCCATTAATCATCAAAGAGAATTTAGGGGATCTCACACAAGTCATTATAAGCTCAACAAATCTCTTTGGAAATTTCAGACCAAACAATATTTCTTCTAAAAACTCCCACTCTATTGTATCATAAGCTTTTTTCATGTCTAACTTCATCATACAACTAGCTTTCTCATTTTTCCTACCATAAAACTTTACAAGATCTTGAAACACCATCACATTGTGAATAATGTATCTACCATATATAAAAGCCCTTTGATTTTCAGCTATCACATCAGGATGAACCATCCTAAGTCTATTAAAAAGAAGTTTTGTAATACACTTATAGATTGTATTACAACAGGCAATTGGCCTGAATTCAGCCACATTATTAGGACAACTCACTTTAGGAACTAATGTAAGGATAGTGTTATTTACCTCAGAAAGTAATCTCCCACTTGAAAAAAACTCCAGCACAACACTTACCACCTCAATACCAATAACAAACCAAGTATCCTTGAAAAAATAGCTTCCAAATCCATCAGGACCTGGAGCTTTGTCTCCAGGTATAGAAAAAAGAGCTTCCTTCACTTCAGCAACTGTATAAGGCCTTTCCAGAATCATAGCCTGATCTTCTGATATCACAGGACCTAACTCAATCACTTCAACATGAACCTTCCTTCTACTAGCAGCAGTAGTCCCTAATAATTGCTTATAATACTCAAGAAAAGCAGCATTCACATCTTCAGGACTCTCCCTCCAAATACCTTCATTATCATGAATAGCATAAACTGTATTCTGAGTCCTTCTTGCTTTGATAGCTTGGTGAAAGAGGCTAGTATTCTCATCACCATCTTTACACCAAGGCACTTTAGCTTTCTGAGCAAAAAAAGAAGTATACTGACTGTGCATTTGCTTATAATGTTGTGCAGCCACTCTTTCAACATTACTCTTCTGAATATCACTAGGATGCAGGTGTAGCTCCTTTTGACAACTTTCCAGCTCTTTTGCAGCAGCCAAATCTTGACATTGAATCTCAGCAAACCCTTCTCTATTAAGCTTCTTCAATTCAACCTTTATAAATTTCATCTTTTGCACCACTTTAAACATCTTTGTCCCCTGAACTTCTTTACTCCAGCACTCAGTAATAATACTCTCAAAGCTAGGAGCAGAACTCCACATCTTAAAATACTTGAAAGGTTTTTTTCCCATCTCGACCGGAGGATAAATGCTTACCAACATAGGGGAGTGATCAAAAGATCCCTCAAGCATAAATTGTACAGCAGCAGTTGGATACCTTTCTAACCAGGTTTCATTCACCATCACCCTGTCCAGTTTGCAATAAACCCTCATATCTCCTATTTGCTTGTTGTTCCATGTATAAAAACAGCCAGAACAATTCATATCCTGCAAACCACACTTAAGCATACAATTTCTAAGCTCCTTTGTCTCTTGTGGTCTAACAGGGGCACTAATCCTTTCACTCACATTCAAAACACAATTAAAATTCCCTGCCAACATCCAAGGATCCTTAATAGAACTAGCATGACCTTCAATTCCTGCCACACCATTTTCCTACCTTCCACATTATTCATATCATATAAAAAAGAAACATAGAAGACACCCTGACCATTAACAGGCTGCACTCTACAATGAATCAATTGACTAGAGATAGCAAATATATCCACATGAAAGCTTCTAGGATTCCAAGCAACAAGAACCCTACCACCTTTGTGAAAAGCATAATTACTCACAAAGCACCAACCAGCAAAAAGTTTAGGTAAAGTTTGCCTATGTTGCAGGCCTTAACCTTAGTTTCAAGGATACTCACCATTCCCAAAGCCTTCATATGTAAGAATTTCTATACATCTTTCTGCTTTTGAGAATGGTTTATCCCCCTGACGTTTCAACATAATATTCTATCCATTCCCATCAGGAGGCCCTCCCCCTCCTGCATCTTCCACAGCACATCCTACATCACCTTCATCCTCACATAGTTGCACCATCACCTCTTGATTCTGCTCATTCAACAGAACCTCAAAACCATTTCTCAAAACTGGACAGGCTACACTTCCATCACTCTTTCTTGCAGTTTTCCTCACCACCTGAAAACCATCAGCATCCATGTCTTTAATCACCTTCTCCTTAGCTACTGGCTCCTTTTGCTTCCATGTCTGTCTCACAGTAGGTTTCTTACAATCCTCTTGTGAATGTCCCATGCCATTACATTTACCACATAAAGAAGGTTTCCACTCATAAGAGATAGGCACCTTAACAATCTGCTCATGTTCACTAAAAAATTCAATATAGTCAGGAAAAGCATGATCAATGGACATTTCTATCATCATCCTTGCAAATTGCAGTTTCTCACGCTTTAGTGTAGCCTGATCCAGCTTAATCGGCTTCCCTAAAACACCTGCAATCTTAAAAATATATTTTTCACTCCAATACTTGAAATCCAGCTTCAATTGGATCCAAGTAGGAAGAGTTTTCATCACTTCTTTCTTAATATCCAGATCTGAATCCCACGCTTTCACAATAACAGGCTTATTATCAAAAAATGGAACGTTTCCCGCCAAAATTTGGTCTCGTTTTTCCATCAACCTAAATCGAACCACATATATTCCCAATTCCACCATTGCTACCTTCTCAATTCCGTAATTCTTCCAAATTCTTCGAACAAATCCCTCCATTACATGTTAAGGAGGATTTGCACCAACAACATAGCAATATGCACCAGAATTCCAGTAATCAAGTTCCGATTGAATATCTTCCAATTCAATTTTAATCAAATTCTCATTGTTCAACTTAGAATTAACCTCTAGATTACTAATTTCTTTAGCAGGAGAAAAAATTATAGGAACTGAATTACCTGCAACATTTTCAACCCTCCGATTCCTCTCCAATGATAATTGCTTCTCTATGCGCTGAATTGTATCTACCATTGCGAGAAATTCATTCGAACCTCCGATTGCTACTGAAGCTCACGCAGAGATGATTGAAGAGAAAGAATTTCCTCCTGAATAATCTCTGTTTCAGTGTCAATTTCCAAACTCGTCACGCCAAGAATAGCATCCATTGATTTCATCTTTTTCGCCTGAGATTCAAAATGAGGACCATTCTTCTTCCCTGGAAAAGATTGAGGTTGACTTGCCTTCTGAGCTCTAGTAGTTCTGGCCATGGCGACCGGCGTACAAAATACGCGGAGAGAACTCTCATTTTCTAAATCATCACTCGAGTTTAATTGAACCAGGATCTTATACACATCAATCCAATACTTAATTCTCAAAAATTCAGACAGTAAGGAATGAAACACATCAAACAATCGGTCATATCATCAAGCAATCGAATTAAATCAAGTCTTAGATTTCATCAATTATATGCATTAAGCTTTGCAAATTCAGAGAGGAGAAAAATAGAATTAGGAGGAGGGGGTAGTACCTCATAGAGCAAAGAAAGGAAAAAGAAGAAAGCAGTTGCAACACCACCACTGGTGGCTAAGACAAGACGACAGCACAGTGGCCACACCACCACCCACGAGCAACAATAGAAACGCGAGAGGAAGAGAAGAGCAGCAAGGAGCAGGGGAGCTCGAAGCTCCGGCAAGCGGCGACGGAGCGCCGGCTTGTCTGGCAACAGCATCGTGGTGCTGCAGTCCAAGGCGGTGCATCGGTGGTATAAGGTGGTGCGCAGCATCGCAGGTGTTGTAGGTGATGCCGAGAAACAATCAAAAATAAGGGAGAAACTTGTTTGAGTTTTGTTGTGATATGGGGGATGCTTTTCAGCTCAACTCAATAGGGTTTTTATAGCTAAAGTTAGGGGAACAAAATGGAGGTGGTTAGCATCTGATTGGTGGCTCTTCTTCTTAGGGAACAAGGTCAGGGAACAAAGGGGAGAAAAGGGAGAAGTTTGGCGGTGGGTGTCGGGTGTGAGGGAGCTGAACATCAGCCTTCATTCTTCCTCTCTTCTTTTCTTTTCTTTTCTTATTTGTTTTGGTGACTAAAGATGTTAACCTTTGACTCTTTTCAAGTTTAAGTTAAGTTTGACTTCAAAACTTCAACATTGAACTTTTAAAAAATCATTAACTCAAAATCACATAGTAAAATATATAGGATTTTCTTATTAAATCCATAAACTATATTATATAATCATTTATCATAGTAAACATCACTTTTTGTAATACTAAAGTAAATATATTTATTTTAGAAAATAATCTTAATCGTAATCACTTCAGAATAATTTAGGACGGAATTAAGCTAATAAACATAATTAGTACTAATAAATACGAGATTAGGGTTTGGGGTATTATATAACCAGTCTAAACGGTTACGGTTACGATTCGTAAAAAAAGCGAACCTAAACTTCCTTTTAGTCGAACCAAAATGTTGTTTCGTGACGGTTAACCATTCATGAACACCCTCAATTTAAGATAGTAAAAAAAATTGTTGAGACATCGTCCGGTCCCACAAACTAGTTTTTTTTCCAAAAAAAGGATGAGATTTTTATTTTTCCTAGTCAGCTCTTTCCTATTTAAATGAATGAGATGATGTATGGGACACCGCAGCGCATTGAATCCCATCCCTTAATATCCCACACATAGAGAGTTAGAGGTGTCCCGACGCTCTCCGAATCACCAGCATAACTGAACCCCTGTCAGTTATTATATTATTGGTAAGCCAAGCTGCATGAGATTGTTACACCATAAATCTCTTACTACTCACTAGTAGCCTCTTCTTTATATCGTTAATGTTTATTTTATGTAATTCATCTCGACTAGTTTGAAATATATGGAAATAATGTAATTCATTTGCTCATGTCAACAAGCTTAATAAGTTGATAGAGTTCTGGGATGTTACTCAAATCATCCAATTGTATCCTCTACATAATAGGTGTTTTTTTTTTTTTTTTTTTGGGCAACTGCCTATTCACCAAAAAGTCTTATAATAATTTTTACTTGTTTATATTGTACGTTGTGGCACTTCACATATTTTGATCAAGTTTGATCCAATCTATCGGTAATACTTTGACAGGTAAAACCAGAAACTGAAGGAAAGATAGAATGAGGGCGTGGCTTGCAGTAGCGATATCGATATGGCTAGTCCTTGAACCAAGCTGCGCAGCCGATCTAAGTTTGGACTTGGGAAGTGCTACCAAGACTATCTACTCCAAACTGTTGAGCGATGTCCGTGATAAAGTGAAGGATCCAAAACTTAAGTATGGTGACACGAATTTACCAGTAATTGCGGCACCTTCAGATCCACCAAAGTATCTTCTTGTTGATATCATGATAGCGGAAGGAGCGACAATCACATTGGCTCTGAATAAAAACAATTTATATTTGGATGCTTATCTTGACAAATTTCAGGGGAGCTATAGAGCACATTTTTTTACTAATACTCCCGCTACTGCTAAGAATAGTCTTTTCCCAGAGGCTACGGGTGATGCAAATCGTGTAGATATGCACTATGCTAATACGTATGGTGAAATAGAGGGTAAGGCTGAAGCTAAAAGAAGCAATTTGGGTTTAGGAATTGAGCCATTAAAAGTGTTAGTCCACTACGTTTATGGATTGCAGATTGACAAAAAAAAAGGTGTTGATCCAAAAGAAGCAAAGTTAATGCTTGTTTTCATCCAAATGGTTTCTGAAGCAGCAAGATTCAAATATATAGAAAACATGATTCTACAAAATTTTGATACTTCTATCCCAGATCAGAAAGCAACGAGATTGGAAAACTGTTGGGGAAAAATTAGTGACGGTATTAAGAATTCTAAGAATGGAGAAATCTCATCGGAGCTTGATTTACTGGATGCTCAGGGTAAAGCATGGAAAGTGTCACAAGTTAAAGACATAGAAGGTGATATGGGGCTCTTGAACAACGCAGGTAAACAAGGTGTTGATAAAAAAAATACGTTCTTGAATTTTTTTAAAGCGAATAATGAGGAAGGTGAATTGTGAATCAGAACAAGGTGGGTTGCATCAGTGAGAGTAATTTGACCCGTTTTGCTATAAGCCAATGTATTATGTGTGAAGATATTGGTGTTACAGTCAAATAAGGCAGCAATATTGTGTTTAGTTTGTAAGTTGTAATCCCCATCTACATACATGAAGGGAAACTAGTATTTCAATCCATGCAACGCAGGATATCTACAAACAATTGGATCATTTTTGCATTTTTTACATATTTAAATATGATCATCTCTCTTCACTTACATAGATATTTCAATTGTGACATGTTAGAAAATATAAATTACAATCATTAATGTTATACGACCTAATTTTCTTATTAATCTACTCACTTTATACTTTGGCACTGTTTAGATTCGTCTCAACATAAAGTTTCCAATATATCAATTATTTATAATTATAACTTGTTCGTTGATAGGCGTGTCACGTACCTAACAAAGATAATTCCTAACTAACCTTCTAACTACGTAGCAAGGCAAGTCAAGGTCGAATCCACATTGACAAACAAAATCAAACACTAGATATCTTGACTCAATTTAATTAAACACGTGACAAACAATAATGGTGAAAAGGATGTTATTATTATTATTATTTACTATTATTATTTTGAAAGACAAAATAAAAACCCTAAACCTAAGAAGTGGTTTGTAATACCATGAATTAATCTCGTTTTATTAGATACTAATTATGTTTATTAGCTTAATTACATTCCAATTTATTTCCGAAATGATAATCGTTAAGTTATTTTCTAAAATAAATATATTTTGGGTTTATGTGCAATTGATTAAATGGTATTTGGCCAAAAAGGGAAACAAAGTTGGTTTACTCTTCCAAACTTTTCCAACCAATTTTGGAAACCCCAAAATTCTACACCCCTTTGTCGGTTTATTTGGGATGAAATAAAACCCCTAAATCACCTTTCTCTCTCATGACACCTCTTTCTCACTCCGGAAGAAACTCCAACTCAAACCGTCTCTCTCTCTCCCTCAATCACCTGCGCAGCGACTCTCCTCCGACCACCAGTCACCCTTGCCTGTGTCCCTAAACCACACTGATGTTGCAGCCGCGCCACTGCTCCCTCCTCCTTCCTTCACTCTCCTCACGGTTCGATCTCCCTCCCCTGTTCGCCCCCTGCTCGACGCTTCTCTCGCGTCGCCAGCCTGCTCGCGCCGCCTTGCCACACTTGCTGCCTCCCCCACGCCAATGCTCCGTCGCTCGCCGGTGCTCGCCGATGTGCACCGAAGCTTCGAAACCCACTCTGTCCCTCTGTTCTTCGCTGCATCTTAGGTAGCAGAGGTATAAAATTCACACTTCTTATTTCTATTTCTGATTCTTGTTTTGAAAGTTGAAGCCCAAATATATGGATTGATGAGGTATATTAAATCTAGCTTCATCTTGTTGTTTTGTTTTGATCAATGGATTCATGAGTTTTGAAAAGAAAAACTGATTGAGAATTACAATTTAGTCTTATTGATTTTGTTTAATACCACTTGTTGGAACACAAGGTGACACTCAAGAAAGGGGGGTTGAATTGAGTGGCTAAAACTAATCAATTTTCGCAAAAACACTCTTATAACACAGTGTCGTGCACTGTGTTATTCACTCGTAAACTCTCCGATTGATTTTTTGCTCGAACGAAATTGTATCAAACAATAAAACAATGAAATCAAATAATAAGACATAGTAATTTAACGTGGTTCAATCTCACCTCTGAGATCTACATCCACACAAACTACTCTTTTATTATTTGAATCATAAAATACCAAACCCTTGATACAATTCGTTTCCCCCAGTACTAACTCTAGTAGTGCTCCCTAACACTTAACCCTAAGTGTTGCTACTCTCTATAATATAAGAATTACACGAAGAAAGATTCCTCACAAGCATGCTTCTTATTCAAGCAAATAGAGGATCGTTACAATCGTTGTTTAGAAACCTTAACTTAGTAGAACTCTGTGCCTTACACTGTGCTGTGGGAGTCCGTTTTCAGCTCTCAAAATCTTATTCTCACCAAATCTGAAAACTTGGTTTGCTATAATGATTTATGTCCCTTATATAATTCAATCAACTGAATAAGAATCCTTCTCCAAGATGTATTATCTTTTTGAACAATTTTTATTCCTAAAATAAAGGGATAGAATTCTTTTCCTATTCAAAATCCAATGTTATCTTTTATAAAAACTGATTTTTTTCTTTTCCTTATAAGATAAGGATTCCTCCATATCTTATGCCAACTATTAATCAGATTTTAAATCAATTTTTATCCAAAAATCTTTATCAAAATCGTTTTCTTTAAAATTCAGTTTTTCTTTTTATAAAACTTTTTATCCGAAAATCTTTACAATAAATATTTTCCTTTCAAAACTAATTTTCGAAATTAAAAAACTCCCCTTTTTATATTCTTTAAATATAGACACATGAAATTAATATAATTACCTATTTTCTTAACTCTAAGAAAATAGTTAACCATCCTAATTTCATATTTCTAATTTAGCACAAAGTTCCAATACGTTAATTACATTGCATAAACATGAATAAGAACATAACTAGACCTAAGCTTCCATATCTTCAAGTTCTTGATCTTTCATGAACATCCAATCTTGATAGCTTTCTTAGATCACTGTTACATACATACATGTTATAGCATAAAGCGTTTATCATCATCAAAATAACATTGACTTAGAGTCACAATAAATTCCCCCTTTTTGATGATGACAAACAAATAATACTTCCCCCTCAAAATATGCACCATTAATCACATTAGGGAAAAATACTCAACATCATTCACAAGTAACATGGTAACCAAGATAGCCAATTCATTAGTCTAAGTATTATACCCATCTTCTCCCTTTTGACATTATCAAAAAGGAGAGCATCAACATGTTTCGCGAGTCAAAGTGAGATATAGTCAGCAAAATAATGCAAGTAGCTCAAGCAATAAATACTAAGGATGCTGGTGCTATGTCATAATCCAACTCACAATCCGAAGTCATTAAGCAAAAAATAATCCAACTCACAATCCGAAATTATGAAGCAAGAAATAATCATGAAGGATCATGGCTGATAGCTAAGAAAGTAAGATAAAGAAATGTAATGCAAGCTTGAAGATTTGAAAAGGCAATTGGCTCAACAAGCGCTTAAACCTTTCTTTCAAGATTTTCAACTTCCGCAAATAAGCATCATAGGACTTTCTTCACTGTGGCACTGTGTGTGTTTCTGTGCCAGTGAACAATCTATTCCCTTCCAAATATAACTAATCTTCGGAATACTGGAATCCAAAATGATGATCTTCAAAACTTTGATAATTTTCTTCACATTTGAATTGAACTCTAGGACTTATCTAAAATAAGTGTCTTACTCTCCTTTTATTTTCTTTTATTTTCTTTTCTTTTCTTTTTTTTTTTTATGAAGGAAAAGCAGACCATACAATATTACTAGAGTCAATCAATAAGAGATCAAAGATAATAAGTTAATTCGGACTTCATTTTCTTTTTGATGCATCTCCTGGCACTGTGCCTTGCACAGTGTGAATCAGTCATTCGTTCACGTATTTGTGTTTCATTCCAACCTTTTCATGTTCCCCTTTAACTGATGCGTCTTTTTCTTCCATCATCTTATCAAGATGTTCTTGCCCCGTAAATTATCATTAATCAAGATTCAAAGCACTTGTTGAACTTTGGATCAATGGGTGAGGAAAAAAAGGAATATAATAGGGAAATGAAGATGAGGAGAGACATATGAAAGAAAGAAATAATGAGGCACAAATGTCAAACTCATAAATAGAAAATCAGATTATTAGGATAAAGATCAAGCTTGCTATAGGAGAAAGAAGTTGCATTTCATAGCTCAAAAAGTCGACAACTTAGGATCATATAGCTCATTAGTTCGGCAACTTAGGATCATGACATTAGGACAACATCATTAGACCATTATGAGTCCTTTTTATATCAAGTAGACCTTTACTCACAAAGCTTCACAAAGACATGCATCAACACTCTAATTAACATATTTAAAGGAGGACAACAAGCATAATACTCAACTAATTTCTAGAAATTAATCCCAAAGCCACAAATTATCTTGTAGAATATTCATGCATGAATTTCAACATAATTACCTTGATCACACAATTGTGGTATGCTTAACAAACTATTTTTCAAACCACTTACCAACATCACATTCTCTATGGAGTGTGTTAGGGATTTGCCGACGTTTTAAATACCAATTATTTATCCCTTTTTGTTATCGCCAAATGTAACACACCCTCCATGGTAGGCTACTAGTGAGAGAAATTGAAATTTATCACTAGTCATATGTCTTAAAAAGCCGTTGTCGAGATACCATAGGTTGCGTCCTCTCACGTTTGCCTGCAAAAAGATCACTTGTTAGTTTTAGGAACCCATATCTGCTTGGATCCCTTTGTCTTTCGTTGAGCTTCTAACAAGTCTTTTCTAACCCATATTTGATTTACGTTCTTTACATTTTTTGCAACACTCTTTTTCTTGATATTACAGTTATCCATAAGGTGTCCATTTTTTCCACAAAAGTTGCAAATCAAATATTCAGGTAGATCAACATATTTTCTTTTACGAAAGTCACTTTCGAAATTTCTGGCACTGTGCCATACACTGCGTTGCTGACCTGTATATCCCAAACCAGTTTTGTTTTGATTGTTAGTTGTACTAGACAAATAATCGAGAGCTTTTAGACCATACGACCACTTTTCATACATTTTTCGAGCAATAGTCAATTGTGATTCCAAGAATTCAACAGAAGTATTTAGATCACTATTTCTTTTTCTCGAAATTTCTAATTCTCTCTTAACTTTATCAAGTTATTCACTTATCTTAGCATCATTAGGCAGCATTAGTGGAACAATTCTTGATTTCTGAATTGAATTCTTCAGTTCAACTAACTCATGATTTAGCGATTCAATTTGCTTTTCAAGACTCAATTTTTCAGCTTCTAACACAGTGTATAGCACTGTGTTATTTACGATTTTGTGAGCAAGAGACTTTTCATATCTTAGAGCGTTTACCTCAGTATCTTTCTCTTCAATAATTTTCTCTTGTTCATCAATCCTTTTCATCAGTATTTTATGTTCTTATAGGAGATCTTTATATTCAAGTTCCAACCCAATCTTTTGCTTAGTTAAAATTTTCACTTCTTTTTTCATGATTGAAAAATCATCATTCACTTCTTAACAATCATCAATGATATTTTCAAGCAAAGTAACAAGTTGGTTTTTTAATAGAAGATGTATTGAAAGTTTTAAAGAAAGAAGACTTACCTCACTGTCTTCAGTTTCATCTTGGGAGTTCGAACTTTTCGCCATTAGACACAAGTGAGAGTCGTCCTGGCACTGTTCCCTTCTCTGTGATGTCTGTACAGCATTCAGACATAATTTTTCTTCATGGCACTGTGCCTCTGACTGTTCTTCATCAGAATCCGAATCTCCCCAAACGGCAGCTATCATTGCTCTCTTAAATTCTTTCTTGGATGGCTCCCGTTTTTCCTTGGGCTTTTCATCATCCCATAGGGGCATTCTTTAATCCTGTGATTTAACTCTCCACACTTGAAACAACCCGAATTAGTAGCACTTTTCTTAAAGTTAGAGGTAGTGCTCTTACCTTTGAAACTTTCACTTTTTCTAGGATTGTTGTTTTTGTTCTTTTTGAGAAAGTTTTTAAATCTCCTAGTAAGAAAATAAATATCATCATCACTATCACTATTTTCAATTTCCAATTCGAAACTCAAGGCTATACCTTTACTTTTTGGTTCATTAGTTTTTTTTTTTTTTTTTTTTTTTTTTTGCTAAGTAATAAAAGATATATTCACACCCAAAAAACACAAATACAACCTAAAAAAAACAATCTCTACGCCAACAAAAGGCAGAGAGACACACACAGCTATACAATTTCCTCCTTTAATTTGTCAAACCAATATCTATCTGTATCACTAAGTCTATTAGGGAGAACCCCTTGTATTCGCATAATCACCTGTTTCTTCACCTTCTGTACAATTACCTCTGCACGCCAAGCAACCTTGCTCCAGAAAACCTCATTTCTCACCCACCATATTGAGTAAACCAATGCTGTCAACACAGCAGCAATCACCCTCTTCTGAAAATAAGATCTTTTACTCTTCCTAATGAAGCAAATCATCCTATGAAAACTATTCTGTGATGAGTTCATGTGAAGCCAGATTTTAATACTTGTCAAACACTTCATAGCATACTCACATTTGAAAAAGAGATGAGTGTGAGATTCAGACTCTTTACCACAAATCATATAATCAACAGACATTAACATACCAATACTGAGAAGTCTATCCATAGTTCTCAATCTTTCATTCATCACCAACCAACCAATTATCCTATGCTTCGGGATTGCCAATCTGTTCCAAATAGCATAGTCCCAATGAATCTTTCCTCCAGTTTCAGTCATTTTCCCATACACCTGTTTGACAGAATATCTACTCATAGCAAGAATGTCTTGCTGTGAATAAAATCTTCTAAGCTCATCCCTAGCCTTGCAAATTTGCTTCCAATACCAACCACTATCCTTTGGGGGAGAATAGCTCCACCAATCATTGTCTTTAATATAGACTCCATTTACCCATCGGATCCACAAACTGTCTTGTTTCACTGCAATTGCCCATGCATACTTGGCCATAGCAGCCAGATTCCACACCCCAATTCTTCTAACACCTAAGCCACCTACATTCTTAGGTGAACAAACCTTTTCCCAGGCCACATTACCATATTTGCTACTAAAGTAATTCCCACTCCACAAAAAAGCCCTGCACACCTTGTTAATATCATCCAGTACTGATTTTGGCAACACATACACTTGTCCCCAATAGACATGGATACTAAGGAGGATAGAATTAATAAGTTGTAATCTCCCTCCATAGGATAGATTTCTACTACTCCACACTCTAATCCTAGCAGTCATTTTCTCCACAGGAATGTTACATTTAGCCACCTTTATTCTTCTTGCACAGATTAGGACCCCCAAATATTTAAAAGGAAGGCTACTATAGGCAAAACCAAAACCATCCTTTATGCGTTGCACACAATGCACATCCATGCCAGCAGAGTAAAATTCAGATTTTGTTTCACTAATATTCAGAAGAAGCAGAGAAGAGTTTAACAGCCTGTAACATAGTGTAAACTGAAGGAAAACCACCATCACAACAAAGTATAACATCATCCGCAAAAATAAGATGGTTCAGCTTCACATTTTGACATCTAGGATGAAATGTAAACAACTGGTGCTCTCCCACTTTCCTCATTAATCAAGAGAGATATTCCATGCAGACAACAAATAGCAAAGGGGACATAGGATCCCCTTGCCTTAAACCCCTCTGAGAGCCAAAGAAGCCATGCAAAGAACCATTCACCATGACAGAGAACTTAGGAGTTTGCACACAGGTCATAATCAGGTTTATAAAATAAGTAGGAAACTTAAGCATCCCTAGCATATCTTGTAAAAACCCCCAATCAATAGTGTCATAGGCCTTCTTCATATCTAATTTCATTATGCAACTAGGCTTAACACCCTTCCTACCATAATGCCTTACCAAGTCTTGACACATCATAATGTTATGCACTATGTACCTTTCATGAACAAACGCACCTTGGTTTTCAGCAATAAGGGAAGGCAAAACATGCTTCAATCTGCTACACAGCATCTTTGTGATACATTTATATATCATATTACAACAAGCTATTGGACGAAACTCCATGACACTACTAGGGCAGGACACTTTTGGCACCAAAGTGAGGATGGTTGTGTTTATCTCTTTCAACAGTCTCCCTGTTGAAAAGAAATTTAACACTGCTTCAGTAACTTACCCCCCAACAATCTCCCAAGTATCCTTGAAAAAAGAAGAACCAAACCCATCAGGCCCAGGAGACTTCCCCCGGCCCTGGGATTGAAAATATAGCTTGTTTCACATCTTCAGCACATAAAGGTCTTGTTAGAAACCTGCATTGCTCCTCATCAAGAACAGGGCCCATATTAATAATCCCCTGGTGCACTTGAGCCCGATTAGTCACTGGAGATCCCAAAAGAGATTTATAATAATTGAGGAACGCATCATTTACATCCTTTAGATTATCTCTCCACACACCCTGATCATCATGGATAGCATACACAGTATTCATCAGCCTCCTTTGCTTGATTGAGCTATGAAATAAGCTCGTATTTTCATCACCCTCCTTGCACCAACTCAATCTAGCCTTTTGAGATAAGAAAGATATATATCTTCTATGAGCAATTTTATACAGTTGAGCAGCCTCCATTTCATCCTCACAAAGACTTCTATCTTTAGGATTCCTATGGACAGCTTCTTGACAAGCTATCAACCTCTTGTAAGCAATTGTATCATTCACTTGCAAATCACTAAATCCCTCTGCATTCAGCTTCTTTAAAGCAGACTTAATCAGTTTAAGCCTCTTAATCACTCTAAACATAGGTTGCCCCTCAATAGGCACCCTCCAACAATCAGCTATTATCTCCTGGAAATTAGGAGCTGTACTCCACATTGAAAAGTACTTGAAAGGCTGTTTACCAGGTTCCACCATTGGATAAACATTTATGATCATAGGAGTATGGTCAAAATCCCCCTCCGACATGAAATGAGTTGCTGTACTAGGGTAATTATTCACCTAGTCATCATTCACCATAACTCTGTCAATTTTACTAAAAACTCTATGCTCATCCCTTTGCTTATTATTCCAAGTAAACCTGCACCCAATACTATTCATATCATTCATACCACACTCCATCATGCACACTCTTAAATCCTCAGTCTCCTGGGGTCTCACCACATTTCCTATCCTTTCATCACTATACATAACACAGTTAAAGTCCCCTGCAATCATCCAAGGGCCCCTCAGTTTACTAGCATACTCCTTTAACACATTCCAAACACTCCTCCTGTCAACTGCATCATTAAACGCATAGAAAAAAGAACAGAAGAACCCATTACCACCACTAAAAGGATTCACTAAGCAGTGTATCATCTGACTATTCATAGCTATAATGTTCACTCCAAATCTTCTTGGATTCCAAGCAAGCACAATTCTACCCCCTTTGTGATGAGAGGAGTTAGAACAAAAACACCATCCTGCAAAGATCTTCTGGTAAAGGCAACCCATATTAGCTGCCTTCACCTTAGTCTCAAGGAGGCAAACAAGCCTAACAGATTTCATGCTCAAAAATTTTCTTACATCCATCTGCTTCTGTGGGTTGTTTACTCCCTGACATTCCACACTACCATCCTATCCATGTCCCATAGGAGGATGGCAACCTCCGCTACCCTCCACCTGTGGTGCGCACTGTACCTGACCTACCATAACAGCAGTCTGAGACTCCTCCAGCATATGAAACCCATTTAGAGTTTCTGTAGGCTTTGACATAGATAGACTCCTCCTAGCAGGCTTCCTTACTAGCACAAACTCCTCAGATTGCTTAGCAACCTCCAACGACCCCACTATACTCTTCCCTGTTGCTTGTATTGGTTTAGGCCTCCACTCCTTTCTAACACCAGCCTTCTTGCACTCCTTTGTAGTGTGACCGATGCCATTGCAAACCGTACACACCACAGGCTTCCAGTCATATTCAATCTTCACAGAAGTTTTGATACCAACTTCATTAATAAAATAGATAACCTCCGGGAAAAACTGATCTACTTTCACCTCAATAAGCATCCTGGCAAACTACAACTTCTCCCTCTTTAGTGTAGCCTGATCCACTTTGATTGGAATTCCAATCTGCCCAGCTATCTTATTGATACAAGCATCACCCCAATACTTAAAATCCAAAAACATATTGATCCAAATAGGAACAGTTTTCAGTTCATCCTTGCTCATATCAATATTAGGATCCCAAGCCTTCATCACCATAGGTCTATTGTCAAAGAAAGGAGGATTAGACGCTAACACTTGATCCCTCTTCTCTATAGTTGTAAACTGAACCACAAATATACCATTCTTCACCAAAGCCACCTTATCAACACCATATGCACGCCACACTCTTCTCACAAAACCCTCCATGACATGGGGAGGAGGATTCACTCCAACAATGTAACAGTACACAGCCGAACTCCAAAAATCTATCTCCAGTTGCACATCAACTATGTCTATTTTCACAGGATTCTCCTCACTCACATTTCCATTAATCATATTTCTATCATCATCAATTTCAGGTTCAACAGCAATTTCGGTTTCTATATCATTAGCATTTCCAATTTGTTCCTCAGGAGAAAACAAAATTGGTACAGGGTTAATCGTACCTTCTTGTCGCTGATTCTCAGATCCTTTCCCATGAATTGCTTCCAACCATTCCGAAAACTGAACCCGAACATCAGCTTGTTGCTGGAGAGATTGCAACGCCGATCGAGGAGAGAGAATTTCCTCCTGATACACCATCGCATCATCGCCAATTTCCATTTCACTAACCCCAAGAATCTCATCCATCGATTTCTCTTTTTGCTTATCAGATGACACCGGACCTTTCCTTTTCTCCGTTGGTAGGTTGACCTGAGCAGCCTTCTTCGCTCGCGATTTCCTTGCCATGGCAACCACTGTTTTAAACTGTGGAGAGGAAACCTTTAGAGAGAGAAAGTTTAGAACTTCAACTTAAAGTTAACAGATGAAGGGTCTGTTTATCCGGTTCATTAGTTTTAGAATCTAAGACAAGTTCATGAGTCATTAATGATCCAATAAGTTGTTCTAGTGAAAGTTTAGTCAAATCTTTAGCTTCTTGAATAGCGCTTATTTGTGGAAGCCATCAATTTGTTAAACTTCTTAACACCTTTCTCACTAAATCTTCAGAAATATATGTTTTGCCTAGAGCATGCCGAGATCCTTGAGTATTCATCAGGTCCAATTCCATATTGGAGAATACTCATAGCTTTGAAGTTATTTTCGGCTTTTGCATAGTCAACTGAATTGTAGTCGTCTTCATCCTTGTCAACCGTCTTTCCTTCAGCATTTTTGGCTTGGATAAGGATTGGTCCTTTTCTTATGACTTTCCAGCATTCATAGTCCAATCCTTGGATGTAGATCCTCATCCTAGCCTTCCACCATCTGTAGTCTTTTCCGTTGAAAATCGGGCACTTTGTGTGCCTATCTCGAGTGTCATCTTGTATGTTCATGACTTCTATTCTCTAGGGATGAGCGTCTCGAGAATAGCCTGCTCTGATACCACTTGTTGGAACACAGGGTGACACTCAAGAAAGGGGGGGTTGAATTAAGTGGCTAAAACTAATCGATTTTCGCAAAAACACACTTATAGCACAGTGTTGTGCACTGTGTTATTCACTTGTAAACTCTCCGATTGATGTTTTTGCTCGAACGAAATTGTATCAAATAATAAAACAATGAAATCAAATAATAAGACACAGGAAATTAACATGGTTCAATCTCACCTCTGAGATCTACGTCGACACAAACTACTCTTTTATTATTTGAATCGTAAAATACCAAACCCTTGATACAATTCGATTCCCCCACTACTAACTCTAGTAGTGCTCCCCAACACTTAACCCTAAGTGTTGCTACTCTCTATAATATAAGAATTACAGGAAGAAAGATTCATCACAAGAGTGCTTCTTATTCAAGCAAATAGAGGATCGTTACAATCGTTGTTTAGAAACCTTAACTTACTAGAACTCTGTGCCTTACACTGTGTTGTGGGAGTCCGTTTTCAGCTCTCAAAATTTTATTCTATTCTAAATCTGAAAACGTGGTTTGCTATAATGATTTATATCCCTTATATAATTCAATCAACTGAATAAGAATTCTTCTCCAAGATGTATTATCTTTTTGAACAATTTTTATTCCTAAAATAAAGGGATAAAATTCTTTTCTTATTCAAAATCCAATTTTATCTTTTATAAAAATTGATTTTTTCTTTTCCTTATAAGATAAGGATTCCTCCATATCTTATGCCACAGATTTTAAATCAATTTTTATCCAAAAATCTTTATCAAAATCGTTTTCTTTAAAAATCAGTTTTTCTTTTTATAGAACTTTTTATCCGCAAAATCTTTACAATAAATATTTTCCTTTCAAAACTAATTTTCGAAATTAAAAACTCCCCTTTTATATTATTTAAATATAGACACATGAAATTAATATAATTACCTATTTTTTCAACTCTAAGAAAATAGTTAACCATCCAAATTTCATATTTATAATTGGAAAAATTGTAAAAAATAATCCCAAGTTTCAGGTGTCTTCTCATATTAATCCCAAGTTTAAATTATTTTTGAATAATATGAAGTTTGGGAGTCATCCTCCCATATTGGTCCAAAAGACCTATAATCCTTTGAACCAATTTTAAAAAGTTGATAAGACACCATTTAATTTAAAAAAATCACCCCTAATCGCCTGCATCACCACTCCACCATTAGAATGAAAGGCAAACGGAAATGTTTCACGCGGCGTATTGACCTTTAAAACGAGTTTTAAACCGACTTTTTTTCACTAGGGACCAATAAGGGAAGACTACTAACAAACTTGAGATTATTTAAAAATAATCCAAAGTTGGGATTAATTTGGGAAGATGGCCAAAACTTGGGATTATTTTTGACAATTTTTCCTTTCTAATTTAGCACAAAGTTCCAATACGTTAATTACATTGCATAATAACATGACTAAGAACATAACTAGACCTAAGCTTCCATATCTTCAAGTTCTTGATCTTTCATGAACATCCAATCTTGATAGCTTTCTTAGATCACTTTTACATACAATCATGTTATAGCATAAAGCGTTTATCATCATCAAAATAACATTGACTTAGAGTCACAACAAATAGTTTACTAGTTTAGGAGATGGGTTAGTTTGGAGATAAATCATAGAGTTAAGATGATGTGTTTGAGAGCCAGTTTCCTCTGGTTTCTATTTCAAGGACATTTTCAAAGTACCGATTAGAACAGTTTGATACTCATCTTGCTATTATTATGATTCAAGAAGTTGGAGTGGTAAAATTGAGAATATAGATTAGCTAGTTTTGTTATGGATCGAACATAGTTAGTGATGGTTCATGGTTACATCTCTTCTACGAATGGTTAATTTCTTCATCCTGATATTATTAGGAATGGTTATTGATTTTATTATTGTTATTATTCATGTTAAATATGGAGGAATGTTATGGAGTTCAAGAGAGTTGATGGAGTGATGAAGTGCTCAAAGTTCTTACCTGTTGGAGTCAAAGAATAGTTAAGCGTATAAGGTAACCTTTATGTCCAGCACCCTAAGTGATTGCCCGTAAATGTTATATGTAATGATATGCTCTAACGTGCTTTTATGACTTTGTGATGATATGATTATGTGTTACAATTTTTATGTGGCATGATGAAATACGTTACGATTTGATGATGTCTATGTATACTATGAACAATGATGTTATGGCTTATGGATTCTGATTATCATGAATTATGAGTGTTGTTCGGAAATATGAACATGCAAGTTTGTAAAAGTGGATGGCCTGCTGGTTTGGCGTTATGAACTGATCTGGTAAATGCGCGAGTTACAGGTGGAGGGATTCTGTTTACGATGTACGATATGGACCAAAATGGTCATATGTTAATGTTTACAAATTATGAAAGTTACGCTCTAGAAACTCATGAACCATAAATAGATAGAGACGATATCAAAATATTTTCAGAATCAGATCCTGATGATGAAGCAAAGGAGATCGCAAACCGCTTTAGGAAAACGTTGGCCTTGGTAGAGGGGATGGGGGCAGCGGAGGAAGAGGGGAGGGGGACTGCGGCGGAGGAAGAGGGGATGGGAAGCGGTGGCAGGGTGGTTTGAATTGAAGGACAAAGTGTGGTGGTGGTGGTTGAGGTAAAATATGTGGTGGTAAATTGTTGAGGCTTCTCTTGGATATTTTTTAAACAAACGACCTATTATATCTAGGAAAAATTGATTTGATCAGTCCCAACTATGGGCGTCCTAACAAAAACAGTCCCAACTATGGTTTTTTATTGTTCAGTTCCAACTTTGAAAGGCATTTTACAATATTAGTCCCAGCAGGTTTCTAACTTTCTTTAGTGAAGGTAATTTGCCATTTTTTTTTTTTTTTTTTCTATCTTATTCCTCCCTCCTTCCTTCACTTGCTCCTCCTCCTCTCCACTGCCACCCAACCCCTCTCCCTTTCCACCCCACTACCCCCGCCCCCACCTCCCCTAACCCCTCCCCCGCCACCCATCCCCTTCCCCAACCAACCCCCCCCCCCGAAACTCCTCCCCTTTTCCCCTCCCACTGCCCCGACCACCCCTCCCCTTGCCCCGAAACCCTCCCCTCCCCGACCACCCCTCCCTTGCCCCCGAAACCCTCCCCCGCCCGACCACCCCTCCCTTGAAACCCTCCCTTCCCCGGCCGACCACCCATCCTCCCCCGAAACCCTCCCCGCCCCAGCCCGACCACCCATCCCGCAACCGAAACTCCCTCCCCATGTCCCGCTGCCACCTCTCCCACCCCCAAAATACCTCCCCCCACCCCCAAAATCACCCCAAAATACCTCCCCCACCCTCGAAACACCTCCCCCACACCTCTCCCACCCTCAAAATCAACCCCGAAACACCTCCCCCACCTTTGAGACCACATGCCGAAAACCCTAAAGATGAAGGTGAGAGAGAAATAGGGAGGATGCGGGGGATTGGGGTTGGGGGGTCGGAGGATGGGGCTGCGGCGATAGGGGCGTTCTAGTTTTGCTAGGTAGAGGGGTGGGAGAAGGCTGTGGGGGGCTGGGGGTCTAGGGGTGGTGGCAGTGGTGGTTGTATGGTGGTGAGGTAGCAGAGGAAGGAGGGAGGAGAGAGAAAGACTGAAAGAGGGGGTAGAAAAACAGGTGAAAAAATATAAAATATTAAGGGTTAATTTGTTTTTTACCGGTTTAGCAAGTCACCAGTCCACTCGGACCACCAGTGTAAAGAGGCGGTTAAAGTTGGGACTGAACAATAAAAAACCATAGTTGGGACTGTTTTTGTCAAGACGCCCATAGTTGGGACTGATTAAATCAATTTTTCCTTATATCTAAGGGTTTGGCTTTCTATTCACCTTCTTTCCCTTTCTTAAATCCTTTTCCTTTCCCTTTGGTGAACCAAACAACCCCTTAATAATGTTTCCTTGAAAGAAGATTTTAACAACAATGCTAGTATAACATCACATGATACAAATGCATTGTGATTATTAATTAACCATTGAGGATATGCTACAGATAGATTATGAGTCAAGAATCAAAAATATTACTAATTTACAAATTTTACCCAAATTATTTAGTATTATTCCTCCATTAACTTTATATGATTATGATTGTAAGTCAACTAAACTTGTATCACTTTTACTCATTTCATTGTCATTTTTACTCATATTATGTCATTTTTCAACAAACTTGTATCACTTTTACCTATTTTATTATTGTTTGTCAACTCCTTATGTACCATATCATTATTACTCAATTTTGTGTCATTATTACTTATTTTTATGTTATTTTTCAGCAATCTTATATCATTTTCACCTATTTTATTCTGATTTGTCAACTCTTTATGTACCATATCATTACTACTCATTTATATATCATTTTTACTCATTTATATGTCATTTTTCAGCAAATTTGTATCATTTTCTCTATTTTATTATTATATGTTAACTCTTTATATACCATATCATTGATTTAGAGGTGGCAAACGGGTCATATCCGTCGGGCATGGGATTCCGGGTCGGGCCAACTTTGGGTTCAGGTCGGGTTCATTCGGTTCGAGTCCGTCTCGAGTCTATGAAATTTTGGGTCGGGTGCGGGTTTGAGGACTTAAGTGAACATCGAGTCGGGTAAAAATTAGTCGAGTTGATTCAATTTGGGTAAGTTTGGCTTACTTTCCGTAACAAATGAATAAAACACATATTAACCGGTATAAAGTAAGTCAAGTAACTAGAATAGTTCCAGTTTCTTTTAATAAAAGAACCAGTTTAAGTGCTTTTAATCTACGTTAATAAGTTGGATTATAAATGGCATCACACAAAAATGTGATATTTAGACTTTGCTCATAATTAAAAGATTTTATGTTTCTTTATTTATTTCACTTTGGTTGTTTAACTTAATTTCCAAGAAAGTTTAAGTAATTCATTTTTTTAATGTTCGTGAAAAATATTGCATTATAATTTTCGGGATGGCTTCCAGTTCTAATTTTCGGGTTGGGATGTTTCGGTTAAGTTTGTTTCCGGGTACGAGTCATATTCGGGGTCTAGTTGGATTCGGGTTCGAGTCGGTGGGTTATATCGGTGTTGTGCCATATCATTATTACTCATTTATATGTCATTTTTCAGCAAATTTGTGTATCATTTTCTTTATTAATTTTAATATTTGTCAACTCTTTATATAACATATTATGATTACTCATATCTATGTCATTTTTCAGCAAACTTGTATCATTTTCCTTTATTTCATTATTATTTTCAACTCTTTATATACATTATCAGTATTACACAAATTGATATAGTTTATAAAAGAAATGATATCATTATTATTGCTAACCTCTATGTAATTTTTCAGCAAGCTCGTGTGATTTCCCTTATTTGTTACTTCTCTCCAACAAAAACAAATTTTACAAATTGCAGAACTCAATCCTTATTAATCTACTGTAATCCACATATTTCACTTTACTCTTTATCTCTTAGCATCATAATGCGTCGTTTATCTGCCTTCATTTTCTTTTTTGAATGAACAGGCGGCACGGGAGTCGTCGTCTTTGACGACACAAAGACGACGATGACGGCGTAGAACGTTAGCATGAGTTTGAAGAGGAGAAATCTGGCGGATTCGAAAAAAGAACGACAAAAAGAAGAAGTAGAGGAGAGAAAAAAATTTAATCAAAAGTTGAACAACAAAAACCTTTAAAGTTCTTCCTCTTTCTCTTTCCTCAATCAGCCATTGATGCGAGCTTCAGCAACTAAAAACCATGTCGATGTCATCATCGCCGCCTTCGATTTCTTTGTCGAGAGATCCGGCAGCTGGGGATTTTTTAACGCTTGGGACGATGACAGCGGAGTTCAATGTTAATCTTCGAAATTTGAAATTGGTTTGATCTTCGAAATCTGCAACAATTTCTGTATTCTCTCTTTCTTTTTCTCTATTTATCTGTCATTTTGTTCCTTGTACTTGGGTATTATTGCACCATGTTAAGTTTATGAAAGGGAGGAAGTATTAAGAGTTTATTATATTGATGCCTTGTTCAATAATGAACTGTGAGTACAATATATATAGGAGTACAAATGGACTCCTATTAGCTAACTATCTCTAAAAGATATCTTATTCCTAATCTTAATCAAATACTTCTTGGAAATAATCATAACATAATATATCCCTAAATAATAATATATCCTAAAGATATTATCATATCCTTATGATACCCTAATATTCCTAACACCCTCCCGCAATCGTAACGGCAGTAACACGAACGTTACGATTGGAGAAATAAAAAAAATTAAAATCAAGATCAAACAAATATATTGAACGGGAACACCATTGTTTTTGAACCCGCAAATTTCTTCTTGATGAGAACGCCAATCTTTTCGAACTCACCAAATACTTTAACAAAACGGAAACGTCATTCTTTTCGTACCCGTAGTGTTTATGTTTTTCTTGAGCAAATCACGCTCACAACATATATTGACTTTTTCTTGAGCAAAGTCGAGCTCGCTTCAAATGCTGGTTTTCATGAGCCAAACCGCTCTCACAACACATTAAAACCCTGTCTCATGGCACAAGAAGAACCAATAATTCCTGTCTCACAACACAGGAAGAGCCGAAAAAAAATACCAAATAGATAAAGGACGTTTGTCTGGTTGATTCTCATACCAAAGATATCAACCCACCCAACACTTTTTTTTTTAATCTTAAGTTTTCCTTTTTTTTATTGAACAAAAAGGGAAAAAAACATCAAAATATTGCCGACAACTCATTCGCACAATCATTATATATCTATTAAAAAAAAAGAGTTCACATCGTATGTTGATCAAACTCATCTTCTTCAGTAGTGGAGCTTTGGAAGGTCCACGGCAAATAGTCAACCTCTTCGAGAATTTGCACACAATTATATCATCACTCCAACATAAATTCGATACTTCTTTTTTTTTTTTAAGACAATAATAAACAAGATACAACCGGCAGGTGTATGTACAACTTACATCACCCACCGGTAGGAAAGCGGAAACGTGTTTAAGGTCCTTCATGGATCGATAAGCTCGGATACCATGTTAAGTTTATGAGAAGGAGGAAGTATTAAGAGTTTATTATATTGATGTCTTGTTCAATAATGAACTATGAGTACAATATATATAGGAGTACAAAGGGACTCCTATTAGCTAACTATCTCTAAAAGATATCTTATTCCTAATCTTAATCAAATACTTATTGGAAATAACCATAACATAATATATCCCTAAATAATAATATATCCTAAAGATATTATCATATGCTTATGATACCCTAATATTCCTAACAAGTCTTTTACATTTCTTCAACATTAATTGAATTGTCATTGAAAAGAGAGAAAGTGAAGTTGTGAGGGAGAGAGATCATTTGGGGGTTTCGAATGATTGATAAAACTAGCTGGAGCAGAGAGAAAAAAATGGAGGTTATAATTAGGGGTGTTAACGAGCTGAACCGAGACCGAACCTGACTAGGCTCGGCTCGGCTCGAAATCATATTTTATTAGGCTCGGCTCGAGCTCGAAGCTCGTCGAGCCTAAAATATTGGGCTCGGCTCGAGCTCGAGCCCAAAAAATTACAGCTCGGATCGAGCTCGACAGGCTCGAAAAGCTCGAAACTTTCAACCAAGGTTAGTATCATGAGCCCAAACATTTGATAATTCGAGGGCCCATTTTCTATACAGTTGTTATTAGCAAAGCCCAAGCAAATAGCTAGCATGTTGTACTGCTGTAGGGAAATACGAGCTGAAGCATTTGCTTTTATAGAGCATGAAAGCATTTTCCTCCCATTGAGCGACCGATGTGGGATGCATAATGCATCTGCCACATATTCTTCTTTCACGATGAAGTTGAACCTTTGCTACTTCCTTTTCTATTTCTTATGCAGTTTACTCTTTCTTTTCTATTTTCTTTTTTTTTCTTTTTCTATTTTCATTTCTAATATTTCTTTCCTTTTTCTTTTTTCTGATTTTTATCCATTTAAAAAAATAAAAAAAAAACTTAAAGACTACATATTCATTTCTTTTTATGTGCTCTAAGTATTAAACAAGTGATTTTTCAATCATACATTTCTAACAATTAATTTATTTGCTCTCAAATAAATGCGATAACTCGACTACATTTATTCACTTTTTATATACTAAATTTGACTAAGTACAAAAGTTATTATGTAGTATGTTGAACTACTTGTTATTCTCTTTGTATACTATCTAATTAATTATCAACTCCTTATACTTTTTTAGTTAATAAATAAGTAATTAAGAAGTTAATGGGCAAAATTGTGTGTTTGAGGTATTACAATTAAATTTCCCCGTTTTTTGAATAAAGTAAAAGTGCTACATATGTCAAAAAGATAGATGGTGTGTGATGAAAAAATATTATAATGAAAGTATTTTCTAATAGCTGGCATGAACAAATAAACTTTGAGCTTAACTTGGTTCTCATTATCGATATGTGCGTCATAAAATTATTGCTTGATATCTCATTATACTCAATATGTTCTTATTAGATGGTTTGTTCAAGACCCTCAAACTTAAAATATTGGATCCGCCTCAACCCCTAGTTGTCCCAAACCATGAAGCGAAAAAGTATACAATTGGGAATTTAGCGGCTATCTCAACTTTGTTATTCAAATCAAAAATCACAACTTTGAAAATATTGTGACGACTAACATGACAGCTTTTAACCATGATTATTAAATAATTTTTTATCTTATATTAAACATTAATGAAATATTTTTGGTAATAAAAAAATCACTACAAGAAAAACTGGATTTAGCGACCGACCTAAGTAGTCGCTAAAACAGGTAAATCGGTCGCTAAATTGAGTTAGCGACCGCCGGAGACCAATTTATGGTTGGTCGCTAAAAGCCTAGTCGGAAAATGATTTTAGCAACTGATTTTGGGTTAGTCGCTAGTTTTGCGACTGATTAGCGACTACTTAGCGACTAACTCATAAGAGACCAACTAGGAGGTGGAGACTAAATTTAGCGACTAACACATGCATATTAGCGACTACTGCGGTAGTCGCAAAATACCAAAAAAAAAAATTAAAAAAAATGAAATCAACAACAAAAAATTGTTGTTGATTTCATTCAAATTAATAATACAGTACAACTTACTTGGTTATACTACCAATGAATAATACCAAAATTACTTAACAAAGAATCAGAATATTATATATAAATAACATAAAAATTTTGTCCATCAAATATAAATTATAAAATGGTCAAATTCTACAATATACAAAGTATTAGATATTCACAAGTGTAAGTAAATATAATTTTTGAATATACAATAAAAAAATTAAATTGTTGTAAGTGAAACTTGTGTCTTCATATATATGAGAACCAAACCTGGAAAAGAAAAAAATTGCAAGCTTAATTGAAGACGCAAATTACTGCAAAGTTTATGGAATATTAGAAACACTTACATGAGGACGAACCAAGCATTCAGCATTCTTGATACAATTTAGATCTAAGCCACAAATCATGATATAAAAAAAATAAAAAATTGATGCAACCTTACGAATTGAACCAGCAAACTTTATGCAATTTAGATCTAAGCCACAAATCATTTCAAGGCCAACACTTACCCTCAGAGTTCCCAAAATACAAGAGAAAATTCTAAGCTTTCACGATGAACCTAAAAATCATAAGTTAACAATATAAATCAATCATAAAACTTCTTCCTTGTATCTAAAACCTGTAACACTAGTCAGTTACCCAAAAAAAAAAACTGATTAATATACTATTAAATAGGAAAACTAAACCGCAAAAAAAGCAAAGATCTAGAACTTATCTTGTTAATTCTTCACAGAAATTATGATTTGCCTCATTATTGTTCATAGTTTCAGGAGGTGGCAAAATTAAAAGTAGATCTGAATTGCCTAATTGATTTGCTTGTATTTTGGGAACTAGACAGAATTTACGAGACGGGAGTCTCGAATTCAAGCAAAAACAGCAGAACCCAAGAACAGAAAATGACTTAGAAAGAAAGTAGATTGTGCAAGCATCAATGTTGGGGAAATATAGTTGTAATTGAACCCCATTTTGCAACTTAGTTTTACAATTCGTGATTAGAACAAATAGCAAGTTGAGTGAAATTGGAAATACTTACAGGTTGTTCAGATAATAACCTCCGCCTCCTCCACAATCGCATTCCTTATTGCCGACAAATCGATGTGAATCCTCAGCCTTGTAATCTTTCTTCAATTTAGAGAGCTTAATGACCTTTAAAAATGGGATTTTCTGCTCATCGATCATCTGCTTAGCAGATTTGGAGTAGCATTAGAGTTTGTCAATATTCTCATAGATTCCACGATTGCACACACTAGTCAACTCATTCAATACTGTGATTCATATCATATACCTTAATCCGAATCGACACTATACATTTCCATATATACTTCAAATAGCTCCAAAAATCTAATGTGAATCATGCTCTATAACACAAACACAGTAAAGTTGAAAATATATTTATTCAAGAATCTACACAGCATACAAACTCTTCATTACCCCCTTCTATCATTTGGTAGGGAATACTTTTTACCAGAATAAGTAAGCAAGAAACCATTTTGTTATTTCTCCAAGGCTTAAAGCTCATAAGTTCTCTCTGATAATAAATCTTGCTTTTTCATTAAAACCCCATAAATCCTTTAGAAATTGAACTTGCAATAGTTAAGCACAGAATGATTAAAACACAACGCAACATTCATTTGATATCAAATCTTCTTTGAAAATTTAATAAGAGTTAATATAGAAATCACTTGAAACTGTATGTAGTTGCTACTAACACCATCTTAAACTCGTATTTGCAATTTCCACTAATTGAACATCAGTTTTAACTCCCATGTAATGCATAAATCCATCCTTACAACATCATGTCATCATAACACCATACTAAAATGAACTTTTATAAGAAGCTCTAATTCTAACAATTAATTTTGATCAAAACATGTTTAAAACTTCTATTCATTCATCATTTTGAATCTGAGAATATAACTATATCACCATAATAACTCAACAACCACCACCATAACAATTGTAACCTGCAATGAAAGCAGCAATAACCTCAATGACAGCCATAGCAACAACACTTGCAACACACTAGCAACAACAAAACACTAAATACGCAGGTTTTGGACAGGCGGAACTAAAAAGGTTACAACTAACTTCCTAAAACTACCCACAACTCAATATTAGAACCATTATATAGTAGACCTGTAGAGCTTCGATTTAGGTGGTTACGGAGCCAAAACGGACAACATTTGACCTCTCTAAGCTACTGTCAAAGTGAGCTGTACTACCAGCCACAAAAATTCGAGAATTTAATCTCTGAAACTTATTATCAACAACAACAGTAATTCGACAACAGCAACAGTAACAGCATCAACACTAAGCAATCATCGACAACGACATTAAAGCAACGACAAGTCGACAACAACAACATTCAAGAACAACAATCAATTCCCGATTCAATCTAGCCATAATTAGATATATAATAAAACATAAGGAAAAGTGTGGCACCTCAAAACGGGTGCGATAAAGCGGCATCACCGCACTACAATGGCGGCAGCAGCACCGCGGGCCAACAACAACAGCTATGGAGCGGCAGCAGTGCACGAGCAGCGCCGACAGAGCAGTCGCGTCGAACAGTAGCACCACCGCGTGTCAGAGCCGCTAGCTTGTGGCGGCGAGGAGACACAAAGCTCCGTCGAGAGGAAGACAGTGGAGGCGGCAGGATAAAGAGGAGGCAAGAGCCCAGAGGGATGCGAAGAGAGAGAAACCACTTTAGGGTTTGTGTTTTGGTGGGAGTATAAGGAGTAGCGTATGATTTTTTTTTTCTTTTAGTAGCGTGTGATTTGAGATGGGAGAGAATGTATCCTTTGCGACTACAGTGATAGTCTCTAAATAATAAAGTTTAGTTGCTAAAATAATAGCAACCGCTTTTCAGTCGCAAAAAAAATATACAGTCGCAATATTGCGACTACTTAGCAACCACCTTTTATTCAGTCGCAAATTAGCAACTACTAGTCACCGTCAGTTGCTAAACTTATTTTTAGCGACTGACTTCAATGTTAGTCGCAAAAAGCAGTCGCTAAACCGGGTTTTTCTTGTAGTGAATTATCAAGCCTGTTCGCGAGCTTTCGAGCCGAGCTTAAGGTAGCTCAGGCTCGGCTCGTTAAGGTCTCGAGCCGATCCCGAACTCGAGCCGAGCCCTCTCGAGCCGAGCTTTGACCGAGCCGAGCTCGAACAGTTTGCGAGCCACCCTGGCTCATTAGCACCCCTAGTTATAATTATATGGGGTTGAGGATTTTACACGGGTGAAGGGAATAAGGGATTGTTACACTATTCCTTATGGTAACACATGTTACACCCAAGACGGACTCTTCCAAATAACATAAGGTCCTTGTTAACATAATAGAGTAAAACATAATATTTTATCGACAACTACCAATAAAACTTTTATTTTTAAAACAAATGTGTATCATGAACTTTTATTAATCTAATGGGGACCACAATAAATGTTTATTGATCTCTTTAAAAAACAACAAATAGTAAATCTCTTAAATACTCCCTCCGGTCTTTATTAGTTTGCCCATTTCGTTTGCATAGAGTTTTAGGAAAAACAATGTTGTGGGACATAGAAAGAAAGAGAAACTATTATTTTATATTAAAGTTGAATGTATGTGTGATGGAAAGTTAGTGGTCCCATTCCAAATATAGAAACAAAAGAAATGGATAAACTAATAAGGGACATCCCAAAAAGAAATACGAGTAAGCTAATAAAGACCGGAGGGAGTATAAATCTGTAAAAATTTTGTTGTTTCTTCCATGTGAGGTATATATTGAGTTTTCTCTTTCTTTTTTTCTCTTTATTGTAGGCTGTTTTACTTTGAACTAGTTTATGAACTTCCAACAGACTACACACCCTTTGGGTGTGAAATCTTTCTTAGGATTCTACGCATTTATACTTTTCAATGTCTGATAAATTATTTATTGGCCCTTTCAATTTTGTTTAAAGTGCGCAGAAATTTCATGCATATGCTCATGAATGCTCATGAATTATATAGACTATAGTATGTATCTATACATATACACTGTACACACTACGGTTTAGGCTTTTACTCAGGGAACTTTCCCAGCCATCCTTACCAACAACACAAAATAAACAAAACTAAAGAAAAATTGACAAATTCTCTTAGAAACCAATATATAATCTTTATTGGTGTGAATCTACGTGTTTACACTGATCAAATTTCTAATTAGATAGATAAATAAAAGAAACATCTACGTAACGGGGAACAAAATTTGTCACCCACGAGGTACTATTTCTATTGTGCATGTGATCATTTACTCCGCAAAGTCGTCTTCCTAACTATATGTTATGCATATGATCGTTTACTTTGCAAATCTTACTTGGCAAAGTCGTTTTTATCTAGTTATCATTGTATTTTTGCAATTATGAGCCGAGATATCATCAGAATTTCCCGGGTCAACAACTATTCAATATATATATATATAAAGGTAGGATCCGCTGAAAACCAACGTTAAGCTAAAAACTGAAAAACTAGCCCGTTTGCTCATTTTAAGAAACTTTTGCTCAATTTAGGAAACTTTTGCTCATTTTACAAATTTTTGTACATTTTATGTTTTTTTGCTCATTTTATGTTTTTGCTCATTTCAAGAAACTTTTGTTCTTTTACAAATTTTTTGCTCAGTTTAAGTTTTTTGCTCATATTAAGAAACTTTTGCTCATTTTACGAAATTTTTGTTCAGTTTATGTTGTTTACTCATTTTACTTGTTTTCTCATTGTCAGAAATTATCGTTTAAAATGAGCAAAAACTTCTTCAAATGAGCAAAATAAACAACACTAATGCATGTATACAATTCGTAATTGAAATCCTAATATTTTATAAATGCAAAAAAAAAAAAAAAAAAAAAAAAAAAAACGAATGCACAACAAACAACCTTCAAATTCAGAAGCATTTAAAAGTTAAAGTTCAACATCATCATTCATCTTCTTTCCAACAATTTTTAGAACCATTTTTCTATTTTTTTGCTTAAAAAACGAAATGTAAACTAGTTCAAGAAATAAAGCCTAAATAATCAAAAGACAAACAATTTTCCAATGATAGTAGAGCAAAAATTACAACCAATCTCAGACTCTTCTGGGTTAAAAACTATTGTGCAAAAGTCATCATTGTACTGCTGTGGTATGGAGGATGCTGAAGTTGACAGAATACAACAAGTTTCTGGTATCATGAGGGGTATTCTACCTTTTAGATATTTGGGTGTACCCATTTATTCTAAGAGAATATCAGCAGCTCAATGTGATTGTTTGGTTGAAAAAATGACTGCTAAAATTCGAGTATGGAGTACAAGGAATATTTCTTACACAGGGAGGGTGCAACTCATAAATGTTGTTCTAATGAGTATACATGCTTACTGGAGCCAAATCTTTATTCTTCATAAAAGAGTCATCCATGATGTTGAGAATATGTGCAGAGCTTTCCTCTGTACAGGTAATTATTTCAGTTCTATAGGAGGGTACGTGGCTTGGAAAGATCTGTGTAACAGCAAGAGCACTGGTGGATTGGGTTTTAGAGATGTGGAGAACTGGAATAAAGCTAGTCTTGGGAAATATTTGTGGGCAATAGCCACTAAGAAGGATAATGTTTGGGTGAAGTGGGTTCATGCTGTTTATATTAAGGACCTGGATTGGTGGGATTATCATCCTTCAAGTGGGAGTAGTTGGTATTGGAAAAGAATTTGTGAAATTAAGGATCAATTCAAACAATGGTATAGTAGGCAGGAAAGTCAAAGGGTGCAAAAGTACTCCATTCAAGATGTTTATCTGAAAATGAGTGATCCAAGAGATCATGTTCACTGGGACACTTTTGTGTGGAACAGATTGAGTGTTCCAAAGCACAAATTCATCATTTGGTTGGCAATGAAAGGAAGATTACAGACTGCCGATCGCATAGCAAGGTATGATAGTAATGCAAATTCCGACTCGCCGGCTCTCGTGGTTTGTTTCCGAAACTCGGGAGCATATCTTATTCCAAGTCTTTGCTATAGTAAACGGATCCCGAACCGAGTTAAAAGATGGATGGATATGGAACTCAAGTGGAGGATATTAATAGATTGATGAGGTGGATTACAAACAGCAGGAAGAGTAAGGCCATGTTCTTTTGAACTTATTTTGGCTGAACTGAACTGAACTTATTTTATTTTGGCTGAACCGAACTTATTTCGCTTGAACCGAACTTATTTTTACTTATTTCGCTGAACCGAACTTATTTTTACTTATTTTTGCTGAACTGAACTTATTTTGGCTGAACTGAACTTATTTTGGCTGAACTGAACTTATTTTTGCTGAACTAAACTGTATTAACATAATATTATCAATACTTATTATTATGATAATCAATAAATATTAACATAATATTATCAATACTTATTATTATTATTTTATTATTTTATAATAATAAATAATAAATAATAAATAATAAATAATAAATAATAATAATAAATAATAAATAATAAATAATAAATAATAAATAATAAATAATAAATAATAAATAATAAATAATAAATAATAAATAATAAATAATAAATAATAAATAATAAATAATAAATAATAAATAATAAATAATAAATAATAAATAATAAATAATAAATAATAAATAATAAATAATAAATAATAAATAATAAATAATAAATAATAAATAATAAATAATAAATAATAAATAATAAATAATAAGTAATAAGTAATAAGTAATAAATAATAAATAATAAATAATAAATAATAAATAATAAATAATAAATAATAAATAATAAATAATAAATAATAAATAATAAATAATAAATAATAAATAATAAATAATAAATAATAAATAATAAATAATAAATAATAAATAATAATAATACTAATAATAATAATAATAATAATAATAATAAATAATTACTAAATAATAAATAAATAATATATTAAAATAAAAATATAAGATAATATAAAAAAATAAAAATATAAAAATATAACAAAAAATAATAAAATAAAAAAATAAAAAAATAGTAAAAAAATAAAAAAAATAGTAAAAAAATGAAAAAAATAAAAAAATAAAAAATAAAAAATTTTAAAATAATTACAAATTCATCGTTATTATAATTATAATATTAATAATAATAATAACAATATTAATAGTAATATTGAAAACAAATATAATAATTACAACATTATAGTGTACTAAACTTATTTTTGCTGAACTGAACTTATTTTGGCTGAACTGAACTTATTTTTGCTGAACTGAACTTATTTTGGCTGAACTGAGCTCATTTTTGCTGAACTGAACTTATTTTTACTTATTTTTGCTGAACTGAACTTATTTTTACTTATTTTTGCTGAATTGAACTTATTTTTGCTGAACTGAACTTATTTTTACTTATGTTTGCTGGAAATAAGTCCAAAAGAACAGGGCCTAAGTTCCAGCGTGCTGCTTGGAATGCTACTATTGCAGGTGCAGTTTATGGTATCTGGTATGCAAGAAATGAGAGTAAATGGAATCAAAGAGTTCCAACTGTGCAACATATGTTGAGCTGGATTAGAGATAAAGTTAGAAGGAGGATTTTCCTTGTTATGCCAAAGAAGGTGTCAAGAAATGACAGGAATTGGTTTAATACTTTGTAAAAATGTTTTAGGTGATTGTTAGTTGTTTTGAACTAGTTAGTTTGGCTTGTCTTGGGGGGAGTTCATATCCCTCAAGACTGGTTTTAGGTTGTAAATGTTTTTTGGTGTTAATATATACTTCAATTACTTTAAAAAAAAAATTACAACCAATTCAAAAAAGCATGACCTCTTTCCAATTGATAAGCTAAAATAAGCAATTTACAAGTTCAAAGAATGAGTAATGTAGAGAAAATCAGAGAATTCGAACTTGGAAATTAATATGAGTGAATTGCAAATGTTATTGTCATGACCATTGTTGAGTTTTGACTTGAGCTATATTAATCAATGAATTTGACGACCTTTGAATGATTTCAAGATTTCGAGCTCTAATTAATGGAATTCCAAGTGATATTAGTGTTGTTGTGATTAATCAATAGAATGATTGATGGAATTCTAGGGTTTTTTTTGGGAAATGAATGAGTAAGATAGAAGTAGAAGAGTAGTGAAAGAAGTAGAGAAATAGAGGAGGGAGAAAAAGTGCGTGAGTGAGGAGAGAGAGTAAGGTGGAGGGTTTTATTCTGTCCCTTGGATTACAAGAATCAACAGACCAGATGACTAGTTTTCAGTTTTTCAGCATATATGTGGTATTCACAATATCCTATTCCTAAATATATATATATACATATATACATATATACATATATACATATATATATACATATATACATATATACATATATATATGTATATATGTATCTATGTATGTATCTTTGTACCAAGCTTGGCTTGGCTCACTTGGTAGGAATTTCACCTTATGATCTCAAGGTCAAGGGTTCGAATCCCACCAACTGAGGGGCACTTGGAGGAGAATTCCCCTTACAACTCCCCCTCCTTCCAAGTGCCTAGGCCTCTGGGTTGGGCCCTGTGCGAGGGCAGCCCAGAGGTTATTCATCTTACCAAAAAAAAAAAAAAAAAATGTATGTATCTTTGTATCTATTTATCTATGTATGTACGTACGTATGTACGTATATATGTACGTATGTACGTATATATATATATATATATTTTAAAATTTGGTAAGATAAATTACATTAACGCCC
The DNA here is from genome assembly GCA_947646795.1 of Beta lomatogona. Classification (NCBI taxonomy): domain Eukaryota; kingdom Viridiplantae; phylum Streptophyta; class Magnoliopsida; order Caryophyllales; family Amaranthaceae; genus Beta; species Beta lomatogona. Next base: position 771,938 of record CANSNZ010000239.1, on the reverse strand, counting down.
TCTCACAGGGCACCTAAATACAACCTACCCGGCTACCCCAAAGCCCCCCAAACCCCCCTGATGAGAATCGAACCCACACCATGTGGGTGGAAGATGAAAGGGCTTACCACCCTTCCACTCCCTCATTCTCATATATATATATATGTATATATATATATGTATATGTATATATATGTATATGTATATATATCTATATATATGTATATATATATATATATATATATATATATATATATATATATGTATATGTATGTATGTATGTATGTATGTATGTATGTATGTATATATATATATATATATATATATATATATATATATATATATATATATATATATATATATATATATATATATATATATATATATATATATATATATATATGTATATGTATGTATGTATGTATGTATGTATGTATGTATATATGTATGTATATATACATACATATATGTATGTATGTAGAGGTAGGATCCACTGAAAACTAACCTTAAGCTGAAAATCGGCCTTTTTGCTCATTTTGCAGATGTTTGCTCATTTCACGTTTTTGCTCTTTTTAAAAAACTTTTGCTCATTTCAGTAACTTTCGCTCAATTTACGACGTTTTTGCTCATTTTACAAACTTTTGTTCATTTTATATTTTTTGCTCATTTTACGTTTTCGCTCATTTTAAGAAACTTTTGCTCATTTTAAAATTTTTGCGCATTTTTATGTTTTTTTGCTCATTTTATATTTTTGCTCATTTTAACAAACTTTTTGCTCATTTTATGTTACAATTTTCTGTTTTCAGCATAAGGCGTGGTTTTCATGTGATCCTGTTCCTATACAGATATATACATACATAGGAATAGGGTCACGTGAAAACCACTCCTTATGCTGAAAACTGAAAACTGCAACATAAAATGAGGAAAAAGTCCCTGAAAATGAGCAAAAATATAAAATGAGCAAAAAGTTCTTAAAATGAGCAAAAATATAAAATGAGCAAAAAACATAAAATGAGCAAAAATTTGTAAAATGAGCAAAAATTTCTTAAAATGAGCGAAAATATAAAATGAGCAAAAAAACATAAAATTAACAAAAGTTTGTAAAATGAGGCAAAACTTTGTAAAATGAGCGAAAGTTTGCTAAAATGAGCAAAATTTTCTTAAAATGAGCAAAAACATGAAATGAGCAAAAAACATAAAATGAGCAAAAATTTGCAAAATGAGCAAAAAAAGTCGGTTTTCAGTTTTCAGCGTAAAGTTAGTTTCCAGTGGATCCTACCCCTATATATATATACACACACACACACACACACACACACACACACACACACACATGAGAACCTATATATACACACACACACATATGAGAACCACCCTTATGGTGAGAACTGTAAGAATCACCATTTTTTTTCTTAATTTACGAAGATTTTGCTCATTTCACAATTTTTTTTACTCATTTTATGTTTTGTTTATTTTATGTTTATGCTCATTTGACATTTTTATGCTCATTTTGCATCGTTCTTGCTCATTTTACGCTTTTTCTGATTTAACTTTTTATGCTCATTTTACGTATTTCTCATTTTATATTTTTGCTCATTTTACATTTTTGCTCATTTAATATTTTTTACTCATTTTATGCTTTTGCTCATTTTTTACCTTTTTTGCTCATTTTATGAAGTTTTTGCTCATTTTAAGTGGTTCTCACGGTTCTCATTAGAACCTAACAATATGCGGGCGCGCGCGCACACACACATACACTCTCACACACACATACATATACTAGCTGAAATTTTTTGCTGCATCCCTCAAGACGGGACATCTAATCAAACAAAGTCGTTGATTGACTTAAGTGGTCGAAAAGCGGGTCGTAGAACTAAGCCCAACTTATACTTTCGTGGGCTGCTCTCCTGAATTCCTACCCGACTATGGCTAGCACCAGCCAGAAAGTTTCCCTTTGTCTGGGCAGTAATGAGGGTCATCCCTTAGCCACATTATATGTATGTGTGTGTAGAGTAATTGTAAGCCACCACGTGTTCTCTCATTATATATATTTCAATCTCTTGACCATCGGATTAGTATATTATCATTTCACCACCAAGCTAAGCTACACTATTTTTTCCAGTAACCAAAGACCAAATCCAACTATTAAATGTTTTTGCCTTATTAAAAATTAGTCTTATATGCAAGCGATGCATGTGAAAGTATATGGAAAGCAAAGTTGTATTATTACATCTAAAGCAATATTTGACATCGTTCCTTGTAAACATTAAAAAAGCAGTTGTATATGTAGCGAAATCCATTTATTAAATAATGTTAGCACCCTTTTTTAATTAGGAAAAGTTGATAAGAACATCTTTCAGTGGTCCCAACTTTGTGGCATTGCTTGTCCCAATGGACTGGTTACCGGGTTAACATGTTAATTTTTTTAAAAAAAAAATCTTTTGCTAGTTATCCCTTCTTTTTTCCTCCTCTTTCTCTCTCCTCCCTCCCTCCTCTTCCCCCTCCCTTGCCAGACCCGTAACCTCCTCCCCTACCACCCCTCGAAACCCCCATCGCTTGCATACCCTCTGAAACTATAAAAAGCGCCAGAGCCATAGCCCCCCGCTGGCTCTTGTTGTCTCTCTCCATTCATTCGTTGCAGATGTGCTTTTGTTGCTTTCTCTCTCCTCTGTCTTTTACTTATTATCGTGACTAGTGACTAATGCGCGCTGCCCTTGCCGGCGCTCGGTGTTGCGGTCGCTGTTGCTGTGCACTATTCTATTCTCTCTCTTTCTTAATGCAACAGTTGTTTGTGGCCTAGCGGTGCTGTTGCAGCATTTCCTAATGGTTACATTCTTGTGGAGATCAGTTGTCTGTGGCCTAGATGATATTACGGAGCCTGAGGTTTGAGTTGCGCTTGACTACTTTTTCTCCCTCAATTCTGAATTTCATTGAGAATTAAAGAAAAGAAAACCTAGTATAATTTTGTGTTATTATGATAGTAAATATAATTATATTGTAGTAGTAATGTTATTTCATTGGATTGAAACACTGTCTAGAGGAATTGATTGATGTGTTTTTGAGGGGATGAACAATGTGATCTTTCATCCACCATTAATGACTGCCAAAGTTCGAGAATTTCAAGGTTTTATCTTGTGGAAGAAGGAGAAATGTTGAAGGGGTGAAATGTTATTGGAAAGGTGCCAAATGATGGTGATGATGGTGATGCTAGTAGGGGAAAAAAGAAAATTGCCATTTTTGGCTCCTAAGTGGATTCTGGCGACGGCGTGGTGGTTTGATGGTTTTACCTGTTGTAATAGGTCATTAATATGCTAGCACCATTTTCGTAAACAGTACCCCAAAGTTGGGACCACTGAATAATAATCAAATGTTGGGATTAAAAATGGCGGAAAGCCCATAGTTTCCGTCAATTTTTCCTTTAAATTAACTATATAATGTCAGTGAGGGTATTTTAGTCTTTTTACATCGACACCAAACTGCTTAACAGTTGGCTTATAGAATAGAGATTTTGAAAAATAATAAGTAAATAAAATATAGCAATAAGCACTCCTTAAATAGAACTAAAAGTCAAGACCGAAATAAATGACCCTATCATTTTAACATAGTAAAAAAAATTGTTGAGACATCGTCCGATCCCGCAAACTAGTTTTTTTTCCAAAATAAAGGATGAGATTTTTGTTTTCCGTAGTCGGCTCGTTTCCTATTTAAATGAATGAGATGATGTATGGGACAACGCAACGCATTGATTCCCATCTTTTAATATCCCCCACACATAGAGAGTTAGAGGTGTTCCAACGCTCTCCGAATCACCAGCATAACTGAACCGCTGTCAGTTATTATATTATTGGTAAATGGTAAGCCAAGCTGCATGAGATTGTTACACCATAAATCTGTTACTACTCGATCACTAGTAGCCTCTTCTTTCTAACGCTAATGTTCATTGTATGTAATTCATCTCGATTAGTTTGAAATATATGGAATTAATGTAATTCTTTTGCTCATGTCAATAAGCTTAATAAGTTGATAGAGTTCCGGAATGTTACTCAAATCATCCAATTGTATCCTCTCTACATAATATATTTTTTTTTTTGAGCAACTGCCTATTCACCAAAAAGTCTTATAATAAATTTTACTCCCTCCGTCCCATAATATAGTGCTTGTTTCTTTTTTACACGGTCTTCAAGACGTAACTTTGACCTTTAATATCTTCAATTCCGTATTAACAAAAAATATAAAAAGTTGATATTATGGAACTACACACTAAGACGAATCTAACAAGATCCCACATGATTATGTTTTTTTATATATACAAATGAGAATATTCGGTCAAAGATTTTAAAGTTTGACCCACCAAAAATGAAGTAGGCACTATATTATGGGACGGAATTAAAGAAAAGAAAACATTTATCACATCTAACTCCTCTAAAATTGGAAACTTACCAAATGTAATGATCCAATACAATATGTAGTAACTCAAAAAATTTGATTATATATAGTCTACATTCTTTCTCTGCTCCATATTATTCCTGCTTATAATACTTATCAGGGGACATAATTTAGGTGATAATTTTTTTTTTAAATATCAATGTTATTTTATAGAGAATGTAGATGTGATAAATGTTTTCTTTTCACTAACTCCTCTATTATTTTTAAAAAATAAAACAAAACAAATCCACACATCTTCGGTAATCCAAAAGAAAGTAACAACCCTATGAAATCCCAAATTAAGGGGGAAAAAACTGCAACTAAACTGACGACAGTTTCTCTACATATTCAGTTCTTCCACTTCTCCTTCCTATTCTCTAACTTCTACCCTGCAATTTTCTGCAAAACACAATAAAATAACCAAAACACAAATCACAATACCATACTTTCACCAAGATCAGGTAATTATAGAGATTTGTTCATAATTAATCCTTATACAATTTCATTTTATAAATACATCATTCATTTTATACAGGGTACTTTTCACAAGCGTTGTAATCAACATGCCAATACAAGCAAAACATTGTTGAATGAGCACAACAACAAAATAACAGATATTTGTTACTTCTCTTTCACAACAAACAAATAACACATTAAAACACAAATCTTTATTATTCACAACAAATAAATGATATGAATTAATAGTGATTATTGTGTGTATTTTATATAGGACAAAATCAGAGAGAGTAAATGACCAAATTTACTCAAACATATACCATAAAAAAAGGCACTTACGGTGAAACAAAACCGGTGAAGAGGTATTTCTTAATTACCCCCATTTGCAAAGCGTTTTTATTTTTTTTTTGGGGAAATTAGGAGATAACCAGAAATATTCAAGCACTCAAATCAAAGTTTCGACTTGGGAAGTGCTTGAACCAAGCTGCGCAGCCGATCTAAGTTTCGACTTGGGAAGTGCTACCAAGACTATCTACTCCAAACTGTTGAGCGATGTGCGTGATAAAGTGAAGGATCCAAATCTTAAGTATGGTAACACGAATTTACCAGTAATTGCGGCATCTTTAGATCCACCAAAGTATCTTCTTGTTGATATCAAGACACCGGAAGGAGCGACAATCACATTGGCTCTGAATAAAAACAATTTATATTTGGATGCTTATCTTGACAAATTTCAGGGGAACTATAGAGCACATTTTTTTACCAACACTCCCGCTACTGCTAAGAATAGTCTTTTCCCAGAGGCTAACTGGCTAAGGGTGATGCAAATCGTGTAGATATGCACTATGCTAATACATATGGTAAAATTGAGGGTAAGGCTGAAGCTAAAAGAAGCAATTTGGGTTTAGGAATTGAGCCATTAAAAGTGTTAGTCAACTACGTTTATGGATTGCAGGTTGACAAAAAAAAAGGTGTTGATCCAAAAGAAGCAAAGTTAATGCTTGTTTCATCCAAATGGTTTCTGAAGCAGCAAGATTCAAATATATAGAAAACATGATTCTATAAAATTTGATACTTCTATCCCAGATCAGAAAGCGACGAGATTGGAAAACCGTTGGGGAAAAATTAGTGACGGTATTAAGAATTCTAAGAATGGAGAAATCTCACCGGAGCTTGATTTACTGGATGCTCAGGGTAAAGCATGGAAAGTGTCACAAAATACTGAACAAATTTTTGCTTTGAACTAAACATATTTTTGCTGAACCGAACTTATTTTTACTTATTTTTTCCTTAACCGAACTTATTTTTGCTTGAACCGAACTTATTTTTACTTATTTTTGTTGAAAATAGTCCAAAAGAACAGGGCCATAGAAGGTGATATGGGGCTCTTGAACAACGCAGGTAAACAAGGCGTTGATAAAAAAAATATGTTCTTGAATTTTTTTAAAGCGAATAATGAGGAAGGTGAATTGTGAATCAGAACAAGGTGGGTTGCATCAGTGAGAGTAATTTGACCCGTTTTGCTATAAGCCAATGTATTATGCGTGAAAATTATTGGTGTTACAGTCAAATAAGGCAGCATTATTGTGTTTAGTTTGTAAGTTGTAATCCCCATCTACATACATGAAGGGAAACTAGTATTTCAATCCATGCAACGCAGGATTTCTACAAACAATTGGATCATTTTTGCATCTTTTACCTATTTAAATATGATCATCTCTCTACACTTACATAGATATTTCAATTGTGACATGTTAGAAAATATTAATTACAATCATTAATGTTATACGACCTAATTTTCTTATTAATCTACTCACTTTATACTTTGTTACTTGTTTAGATTCGTCTCAACATAAAGTTTCCAATATATCAATTATTTATAATTATAACTTGTTCGTTGATGGGCGTGTCGCGTACCTAATAAAGATAAGTCCTAACCAACCTTCTAACTACGTAACAGGGCAAGTCAAGGTCGAATCCACATTGACAAACAATATCAAACACTATATATCTTGACTCAATTTATCTAAACACGTGACAAACAATAATGGTGAAAAGGATGTTAGACTAATACTAAACTAAACTATCGCAGTTAACAATAACACACAAGGTAAATTCAATTAATATATATTAGGTGATCATCTTTTAGACATACATCTTATTATTATTATATTTTGAAAGACAAAATAAAAACCCTAAACCTAAGAAGTGGTTTGTAATACCATGAAACTTAATCTCGTTTTATTAGATACTAATTATGTTTATTAGCTTAATTACATTCCAATTTTTTCCCGAAATGATCTTGGTTAAGTTATTTTCTAAAATAAATATATTTTGGGTTTTATGTGCAATTGATTAAGTGGTATTTGGCCAAAAAGGGAAAAAAAGTTGGTTTACTCTTCCAAACTTTTCCTACCAATTTTGGAAACCCCAAAATTCAACACCCCTTTGTCGGTTTATTTGGGATGAAATAAAACCCCTAAATCCCCTTTCTCTCTCATGACACCTCTTTCTCACCCCCGAAGAAACTCTAACTCAAACCGTCTCTCTCTCTCCCTCACTCACCTGTGCAGCGACTCTCCTCCGACCACCAGTCACCCTTGCCTGCGACCCTAAACCACGCCGCTGTTGCAGCCGCGCCACTACTCCCTCCTCCTTCCTTCACTCTCCTCACGGTTCGATCTCCCTCCCCTGTTCGCTCCCTGCTCGACACTTGTTGCCTCCTCCACGCTAATGCTCCGTCATAGGCAAGGATCAGACATAGATTAGTTAGTTTTGTTATGGATCGGACATAGTTAGTGATGGTTCATGGTTACATCTCTTCTACGAATGGTTAATTTCCTCATCCTGATATTATTAGAAGTGGTTATTGATTTTATTATTGTTATTATTGAGGTTAATTATGGAGGACTGTTATGGAGTTTAAGAGAGTTGGTCGAGTGATGAAGTGCTCAAAGTTCTTACCTGTTGGAGTCAAAGAATGGTTAAGCGTATAAGGTAACCTTTATGTCCAAAGACCCTAAGTGATTATATGTAATGATATGCTCTAACGTGCTTTTAGGACTTGTGATGATATGATTATGTGTTACAATTTTTATGTGGCATGATGAAATACGTTATGATTTGATGATGTCTATGTATACTATAAACAACGATGTTATGGCTTATGGATTCCAAGGTTATCATGAATTATGGGTGTGGAAATATGAACATATGCAAGTTTGTAAAAGTGGATGGCATACTGGTTTGGCGTTATGAACTGATCTGGTAAATGCGCGAGTTACAGGTGGAGGGATTCTGTTTACGATGTACGATATGGACCAAAATGGTCATATGTTAATGTTTACAAATTATCGAAGTTACGCTATATCGAAAACCTGTACTTGTCAATGAATTAAGTTCACGCAAATGGTCCTTACCAGTAGACTATTCAATGATAACGTTTTCTGATAGTATTTCCAAACAAGTACCAATATAATATGATATATGCATGTGTATAAGAAATGATTACGAACTAAAACCATTTTTATTGGTTGGAGTGAAGTTACTGAGTTTTCAACTCATTTTAGGTTATTTTCTGTGTTTTTTCTTCTCTTTTTATGAAATCATTCAGGTATTATGAAGATAGTGCAGGATCAGTTATGTCAAGGATACTCCAGAAAGATTAAGTTGAAGTGACTCTGTATGTATATGAGTTATTTAGAACACTCTGTAATAAGGGTAATCATCATTATTATTTTAAAATGAGCATTTGTATGTTTAAGAAGCCTTTTTAGGCTATTAATTTATTAGTGGGCCATAGCCCACAGGCTTAAGATCTGCTTCCGCTGAAGATTAAGGTTATGTAATTCCGGGGGCGTTACATGGTTGGCTCCCCTAGAGGACAAAGTGAGAGATAGTTCTCCTTATTGTTCTATCAAGCAATCTCTAGGATATTGTTCACTACTTAGTAGAGAGTTTTGAGGAACCGTGCTTGAAGTTATTGGATCTTATATATATCAATCACTGAAGCATAAACACATGTGGAATTTACGCTACAAGGGTATGATTCTATAATGCTTTCTCCGTATATTATTCGATGCGACACTTCCATAGTAATTACTATTCATCAACTAACCTTGTTCAATTTGTTATTCCTTATGTATAAAAGATAAAATAGTCAAGTGGGATCCTTTTTTATTCATTTTAATGCATATTTGCTTAATATCAAATTTTTTATTTTTTCGACTGTACGTAATTAAAGATATTACTGATTAAAGTAATGCATTGGATGACATGAAAACAATAAGTATAACAACTAAAAAAATACAGAAAGTATATGATTACTATTAGTTTACGGTTTTTTCACCATAAACCCCTAACAAATTTTTTTGCACTATATACCCTAGCAAGTTTCAAAATTGACTATATACCCTTTTCAAAAAATTCATAACATGCCCTCAATGACTAACGGACCTTAACTCTATTAGTCATTAACCCCTAATTAACCCTTTAACCCTAATTAACTCATCTAACCCTAATCCTCTCTAACCCTAACCTTAATCCCTAATATAATACCCTAACCCCTAATCTAATACCCTAACCCTAACCGCCCAACCAACACCCCCACCCCATCCCTGCAGCCCCATCAGCCTTAGCCCTCCGTATTCAAAAACGTTTCGAGGGTTTTGGGGGGAGGGGGATGCCGGGGTGGGGTAAGGGGGCGGGCTGCGAGGGAGGGGGAGGGGGCCCTACGGGGTGGGGGGGAAGAGGGGCTGCGGGGGTCGAGGGAAGAGGTAGGACTGCAAGGGAGGGGTGTGGTGGGGGAAGGGGCGGTGGTTGGGTAGTTAAGGTTAAGGTATTAGATTAGGGGTTAGGGTTTTGGTTATAATTAGGTTTGGATGAGTTAAATAGGGTTAGAGGGTTTATTAGGGGTTAATGACTAACAGAGTTAACATCCGTTAGTCATTAAGGGCATATTGTGGATTTTTTGAAAAGTGGAGAGTATATGGTGAATTTCAAAACTTGTAAGGGTATATGGTGCAAAAACTAATTGACAGGGGTACATGATATCTTGATGTTTGATGCTAGAAAATTATTTATTAAAATTACACTAATTTGCATCAAGGTTCCGACATATGAGTGATTGACTTGAATCCACAATTATTGATGGCGACTTTCTATATAAGAAATCAATTATTTTCCCTTCTTTAGTTATCATTATTTAGAGCACGTTTGGTTCCTCTTTTTGGGCTCTAAGAAACGGAATCAATTACCGATTCCCTTTCTTTTTGTTTGGTTCAACCCCTCATCAATCCATTACTATTACTTGGTGATAATGGACTCCCCCATTTTGTTACCCCCCCTTGAAGTAACAAAATACACTATTTTGTGGTAATGGTTACCATTCCATTTCCATTCCATGGTTTGAACCAAATACCTAATAAAGCCTAACTATTTTTGTTACCATTCCTCTCCTCTATTTATTTTCAATTCCCTTTCCATTCCATACCTCAACCAAACGACCCCTCGGTATGTAATATTGAATAAGCATGCTTCATCTATTTTTGTACATTTTTGTGCTTGTTAAATTATTATGGTTGATTATTCGGTAAGCGTTAGTTACTCATCCTTTTTGCTGATATGTGTGTTTATTTGCTACACGTGTGTTTTCCTCCATTCAAACCTATGATGGACCTTTGACGATCCATATTGGAAAACAACCATCATGGGGACCAGGAAAGATTTCATAGAGCAGTTTGACCATGAAGGTTCATGGTTCGATTTAGACTTGATTTTTTATTAGCTTGTTTATTGATTTTATAGTTTATTGTATGTAATAGCTCATGTACTTCTTTTGTTTCTTTTTTTTTTTTGACAACGGGGAAAATTTGTATTAAGTAAAAAACGGAGAAGATGTTTCAAAACCTAAAACAACCAAAGAAAAACAAAAATACTAAGTCGAGTGTAACGCGCTCTTACATAACAATTAAAATAACATAAAAAACTTAAACTTGAATAACAATGTTGATTGGTAATATTTTTGGGATTTTTTAAGCCTAACATTTGACATTATTGTCGAGCAGCGTCGGCTATGGGACTATGCAAGCAGACCCATAGCATAGGACCTTGTAATATATGGGGCCCCGCATTCTCTTTTTCTTTCTTCTACCAAAGCAAATATTACTCTTTTAGTTCTTCCGTCATCTCTTTGTCTTCCTCTAATAACTCCTACCACTTTACAGTTCCCCAAAATTAGTAGAAACTTTTCAAGTTCATTTTTAATTCTTCTAATTTCTCATTAATTATTCTTCTTTAACCAAAGCTTTCTTTCAACCCTTTCACCTTCCTGCACAATTCACTATTTTTCTAAATCCTTGAGTATAAATGGCAGAATTTATATCAATTTCATCCCAATAAATAATTTATTATTTTTTTTTACGAAAAAAAAGTCAAATTCATTTGGGAAAACATTTTTGGTTTAGTAATTTGGTTGCTGCCTTCTTGGGAATTTGGCATTTTTTGGGAAAAGAGTTTGGTGGTATTTTTTGCCAAAGAAGAACCGAAGAATTTGCGGCCTTGCTGTTTCACAGGTTCATTTACTTCATTACAATTTTTTTTTTTTTTTTTTTTGAAAGATATTTCTTCATCTATTAATATAACTTTTTAGGCTTAGTAAGATAATTATTATCTTTCTAAGTAGAAGATTAATAATAGCTTGGTTTTGTATTGAGTTGGTATATACAATTTCAATTTAGTTTGAGTTTCTAGGTTTTTAAGTTGCAAGAATATGAAGTTATATTATTTATGTTTTCTTATTTATATATAGCTAGTTGGACCACCCGGTAGACCTGGGCATGGGCCGGGCTTGTTCACTGGCTCGGCCCGCGGGCTTAGGGAAATGGCAGGCCGGGCTTGAAATTTCCAGATTTTGTCCACCGCCCGGTCCAGGCCTACGGGCCGGGCTCGTGCCTCCTGCGGGCCTGGCCCGTGTTTTATGTTGTTTTTTTGTATTTTTGACAGTTTTAGGCTAAAAAACAAAGGAAATGAGCGTTCGGCCCACGGGCCGGCCCAAGCGGGCTCGTGCCGGTGCGGGCCTAAATAAAATTTATTGACCGTTACAAACCCGCGGCCCATGTAGCGGACAATGGGCCGAGCCGGGCCTCGAGCGGGCTCGTGCTGGGTCGGGCCCAAATCGTGCCGGGCCTGGCCGACCCGCGTGCTGGCCCGGCCCATGCCCCCTCTAGACCACCGCGTGCTACGCACGCGGTAGCCGACATGAATTTCTAATAACGATACCAACTTTTATCCAATAATTTGGAATTTCTACCCTTTTTTTCTTCCATTGCGTTTGTATTGCTTGCAAAATTTGAGATATCGAATTATTGATTTCAACAATATCTCAGAATTCAGAAATCATATGGTAGATGATAACTATATGGTAGTAATTTGAAGTTATATGTAATGTCTTCAGAAAAGATCCGTATCAATGTTCATGACCATGCTTTTCCACTCCCAAATGCTCTTTCTATTCAGAAATTTTATCATACATCATACTCCACTGTAATTAACGTGGTATTTAGTTGTGATATAATGTCTTACTGGAAAACACATATTTTGGATGAAATTCTTTGAGACTTTCCTTAAGAAAATTACATATAAACTCTTTACCGTATTTTCATTTATTGTCACCTATCAGAAGGATCTTTAATAGACCAAACGCAAAAAGGAAATATGGAGTAAGAAATATTCCTTTAACACTCTAGATAACGCAAAATTTACGGTAGTTAGTGGTGAGTACGTTATAATTTTACGGTATTTAGTGGTAGTTAGTGGTCGTTATGGGAATTTCTATTTATCTAGGGGGACCTAGGTAATTTCTACTTACCAAGGGGGACCTAAGTAAGTAACTTTCTCCATTTTATGGGAGCTCAAAATTCCTAGGAATTTCTAATTCCTTCATTTTTCTATTTTATTGTCAACCAAACAACTCACCAAATTTTCAATTCCTAGGAATCTCTATTTCCCATGTTTTCTCATATCAACCAAACAACCACTTAAATTCATAATTGTTTTGTTCTTCAATATTGATATTTATGATCTTCAATGGACATATTTAACCAATAGTATCTTCCATCCCGTATTAATCAATACAATTCTCATTTTTGTTCGTCCCATATTAATTGATATGGTTTCTAAATTGATAAGGTCCCACAAATTTATACTATTTCTCTCTCTTTCTAGGGAACCCAAACAATAATTAAGAAACAATTCTCTCACTCCTAAAATAGTTAAGGTCTTACAACCCACTAATAACAATAATAATAAAATTAAAAAATTCATTACCAACTACCAGCAATAAAATAATATGTCAAATGAAACGCTTAGATTTTGTGTTGATCAAACTGTATCATTTAATATGAGACGGGGGTAGTTACAAAATACTCCCTCCATCCTATTATATAGTGTTTGTTTCTCATCTTTCATGGTAATTAAGGTATGTGGAATGTGAAATGACAGACAATTAAAGTTTGGGGGGGGGAATGACTTTACGAGAGAGAATGGAGAATAGTGGTTGCAAAACATTAAATGTATTGGCTAATATAACCGTTTGGTTGAATAAATAGAGAAAAAAATTAATTGAAAGGAACAAATAGATGATGGTGGCAAGGTTCTTTTAGACAAATCAATGAAAAATGTAGAATTAAAAAAACAAGAACAACATTTTGGAACATCGAAAAAGGAATATGCGCACTATATTATGGGGATGGAAGGAGTATGAAAATTCCAATATTCTAAATATAGAGATAGGATTATATTTGATATAAGATCCTATGTTAGTATTTTGGTAGTTCATTGTACATTAGTGAATTTTTATTTATATATAAATTTGTGGATCTTATATGGTTTACTGTGAACCTCTTTTTATTATTGGCTTTAATAATGCAAGTAAAAATGTCACCGGCAAAATAGTAACCTTCATGGTTTCTTTTCATAACTATATGATATATGTAGTTTAGATAACAAAGAAACTCAAATATATGCATGAAGAATGCCAATTCAAGGTTTATAAAAGTACGTTGTGGACATGGATTTTATCTTCATAGTATTACATTCCCATCATTTTATATTATTTTTACACTTTTCATTTTCATTCGTCTCTTTTTATTCCTTACACTTTCTTTTTGGACATGACACCACTTTTTCTTTTTTTTTTAATTTCTCTAACTTTTAACCATGCCATCTACTCTCTCCCCTCTAAATAAAATGATATCTAGTAACATTTATCACATCTACATTCTCTATAAAATAACATTGATATTTAAAAAAAAAAATTATCACCTAAATTATGTCCCCTGATAAGTATTATAAGCAGGAATAATATGGAGCAGAGAAAGAATGTAGACTATATATAATCAAATTTTTTGAGTTACTACATATTGTATTGGATCATTATATTTGGTAAGTTTCCAATTTTAGCATGCTTTGTTTAAATTTGTGCAACACACACTTTAATAAAGATGGTCCTAAAGAATAAATTTAGCTATTTTCAATTTACGTTACTTTTAAAGTTTGCCTATTATGTCATGTTCTTAACTAAAAAGCTACTAATTATTTAGTTCATTTGTTATGTCAACAATCCTAGGTGTTTCTCTTTTATAGTCTTCAAAATTTTATCGTTCAAATATACAAGCTAAAAGTTAGCAGCTTACACATGCTAAGTTTCCCATATATTGTTGATTAATTGGATGAATTATGTGTTGTGGAATGAGGGGATCAGTTATTGATTTGTATAAATTATCTTTGATTTAATGAAAATCGCGTGGTTATGATATTTAAAATATTTATATACAACTAATCACTTATAAATAGTTATGATACTTAGATGCAACATGAGGATACAAAGATGATTTTGACTACAATCTCTGGTAATTTTGCAAATATAGTACACTTTATATTAAGCTATTATAAATTGTTTCAGAACTTTTACTACACCGATCCTTTTAAGGATTACCTTAAAATTAAAGTATTGATTTTCATTAATAGGTGTAATTTTATTTTATTTATTATAAAATATATATTAGTATACCTTAAGAAAATCATAGTCTACATTATCATTCCTGCTATCATGCCTTTGCACAAGAGTGGAGATAAGTGGGAGGAAAGGGACTTAAAAAATATATTGTTGACATAAGCTTACAAATGGTCACAAAACTTGAGAACTGAAAAAGTGAAGTTTTTTTTAGGGGATAACAGAAAGTGAAGTTAACAGCATCTACGGTTATGCATAGCAAGTTATTGAAGAAAGTCCATCTTAGTTTATTTGTAGCTAGTTATTTGAAAAATATTAAGGTTGTATATGTTCATTAAATTAGTACTCATATTTTTGTTAGTTGTATATGTTCAACATTTTCTTGCTCATAATTATTTGACATATATTAGCAGCATTTAACTTCTTAAGTCCCCTTCGTCGCCTATACAGTTAAATAGTACAAGAATTTGTTTGAAATTTAATATTTTTATCCACGTCTTTTTCCATAGAAACATCTATTTAGGCGTAGTGCATAACAACAATGAACAACCTATTTTTACCCTTCAACAAAAATGAACAACCTATTTCTGTAATCTCTTTTAAAAATTAAAACAAAATAATTGTACATGTCACATGATCATTATTCTTAAAAGAACTTCGAAAAAAGTGTCAAAACAATAGATATACATAGGACGGAATAAACTATAAGTTTGGAAGGGATAGAAGATTCCAACTCACAAGAAAACTCTAGCCACGTATAATGGGGAGGGGGAGTGAGGAAGGGGGGGGAAGGGGGTTGGGTCATTTGGGCTTGGATCCCTGAGATAAGACTAATCCCAGCCCATAACTAATGTACCTAGTAAAAAATGTATAATAAAATTAAATTATAATTTTTTTCTGAAAGTTCATTGATAGTTGGTTCTCCAAGTCTCCAATTGGTATTGTTGGAGTAAGAGAAAGAGAAAGAGAAGGAATCAGATGAGAGAGAAAATCAAAGGCACACATTACTTGTAGACTTGTCCAACAGGTCGAGTGGATGAATTCAGATGCGATAAATATGGTCGGATGCAATACGAGTGAAACGGTCGTATAAGGTTCAGGATTATAAGGTTATGGGTAGGGTTAGGATACTCAAAATACGGGTCAAATGACGCCTTCTATATCATGATTTCTATCTCTAAATTTTTCATATAAAATGACTATTTATGGTTAAAACTATTATTTCATCTTTAATTGTATAATGTAACGATCATATTAGTAGCCTAGTGACAGGCTAAAGTCGTATCACCTTATCAAAAATAACCTAAGGTCCACTAACAAGTAGTCAGGGAAGTCAGGATCGAATCCACAGGGAGAAAAGTTATACTATTGTATCTGAATTCTAATATTATATACTAACTAAATCAGATGAAAATGGGTGTGTGACTAAACTAAGCAAATGACAGAACTAAATACGAAGGTAAGAATCAATTAATAAAGAACTAGGACTATGGATCACTATGCATACAATTTGGGAAATCTGAGACGAATAATAACCACCCAATAAATCAATTTATCTAGGGCACATGTAATTTCTCTCGAACATTACCTCCCTCAAAGATCACCTAGCCCCGCTCTCGCATGGTCAAGGATCACTATGCCTAATGATTGAAAGCCTATACGAAATCTCTCCTCTCGAAGCAGATTCAATATTGCGATAATAGAAATATAAATCAGGCCTAATTCATAAATCTAGCATGAACGATTCAATCACAGGAAACAATTGAAATAAAGGGTAATTATACTAATCTATCAATCCCTCATTGCATACATAGATCCCCACAATCCTAGAAATAAAACTACTCACTCATGCTTGAGAAAACAATAACAAATTCCATGTAAAAATTCATACTTTGAACTATTGCAAATAACTAAGAAATTACTCTAATCAATAATAGAGAAAGCAAACAATAATGGAGAAAACAAGAAAGAAGATTACCAAATTAAAGAACTATATTGAAATTGCAAGAAATCCAAAGGTTTGATCTTGTCCACAATGAAAAGTAGAAAAACTAGGGTTCTTCAGAGAAACTATGAGAAAATAAGGACTAAAACCAAGATCCCTGGTAATATTCTAATTTTCGCTATTTATACTAATCCTCAAACAACTAGGAAAAGTCTTAGAAAAATAGCCCGAAAATCATTAAAAACACGCGTCGGGTCAGTCGCCCAATCGGACCAAGTCTGCCGACCAAATCGGGCTCAAACAAGATAGCAGCGCTCAAAAGATCATCCTCCCGATGCTGTCGGGCTAGGCCGCCCGATGAAGTCGGGCTAGTCGATGTTCATCGCGAGCTCCGAAGACGCACACAACAGCACTCGAGCACCCGCCCGATGTTGTCGGGCCATGCCGCCCGATGAAGTCGGGCGATGGAACTTCGCAGCACGCAGACGCATGTATCGCCCTCGCCACGAACACGCCCGATGCTGTCGGGCCTTCTCGCCCTATCGGGCCAGGCACCGAACTACGACGAGGCCGAAGCCCGATCGGGCCCGCAACGAAACTTGCTTTTGTCAATGATGGACGCCTGATCATGCGTGAGGCGCCCGATGAGATTGGGCGCGGCACTGTTTCTTCATTCCTTGGCTTCAGACGCCAAGGCTTCACTTCTTCTTTTGTCTAAGGCCTCGGAAAGTATTCTCGGGACCCCGTAATTCATCATGTATGCCTTCAAACCTCTCCATTCGATTGTGGGAGATGTAAAGCAGTGCAAAATAGGGAAAAAGCTCCCTAATACATACAAATCATCACAAAAACAGAAAACCACAACTAGAAGAAGAAAGTTAGCGTGAAATGGCTCCTAAGAGCACCATTGATACACATTATAAGGGGAAAAACTATATATAAAACCATAACATCACCTAGACCTCCTTAGTTTCATATTACTTGAAACATTTATTCAGGAATACTTGCCAACTTACAACTTTAATTATTAATATTTTCAGCTGCGTAGTAATTTTTTTAAAAAAGCTAATAATTTAAACCTTTATGTCGAAGAGGGGATGCATAAGACCCATTTTGTGAATCAGATAATGAGGCGTTGGTTGCATAAAAGTTTCGTTAATTACTCATTAGAGATTATTCCTTTTGGCAGGCAAAAATACAGTTTTTGAAATCGGGTTGAGGAGGGAACATAGAACGAACGCGAGAGGAGAGAGAATGAAAGAATGGAACAGTTAAGATGGTGCATGAATAGTGTGCTTGACATGGTAGATGACATCATGGTGTATTGGTGTTGGAAAGTAATATAAACATATGTTAGGAAAAAAAAAAGGAAAAACAAAAGGAAAAAAAGGAACATAAAAAAGTAAATAAAAAAGAAAGAAGCAGAGGAGAAGATAATTACATTGCTTAGTTAGATCAAGGGATGGGACAAAGAAATAAGAAAGAAAAGGAAATAAAAAACAAGGAAAATTTGTCCAAAAAAACTTTTAAAATTTCAATTTTGCAAAAAAAAAAAAAAAAAACTTTTAGAGCATTCTTTGCTAAAAGAAACCGCAAACTTAAATTTTCTTGCAAGATAAAACCTATTTCCATATTCCAGTGTGGTTTTTCTCCATACCGACGTTGACCATTCTATCTTCTTTTAACCCCCTATCTCTATTCTATATGGGAAGAGAGGGGGGGGACACCAAAATATAGAAACCCTATTTTGTCCTCACTAAATATTGAAAATTACATAAAACAAAAACTAACTCCTCTATTATTTTTAAAAAATAAAACAAAACAAATCCACACATCTTCGGTAATCCAAAAGAAAGTAACAACCCTATGAAATCCCAAATTAAGGGGGAAAAAACTGCAACTAAACTGACGACAGTTTCTCTACATATTCAGTTCTTCCACTTCTCCTTCCTATCCTCTAACTTCTACCCTGCAATTTTCTGCAAAACACAATAAAATAACCAAAACACAAATCACAATACCATACTTTCACCAAGATCAGGTAATTATAGAGATTTGTTCATAATTAATCCTTATACAATTTCATTTTATAAATACATCATTCATTTTATACAGGGTACTTTTCACAAGCGTTGTAATCAACATGCCAATACAAGCAAAACATTGTTGAATGAGCACAACAACAAAATAACAGGTATTTGTTACTTCTCTTTCACAACAAACAAATAACACATTAAAACACAAATCTTTATTATTCACAACAAATAAATGATATGAATTAATAGTGATTATTATGTGTATTTTATATAGGACAAAATCAGAGAGAGTAAATGACCAAATTTACTCAAACATATACCATAAAAAAAAGGCACTTACGGTGAAACAGAAACCAGTGAAGAGGTATTTCTTAATTACCCCCATTTGCAAAGCGTTTTTTATTTTTTTTTGGGGAAATTAGGAGATAACCAGAAATATTCAAGCACTCAAATCAAAGTTTCGACTTGGGAAGTGCTTGAACCAAGCTGCGCAGCCGATCTAAGTTTCGACTTGGGAAGTGCTACCAAGACTATCTACTCCAAACTGTTGAGCGATGTGCGTGATAAAGTGAAGGATCCAAATCTTAAGTATGGTAACACGAATTTACCAGTAATTGCGGCATCTTTAGATCCACCAAAGTATCTTCTTGTTGATATCAAGACACCGGAAGGAGCGACAATCACATTGGCTCTGAATAAAAACAATTTATATTTGGATGCTTATCTTGACAAATTTCAGGGGAACTATAGAGCACATTTTTTTACCAACACTCCCGCTACTGCTAAGAATAGTCTTTTCCCAGAGGCTAACTGGCTAAGGGTGATGCAAATCGTGTAGATATGCACTATGCTAATACATATGGTAAAATTGAGGGTAAGGCTGAAGCTAAAAGAAGCAATTTGGGTTTAGGAATTGAGCCATTAAAAGTGTTAGTCAACTACGTTTATGGATTGCAGGTTGACAAAAAAAAAGGTGTTGATCCAAAAGAAGCAAAGTTAATGCTTGTTTCATCCAAATGGTTTCTGAAGCAGCAAGATTCAAATATATAGAAAACATGATTCTATAAAATTTGATACTTCTATCCCAGATCAGAAAGCGACGAGATTGGAAAACCGTTGGGGAAAAATTAGTGACGGTATTAAGAATTCTAAGAATGGAGAAATCTCACCGGAGCTTGATTTACTGGATGCTCAGGGTAAAGCATGGAAAGTGTCACAAAATACTGAACAAATTTTTGCTGAACTAAACATATTTTTGCTGAACTGAACTTATTTTTGCTGAACTGAACTTATTTTTACTTATTTTTGCTGAACTGAACTTATTTTTGCTGAACTGAACTTATTTTTACTTATTTTTGTTGAAAATAGTCCAAAAGAACAGGGCCATAGAAGGTGATATGGGGCTCTTGAACAACGCAGGTAAACAAGGCGTTGATAAAAAAAATATGTTCTTGAATTTTTTTAAAGCGAATAATGAGGAAGGTGAATTGTGAATCAGAACAAGGTGGGTTGCATCAGTGAGAGTAATTTGACCCGTTTTGCTATAAGCCAATGTATTATGCGTGAAAATTATTGGTGTTACAGTCAAATAAGGCAGCATTATTGTGTTTAGTTTGTAAGTTGTAATCCCCATCTACATACATGAAGGGAAACTAGTATTTCAATCCATGCAACGCAGGATTTCTACAAACAATTGGATCATTTTTGAATCTTTTACCTATTTAAATATGA
This sequence comes from Beta lomatogona, assembly GCA_947646795.1. Lineage (NCBI taxonomy): Eukaryota > Viridiplantae > Streptophyta > Magnoliopsida > Caryophyllales > Amaranthaceae > Beta > Beta lomatogona. The sequence goes on along the minus strand of CANSNZ010000239.1, from coordinate 751,354 downwards.
TCATCTCTCTACACTTACATAGATATTTCAATTGTGACATGTTAGAAAATATTAATTACAATCATTAATGTTATACGACCTAATTTTCTTATTAATCTACTCACTTTATACTTTGTTACTGTTTAGATTCGTCTCAACATAAAGTTTCCAATATATCAATTATTTATAATTATAACTTGTTCGTTGATGGGCGTGTCGCGTACCTAATAAAGATAAGTCCTAACTAACCTTCTAACTACGTAACAGGGCAAGTCAAGGTCGAATCCACATTGACAAACAATATCAAACACTATATATCTTGACTCAATTTATCTAAACACGTGACAAACAATAATGGTGAAAAGGATGTTAGACTAATACTAAACTAAACTATCGCAGTTAACAATAACACACAAGGTAAATTCAATTAATATATATTAGGTGATCATCTTTTAGACATACATCTTATTATTATTATATTTTGAAAGACAAAATAAAAACCCTAAACCTAAGAAGTGGTTTGTAATACCATGAAACTTAATCTCGTTTTATTAGATACTAATTATGTTTATTAGCTTAATTTACATTCCAATTTTTTCCCGAAATGATCTTGGTTAAGTTATTTTCTAAAATAAATATATTTTGGGTTTTATGTGCAATTGATTAAGTGGTATTTGGCCAAAAAGGGAAAAAAAGTTGCTTTACTCTTCCAAACTTTTCCTACCAATTTTGGAAACCCCAAAATTCAACACCCCTTTGTCGGTTTATTTGGGATGAAATAAAACCCCTAAATCCCCTTTCTCTCTCATGACACCTCTTTCTCACCCCCGAAGAAACTCTAACTCAAACCGTCTCTCTCTCTCCCCTCACTCACCAGCGGCGACTCTCCTCCGACCACCAGTCACCCTTGCCTGCGACCCTAAACCACGCCGCTGTTGCAGCCGCGCCACTACTCCCTCCTCCTTCCTTCACTCTCCTCACGGTTCGATCTCCCTCCCCTGTTCGCTCCCCTGCTCGACACTTGTTGCCTCCTCCACGCTAATGCTCCGTCATAGGCAAGGATCAGACATAGATTAGTTAGTTTTGTTATGGATCGGACATAGTTAGTGATGGTTCATGGTTACATCTCTTCTACGAATGGTTAATTTCCTCATCCTGATATTATTAGAAGTGGTTATTGATTTTATTATTGTTATTATTGAGGTTAATTATGGAGGACTGTTATGGAGTTTAAGAGAGTTGGTCGAGTGATGAAGTGCTCAAAGTTCTTACCTGTTGGAGTCAAAGAATGGTTAAGCGTATAAGGTAACCTTTATGTCCAGCACCCTAAGTGATTATATGTAATGATATGCTCTAACGTGCTTTTAGGACTGTGATGATATGATTATGTGTTACAATTTTTATGTGGCATGATGAAATACGTTATGATTTGATGATGTCTATGTATACTATAAACAACGATGTTATGGCTTATGGATTCTGGTTATCATGAATTATGGGTGTGGAAATATGAACATATGCAAGTTTGTAAAAGTGGATGGCATACTGGTTTGGCGTTATGAACTGATCTGGTAAATGCGCGAGTTACAGGTGGAGGGATTCTGTTTACGATGTACGATATGGACCAAAATGGTCATATGTTAATGTTTACAAATTATCGAAGTTACGCTATATCGAAAACCTGTACTTGTCAATGAATTAAGTTCACGCAAATGGTCCTTACCAGTAGACTATTCAATGATAACGTTTTCTGATAGTATTTCCAAACAAGTACCAATATAATATGATATATGCATGTGTATAAGAAATGATTACGAACTAAAACCATTTTTATTGGTTGGAGTGAAGTTACTGAGTTTTCAACTCATTTTAGGTTATTTTCTGTGTTTTTTCTTCTCTTTTTATGAAATCATTCAGGTATTATGAAGATAGTGCAGGATCAGTTATGTCAAGGATACTCCAGAAAGATTAAGTTGAAGTGACTCTGTATGTATATGAGTTATTTAGAACACTCTGTAATAAGGGTAATCATCATTATTATTTTAAAATGAGCATTTGTATGTTTAAGAAGCCTTTTTAGGCTATTAATTTATTAGTGGGCCATAGCCCACAGGCTTAAGATCTGCTTCCGCTGAAGATTAAGGTTATGTAATTCCGGGGCGTTACATGGTTGGCTCCCCTAGAGGACAAAGTGAGAGATAGTTCTCCTTATTGTTCTATCAAGCAATCTCTAGGATATTGTTCACTACTTAGTAGAGAGTTTTGAGGAACCGTGCTTGAAGTTATTGGATCTTATATATTTTAATCACTGAAGCATAAACACATGTGGAATTTACGCTACAAGGGTATGATTCTATAATGCTTTCTCCGTATATTATTCGATGCGACACTTCCATAGTAATTACTATTCATCAACTAACCTTGTTCAATTTGTTATTCCTTATGTATAAAAGATAAAATAGTCAAGTGGGATCCTTTTTTATTCATTTTAATGCATATTTGCTTAATATCAAATTTTTTATTTTTTCGACTGTACGTAATTAAAGATATTACTGATTAAAGTAATGCATTGGATGACATGAAAACAATAAGTATAACAACTAAAAAAATACAGAAAGTATATGATTACTATTAGTTTACGGTTTTTTCACCATAAACCCCTAACAAATTTTTTTGCACTATATACCCTAGCAAGTTTCAAAATTGACTATATACCCTTTTCAAAAAATTCATAACATGCCCTCAATGACTAACGGACCTTAACTCTATTAGTCATTAACCCCTAATTAACCCTTTAACCCTAATTAACTCATCTAACCCTAATCCTCTCTAACCCTAACCTTAATCCCTAATATAATACCCTAAACCCTAATCTAATACCCTAACCCTAACCGCCCAACCAACACCCCCCACCCCATCCCTGCAGCCCCAGCAGCCTTAGCCCTCCAGATTCAAAAAACGTTTCGAGGGTTTTGGGGGAGGGGGGATGCCGGGGTGGGGTAAGGGGGTGCGGGGCTGCGAGGGAGGGGGAGGGGGCCTACGGGGGGGGGAAGAGGGGGCTGCGGGGTCGAGGGAAGAGGTAGGACTGCAAGGGAGGGGTGTGGTGGGGGGAAGGGGCGGTGGTTGGGTAGTTAAGGTTAAGGTATTAGATTAGGGGTTAGGGTTTTGGTTATAATTAGGTTTGGATGAGTTAAATAGGGTTAGAGGGTTTATTAGGGGTTAATGACTAACAGAGTTAACATCCGTTAGTCATTAAGGGCATATTGTGGATTTTTTGAAAAGTGGAGAGTATATGGTGAATTTCAAAACTTGTAAGGGTATATGGTGCAAAAACTAATTGACAGGGGTACATGAGATCTTGATGTTTGATGCTAGAAAATTATTTATTAAAATTACACTAATTTGCATCAAGGTTCCGACATATGAGTGATTGACTTGAATCCACAATTATTGATGGCGACTTTCTATATAAGAAATCAATTATTTTCCCTTCTTTAGTTATCATTATTTAGAGCACGTTTGGTTCCTCTTTTTGGGCTCAAGAAACGGAATCAATTACCGATTCCCTTTCTTTTGTTTGGTTCAACCCCTCATCAATCCATTACTATTACTTGGTGATAATGGACTCCCCATTTTGTTACCCCCCCTTGAAGTAACAAAATACACTATTTTGTGGTAATGGTTACCATTCCATTTCCATTCCATGGTTTGAACCAAATACCTAATAAAGCTAACTATTTTTGTTACCATTCCTCTCCTCTATTTATTTTCATTCCCTTTCCATTCCATACCTTGAACCAAACGACCCCTCAGTATGTAATATTGAATAAGCATGCTTCATCTATTTTTGTACATTTTTGTGCTTGTTAAATTATTATGGTTGATTATTCGGTAAGCGTTAGTTACTCATCCTTTTTGCTGATATGTGTGTTTATTTGCTACACGTGTGTTTTCCTCCATTCAAACCTATGATGGACCTTTGACCATCCATATTGGAAAACAACCATCATGGGGACCAGGAAAGATTTCATAGAGCAGTTTGACCATGAAGGTTCATGGTTCGATTTAGACTTGATTTTTTATTAGCTTGTTTATTGATTTTATAGTTTATTGTATGTAATAGCTCATGTACTTCTTTTGTTTCTTTTTTTTTGACAACGGGGAAAATTTGTATTAAGTAAAAAACGGAAGTACAGCCTAAAGCTAAAACAACCAAAGAAAAACAAAAATACTAAGCTGAGTGTAACGCGCTCTTACATAACAATTAAAATAACATAAAAAACTTAAACTTGAATAACAATGTTGATTGGTAATATTTTTGGGATTTTTTAAGCCTAACATTTGACATTATTGTCGAGCAGCGTCGGCTATGGGACTATGCAAGCAGACCCATAGCATAGGACCTTGTAATATATGGGGCCCCGCATTCTCTTTTTCTTTCTTCTACCAAAGCAAATATTACTCTTTTAGTTCTTCCGTCATCTCTTTGTCTTCCTCTAATAACTCCTACCACTTTACAGTTCCCCAAAATTAGTAGAAACTTTTCAAGTTCATTTTTAATTCTTCTAATTCTCATTAATTATTCTTCTTTAACCAAAGCTTTCTTTCAACCCTTTCACCTTCCTGCACAATTCACTATTTTTCTAAATCCTTGAGTATAAATGGCAGAATTTATATCAATTTCATCCCAATAAATAATTTATTATTTTTTTTTACGAAAAAAAAGTCAAATTCATTTGGGAAAACATTTTTGGTTTAGTAATTTGGTTGCTGCCTTCTTGGGAATTTGGCATTTTTTGGGAAAAGAGTTTGGTGGTATTTTTTGCCAAAGAAGAACCGAAGAATTTGCGGCCTTGCTGTTTCACAGGTTCATTTACTTCATTACAATTTTTTTTTTTTTTTTTTTTTTTTGAAAGATATTTCTTCATCTATTAATATAACTTTTTAGGCTTAGTAAGATAATTATTATCTTTCTAAGTAGAAGATTAATAATAGCTTGGTTTTGTATTGAGTTGGTATATACAATTTCAATTTAGTTTGAGTTTCTAGGTTTTTAAGTTGCAAGAATATGAAGTTATATTATTTATGTTTTCTTATTTATATATAGCTAGTTGGACCACCCGGTAGACCTGGGCATGGGCCGGGCTTGTTCATCGGCTCGGCCCGCGGGCTTAGGGAAATGGCGAGCCGGGCTTGAAATTTCCAGATTTTGTCCACCGCCCGGTCCAGGCCTACGGGCCGGGCTCGTGCCTCTCGCGGGCCCGGCCCGTGTTTTATGTTGTTTTTTTGTATTTTTGACAGTTTTAGGCTAAAAAACAAAGGAAATGAGCGTTCGGCCCACGGGCCGGCCCAAGCGGGCTCGTGCCGGTGCGGGCCTAAATAAAATTTATTGACCGTTACAAACCCGCGGCCCATGTAGCGGACAATGGGCCGAGCCGGGCCTCGAGCGGGCTCGTGCTGGGTCGGGCCCAAATCGTGCCGGGCCCGGCCGACCCGCGTCTTGGCCCGGCCCATGCCCCTCTAGACCACCGCGTGCTACGCACGCGGTAGCCGACATGAATTTCTAATAACGATACCAACTTTTATCCAATAATTTGGAATTTCTACCCTTTTTTTCTTCCATTGCGTTTGTATTGCTTGCAAAATTTGAGATATCGAATTATTGATTTCAACAATATCTCAGAATTCAGAAATCATATGGTAGATGATAACTATATGGTAGTAATTTGAAGTTATATGTAATGTCTTCAAGAAAAGATCCGTATCAATGTTCATGACCATGCTTTTCCACTCCCAAATGCTCTTTCTATTCAGAAATTTTATCATACATCATACTCCACGTAATTAACGTGGTATTTAGTTGTGATATAATGTCTTACTGGAAAACACATATTTTGGATGAAATTCTTTGAGACTTTCCTTAAGAAAATTACATATAAACTCTTTACCGTATTTTCATTTATTGTCACCTATCAGAAGGATCTTTAATAGACCAAACGCAAAAAGGAAATATGGAGTAAGAAATATTCCTTTAACACTCTAGATAACGCAAAATTTACGGTAGTTAGTGGTGGTACGTTATAATTTTACGGTATTTAGTGGTAGTTAGTGGTCGTTATGGGAATTTCTATTTATCTAGGGGGACCTAGGTAATTTCTACTTACCAAGGGGGACCTAAGTAAGTAACTTTCTCCATTTTATGGGAGCTCAAAATTCCTAGGAATTTCTAATTCCTTCATTTTTCTATTTTATTGTCAACCAAACAACTCACCAAATTTTCAATTCCTAGGAATCTCTATTTCCCATGTTTTCTCATATCAACCAAACAACCACTTAAATTCATAATTGTTTTGTTCTTCAATATTGATATTTATGATCTTCAATGGACATATTTAACCAATAGTATCTTCCATCCCGTATTAATCAATACAATTCTCATTTTTGTTCGTCCCATATTAATTGATATGGTTTCTAAATTGATAAGGTCCCACAAATTTATACTATTTCTCTCTCTTTCTAGGGAACCCAAACAATAATTAAGAAACAATTCTCTCACTCCTAAAATAGTTAAGGTCTTACAACCCACTAATAACAATAATAATAAAATTAAAAAATTCATTACCAACTACCAGCAATAAAATAATATGTCAAATGAAACGCTTAGATTTTGTGTTGATCAAACTGTATCATTTAATATGAGACGGGGGTAGTTACAAAATACTCCCTCCATCCTATTATATAGTGTTTGTTTCTCATCTTTCATGGTAATTAAGGTATGTGGAATGTGAAATGACAGACAATTAAAGTTTGGGGGGGGGATGACTTTACGAGAGAGAATGGAGAATAGTGGTTGCAAAACATTAAATGTATTGGCTAATATAACCGTTTGGTTGAATAAATAGAGAAAAAAATTAATTGAAAGGAACAAATAGATGATGGTGGCAAGGTTCTTTTAGACAAATCAATGAAAAATGTAGAATTAAAAAAACAAGAACAACATTTTGGAACATCGAAAAAGGAATATGCGCACTATATTATGGGGATGGAAGGAGTATGAAAATTCCAATATTCTAAATATAGAGATAGGATTATATTTGATATAAGATCCTATGTTAGTATTTTGGTAGTTCATTGTACATTAGTGAATTTTTATTTATATATAAATTTGTGGATCTTATATGGTTTACTGTGAACCTCTTTTTATTATTGGCTTTAATAATGCAAGTAAAAATGTCACCGGCAAAATAGTAACCTTCATGGTTTCTTTTCATAACTATATGATATATGTAGTTTAGATAACAAAGAAACTCAAATATATGCATGAAGAATGCCAATTCAAGGTTTATAAAAGTACGTTGTGGACATGGATTTTATCTTCATAGTATTACATTCCCATCATTTTATATTATTTTTACACTTTTCATTTTCATTCGTCTCTTTTTATTCCTTACACTTTCTTTTTGGACATGACACCACTTTTTCTTTTTTTTTTAATTTCTCTAACTTTTAACCATGGCCATCTACTCTCTCCCCTCTAAATAAAATGATATCTAGTAACATTTATCACATCTACATTCTCTATAAAATAACATTGATATTTAAAAAAAAAAATTATCACCTAAATTATGTCCCCTGATAAGTATTATAAGCAGGAATAATATGGAGCAGAGAAAGAATGTAGACTATATATAATCAAATTTTTTGAGTTACTACATATTGTATTGGATCATTATATTTGGTAAGTTTCCAATTTTAGCATGCTTTGTTTAAATTTGTGCAACACACACTTTAATAAAGATGGTCCTAAAGAATAAATTTAGCTATTTTCAATTTACGTTACTTTTAAAGTTTGCCTATTATGTCATGTTCTTAACTAAAAAGCTACTAATTATTTAGTTCATTTGTTATGTCAACAATCCTAGGTGTTTCTCTTTTATAGTCCTCAAAATTTTATCGTTCAAATATACAAGCTAAAAGTTAGCAGCTTACACATGCTAAGTTTCCCATATATTGTTGATTAATTGGATGAATTATGTGTTGTGGAATGAGGGGATCAGTTATTGATTTGTATAAATTATCTTTGATTTAATGAAAATCGCGTGGTTATGATATTTAAAATATTTATATACAACTAATCACTTATAAATAGTTATGATACTTAGATGCAACATGAGGATACAAAGATGATTTTGACTACAATCTCTGGTAATTTTGCAAATATAGTACACTTTATATTAAGCTATTATAAATTGTTTCAGAACTTTTACTACACCGATCCTTTTAAGGATTACCTTAAAATTAAAGTATTGATTTTCATTAATAGGTGTAATTTTATTTTATTTATTATAAAATATATATTAGTATACCTTAAGAAAATCATATAGTCTACATTATCATTCCTGCTATCATGCCTTTGCACAAGAGTGGAGATAAGTGGGAGGAAAGGGACTTAAAAAATATATTGTTGACATAAGCTTACAAATGGTCACAAAACTTGAGAACTGAAAAAGTGAAGTTTTTTTTAGGGGATAACAGAAAGTGAAGTTAACAGCATCTACGGTTATGCATAGCAAGTTATTGAAGAAAGTCCATCTTAGTTTATTTGTAGCTAGTTATTTGAAAAATATTAAGGTTGTATATGTTCATTAAATTAGTACTCATATTTTTGTTAGTTGTATATGTTCAACATTTTCTTGCTCATAATTATTTGACATATATTAGCAGCATTTAACTTCTTAAGTCCCCTTAAGTCGCCTATACGGTTAAATAGTACAAGAATTTGTTTGAAATTTAATATTTTTATCCACGTCTTTTTCCATAGAAACATCTATTTAGGCGTAGTGCATAACAACAATGAACAACCTATTTTTACCCTTCAACAAAAATGAACAACCTATTTCTGTAATCTCTTTTAAAAATTAAAACAAAATAATTGTACATGTCACATGATCATTATTCTTAAAAGAACTTCGAAAAAAGTGTCAAAACAATAGATATACATAGGACGGAATAAACTATAAGTTTGGAAGGGATAGAAGATTCCAACTCACAAGAAAACTCTAGCCACGTATAATGGGGAGGGGGAGTGAGGAAGGGGGGGGAAGGGGGTTGGGGTGTCTTTCATTTGGGCTTGGATCCACGAGATAAGACTAATCCCACCCATAACTAATGTACCTAGTAAAAAATGTATAATAAAATTAAATTATAATTTTTTTCTGAAAGTTCATTGATAGTTGGTTCTCCAAGTCTCCAATTGGTATTGTTGGAGTAAGAGAAAGAGAAAGAGAAGGAATCAGATGAGAGAGAAAATCAAAGGCACACATTACTTGTAGACTTGTCCAACAGGTCGAGTGGATGAATTCAGATGCGATAAATATGGTCGGATGCAATACGAGTGAAACGGTCGTATAAGGTTTAGGATTATAAGGTTATGGGTAGGGTTAGGATACTCAAAATACGGGTCAAATGACGCCTTCTATATCATGATTTCTATCTCTAAATTTTTCATATAAAATGACTATTTTATGGTTAAAACTATTATTTCATCTTTAATTGTATAATGTAACGATCATATTAGTGGCCTAGTGACAGGCTAAAGTCGTATCACCTTATCAAAAATAACCTAAGGTCCACTAACAAGTAGTCGGGAAGTCGGGATCGAATCCACGGGGAGAAAAGTTATACTATTGTATCCGAATTCTAATATTATATACTAACTAAATCGAGATGAAAATGGGTGTGTGACTAAACTAAGCAAATGACGAACTAAATACGAAGGTAAGAATCAATTAATAAAGAACTAGGACTATGGATCACTATGCATACAATTTGGGAAATCTGAGACGAATAATAACCACCCAATAAATCAATTTATCTAGGGCACATGTAATTTCTCTCGAACATTACCTCCCTCAAAGATCACCTAGCCCCGCTCTCGCATGGTCAAGGATCACTATGCCTAATGATTGAAAGCCTATACGAAATCTCTCCTCTCGAAGCAGATTCAATATTGCGATAATAGAAATATAAATCAGGCCTAATTCATAAATCTAGCATGAACGATTCAATCACAGGAAACAATTGAAATAAAGGGTAATTATACTAATCTATCAATCCCTCATTGCATACATAGATCCCCACAATCCTAGAAATAAAACTACTCACTCATGCTTGAGAAAACAATAACAAATTCCATGTAAAAATTCATACTTTGAACTATTGCAAATAACTAAGAAATTACTCTAATCAATAATAGAGAAAGCAAACAATAATGGAGAAAACAAGAAAGAAGATTACCAAATTAAAGAACTATATTGAAATTGCAAGAAATCCAAAGGTTTGATCTTGTCCACAATGAAAAGTAGAAAAACTAGGGTTCTTCAGAGAAACTATGAGAAAATAAGGACTAAAACCAAGATCCCTGGTAATATTCTAATTTTCGCTATTTATACTAATCCTCAAACAACTAGGAAAAGTCTTAGAAAAATAGCCCGAAAATCATTAAAAACACGCGTCGGGTCAGTCGCCCAATCGGACCAAGTCTGCCGATCAAATCGGGCTCAAACAAGATAGCAGCGCTCAAAAGATCATCCTCCCGATGCTGTCGGGCTAGGCCGCCCGATGAAGTCGGGCTAGTCGATGTTCAGCGCGAGCTCCGAAGACGCACACAACAGCACTCGAGCACCCGCCCGATGTTGTCGGGCCATGCCGCCCGATGAAGTCGGGCGATGGAACTTCGCAGCACGCAGACGCATGTATCGCCCTCGCCACGAACACGCCCGATGCTGTCGGGCCTTCTCGCCCTATCGGGCCAGGCACCGAACTACGACGAGGCCGAAGCCCGATCGGGCCCGCAACGAAACTTGCTTTTGTCAATGATGGACGCCTGATCATGCGTGAGGCGCCCGATGAGATTGGGCGCGGCACTGTTTCTTCATTCCTTGGCTTCAGACGCCAAGGCTTCACTTCTTCTTTTGTCTAAGGCCTCGGAAAGTATTCTCGGGACCCCGTAATTCATCATGTATGCCTTCAAACCTCTCCATTCGATTGTGGGAGATGTAAAGCAAGGCAAAATAGGGAAAAAGCTCCCTAATACATACAAATCATCACAAAAACAGAAAACCACAACTAGAAGAAGAAAGTTAGCGTGAAATGGCTCCTAAGAGCACCATTGATACACATTATAAGGGGAAAAACTATATATAAAACCATAACATCACCTAGACCTCCTTAGTTTCATATTACTTGAAACATTTATTCAGGAATACTTGCCAACTTACAACTTTAATTATTAATATTTTCAGCTGCGTAGTAATTTTTTTAAAAAAGCTAATAATTTAAACCTTTATGTCGAAGAGGGGATGCATAAGACCCATTTTGTGAATCAGATAATGAGGCGTTGGTTGCATAAAAGTTTCGTTAATTACTCATTAGAGATTATTCCTTTTGGCAGGCAAAAATACAGTTTTTGAAATCGGGTTGAGGAGGGAACATAGAACGAACGCGAGAGGAGAGAGAATGAAAGAATGGAACAGTTAAGATGGTGCATGAATAGTGTGCTTGACATGGTAGATGACATCATGGTGTATTGGTGTTGGAAAGTAATATAAACATATGTTAGGAAAAAAAAAGGAACAACAAAAGGAAAAAAAGGAACATAAAAAAGTAAATAAAAAAGAAAGAAGCAGAGGAGAAGATAATTACATTGCTTAGTTAGATCAAGGGATGGGACAAAGAAATAAGAAAGAAAAGGAAATAAAAAACAAGGAAAATTTGTCCAAAAAAACTTTTAAAATTTCAATTTTGCAAAAAAAAAAAAAAAAACTTTTAGAGCATTCTTTGCTAAAAGAAACCGCAAACTTAAATTTTCTTGCAAGATAAAACCTATTTCCATATTCCAGTGTGGTTTTTCTCCATACCGACGTTGACCATTCTATCTTCTTTTAACCCCCTATCTCTATTCTATATGGGAAGAGAGGGGGGGGACACCAAAATATAGAAACCCTATTTTGTCCTCACTAAATATTGAAAATTACATAAAACAAAAACTAACTCCTCTATTATTTTTAAAAAATAAAACAAAACAAATCCACACATCTTCGGTAATCCAAAAGAAAGTAACAACCCTATGAAATCCCAAATTAAGGGGAAAAAACCGCAACTAAACCGACGACGGTTTCTCTACATATTCAGTTCTTCCACTTCTCCTTCCTATTCTCTAACTTCTACCCCGCAATTTTCTCGCAAAACACAATAAAATAACCAAAACACAAATCACAATACCATACTTTCACCAAGATCGAGGTAATTATAGAGATTTGTTCATAATTAATCCTTATACAATTTCATTTTATAAATACATCATTCATTTTATACGGGGTACTTTTCACAAGCGTTGTAATCAACATGCCAATACAAGCAAAACATTGTTGAATGAGCACAACAACAAAATAACAGGTATTTGTTACTTCTCTTTCACAACAAACAAATAACACATTAAAACACAAATCTTTATTATTCACAACAAATAAATGATATGAATTAATAGTGATTATTGTGTGTATTTTATATAGGACAAAATCAGAGAGAGTAAATGACCAAATTTACTCAAACATATACCATAAAAAAAAGGCACTTACGGTGAAACGAAAACCGAGTGAAGAGGTATTTCTTAATTACCCCCATTTGCAAAGCGTTTTTTATTTTTTTGGGGAAATTAGGAGATAACCAGAAATATTCAAGCACTCAAATCAAAGTTTCGACTTGGGAAGTGCTTGAACCAAGCTGCGCAGCCGATCTAAGTTTCGACTTGGGAAGTGCTACCAAGACTATCTACTCCAAACTGTTGAGCGATGTGCGTGATAAAGTGAAGGATCCAAATCTTAAGTATGGTAACACGAATTTACCAGTAATTGCGGCATCTTTAGATCCACCAAAGTATCTTCTTGTTGATATCAAGACACCGGAAGGAGCGACAATCACATTGGCTCTGAATAAAAACAATTTATATTTGGATGCTTATCTTGACAAATTTCAGGGGAACTATAGAGCACATTTTTTTACCAACACTCCCGCTACTGCTAAGAATAGTCTTTTCCCAGAGGCTAACTGGCTAAGGGTGATGCAAATCGTGTAGATATGCACTATGCTAATACATATGGTAAAATTGAGGGTAAGGCTGAAGCTAAAAGAAGCAATTTGGGTTTAGGAATTGAGCCATTAAAAGTGTTAGTCAACTACGTTTATGGATTGCAGGTTGACAAAAAAAAAGGTGTTGATCCAAAAGAAGCAAAGTTAATGCTTGTTTCATCCAAATGGTTTCTGAAGCAGCAAGATTCAAATATATAGAAAACATGATTCTATAAAATTTGATACTTCTATCCCAGATCAGAAAGCGACGAGATTGGAAAACCGTTGGGGAAAAATTAGTGACGGTATTAAGAATTCTAAGAATGGAGAAATCTCACCGGAGCTTGATTTACTGGATGCTCAGGGTAAAGCATGGAAAGTGTCACAAAATACTGAACAAATTTTTGCTGAACTAAACATATTTTTGCTGAACTGAACTTATTTTTGCTGAACTGAACTTATTTTTACTTATTTTTGCTGAACTGAACTTATTTTTGCTGAACTGAACTTATTTTTACTTATTTTTGTTGAAAATAGTCCAAAACAACAGGGCCATAGAAGGTGATATGGGGCTCTTGAACAACGCAGGTAAACAAGGCGTTGATAAAAAAAATATGTTCTTGAATTTTTTTAAAGCGAATAATGAGGAAGGTGAATTGTGAATCAGAACAAGGTGGGTTGCATCAGTGAGAGTAATTTGACCCGTTTTGCTATAAGCCAATGTATTATGCGTGAAAATTATTGGTGTTACAGTCAAATAAGGCAGCATTATTGTGTTTAGTTTGTAAGTTGTAATCCCCATCTACATACATGAAGGGAAACTAGTATTTCAATCCATGCAACGCAGGATTTCTACAAACAATTGGATCATTTTTGCATCTTTTACCTATTTAAATATGATCATCTCTCTACACTTACATAGATATTTCAATTGTGACGTGTTAGAAAATATTAATTACAATCATTAATGTTATACGACCTAATTTTCTTATTAATCTACTCACTTTATACTTTGTTACTGTTTAGATTCGTCTCAACATAAAGTTTCCAATATATCAATTATTTATAATTATAACTTGTTCGTTGATGGGCGTGTCGCGTACCTAATAAAGATAAGTCCTAACTAACCTTCTAACTACGTAACAGGGCAAGTCAAGGTCGAATCCACATTGACAAACAATATCAAACACTATATATCTTGACTCAATTTATCTAAACACGTGACAAACAATAATGGTGAAAAGGATGTTAGACTAATACTAAACTAAACTATCGCAGTTAACAATAACACACAAGGTAAATTCAATTAATATATATTAGGTGATCATCTTTTAGACATACATCTTATTATTATTATATTTTGAAAGACAAAATAAAAACCCTAAACCTAAGAAGTGGTTTGTAATACCATGAAACTTAATCTCGTTTTATTAGATACTAATTATGTTTATTAGCTTAATTACATTCCAATTTTTTCCCGAAATGATCTTGGTTAAGTTATTTTCTAAAATAAATATATTTTGGGTTTTATGTGCAATTGATTAAGTGGTATTTGGCCAAAAAGGGAAAAAAAGTTGGTTTACTCTTCCAAACTTTTCCTACCAATTTTGGAAACCCCAAAATTCAACACCCCTTTGTCGGTTTATTTGGGATGAAATAAAACCCCTAAATCCCCTTCTCTCTCATGACACCTCTTTCTCACCCCCGAAGAAACTCTAACTCAAACCGTCTCTCTCTCTCCCTCACTCACCTGTGCAGCGACTCTCCTCCGACCACCAGTCACCCTTGCCTGCGACCCTAAACCACGCCGCCGTGCAGCCGCGCCATCGCTCCCTCCTCCTTCCTTCACTCTCCTCACGGTTCGATCTCCCTCCCCGTTCGCCCCCTCGCTCGACACTTGTTGCCTCCTCCACGCTAATGCTCCGTCATAGGCAAGGATCGACATAGATTAGTTAGTTTTGTTATGGATCGGACATAGTTAGTGATGGTTCATGGTTACATCTCTTCTACGAATGGTTAATTTCCTCATCCTGATATTATTAGAAGTGGTTATTGATTTTATTATTGTTATTATTGAGGTTAATTATGGAGGACTGTTATGGAGTTTAAGAGAGTTGGTCGAGTGATGAAGTGCTCAAAGTTCTTACCAGTTGGAGTCAAAGAATGGTTAAGCGTATAAGGTAACCTTTATGTCCAAAGACCCTAAGTGATTATATGTAATGATATGCTCTAACGTGCTTTTAGGACTGTGATGATATGATTATGTGTTACAATTTTTATGTGGCATGATGAAATACGTTATGATTTGATGATGTCTATGTATACTATAAACAACGATGTTATGGCTTATGGATTCTGGTTATCATGAATTATGGGTGTGGAAATATGAACATATGCAAGTTTGTAAAAGTGGATGGCATACTAGTTTGGCGTTATGAACTGATCTGGTAAATGCGCGAGTTACAGGTGGAGGGATTCTGTTTACGATGTACGATATGGACCAAAATGGTCATATGTTAATGTTTACAAATTATCGAAGTTACGCTATATCGAAAACCTGTACTTGTCAATGAATTAAGTTCACGCAAATGGTCCTTACCAAGTAGACTATTCAATGATAACGTTTTCGATAGTATTTCCAAACAAGTACCAATATAATATGATATATGCATGTGTATAAGAAATGATTACGAACTAAAACCATTTTTATTGGTTGGAGTGAAGTTACTGAGTTTTCAACTCATTTTAGGTTATTTTCTGTGTTTTTTCTTCTCTTTTTATGAAATCATTCAGGTATTATGAAGATAGTGCAGGATCAGTTATGTCAAGGATACTCCAGAAAGATTAAGTTGAAGTGACTCTGTATGTATATGAGTTATTTAGAACACTCTGTAATAAGGGTAATCATCATTATTATTTTAAAATGAGCATTTGTATGTTTAAGAAGCCTTTTTAGGCTATTAATTTATTAGTGGGCCATAGCCCACAGGCTTAAGATCTGCTTCCGCTGAAGATTAAGGTTATGTAATTCCGGGGCGTTACATGGTTGGCTCCCCTAGAGGACAAAGTGAGAGATAGTTCTCCTTATTGTTCTATCAAGCAATCTCTAGGATATTGTTCACTACTTAGTAGAGAGTTTTGAGGAACCGTGCTTGAAGTTATTGGATCTTATATATATCAATCACTGAAGCATAAACACATGTGGAATTTACGCTACAAGGGTATGATTCTATAATGCTTTCTCCGTATATTATTCGATGCGACACTTCCATAGTAATTACTATTCATCAACTAACCTTGTTCAATTTGTTATTCCTTATGTATAAAAGATAAAATAGTCAAGTGGGATCCTTTTTTATTCATTTTAATGCATATTTGCTTAATATCAAATTTTTTATTTTTTCGACTGTACGTAATTAAAGATATTACTGATTAAAGTAATGCATTGGATGACATGAAAACAATAAGTATAACAACTAAAAAAATACAGAAAGTATATGATTACTATTAGTTTACGGTTTTTTCACCATAAACCCCTAACAAATTTTTTTGCACTATATACCCTAGCAAGTTTCAAAATTGACTATATACCCTTTTCAAAAAATTCATAACATGCCCTCAATGACTAACGGACCTTAACTCTATTAGTCATTAACCCCTAATTAACCCTTTAACCCTAATTAACTCATCTAACCCTAATCCTCTCTAACCCTAACCTTAATCCCTAATATAATACCCTAACCCCTAATCTAATACCCTAACCCTAACCGCCCAACCAACACCCCCCACCCCTGCAGCCCCATCAGCCTTAGCCCTCCAGATTCAAAAAACGTTTCGAGGGTTTTGGGGGAGGGGGGATGCCGGGGTGGGGTAAGGGGGTGCGGGCTGCGAGGGAGGGGGGAGGGGGCCTACAGGGGTGGGGGAAGAGGGGCTGCAGGGGTCGAGGGAAGAGGTAGGACTGCAAGGGAGGGGTGTGGTGGGGGAAGGGGCGGTGGTTGGGTAGTTAAGGTTAAGGTATTAGATTAGGGGTTAGGGTTTTGGTTATAATTAGGTTTGGATGAGTTAAATAGGGTTAGAGGGTTTATTAGGGGTTAACGACTAACAGAGTTAACATCCGTTAGTCATTAAGGGCATATTGTGGATTTTTTGAAAAGTGGAGAGTATATGGTGAATTTCAAAACTTGTAAGGGTATATGGTGCAAAAACTAATTGACAGGGGTACATGAGATCTTGATGTTTGATGCTAGAAAATTATTTATTAAAATTACACTAATTTGCATCAAGGTTCCGACATATGAGTGATTGACTTGAATCCACAATTATTGATGGCGACTTTCTATATAAGAAATCAATTATTTTCCCTTCTTTAGTTATCATTATTTAGAGCACGTTTGGTTCCTCTTTTGGGCTCTAAGAAACGAAATCAATTACCGATTCCCTTTCTTTTGTTTGGTTCAACCCCTCATCAATCCATTACTATTACTTGGTGATAATGGACTCCCCATTTTGTTACCCCCCCTTGAAGTAACAAAATACACTATTTTGTGGTAATGGTTACCATTCCATTTCCATTCCATGGTTTGAACCAAATACCTAATAAAGCTAACTATTTTTGTTACCATTCCTCTCCTCTATTTATTTTCATTCCCTTTCCATTCCATACTTGAACCAAACGACCCTCGGTATGTAATATTGAATAAGCATGCTTCATCTATTTTTGTACATTTTTGTGCTTGTTAAATTATTATGGTTGATTATTCGGTAAGCGTTAGTTACTCATCCTTTTTGCTGATATGTGTGTTTATTTGCTACACGTGTGTTTTCCTCCATTCAAACCTATGATGGACCTTTGACGATCCATATTGGAAAACAACCATCATGGGGACCAGGAAAGATTTCATAGAGCAGTTTGACCATGAAGGTTCATGGTTCGATTTAGACTTGATTTTTTATTAGCTTGTTTATTGATTTTATAGTTTATTGTATGTAATAGCTCATGTACTTCTTTTGTTTCTTTTTTTTTGACAACGGGGAAAATTTGTATTAAGTAAAAAACGGAAGTACAGCCTAAAGCTAAAACAACCAAAGAAAAACAAAAATACTAAGCTGAGTGTAACGCGCTCTTACATAACAATTAAAATAACATAAAAAACTTAAACTTGAATAACAATGTTGATTGGTAATATTTTTGGGATTTTTTAAGCCTAACATTTGACATTATTGTCGAGCAGCGTCGGCTATGGGACTATGCAAGCAGACCCATAGCATAGGACCTTGTAATATATGGGGCCCCGCATTCTCTTTTTCTTTCTTCTACCAAAGCAAATATTACTCTTTTAGTTCTTCCGTCATCTCTTTGTCTTCCTCTAATAACTCCTACCACTTTACAGTTCCCCAAAATTAGTAGAAACTTTTCAAGTTCATTTTTAATTCTTCTAATTCTCATTAATTATTCTTCTTTAACCAAAGCTTTCTTTCAACCCTTTCACCTTCCTGCACAATTCACTATTTTTCTAAATCCTTGAGTATAAATGGCAGAATTTATATCAATTTCATCCCAATAAATAATTTATTATTTTTTTTTACGAAAAAAAAAGTCAAATTCATTTGGGAAAACATTTTTGGTTTAGTAATTTGGTTGCTGCCTTCTTGGGAATTTGGCATTTTTTGGGAAAAGAGTTTGGTGGTATTTTTTGCCAAAGAAGAACCGAAGAATTTGCGGCCTTGCTGTTTCACAGGTTCATTTACTTCATTACAATTTTTTTTTTTTTTTTTTTTTTGAAAGATATTTCTTCATCTATTAATATAACTTTTTAGGCTTAGTAAGATAATTATTATCTTTCTAAGTAGAAGATTAATAATAGCTTGGTTTTGTATTGAGTTGGTATATACAATTTCAATTTAGTTTGAGTTTCTAGGTTTTTAAGTTGCAAGAATATGAAGTTATATTATTTATGTTTTCTTATTTATATATAGCTAGTTGGACCACCCGGTAGACCTGGGCATGGGCCGGGCTTGTTCACTGGCTCGGCCCGCGGGCTTAGGGAAATGGCAGGCCGGGCTTGAAATTTCCAGATTTTGTCCACCGCCCGGTCCAGGCCTACGGGCCGGGCTCGTGCCTCCTGCGGGCCTGGCCCGTGTTTTATGTTGTTTTTTTGTATTTTTGACAGTTTTAGGCTAAAAAAACAAAGGAAATGACGTTCGGCCCACGGGCCGGCCCAAGCGGGCTCGTGCCTTGTGCGGGCCTAAATAAAATTTATTGACCGTTACAAACCCGCGGCCCATGTAGCGGACAATGGGCCGAGCCGGGCCTCGAGCGGGCTCGTGCTGGGTCGGGCCCAAATCGTGCCGGGCCTGGCCGACCCGCGTGCTGGCCCGGCCCATGCCCCCTCTAGACCACCGCGTGCTACGCACGCGGTAGCCGACATGAATTTCTAATAACGATACCAACTTTTATCCAATAATTTGGAATTTCTACCCTTTTTTTCTTCCATTGCGTTTGTATTGCTTGCAAAATTTGAGATATCGAATTATTGATTTCAACAATATCTCAGAATTCAGAAATCATATGGTAGATGATAACTATATGGTAGTAATTTGAAGTTATATGTAATGTCTTCAGAAAAGATCCGTATCAATGTTCATGACCATGCTTTTCCACTCCCAAATGCTCTTTCTATTCAGAAATTTTATCATACATCATACTCCACTGTAATTAACGTGGTATTTAGTTGTGATATAATGTCTTACTGGAAAACACATATTTTGGATGAAATTCTTTGAGACTTTCCTTAAGAAAATTACATATAAACTCTTTACCGTATTTTCATTTATTGTCACCTATCAGAAGGATCTTTAATAGACCAAACGCAAAAAGGAAATATGGAGTAAGAAATATTCCTTTAACACTCTAGATAACGCAAAATTTACGGTAGTTAGTGGTGGTACGTTATAATTTTACGGTATTTAGTGGTAGTTAGTGGTCGTTATGGGAATTTCTATTTATCTAGGGGGACCTAGGTAATTTCTACTTACCAAGGGGGACCTAAGTAAGTAACTTTCTCCATTTTATGGGAGCTCAAAATTCCTAGGAATTTCTAATTCCTTCATTTTTCTATTTTATTGTCAACCAAACAACTCACCAAATTTTCAATTCCTAGGAATCTCTATTTCCCATGTTTTCTCATATCAACCAAACAACCACTTAAATTCATAATTGTTTTGTTCTTCAATATTGATATTTATGATCTTCAATGGACATATTTAACCAATAGTATCTTCCATCCCGTATTAATCAATACAATTCTCATTTTTGTTCGTCCCATATTAATTGATATGGTTTCTAAATTGATAAGGTCCCACAAATTTATACTATTTCTCTCTCTTTCTAGGGAACCCAAACAATAATTAAGAAACAATTCTCTCACTCCTAAAATAGTTAAGGTCTTACAACCCACTAATAACAATAATAATAAAATTAAAAAATTCATTACCAACTACCAGCAATAAAAGGCGAGTCATAATGACGGAAACTCCCGAAACCAACATCTCAAAAACAGACCCAGCCTATTTTCTCGGCTGTAATGATAATCAGGGCAACTTAATCACTCCGATTCAGTTGAAAGATGACAACTTTGATGAACATCATAGTGTGGAATGCTGTGAAGAGGAGATGCCTATGCCCCTTGTTGAAGTTCCCGTGCAGGTTGAAGGGGGACTTGGTGAAACGGGGGGTGGGGCGCAGGATGTGGATGTTCCTGTGGGTCTTGGTGATGGCCCACAGCGTGTGCCAGATAGGGAGGCCGAGCCTAGGCTGCCTAATGTGACGCCAGGCGTGACCCCGGGTCATGGGGCGCCAATGCAGGGAGGGTGTAGAGAGGAGGATGTTGAGGTGTTGGGAAGGGGGAAACGAACCAAAATCCCAAATAAAAAGTTGCAAGATTTCGTGACTCATACTGTAGTGAAAAAGAAAAGTTCATCAACTCAGGCACCTGTTTCAACATCGTCCTCAGGTACTCCCTATCATATTACACATTATGTTAGTTGTGAAAAGTTTTCTGATAAACATCGCAGATTTCTAGCAGCTATAACTGCAGGGCACCCTCCCAACTCATTTAAGGAAGCTATGAAACATGAAGGGTGGCGTGAAGCCATGGGAGCTGAAATACAAGCTCTGGAGGATCAAGGCACATGGGAATTGCAGCCCCTTCCTCTAGGCAAGAAGGCCTTGGGGAGGAAATGGGTGTATACGGAGAAATATGATGAGAAAGGAAACCTACAGAGGTTGAAGGCGGGATTGGTTATATTTGGGCATCATCAGGTAGAAGGAATTGACTATAATGAAACATTTGCCCCTGTCGCAAAAATGACCACAGTATGTACTTTCCTGGCAGTTGCAGCTGTGAAGAAATGGAATATTCATCAAATGGATGTCCACAATGCATTTTTCAAGGGAACAATACTAATCTAGTATGCAAGATGAAAAAATCATTGCATGGTTTGAAGCAGGCTCCTAGGTGTTGGTTTGCCAAATTGGCCACTGCTTTGAAAGCCTATGGGTTTAAGCAGTCTTATTCTGACTTTTTTCTTGTTTACTTTGACCAGGAAAAATATTCAGCTGAACGTTCCTATCTATGTGGATGATATGATTATTGCAGGAAACAATCAGGAAGCTTTACTGAACTTCAAAGCTTACCTTGGAAAATGTTTCGAAATGAAGGATTTAAGTGCTCTGAAATATTTCCTAGGCCTTGAGATTGCCAGGGGGCCGCAGGGAATTTTAATGAGCCAAAGAAAGTATGCCTTGGATATTATTTCTGAGGCCGGATTGCTCGGTGCCAAACCTGCCGAGTTTCCCATGGAGCAGCACCATCAGCTTGCTTTGGCTGATGGTCCTTTGTTTGATGATCCAGAAAAGCATCGCAGATTGATGGGCAGGTTAATTTACCTTGCTGTTACGAGGCCTGAGCTGGCATATTCTGTTCACATTTTGTCACAGTTTATGCAGGCTCCTAAGATTATTCATCGGGAGGCCGCTTTGAGAGTAGTTCGATACTTGAAGAAAAATCCAGGACAGGGAATATTATTTCGTGATGATAGTGATGTAACAGAATCGACGATTTGCGTCGGATGTGAGGCGCCCATTTGCGTCGGACATGGGTCCGACGGCACAGGCCTCGTCGCAGATGAAGAGACAGGATCTGCGTCGGACTAGGACACGACGCAATTGAAGAGCTATCTGCGTCGGACCCTGCCCAACATGCATGCGACGCAGATGGACTCAGTAGCCCAGCAAGCCAGACTCATTTGTGTCGGATGTTAGTCAACGTTCAACGCAAATTAACCATTTTTTTATTTTAAAAAATTCCATTTGCGTCGGACTTTGCCTTACATCCGACGCAAATGGGTAAATTTTGTTTAAAAAAAATAAATTCACGTAGATTGTTCACGCTAAACGCATACACAAACCTACATTCACTAAACAATATGATCAAAATCAACAAAAGGAAGATTAAAAACTCCAGTAATACACAATTCAAAACAGAATCATAATCAAATTCAACAAATAACATAATCAAACAAGTATAAAAATCAGGAATACATAATCAAAACTGGAAAACATAATCAAACAAGTATAAAAATCAGGAAAACATAATCAAACAAGTATAAAAACAGAACCATAATCTATACAAAATTAAAAAACGAAATTAAAAACTTAAATATTCAGATCTAACATACAAAAAAACGAAATTAAGAAACTGAACTCAAAAAAAAAAAAAAAAAAATCAGATCTAACATTCAAGAATTTCGTTCTCGTTCTTCAAATCTAAATCACCAAAATCAGATCAAACTTCGTTCTCGTTCTTCAAATCTCGTTCTTCTTCAATTTCGTTCTTGAATTTGATAACAATTAAACAACAAGAATTCGCCGCCATTGCTAATTGAGCAAGAATTCTTGAATTTGATAACAATCTCGTTCTTCAAATCTCGTTCTTCAAATCTCATTCTTGCCCTCAATTTCACTGAGTTCTCGGTCTTTCTTCTCTTGCTCGAGCTTTTCAAGCTTTTACTTTGCAAAATCAACGAAATTGAAATCGCCGCCTTTTCTAATTGAGGAGGTTGGTTGGTGAGAAGAAGAATGAGAAGATGAAGAATGGTAGAGAGAGAGAAGTGGTGAAGATCCGGTGGTATGAGAAAGAGAGAGGGAGATCGAGGGAGAGGGAGGCGAGAGAGAGAGAGAAACGGCTGGTGTGAATTTCGGTGGACGCGTTTTAATTTGCTAGGGTTTGGCTCGCTTATCTGCGTCGCACATATGGGCCATACGACGCAGATAAGCCCAATTCATTTTCTGGTAAAAAAAAAGTAGTAGGTTACATTTTTTATATCTAAAAATTACCCAAATTATCTACGTCGGATGGGCCATAGGGTCCGACGCAAATATTCGTTTGCATCACACTAAAGGAAGGTGCGACGCAGATAGCATTTCTTTTGCGTCGATTCCATGTTGTATGCGACGCAGATAGGTCTTCTGCGACGTTTGTCCTGTTATGCGACGCAGATGGTGAGACGCAAATCGTCGTTTTTCTACTAGTGGATCTCCGCCTTGAAGGGTGGTGTGATTCTGATTGGGCTAGTTGTCCTATTACTCGAAGATCCCTGAGTGGATGGTTTGTTATATTGGGATATTCCCCTGTTTCATGGAAGACTAAGAAGCAGCCTACAATGTCTCGGTCATCTGCAAAGGCAGAATATCGTTCTATGGCTGCTATCGTTTGTGAATTAAAATGGCTTAAGCAGCTACTAGGCTATCTTGGAGTTCAGCATCCAGCTGGAATGCGATTATATTGTGATAGTCAGTCTGCGTTATATATTGCCAAGAATCCAGTGTTCCATGAACGTACTAAACACATTGAGGCTGATTGTCATTTTGTTCGTGATGCCGTGACTGAAGGTCTTGTGAGTCCGTCCTATGTTGCTACTAAGTTTCAGTTGGCAGACATTTTTACAAAAGCACTTGGTAGGACTCAATTTGATTTTTTGTTGTCCAAGTTGGGGGTTCGTGATTTGCACGCTCCAACTTGAGGGAGGGTGTTAGGACTCTATTTATGTTATCTTGTAGGATTAGATTTATTATCCTAGTTTGAGATGAAGTAGGACTCTACTTAGGATGTATATAAATTCACTTGTTTGATGAATGAGAAGGATGACTGAAATTGACCCAATTTAACAAGAACGTACCATTTCTCATCTCGAGCAGAAAATTCTGGTGTCTCGAATGATAATTTGTTGTCTTTTCTAAGTGATGCCACAAGCTCATCATACGATTCGATTTCGAAGATGAAGTGGCAAGGCCTTCGTGATCTGAATGTTCGAACTGGTTTACTTGGATCAGTGAAGTCGAAGTTGTAGTTCCCTGAATGTTATTTTCATCAATCATGGTAGAATATGACCACGTAGTTACTTTAGGCAGCAATTAAACACATCCACAGTAGATAATAAAAAATAAAAAAAAAATTGGAACATAAGATGTAATAAAATGAAACATACTACCTTTCAGTGGAATGAATGAGTTAGCTTCTTGCACAAAGAGCGAGAGAGAATTGACAATGACAACAGTGTGTTCCTTGTCTTAATTGTGTGGAGAATTGCAAAAGGTTTAGTCATTTATATAGATTGATAAGTAGCTAGGGAGTGGTTGAAGAAATGATTAAGAATTATTTAATTAATATAACTTTAAAGTATTTTATAATTTTAATCAATATTACAACTAGTTTTAATTTTGTTAAGCTAGGGCTAATAATAATACGACGGCAAAGATAGAAAAAAGGATTTTTCGCGAGCATAGAGCATGTTGGCCGTGTCTTAAAAATTATTGCAATAAGTATTTCTTAGCTTGTCAAGTATGAAATACAGTATTATCTTTAAGAAGGTATTGCATTCCATACAAACTAAGAAATTACTGTTGTTATTAAAAAATCTTATATTTGTTCCATAAAAAAGAAATGTTATATTTGATAATAAAGTAGAAATTTATCAATTATATAAATGTATTTTATTTGATTTTGAGTAGGACATACGGAATAAGAATTATAATACAGAATAACATATAATAGCTAATCCCAATTTACATTTATAAATTAAGAACAATTCGAATTTCTAAATCTAAGACCCATATTTTATATACTTATACAGCTTATAAGAAGTAACACGTTATAAATTTATCCCATAATTAAGCCCGTGTATACAAAGGAGAGGATTTTCAAAAGTAAAGAAACTGTTATCAATGATAATCAAATTAATTTCCATTGGAAATGGATTACTATTTCTAATTTTAAAAAACTAAAAATAACAAAGAAACTCAACAATAACATCACGAAGGTCTGAAAATCAATTTCTTTCTTTTTTTGAGGGAAAAAATCAATTTATTTTTATGATGAACTAAATTAATATCTCCAAATTATAATTATAAACTAGTATTTTGGCCCGGGTAATGCTCCGGTTAAGTTACAATTAACAAATATATTATCATTCATAAATTTCATAATTGATTTTATTAGCTTTTCGTAAGATTCAGTCTAGTGCAAAATTGGAAAATGGATTTATGACATGATAAGTTGTTTTAAAAAAAAACTTCAAAGGAATTGAGGATAAAAATAACAATTTCATTGTAATTTGGGTAAGTAAATGTTATTACTTAATAAAAGTATTAGAGATCAAAATTTTTGTCTATGTCTTTATAATTACATGTAATTATAAGACTTTATTATGTTTTACTTTGAAACATTAAGCATTGAAATTATAGTGCATTAGTGGTTAAACGCTAACATTTTATTTCAAAGGTCATGTGTTCGAATCCTAGTAACTACAAATTGATAATATGTTTTAAATGAGATTTTAAACATGTGTATTAAACTTGAGAAGAGTGTCACGTGGCACTGTTCCTCTGATAGGAGCGTCTTTTAATATTTATACTAGCATTTTTTGCACGCTATATGTGCGTGTCATATTAATGTTCTTTTTTCTCAGTTTATTCATCAGTGATACAAATTTTTTAATTCGAACAGATATTTATAATTAATTTTAATATTCTAATATGTTTTTCCGAAATAAATATTTCGTTGGTTTTCTTAGTTATTTGTTCATAATTATTCAAATATAGCATCTAGATAAGGAAATATAAAACAGAAGAAAGATTGTGCTCAAATAAAGTGGAAAAATTTGTGTATCAAGTTCAGTGGTTCAGTCATTGAATATTAGTAATAAAGTGAAGAGTTTGATTTATATAATAGAGATTACTTAATAGTAATAATCAACATTTAGGTTTTAAAATATTATAAGTATAATTGTTAATATGAAATTTATGGTTTTATTTTTTATTCTGATTGTCAATCAAGTTATATTGTCATTTTAATTTTTCATCAGAGTTTTTCACACATATGTAAGAAGAGGAAATGATTTCTCCGTAATTTACTATTTAATTGAAATTTTAAATTTAATTCCATTGTTAACTTGTTCAATATATATTGCAAGTAGAAAAAAGAAAAGATTATTTTAGATGTATAGCAATTTAAATTCATTAAGGGTATATCCGACATTTTATAAGCGGACACTATCTTCCTCCCCTTTCACTTATATAATAAAGATATATATTGCATATAGAAAAAAGAAAAGATTATTTTATATATTTGGCAATTTAAATTCATTAAGGGTATATCCGATATTTTATAAGGGGACACCATCTTCCTCCCCCCTTCACTTATATAATAGAGATAATAAAGATAGATATAGATATAATTTAACTTCTATTCATTTATTTGGGCCTCAATATCGCTTAGGGTCTAATGATAGTGGATATTTAATATATTGTTTGGTCCAGTTCAATAACATAAAAATCCTTTTATTGTTTGTAGAGTTTAGAGTTTGGTGATCTATCTAGAAGAGATATAACTATATCCCGTCTAGAGATATTGATATATTGGAGAAGGAGACATTAATAACCAATTATATTCCACTCACTACAAAGAATTTTTATTTTCAAAACTTTAACTAAATATATTAGTGAATTTATATATATATATATATATATATATATATATATATATATATAGATATATATATAGGGGCAGGATCAAATGAGAATGTCTCCTTACATAAGAACTGAGAATGAATCTCAAACATACGATTGGATTAGAGTTACAACACTTGTTCATTAAAATTATACTCTCGAAAAAACGTCAAGTCCAAAAAAAAAAAAGATTCGAAATTTTTTTTTCTAATATTTTTTTTGGAGTTACATCACTTTTTCATTAGAGTTACATCACTCGTTCATTAGAGTTATAGCGCGTAAAATCCATTCTCATTTCTCATGTAAATATCATTCTCATATGAAGTTACTTCTATATATATCAGTTGTTAGACAGCGCGCGGCTAATTAATTAGTAGGGTTTGATTTGTATTTTAAATTCTTATTAGCGAGCACTGAGTTCACCTAATTCAAAAGTAGATCATGAAAGCAATTTGGATTATTAAGCATCCAATTTTTAGATTCATGGTAGTTAAGAGCTTGATATGGATCTCCAAATAATTAAATCATAAGAAAAATGACTTTAAAAAATGGAGCCTAGTGTGAGAGAGGGTGCTTGGGGTTTTAGAGAGAGAAACTCAAATCCATGGATTAAAGTTCAAAGAAAAAAGCAAAATCCCAGCCGTCGTCAACCTTCAGCCATTAGAACCTGTTACATTGACTTCCTTCCTTCCTCAATTAGTAAAGACCATGTTTACAGCATCTTCAGTCATTATGGCCCAATAACAAACATTGTTATACCCTCCTAACTAAGAGTCAACTGCAATTATCGTTATGCTTTTGTTCAGTTCAAATCGTTCAGATCCTTGTCTCCTGCC
Organism: Beta lomatogona; assembly: GCA_947646795.1. Taxonomy (NCBI): domain Eukaryota; kingdom Viridiplantae; phylum Streptophyta; class Magnoliopsida; order Caryophyllales; family Amaranthaceae; genus Beta; species Beta lomatogona. Next base: position 723,346 of record CANSNZ010000239.1, on the reverse strand, counting down.
ATCTGTGGAGAAAATGGAAGATACTTAGACCCTGTTCTTTTGAACTTATTTTGGCTGAACTGAACTGAACTTATTTTATTTTGGCTGAACTGAACCGAACTTATTTTGGGTGAACCGAACTTATTTTTACTTATTTCTCGTTGAACCGAACTTATTTTTACTTATTTTTGCTTGAACCGAACTTATTTTGGCCGAACCGAACTTATTTTGGCTGAACCGAACTTATTTTTTTCGAACTAAACTCTATTAACATAATATTATCAATACTTATTATTATAATAATCAATAAATATTAACATAATATTATCAATACTTATTATTATTATTATTTTATTATTTTATAATAATAAATAATAAATAATAATAAAATAAATAATAATAAAATAAATAATTAATAAAAATAATAATTAATAATAATAATAAATAATAATAAATAATAATAATAATAAATAATAATAATAAATAATAAATAATAATAAATATAAATAATAAATAATAAAAAAAAATAATAAATAATAAATAATAAATAATAAATAATAAATACTAAATAATAAAAAATAAATAATAATAATAAATAAATAAATAAATAATAATAATAATAATAATAATAATAATAATAATAATAAATAATTACTAAATAATAAATAAATAAAATATTAAAAAAAAATATAAAAAAAATATTAAAAAAAAATAAAAATACAACAAAAAATAAAAAAATAAAAAAATTAAAAAAAATAAAAAAATAAAAAATAAAAAAAATAAAAAAATAAAAAAATAAAAAAAAAATAAAAAAATAAAAAAATTTAAAAATAATTACAAATTCAGCGTTATTATAATTATAATATTAATAATAATAACAATATTAATAGTAATATTGAAAACAAATATACTAATTACAACATTATAGTATACTGAACTTATTTTGGCTGAACTGAACTTATTTTGGCTGAACTGAACTTATTTTTTGCCGAACTGAACTTATTTTTACTTATTTTGGCTGAACCGAACTTATTTTTACTTATTTTGGCTGAACTGAACTTATTTTTACTTATTTTTGCTGAAAATAAGTCCAAAAGAACAGGGCCTTAGAGGAGTTTCAAATGAAAGTTTTTGCAGCAAAGTATGATACTCCTTCTACTTCCCAAAGAAGTGAGTCTCTCCATCTGCCCAAACCTCTGTTTGTGAATAATCAACCATCACCAAGTCTGCAATTCGAGACAAAAGAACTTACAAAGAAGCCTTTTCAAATCCCATCATCCCAAACCCTCATATGACCAAAAATGATCTACATGCTACCTCTCCTCCTCCACCACCTCCACCTCCTCCTCCTCCTCCACCATCTCCTCCTCTTCCTCCTCCCCCCTCCTCCTGTCCCTCTCAATCCAAATATTACTTGGCAACAATTCGAACCTGTGTGTGGAACCTTTCCAAGAACCGGATCCTGTTCCAGACTATATTGCGTACGAGCCAAGTAAACTCAGAAGAATGAGTTCTAGGGTTCTAGGTGAGGATGTGGAAAAAATCAGAGATTCCATATACATTGGTGAAGCAGATGGGGATTGTGTAGGCATAATTCGAGGCTCAAGATGTATTGAGAAAGAAGAATTCTTTGGTAGGACTGTCATTGCAACAACAAACTCATCTTTATCGTCCAACCAAATTCTAAATCATATCCTTGCAGAAGGGGTAAACAATCTTACTATCAAGTCTATGGGAGGAATACTCCATCTCATTACTTTTGACTCCATCGAGGACAAACAAGCTACGGTGAAGTGCAAATGGCTTGAACGTTGGTTTCAGGACATTAGGAATGTCAACAAATCTGTTGCATCTCAATGGAAAGAAGCATGGTTAAGTGTTTATGGAGTCCCCCTTGTTGGGTGGGGTTATGAGAATTTTTATAATATTGAATGTGTCTTCGGAAGGGTTCTTTCTGTTGATTAATTGAACTTTGATTGTGCCAAAATTCTGGTCATAACTGATTGTTTATTCACAATAAACTGCAAATTATTGATTGACATTGATGGAAAGCAATTTAAAGTGGGTATTTCAGAAGATAGGAATCTATCTATTCCCAATTCAGATCAAACAATCAGAAGGAAAGATGACGTCAATACATCAGAATCTTTACAGCCATCCAAATCTGCCTCTCCATGCAAAATCTCCGCCGCAAAAGATGATGCTGATGATGTCAGGGCGTCAGTATCAGACATGAGTGGTAAAAATGGCGATTCGAATTCAAAGGAAATCCCTCTCTCTCCTCTATCTTCTCACCCCTCCTAAAGATGTCATCATCAAGGCTTACTGGAGCCGCAAATCATTAATGTAATGATCAATGACATCCCCACTCATCAAGAAAACTTTCATCATTCCTCAAAAACTCCAACTGCTGACCTATCCAATAAAAAAATCTCATCTCTATTCCTTCTAAACCTATCAGCTCAAACTTCTCCATCTAAGCGCATCTCGTCTCAAAGCCCATCCCTAAAGTCCTGCCCAATTCAGTCTTCCAGCTCCCTCCTATCATATCTAATAGATTCGGCCCACTTCTTAGGCCTGGGAAATCTTGTTCATCCAACTCTTCCTCCTTTCTAGGGCCCCTCTTTCCCCTGGGATTTGAGGAAGGAATCTCTCCAAACACAAAAAATTTTCATGAAAAAAAATAATATCGTCGTAAGCTCAAGCAAAAAGCTAAAAGCAAAGCCAAAAATAAACCTTATGCCTGTCCCAAAACCTTAGAAAATTCTCAAAATCTGCCAAAACAACCCGTGCCAAATTTTCCCAAGATATCTCCTGATGATGTATTGGGCCTAGCCTCTGCTATTGGATTATCATATGATGGACCGCCGGCTGAGCTCCACAAGCGAATCTCTTCTATTCTTGATCAGCAAGCCCTTGATTGGGCTTCCAGTCTCAACTGATGGACTGGTCCATTCCAAAATATCCACGTTTTTTAATGATTATTATATCGCGGAATTTAAGGGGCTTGGGAGCTAGTGTTAAAAGATCTATGCTACGAAAATTCATCAACAGCCACCAACCATGTTTTGTTTTCATCCAAGAATAAAAAATGGAGTATTTTCATCCCAAACTTGCTGCATCTATTTGGAATTGTGGTTCTGTGAATTGGTGTTTGTCTCCATCAATTGAAAATTCTGGCGGTTTAATCTCACTATGGGACTCTTCTCAATTCTCCCTTGAATTCTCTAAGTATGGCCGAAATTGGATTGCCCTTGTCGGCTTCTTCCCTGCTTCAAACTTTCACTGTTTTCTTCTGAACATCTATAATCCATGCTCATCTTGTGAGTGAGAGATTGTGTGGGAAGAGTTAAAAACTCCATGGGAGTCCCTCAAGTTGACTTGTTTAATCATTGGTGATTTCAACAAGGTGTTATCCCCGCTTGATAGGGGTAGCCAACACTTCGATGTTAACAGTTCAAATGTTTTTCAATCTTTTTTGCAGGACTTGCAGCTCATTGAAATTCCTTTAGCTAATGGATGGTTTACATGGCACAAAGGCTCCTCAAAGAGCAAGTTGGATCGTCTCTTCGCGAATAACGAATGGATTGCCCAATTCCCCTCCATATCAGTTTCTTCTCTTAAAAGAAACTCTCGGACTATTACCCGCTGTTAGTGACAACCAATTCAAAAAACTGGGGTCAGAGGCCGTTTAATTTCAGAATGCGTGGCTATCTCACCCAGGTTGTATTAAGGCTATCAAAGTAGCCTGGAATCAAGGGAAGCAGGTCTCTTTGATCGAGAAGTTGCAAGCAGTTAAATCAACCTTAAAGACTTGGAACTCCAGTGTCTTCAGCAACATTGATGAGCAAATTTCTTCATGCAAAAACAGAATCAATGATTTAGACTCTATTGCAAACTCTTGTTCTTCAATGAGGAAGAGATTTTGGAGAGAAAAAACAATCAAATTGAGCTATGGGATTGGCTAAAGAGGAAAGAAGTGTATTGGGCCCAAAAATCCCATGTTAAGTGGTTGAAGGAAGAAGGAAGGAGACAAAAACACAAAATTCTTTCATATGATGGCCACCATTCGAAGAAGAAGAACTTGCATTGAATTTCTTGTTATTAATGGCTCGCAAGTGAATGACCTTTTGTCAATCAAACACGAGGCAGTATCTTATTTCAGAAATATTTTTGTGGAGCCGCATGATTGCCGTCCAACTTTTCAAGACCTTAACTTTAAATCTTTGAATGAAGATCAAGGTAACTCTCTCATTGCTCCTTTCTCACATGATGAAATTGATAATGCTGTAAATTCTTGTGATGGTGACAAGGCCCCTGGCCCGGATGGATTTAATTTCAAATTTATTAAATCTTCTTGGGAGGTAATCAAGGATGATGTGTATAGAATGGTAACAGAATTATGGAATTCTTCTAGTTTGCCCCGAAGCAATAACAATGCTTTTATTGCTCTTCTCCCAAATGTCGAAAACCCGACAGGTTTCAAGGATTATCGTCCCATTAGCATGGTGGGGTGCTTGTATAAGATCATTTCAAAGCTCCTAGCAAGGAGCCTTCAAAGTGTGATGAATCTACTAGTGGGTGCTTCACAAACATCATTTATTATAGGGCGTCAAATCCTTGATGGCGCCCTAATTGCAAGCGAGTTGATAGAATCATGCAAGCGTCAAAAGTCTAAAGCCATCATTCTCAAGCTTGACTTCCACAAGGCTTTTGATAGTATAGCATGGGAGTTTCTTGATTGGGTTCTAGAGAAAATGATGTTCCCGCCTAAATGGAGGAGTTGGATCAGGGCTTGCGTGATGTCTGCCACTGCTTCCATTCTTATCAATGGTTCTCCTTTCCCTCCTTTCAAGCTCTAAAGAGGCCTCCGGCAAGGTGATTCTCTTTCACCTTTCTTATTTGATCTTATTGTGGAGTCTCTAACCTTGTTATTGGTAAAGCCATCTCATTGAAACTATGGAAAGGATTTGATGTCGGGCATGGTGACATTAGGATCTCTTACTTGTGATATGTGGATGATACCATTGTTTTTTACCCATAAAACATGGATCATTTGCTTAACATAAAGAAGACCTTGATTTTGTTTCACTTGGCCTCGGGGCTCCAAGTGAATTTTCACAAGTCCTCAATTCTTGGGATAAATGTGGGCGACGCTTGGTTAAGAAATGCTGCTCAAAGCCTCCTTTGCAAAATAGGCAAATTTCCATTTACCTATCTCGGTCTACCAATAGGTGGCAAAGCTTCCCAAATTAGCTTGTTGAATCCAATCCTTGACCGAATGAAAAAGAAAATGGCCTCATGGAAAGGCAGCCTTTTGTCAATTGGTGAAGGCTCGCACTTATCAAGTCATCACTCTCAAGCCTTCCTTTATATTATATGTCCATCTTCCCTATTCCTATGGGAGTCATTGCGGAAATTATCAAAATTCAACGCCACTTTTTATGGAGTGGTTCAATGGACCGCAAATCAATCCCACTTGTAGCATACATGGGAAATTCATTCAACTTCCTAAGGCTTTTGGGGGACTCAATGTTGGTAACTTATACCATAGAAACCTTGCTTTGTTGTTCAAATGGCTTTGGAGATTTTTAAATGAGCCGGAATCTCTTTGGAGGAAATTGGTGAAATCCAAATATAACTATGGGCCTCTTTTTACGCTTTCAAGCTTATCTCCACCAAAATCTGGTGGGCAGTGGAAGGGAATTGTATCGGCTTTGTTTCGTAATGAGGCCGCAAAAAATCTGGTTCTTCATAAAACCAGGAAGCAAGTGGGAGCAGGTGCCAATACCTTGTTTTGGCTTGACCTTTGGATTGGAGATTGTATTCTAAAAAGTAAGATGGCTTGACCTTGTGCGTGTCATATTAATGTTCTTTTTTCTCAGTTTATTCATCAGTGATACAAATTTTTTGATTCGAACAGATATTTATAATTAATTTTAATATTCTAATTTGTTTTTCTTAAATAAATGTTTCGTTGTTTTTCTTAGTTATTTGTTCATAATTATTCAAATATAGCATCTAGAGAAGTAAATATAAAACAGAAGAAAGATTGTGCTCAAATAAAGTGGAAAAATTTATGTATCAAGTTTAGTGGTTCAGTCATTGAATATTAGTAATAAAGTGAAGAGTTTGATTTATATAATAGAGATTACTTCATAGTAATAATCAACATTTAGGTTTTAAAATATTATAAGTATAATTGTTAATATGAAATTTATGGTTTTATTTTTTATTCTGATTGTGTCAATCAAGTTATATTGTCAATTTAATTTTTCATCAGAGTTTTTCACACATATGTGTAAGAAGAGGAAATGATTTCTCCTTAATTTATTATTTAATTGAAATTTCAAATTTAATTCCATTGTTAACTTGTTCAATCTATATTGCAGGTAGAAAAAAGAAAAGATTATTTTATATGTATAGCAATTTAAATTCATTAAGGGTATATCTGACATTTTGTAAGGGGACACTATCTTCCTCCCCTTTCACTTATATAATAGAGATATATATTGCATGTAGAAAAAAGAAAAGATTATTTTATATATATGACAATTTAAATTACTTAAGGGCATATCCGATATTTTATAAGGAGACACCATCTTCTTCCCCCCTTCACTTATATAATAGAGATAATAAAGATAGATATAGATATAATTTAACTTCTATTCATTTATTTGGGCCTCAATATCGCTTAGGGTTTAATGATAGTGGATATTTAATATATTGTTTGGTCCAGTTCAATAACATAAAAATCTTTTTATTGTTTATAGAGTTTAGAGTTTGGTGATCTATCTAGAAGAGATATAACTATATCCCGTCTAGAGATATTGATATATTGGAGAAGGAGACATTAATAACCAATTATATTCCACTCACTACAAAGAATTTTTATTTTCAAAACTTTAACTAAATATATTAGTGAGTTTATATATATATATATATATAAGGTCGGGATCCGGTGAAAATGAATAGTTATATGAGAATAGATTAATATATGAGAATTAACAACAACCGTTAGATCAAAAAAGACCTAAGGGCTGCGATTTGCCATAGCCGTAATGACAAAACCACACAATTTTCTCAGCAAGTTTTTAGCGGCAACGTTTCAAGCGTGAACAGTACTTTTCTCATTGAGGAAAAAATCGAAAATTTATACCTCTCATCATCGACGGATTGATTACAAACAAAAATCTGAACTTTTCTGATCGAAATTCATCCATCTACTCATCATCATCAGGTACGAAGTATAGAAGTAATTCATGGAATTCGATTTTTAAAAAATTGATGTACTTGCGTTCTAGACTTAATTCATGGATTCTATAATTATAGCTATGTTTTTCGCATCTTTTAATAGAAAATTAGGTCTTTTAGAGACTATACTTGATGGTGATGGATTGTCACTGGAATTTTTGTTCATATTCTACTTTCTCTCTCTATTATGAGTAATTTTCTTAATTTTAGGTTTGAATTTTCATCTTTTGTTCTGTTCCTGATGGATTGAATGTGTGGATTGTGTTTTTGGAGGATTAATTATTATTTAGGTTATTGATGTAAAATCTATGACTTTACTTTGCGTGCTATTCTTTCCTAAGCCGCTTGAATCGAATGTACTCTTGTTGAATAGAGGAAAACTGATCATATAGACTACCTGTTGATGGATGCCAATTGAATTAAATGCTGAGACTCGTATGTGTTTGTACACAATCTGATGACTTTGGACATGTACATCATATGTTTACTACATGTACATCAGTGCTACACTAAAAGTTGGGAATTTATGTTGGATAAAAGGAAACAAAATGATTTAGAACAGCATATAAATGATTAACAAAATGAATTTATGTTTACACTCATTGATACTACACCTAGGGGAATGGCATTGCCTTTATGGGCATTGGAAGTTCCGGTGAATCGGGAGGTTGTTTTGAGGTTCGATTCCGTGTTTGGGAAATTGATCGATTCGTGCTGCTCCAAGGGTTCGAGCGAGGAGGCCCATAAGGTCCTTTAGAAGGGTAGAGATGGGAGGGAGTAGATTGTGGGAATGGGAAGGAAGTTGAATGAGATTCTAGCATGAACATAGATTATTCACTCAAGGAGTACATATTACCACACTCTGAAATCCTTTCTTTGATACTTAGATTGGGTTGTAGTCACTAGGCAGACTTAGTTCACATCCTCTGTTCTATAAGTTGGGGACAAATTTACTCCTTTAAGATAGCTAGGCCAGTTGAATGCAAAATGTATATAGTATACAAGATTGCTCGGTTAAGGTTTGAACTGTGTGAGTTAATATCAGGAATTCTTGATCCCTGTGCAGTATAGTTAATTACACAACATGAAATTCTGGCGGAGAAGATAATAGGCATAGCAACAAACAAATATCCACAACAATAGCAAAACTCACTCGCGAAAAATTAATCAACAGGAATACTTCCATAAACTCCCAATATTCACACGAGGTAATCGAACAGAAAAATCAGGGTACAAAACCAATGTTCTTGAAGTATTCGTGTTCAAGAGCATTCCTCGCTGTAATTGTAGCTAGCTTAATATGCTTTGGGCGCGCCTCTAGTCTAACATCTTTATTTTGGTGTATGATGCATGTCTAGTATTTGCTTTCTAGCCTTTGGTGTACCAATACAACTCATGTACATCAGATCTTTGCCATATATACATCATCGGAAACCTAAAAGTACATTGAATCTCTTATAAATATAGAAGTTGGGTTTTGGGCAATATGACACACAAACATGAAATGTGGTTTATGCATTTCTAATTTATTCTTGTGATTCTTTTAATTAAAATTATTGTGTTCCTTTTCTAGATTAATTTCAGGATTTCATCGAAACTCAACTACGATTATGGAAGACCTTAATCAACATACTCCAACAACACAAGTAACAGGTGAATTATTGACTTTCTCCTATCTGAGAATAAGAATTTCAATCATAAATGGTTTATCAAATTCCAAATCAAAGATTTCTCATATGTGATAGTTTGTGACTTTGTGATGACTATTATGCTAATTTAGCACTACAGTAGTTGGTAGCATTAGCTAATCCATGGCTTTCAAAAACCTTCATGGATCTAAAAAATTGGAAGATGGTACTAGTGTTCATATTTTCATGATGAATTAGTTGGTTAGGTACCATTTTGTGCATACATAATGCGTAAGATGAAACTACTGTTTGCATTGTCTAGTGTGTGCATAAGATAAAGCAACTATATGCATTCTTGTCTAGTGTTTTGTATAAGTTAAGCTTAATTCATATGTGATATATGTTTTCCCTTTCAGCTCCAACTGAGAGTACTCCAATACCTACTTCTTCCTATACAACTACATGGGTTACTCCTAGAGCACGCCCTTTTGTTACTCCCGGAGGAACAAGGGAGTGGATGCCTTTGTGCTCTAATGAGTTAACACCTGTGTTAGGGATGAAGTTTGATACTTTGGAAAAAGGGATTAAATTCTATGATGCTTATGCTCTACATTGTGGATTCAACACTCGAAAGTCGACGACTAACAAGAACAAAAGTGGTGTTGTTGCAATAAAATATTGCCTATGCAATAAGGCGGGTTTTAAAGAGAAGCGTAAGGCAAATAATGAGGATAAGCCTAAACAAAAGGAGGGTGAAAAAGCGGCTACTAGAAGGAGGTTGGTGACGAGAGTGGGGTGTAAAGCTCAGTTAGTTCTGAAGATTCACGAAGAAGGGGGATATTTTGTGAAAAACTTCTATGAGGGACATACCCACCCTCTTTACACACCGAGTTGTAGGAAATTTCAAAAGCAAGGTAGGAAAATGACAATTTTGCACAAGAAGTTCATAGTTGACAATTCCAAGTTGAATATTGGGCCAACAAAAAGTTTTAGAATCTTAAAAGAGAATGTTGGTGGATATGACAATATCGGAGCTTCAAAGCAAGATTTCAAGAACTTCTCAAGAGATCTAAAAGCATATATTGATGGCTCTGATGCTCAAATGTTTATGGACAACTTTAAAATGAAAAAGTTGTTTTGGGGTGCCTTCTTTTATGACTTTGAGGTAGATGATGAGCAGTGTCTTAATAAGGCTTTTTGGGCGGATCCCATTTGTAGGAAAAATTATGCTTTGTTCGGGGATATGGTCTCCTTTGATACCACTTATGAGACTAATCGGTACAATATGGTCTTTGGGCCTTTTACTGGTGTCGATCACCATAAAAGATGTATCACATTTGGTGCTGGTTTTACTGCCAAGGAGGACATAAGCTCCTTTGAGTGGTTGTTTACCACTTTCTTGAAGGCAATGGGAAATAATGAACCCACTTGTTTGATAACGGACCAAGATCCAACGATGAAAGTTGCGGTGAAGAATGTTTTTAAAGAAACGGAGCACCGGTTTTGCATGTGGCATATTATGGAGAAGGTGCCTGTCAAAATGGACAAAAATCTTTTACGTGAGACAGACTTCCATGAAAAGTTACGGTTATGTGTGTGGGACCTAGGGTTGGAGCCTTTAGAATTTGAAGAAAAATGGAAAAAGCGATTGCTTGAGTTTAAGTTGGAAACACATGGGTGGTCGATCGACTTGTATGAGATAAGACATCTGTGGATCCCTGCTTATTTCAGAGATTTATTCTTGGGTGGGATCATGAAGACAACTTCGAGGTCCGAAAGTGAAAATCACTTCTTCACCTCCTTTACTAATCCCCATGTTACTCTTGTAGAGTTCTACATGCGCTTCGAAACTGCAATGGATTCGCAAAGACACTCACAAGGAGAATTTGACAATGACTCAAAGAACAAATTTCCAGCATGCAAGACACCGTTGCTCATTGAGAAGCATGCTTCAGAGGTATTTACACACTCCATATTTTATCAAGTTCAAGAGGAGGTGTATAGTGCTTGTTTTTCTTGTGGGATTGTAGAGTTCGAATAGAAAATAACTTAGAAATGGCCAAGATTAATGAGGTGGATCGTAAAAGAACTTTTCGGGTGGTGTTTAATAACACCAATTATGAAACAAATTGTTCATGCAAGATGTTTCAGAGATATGGGTTACCTTGTAGGCACATAATTTGGGTATGGAAGGCAAGGAACCTAGCCATGATTCCTGAGAAATATGTTCTTAATAGATGGACTACAATGGCAACAAAAAAGCCAATATTTGACTTGGAAGGCAACATTCTAGACCAATGCACAAGAATGGTGGACGGGAAGAAAGTTTTGAATGAGTTATGGTCGAAAATCTACAATTGTGTAAGTGTGGGCGAGCGAGAATGAAGAAGATCTTGCTGAACTTGTTAAAAACCTTCGGGTCTTGAGGTTGGACATTGAAGCCAAAAAGAGTGCAAACAACACTCGTAGCAAAACATAAGACATAGAGCTCCTAATTGGATCAGTGGCTCCTAGTGAAATAAACATCAAACCCCTAAGATATCAAGTAACAAGGGTAGTGGCACTAGAAGTGGAAAAAGGATAAAGGGAGAAAGGGAGAAGGCAATTGAGCAACATCAAAAGAAAAAGAGGCTATGCAGCGCATGTGGAGAGCTTGGATACCATGACCTTCGAAATTGCCCGTCAAAGTAACCTTCATGATCTAAGGTAACTGGAAACTCATTTCTATTCTGACTTCTGTCTACCTGTTCTTGAATGTTACTTTTTTTGTGTTTTTATACTGCTGCCTTTGATATTTACTTTGTCGAATGGACATAAGATATTTACTACACATACATCACTGAAACACTATATATACATTGCCACTATTCTATGAGTACATCTGATTTGTCATGTCAATTATCTAATGGAATTTCTTTAATTTGAATACATACCTTTTTTTATCACAGAGACATCATCTTCTCTGTCAATGTCGTAGTGTCGTTGCTGCACATGCACTAAGCTACTTGAATATGTTATTGCTACTTGAGTCTACTTATAAGTTAGAATTAATGTATACCTATCTTTTACCCTGCAGTCTTTGGCCGAGCAATATCGCTCTAAGAAACACAAGCCTTGTCATTAGTGTATTGAAGAATTAGAAGTAATGTTCGGTAGAAATTATGGGTGCAAAATTTTTGCATGGCCTTTTTAGATCTTTTGAAAGTTGAAATTGCAACATGCAGATGCTAAAATGCGATGTCACTTGCTAAAACAACCCCTACGATTTGAGCTTCGAAGCGGGGTTCCCTACATCAGATTATAAGGAATTATTAAAACTTAAGAATTGCATATGCAGCAAAGCATCAATCATTGCATTCATATCTGTAATTACGGGACAGATTCATAACATCTATGTAAGTACATCACTGTTGGCTTGAAAGTACATTTCTTGTTGCACCTCCTGACTATTGTGTTTATTGACTCTACAGCTCACTTCTCCCCCTAATGACAAATATTTAATGCAGAGGTATTTATTGAAGAAGCACCTTGGACTCTTTCCCACCCAACAACCAACGGCCACCCCAGGAGTATCAAAAATGGAAAATTTCATGCGTATATGCCAAACTCACTAGTGTTAGAGAGCACTAGAAAGTGCTAATATATACATGGAATTTGCTCTAGCTTATACTCATTTGTGATGTTAACTGTTGACAGGCATTAAGATATAGATTTTTTGATATGGACAAGTGATATTTAAGGCCAAAACTATAGATTTATAATATGAATTATGGGGCTTTGAGTGTGATTGATCTTGGTTCTATCATTTATATGCCAGGTACTACCTACAGGCTCTTGTAGTTTTCCCATCTTGATCTTTAATCAAATCGACTATCTGACAGGTCCTATGAACAAGTTGTAATCTTTGATTATATTCTTTTTATATTGTTTGTATCTAGAGTAGAGTTTTTTATGGTCCAACAGCCGACAAGGAATGGGGATCTTAAGAGTTAAGAGGTTGTTCAAAAGCTTTTAGAGTTGTGGATTCCATAAATGTCTATTGAGACTTTTTGAGACTGCACCAATGTCACAATCTGGTTATTATCAATCAGTTTCTTTTTAGTAATTTTTTTCTTTGCTGCATACCACGACTGCTGCTCCTGTGGCGATCTCTTTGAATCGACATAATGACCTGTCGGTAGTGCGATTTCTATCAAGCTCTCTTCATCTGAGATTGACCCATCCGAATAATTTGTCTTTGTGACTCGATTTTCTCGAATATTGAATCATTTTCCGAATCTTCACTCGAAGTCGTGTGATCAAGACCACTTTCACCGTCGGACAGTAGCTCTTCTGTTGACCTTACCAAGTATTCGCCTCCTGTTTTACCTTCAACCTTCTCCAGATTTTGGAGCTTTGATACATTTTCTTCATCCACTGTAGCAACTTGCTCTTCTATTGTTGGGACTTCCTTATGAAAAAGAGCATAATCAGACTGAGAATATTATTGGCTTGAACTTGCTGAGTTGTAAATCATCATCTGTACTTTATAGTTTTTGGCACTGGGAACTGAGATAGTTCATACTCCGTTGATAGAGTAAGTCATAGTATAAAAATGTAAGTAACGAACCGAATCCATCAATATCAGCAATTGTTGAGTTCTGGTGGTGATGGGCAAGTCTACCACTAGGATTTAAGAACAAGAACTTGTCTCCATAAGGGTGTGGATGAAGGCTCTATTAATGGCACTGCTCTTTGTACTTCACCAGTAGGGAATCTGTTTGCAGCTGGTTCATCTAGTGGAATTGTTAATGTTTACAATAGGGAGGAATTCTTGGGGGGAAAGAGAAAACCAATCAAAACACTTGAGCATCTCAGAACCGAAGCAAGTTTCATGAAGTTCAACCATGATGCTCAGATTTTAGCCATCTATTCAAGAATGCAGAAGGGCAACCTAAAATTGGTTCACGTCCCTTCATTTACTGTCTTTTCTAATTTTCCTCCAAAGAAACAGAACAGTTAACTTTCCTAGAAGTTTGGATTTTAGTCCTGCTGGTGGTTTCATGGCTATGGGGAATGCAACGGGAAAGGTTTTGCTGTATAAGTTGCATCATTATCGCAAGCATAAGATAATGGGTCTGTATTGTGTTTCCAGTTTTGCTCTAAGGAATAGCTTCTCTCTGGTTTTGAGATCAACATAGGGAAGTAACCTATGTGCGAATTTTGTAAGTTTAGTATTTTCAGAATTTTTAGTTGAATTTTATAGTTCTTCAATCCACATTGATATCATGGAGCCTAAGCAATATATTCTTCCATCAAAGATATTAAAATTTAAAATAGCCTTCTATGCTATATAATTTGTTTTTGTTTGTTTTTGTCTGATAATTAAATTCCCTGATTATTAATTATGTATTCCCTGAGGCTTGAAGCGAACTGCAGCATACTAAGGAGTTGGTCTGCAACCAATTTTCGCACTCAATGTCTTTGATTTTAAAAAGTGTGCATCACCTTATTGTGAACTTATAGTGAAAAGAATATAAGAGAACTTAAAGAGAAAAGTAACATAAAGAGAGAGGAGGGGGGAAATGTTATAACCTTCATCAATTGCTTAATCTTTCAAACAAACACACTGGACCCCCTAGAGTCTCTCTTAATTGGAGTCACAATTATGGAAATTCAGATCACAAGGGGCATAGAGAACTAGTATAGTTGATTGATATAGTTTAACTGTATAGACAACTCACCAATACTTGAATTTGATGATATATATTAGCATGAAAGCTCGAAAATAGATACATCCCATGCAATAATATAACTATTATATTTCCATTCTAGTATGGCAACTTGTCATGTAACATGTTCAAGGAGCTATTGGCTTGCTCAAAAGGCCAAAATTACAAGGAGAAAGCAAATCATCACCGATGGCTTACAAATACATTAGCGATGGCTTACAAGTACATCACCAATGGCTTACAAGTACGTCAAAACTGAAATTTTTGCAAGTAACTCGCTCATTTCATCTCCTGAACATTCTTTAGCATAAGTTGTTTAACTACGTTGGAATCGTCCTTCAAGATCTCACAACAATACTTGGCTCTCAAAGTTTTCAAAAAAAGAGCCTAGAAATAAACAAATATTGATTAGCTTTAAAATCAAATATAACTAGAAAAAAACAACCTAAAAAGAAAATTTCTTACGTTGTTTCTTAAGTTAGTATCCCATGAAGAAGTTCCTTGCGCCATATACATTTCCATGTACCTCATTGCACGCACACCACTATCAACACCATCATGCTCATTTGATCGCTGTTGCATTTTGATTAGTTGTAGGTCAAAGTTCAATACTTTTCCGGCTCTTGGATCACCGCTTGACTCCAAATAGTTAGAAAATGCCTTAGCCTACAAATGCACATTGTTAATGGTGTTCATAAAAAAGAACAAAGTAGTTGAGATGAATATCAATAAATTACCAATATTGTTGCGTAGCCACCATAATTTTCATTCAATATTCCAGTAAGCATCCTTTGGTCAATAATATCAATCGTGGAATGCTTGAAATTGAAACATAAAACTACGTAACAATCACTTCGAAGAATAGGACAAAAAACCTGCGATAAGATAAGAAGGTACACTTTTAAACTCTCATGTAGTCATAAATTAGGACTCGATGATAAGTACATCAAATTAATCTAAATAGTATGATCCCTGCTTGCCCCTGGAGACAGCAGCAAAAGATTTATCTACAGGTTTGTCAATGTACTTAGTTATACTTACTCTCAAAGATTGATATGCTTTAGTAAAGGTTCTATATCTAACTGAGTAATAGGTAATATGTTTTAACATTTAGTGACTCGATATATTCCTTTATCCGGGAAAGCAAGAAAATCCTCCCAAGTCTAAGACATTCACAGACTTGATCTTTGTTGCAAATCTTGGAACTTTTCCTTGAAATAATGAACGTTGAATAATTCACTTGCTTTTTACTACATTTTGCCAGCGTATTTGCTAGCTTTTATGGTTTGGAATCTTGAATGATACTAGAGTGGAACTGGATTGTTGGTTCCACATACCACATGTTTGGTCGTTTTAAGGAATAAACTTGATTTTTTTTTCTTATTGTACTCGTTTTAATTTTTCAAGAAATCACCTGTGGTTATTATATACAGTCTTTAATTTTGAAAATTTCACCTGAGGTCATTATAATCTTTCTTAATAGTGTAGTATACTTTAATTGCTTATCATCGTAATAAAATGATCAATGCAAGAAACATAAGGGCTTTTTTTCAAAAATACAACCATAACCCACTACTCCATTCATGTTAGTTTGAACAATTACCTTTTTCAATATGTCCCATAACAGTTTGTACTCTTCTTATTTTGGCTTGTTCTCACCATTTCTTTTTAATTCTTTCTTACCTATCCTTTTGGTCCAATATCTCATTTCAAATAGCAAGGTGAGGATGAGAACACAGGCTGGGAACACTCAACCAAATTGCATTCAAAAACATCCCTAGGTCCCTCTGGATACAGCACACAAATTCTACTAGCTGCATACAAGTCTAACAAAAAAGCATAGACTAATCAAAACAAAAGTAATATAGCTTAGTGCCTTAAACCCTTGTGTATAAAGGATAAAAATGCAAGTGAACACTTTTCTTGTGCATACAAGCCTCTTCCTTCATTCCCCAAAACAAGTATAGTGGGTTCTCCAAGCACAACCTCACACAAGGAAACAGCTCTAGACGAAACCGAGCCTCCAATAAATTTATTATATAATACTAATAATTTCACTCTGATTTCATTTATGTCATGTATCCAAAGTGGCCTTGCTACTCTTCAAGTATTATATTATGTCTCCAACCTATACAACCCTAACATCTCAAAGAGACCTACTCTTAACTCATGAAAAAATTTCCTAGCCCTAGATACCTTAAAGTAGTATATGGTCCTCTTAAAGGATTGGATGTACATAGCTTAAAAGTACATCACTGGTGACTTACAAGTACATCACTGATGACTTAAAAGTACATCACTGATGGCATAAAAGTACATCATCGATTAGAAATGTTTAGTTTAAAATTCATAAACACATTAAACTCTCATGTAGTCATAAATTAGGACTCGATGATAAGTACATCAAATTAGGCTAAAAAACAACTAATTACTTACAAGATCGACATCTGACATATCTCCATACTCGGAGCAGTTGAGCATATTCAATAATCTCTTATGGAACTCAAGCTCACATTGTAGCACCGGTTTTTTCCGTCCAAGAAGTTCTTGAGTCAAGTTAACCTGTAGATTAAATATAATAATTATTAAATCATTATCTAGACTTAGAACAAACTTAGATATTTAATCGATTAGAAACTTAAACAAGCTGTAGGAGGGATAAAGAATCTCTTTGGGGACCCCAACCCACGTCCTGATTCCTTCCGATTTAAAAGCAATGACCATATATCAATGATCCCAGTGTCCACATACTCTTCCAAAAGTGATGAGAAAAGATGGCGTTCACCTTGGAATCCTTTGTAATGATACAATACTTCACTGAAGACATGATATTAGAAAAAAAAAGAATGACAATGAATTGAAATTTGTAACGTTTAAATCAAGCAATAAATTAGACAAAAGAAGTAACATAATCATCTTACTTTCTATCTCCGAATGTCAGAACATATTTGCAGATTTGCTTCTCAATGATAGTTAACTTCTTCAACTCGTCAACATGTCGATCATAGTATGGAGACCTAAATTGCAAAGGCAAGTTCTTTGGCTTCCTTAAGGGACGTTGTCTCTTATTTTCGAGTTTTCCCTCTAAATCCGTATCAAAATGCACAACTTTGCTCTTCCCCTTTTTGTTGCTTAGCCGACCTTCTAAAGCAACAACTATAGGTATCTCGGTCTCAATCTCAGGTGCATCAATCTCAGGTGCATCAGGGGATGAAATTAGATTGATATCTTTACTTTTAGGCGCCCGAACAAACGGTGAAAGCTCAAGTCCAAGGTCAAAACTAGGAACACCCGGTTGTTGTGGAGTATCACAAATCTCATTTGGAATGTTCGTTTCCTTCCTAATTTCTTGTTGATTATGCGTTCCACAAGTCTCTTGATAAGCATTCATAAGGGCATCAATTGCTTGCAGAACTCCGGGTTGATCAAAGAAAGCATCAAACTCTTGTGAATTGGAATTCCCATTAAGATTGGAAACGGAAGGCTCTACTTCTTGTTGAGGTTGTTGATTCTCTGAAAATTTAGTGAACATGTCAACAGCGGTGCTTTGTATTTTCTTTATACATTCACTATCCGGGTATTGTTTCTGAACCATGGAGAGAACTTGCCCAAACTGAACAAAGTTCGTAGCTAAATTCTTTGTAACACATGAAAGGGTATCAATCAAATCCTGTAATAAAGACAATTCAACAAGGATATCAGTGCATAGCTTATGTAATAAATTGAACAAAGTTCTCATCTTGCTCAGGAACATAACAAACTGGTAATAAATATTGTTTCCCTTAAACATCTTGTTTCCCTTAAACTAACTTCTCTCTATTGCCTGAAACCATTAGGTATAAATATTGAATAGATCAGTAGTGCTATCAACACAATGCCTTCAGGAATCCCGCTTATTCACATGTTCTAGTGCAAGTATTTTGTACTCTTTTTGTACAAAAGTATCTGAGTAGCATATTCATGGTGTGGTCCGAATTTGTGAGTTGAAAATTGTCGACACAATGGCTTCAACACAATGCCTTTAGGACTACGGTTTCGATGCGAGATGCCCGCTTGTTCACGTGTTCTAGTGCAATTATTTCGTACGCTTTTCGTACACAAGTATCTGAGTAGCATATTCATGGTGTGGTCCGAATTTGTGAGTTGAAAATTGTCACTTTCGAGGACTTACTTTCCTTGTCATCTGGGAGTACTCTTAGTTTACTTCATTAAATAAGCTCTTTCTTGCTGGTATATAAATGGTACGGCTAGAGAACACTGAGTCAATACCACTAATTTCTCATACTGTGAGGTCTGGTAGTTGTTTGAGCGTGGGCAAGCCTTTCTACGGAATCCATTAGATAGCATGAACTGCTTGATTGAGGTTACTATCACTATTGTATGGTATGAAACGATAACAACTTTTTAATTAAAATTATCATTGGGCTAAATAAAAATGGTTGTGCAGGGGTTGTGTTTGGCCTTCGCAATTAGAGATGAAAGGGGGGAGTTGGTGTGACGTGGGGTGGAGTAGGCTACAGAGGATATCTCAAACTTAGAGATGTTAATCGCAAATGATTCAAGGATAAATGACGAAAAGTTGGTAATGTTATACATGTTAGACTAAGATATCTCAAGCTAAGTATAGGTGCACTAGTTAAAAGTACCTCTCGTAGATTTTTGTGATGAATCTCCTTGATCATTTGTTGTAGAATGGACTGGTACAACCTCGTTAATAATTGCATCGGCATCACTTTTGATTCGTATAGGAGACAAAATCCTTCCAAACCCAAAATTTCCGGCCTTTATCTCTGCCTTACATCTTTCTTCTATAGCCTTAGCCTTCCAACAACATAGAATCGGAGCCTTCCTTTCAATTTGCGATCCTATAAACTCCACCCTATCCAAGTAGAATAACTATTGAACAATAAAGATGAATTAGTAATGATAAAAACAGAGAAATAACATTTATGCATATCACAAAACATCATGTACATCAGATTTCTACAATATGTACATCGATTTCTACTACATATACATCACCAATACCGCTTATTTCAAATATATATATATATATATATATATATATATATATATATATATATATATATATATATATATATATATATATATATATATTTATATTACATACGATTAGTGAAGAACGGTGAATATATATGTATCTAGTAATACGATATCTGAATAACAATCAAGAGTAGGGAATCTAATATGTCTATATGCATTTTTTGTTAGTAAGTTTGCACATGAATGCATTGATCAGAATAAGGAAGCCTATTTAACAAATATCAGGGCGAAGTATGACAGTCTTGTGCCGGTTTGTTCTAATTGTCGAAAGCTAGATATGTATGATAGGACCATTTTATAACCACCTTCTATATACACCTTCTTGGGAAAAAGAATGAAGCAAGCATATATCAACATGATCTAAAAGCGTATTTTATAAATTATACAATAGGGTATATCAAAGTGTCCTTACCGTGAGAAATAATAGAGACCCCGTGAAAAAACCACATGGATTTTTCTTCCAAATTAGGATTGCATCGATTAAACAATCAATTGTATATTGACACCAATCCATATGACTTATTTCACTTGTATGCATGAGTGAAAATAAAATCTTGTAGTTGCAAAATTGATTCTTATGCCCATGCAAACACGAGGAAACAACAAAAACCACAAAACTTCTCTTGAAATCATCTTCGGCCCCCAAAGTCAGAATCCTCTCCGGCATTTTTGTAGTTTTAGGGCCTCCTTTCTCCAAACCCCATATACTCCTCCATTATTCCAAAAGAATACTATATTCTTCATTGTCATCATCCTTCATTGCTTCCTTCACAGCCTTAGGACCCATAGGAAGTCCAAGAATCACTTGGACATCTTCTCGATCAATCGTGATCGTCCCATCTCGTACATATAATGTACGACTATATGGGTCAAAGTTCTCAATAAGCCAAAGACTTAGCTTGTTGTTTAGAGCTCCAAAGCCTAGATCAAGAAAAGCACCAAACCCAATATCTTTTACAACTTGTCTTTGTTCATAACTCATATCTTCAATCATAGAATGAAGTCCAGATGGAGACATACGACTTCCAAACTTACGAACATAATTTTTTCTTTCAACTTCCTCCATTGAAATATGATATACAAAACCAAACCTGATGAAAATCATATAAACAAATTATATAAGCATATATGCAACAATTTGTGAATGAGTATATGAAAATCATCAAAATCCCACTCATCTTGCGCAAGCAATAAAGATATGTTTACACTACCAAAGGTTACATTTTTTTTTTTAAACATAAAGCATTTAATAAGTAGCAAAAGAATTTTCTTCCACTAGTGCAAGCTTGAAACAAAGGCCCAAAGGGTAGAGGAAAAGAGAAACACAGAGAGCCAATGAACCAAGTTCCATATGCGCAACAACCTATAATAAATAGAGAAAAGTGAAAGAAAATATAATATAGGATGTGAGGATGGCGTAAGTACCTGCACATGACCCAATTTCTTTATATTGGATCAACTTTCTCCAATATTATACCTTGTATTCCATAGGCTAACCAAATTGATGTTTTTTTTATAAAATTTTAGATTAAATCAATGCACAAATGTATATTAAAGCAAGGACTTAGCTCAAAGTCCTAAAACATTTACCCTGATGGAAAAATAACATCAAAGAAGGGAAGTAATGAAACCCGGGTTACTCCTCGTGAAGGGCTTTAAGATTCTAAGCTTGACCTTCCTAGTGACAACGATCACAAGAGTTTGCCAAATGCATGGACACACAATTCAAAGAATATCATATAGTCAAGAGTCAATCAATAAGCGTGCACAAATTATAGCTCATCAAAACAGGTTATCAAACAGCAGGTTATCGAACAGCATCTGGATATACCCACGGCGAACCACGTCAGACCCAGACAGGTCAAGATTCTGCCAGTCAATGCCTTGGGTCGTGAGAGGTCAGGTTTTGTTCATCTGGGTCGATCACATATGAATCATCGAATTGCCGGGTGCCGGACAGGTCTGGATCGTCCCATTTACAAGTCGGTCCATTCCCACGTTCGATCGCCCGTGGACATTTGTTAGCCGGGTTTGCGCAGATCGTATTTGAGTTTCATGTACACTTTGGTCGAGTCAAGTTTGCTTGGGTTGAATCGCTTATGAACTTAGTTCCATCATTGTGAAGCATTGGGTCCATTCGCTATTGAACGTCCATTCGGCTTCGGTTAAACTCTGGATCGGTCATTTTAGATCATGTTGTTAACTTCTTTATCGACTAATTATCACTTATCAAATAGTTTCAAGATCGAGTTATTATACGTTAACTACTATAGAGGTATGATCAATTTTGATTTTGTAATGGATTTTATAAATGAATCATATAATTAAAAGTATTAAGATCGACATATATAAACTTACATATGTGTGCGATAAATATATAGATGATAACGAAAAAATAATAAAAATATTATATTATTTACCATGATGTTTAGTGTATTCTCTTAGTCAACTCGTGTTTGGACTAGTCAACAGCGTAAAACCACTCTAATATATAAATGAGTAGAACGACTCTTCATATGTTCTAATATTATAACCAGCTACAATAATAACGAGTAGACGATCAATTCAAAGGTTTATATAAATGACTTTATTATTATAAGCATTATGATTAATATATACAACCTTCGTTCTTTTCCTATTGCAACAATAGAGTTTTCACGCTTGCCAACGCACAACTTTAACTATTAATATCTTTAATTACGTTTTAGTAAAAATTATACGAATTTGATATTTTGAAAGGATTAATCGAGATGAATCTAACAAGATCCCACATGACTATATTTTTTCTTATGTAAAAATCACAAGAGATAGTGAAAGGGTGGTGAATAAATAGTGTAAAAATCTCATTGTTGAAATAGAAAAAGAACGAAAAAAGAAAGTTTGTAAATAGCTATGATTATAATGAGAACAATAATAATAATAATAAACATAAAGCAATGATGATGATGATGATGATGATGATGATGATGATAATAATAATAATAATAATAATAATAATAATAATAATAATAATAAAGCGATAATAATAATAATAATAATAATAATAATAATAATAATAATAATAATAATAATAATGCTAACTGTAACACCTGACCCATAGGGATTCGAGTTTATCGTCACTACTACGCATCCAGGGCCAACAACTGTCCATAATAACCAATACAAGTTCTTCCGGCGCAATTTGTCCTCACTCATGCGCACCCTGAAAAACTTCCCAGGAAGTCACCCATCCCTGGACTAATCCCAGCCAAGCACGCTTAATTGTGGAATAACTAAGGAAATGAGCTCCCTAAAACAAAGAGGCATCTTGTTGGAATGAGTAGTCTGCTAAATCCCTTTAAAGCAATCATGAGGGGTATTACATACACCCCCACTTGAGAAAAGCATCGCCCTCGTTGCGCCTAAGGACTCCACATATTCAGCATATGGCTTGTGGGTCGCCCCAGCATGGAAACTAATCACATATTCGACACGCAGCCGATGATATAGCGCCAGAATCCTCCCCCACTAGACGACTAACCTTGGATTATTATCCACACGATCAGCACACGGTCGTAGGGTTGCTTTAATACCATTTGTAACACCCCGACTCTTTCGGAGTCGAGTATATCGTCACCAATGCGCATCCAAGGCCAACCACTGTCCTCAATAACCAACACAAGTTCTTCTGGCGCATTTTGTCCTCACTGATGCGCACCTTGAGAAACTTTCCAGGGGGTCACCCATCCGTGGAATAATTCCAGCCAAGCACGCTTAACTATTGAGTAACTAAGGAAATGAGCTCCCTAAAAGAAAGATGCATCTTGTTGGAATGAGTAGCCTGTTAAATCCCTTTAAAACAATCATGAAGGGTATTACACTAACAATAATACAAATAACAACAGGAGTACTAACAATAACAATAATAATACAAATACTAACAGTAATTGTTGCAACAATGCTAATAATAGCAATAATTATAACTAACCTAACGCGGTATATATGTATTATGTTGTGACTATATATGATAAAATATAATCAAACTATTTTATCAATACGTTTAAACATTTTAGTACTATATTGGTATCAAAATAATTGTAAAACCACTCTTATACTATATTGATTATAAATTAGTACAACGACTCTTGATATGTTATAACATTACAACAAATGACAATCATATGTTTATAACTACGGTTCATATGAGGCCTAAGTGATCATAACGAGGGTTTCATATATTGTACAATAATAATAAACATAACAACAATTTATATACATGAGTAAGATTACTAAACTAAGACTTAGATTATTGGCTAATGGTTTATTACATTTATGTTTACTCCGACGGAGTATATAATTAAACAATATACATTAAAGTCACTAATGATCAATCGTCAAACGATTAAGTCAAATCAATTTGTGTGAACATTAGGTTACATGTTTATCTTACTCAAATCTCAACTTATTCGATTCTTCCTAAAATCCTAACTTGTTAGAAATCAAAATCAAGAAATTAACTATTAACAAGGTTAATCTACCATAAGCCAATAAGTTATTAATAATAAGTATTTTGTTAACAACCATATAGTAACTTAGCACTTAGTCGGTTACTCACTTAGACCTAATAGCTCAGTAATTCACTAACTTGTTAGTTGTTAATTGTTACTACGTACAAAAATACTCCCTTTGTTTCTTTTTGTTCTTCCTATTTTGACTTCCACGTTTGTCAACGGACTTCTTTGACCTTAAATATATTTCATTGTGTATTAGTAAAAATTATAATGATTAAATACTAATAAAGTACTCATTGAGACGAATCAAACAAGACCCGACATGACTATATTTTTTATAATATGTTGAAAATAATTTAGAAGATTCTCTTCAATTGTGAATAGTGTCAAGATTCTAAATAGGAAGAACAAAAGAGTACGAAGGGAGTACTAATTAATAGATAATTGATAAAGTGATTACATATTAATGATATTACAAAGTTAACACAATAAAAAGTATCAGCATTAAGACATAAGTCAAATTGTAAATGTAATTATTAAGATATTAAGTCCTAAATCATAATATTGGGCCATCGGCAATAATCGGCTAACTTAACTGTGACACATCTTACATGTTAGCATTAAATTAATCCCTAATGATCGCATGTAACATGTTCACATATTTCTAATTTATAAATTAAGAATAATAATTTCTTAAAAATCAATAATACTAATTTAATTTCAAAATTTTATAATTTCTATTAATTTCTAATAATACTACGGATTTCTAAAGTTACCAAGTGGTCGTTTGGTTTACAAGGGAAGTCAAAATTCCCATGAAATTGCAATTCATAGGAAATAAATTACTTAATCAAATTCATGGGAAATTGGTTAAATTGTTTTGTTGACAATAAGGGAATTAAATTCCCATGGGAATTTCTACTTATCTAGGGGGACCTAGGTAAGTAACTTCCTCTATTTTGTGGGAATTTCTAATTCAGTCATTTTGCTATTTTGTTGTCAACCAAACAACTCACCAAATTTTCAATTCCTAGAAATTTATATTTCACATGTTTTCTCATATCAACCAAACAACCACGCAAGTCTTTCTCTATATAGAACATCATCTCCTCTTCGATTTCTTTGCCTTCTCGAACGCTTCAATCTCATCTTCAATCTCTCCTTCTCAATTTATCAAGAGCCCAATTGCATTAAAATTAATGATTTTGAGATTGTGGTCGGAGATGTTCATGTTAAATTGCATGATGTGATGCTTTTGCTAAATCATGTTGGCTTTCCCTCTTAAAGTTGGTTTTTTTGGCCTTTAATGGTGAATATGTTCAATTGCATGTGATGTTCATGTGAAGAATTGGAAGGTCTGTTTATGGTACTACTTTTTTCTTTTTTTTTTGTTCTTTCTTGAGAATTTTTTTTTGATGTTATTATGTTTAGCTCTATGAATTTGGGATGTTTGGAGTTAATTTGCTGTGTTCTTTTTCTTTCTCACCCGGGTTGTTCTCTAAACCTAGCTGCATCTCCCTCTTCTTTTTTCTTCTGTCTAATGTAGTTGTGTTCTGATCTTGCGGGTGTTGGTGGTATGATGGACCCATTCTTCTGATCGTGGAAAATAGCAGTAGATGAAATTATGAAAATTTGAGAGAATACTACATTATAAAGCTAGTAATAGATGAATTATGAGAATTCTTCGGCAAAGCTAGCTCTTGTATATTAGATTGATTTACTGAAGTTTTTCTTTCATTATTTACCATTTTGCAGTGGCAGACCTAGGATTTGACTCACGTGGGTTCGAAGTCGTTTGAAAAATATGTTAAGATAAATTGATCAAAAATTGCAAAAGTACCACCGAAAACTAAGGAAGTTGACCGATAGGGTGACACATTATTTTTTAAATAAATATTATACTTACTATTAATTAACAAAGTGTTTTGATTTTTCTATATAATGACGAATTGTGTTGTAAGTATCTTTAAATGTTCAAAAAATGCAACAACAATAGTATTCCTTCTGTTCGTATTTGTTCTTCATGTTTTCCTTTTTGGAATGTTTCTCAAAGTAAATAAAAAATACTACCTTATTTAGATAACAAAAAGTACGAGAAAGGTAGCAAAAAGTAAATAAAAAATACTAGAAAGTACAAGAGAAGCTCCAAAAATACGAGAGAAATTCTAAAAAGAAAGATATATAGTGCAAAATATATGTTACTTTTTCCCCATATTCCTTATTAGAAGAACAAATGATTTTGTATAAAGTACAGAAGTAATAAATTATGAAAATATTAATTAACCTTAAGAAGACATTAACTCTTTAGAACTTAAAAATTAGAAAACAATTATATTTAGAAGTAAAACATAGAGCAGAGACCGTAATAATTTGCTTGATTTGAATAATATATTTCATCTGTTCCGAATTAAATGCAACAAATTCTCTTTTACGCATGCCGATACATTATTTTGACCACAAATATCTGTAATTATATATAAGTAAAAATTATAAAAATTACATTTTATGAAAGTACGTCACGAGACGAATCTAACAAGATCCCACTTGACTATGTTTTTCATCATATATAAATCACAAATCTTAGTCAAAGTGAAAAGTGTAAATAGTGAAAAAGTGGAATTGTTGCATTTAATTTGGAACGGAGGAAGTAGGTGGAAAAAAGGTTTGTCGATTTCACTCTTTTGCCTCGAAGACTTCCAACTACATTATAATGAGACAATATTCGATTTCAAATTTACTCTTTTGCCTCGAAGACTTCCAACTACATTATAATGAGACAATATACTTCAAACAAAATAAAGCAAAAGAAAATATAAAATAATGAGACAATAACGAGACGGAAGTGTGAATAAAGGCCGAAAATTTGACTTTCTGGCTGGAAATAGTGTTTTTTGTACCTTTTAACAAAACTTAAAATTTAGGTTAGTCTATCCCCACAAAAAAAAATAGTGAGGTATATCCCTACAAAATGTCTTATTACCCTGGTATATCCCTGCAAAAAACTCTCAAATAAAATAAAACAAAAGAAAATATAAAATGAAATGTTGTACAGCTGTAGAGAAATGTGTGTAAATCTATGTCGTGAAGCCAAAATAATGAAAATGACAAAAAGAAACAAAAATGCGGGGATCTGATCCTGCATCGTCTCTGAGAAAAGCAAGGGATTGCAGAACGCGCTTGCCAATGAATCAAGGGTATCTAACTAAAGTACAGTGCAACATTAATATGATAACAAGTTTCTTATTTTTCAGCTTTTTATCGATTTTTCTTTTATTTTTTTCCTGATTTTTGTGGGTTCATCTGAAACCCACTAAACTCACACTGGAACTGTCCATGCCATTTTGAGAACTATTAGATATGAATATCAATTACAAAATGATTTAGTAAAGCATATTATTTAATATTCCCCCTCAAATTTCAGATATGAGATGATCAAAGGAAAGTTTTTATTATAGGCTTGAATTTGGCAATTTAATTATTTTCGGCTTTCCTAATCTAAATAATCATAATTGATTTTATGATTGCAATTTCCTAGCTATGAAGATCACGACTAGGGATGTCAATGGGTAGAATCTAGACCAGATCCTCTAAGATCCAGATCCATTTTTCAGGCATGGATCCAGATCCTACAGGATCTGCCGGATAATAAAATTGAGGATCCAGATCCAATGGATCCTACGGACCCGGGGTCCAAAACGGATCCTAACCTATTTTCTTCAAACGAACCTAATTTTCACAATAATTAAAGATTTTAAAAAAACAAAAACGCAATTTAGCATCTTCATTTGTCGATGTTGAAATAAACAAACTTTCAACCTTAATACAACAAATCCAAGTATAAATAACATTAAGAGTTTAACATTAAGTTTACCCTTTTAATTATATATTTTAAAATAACTTTTAAAAAATGGGTAAATGGATCCGGATCCGGGTAATAATTTAGGACCGGGTACAGATCCGTTTTTAAAAACTACGATCCATACCTACCCGGATAGGGTCCATGACCCACTGACATCCCTAATCATGACACACACTCAAGATTCATGTGTAAGCAACACATAATCGATATCTCGCAAAAGTGCTACACGTGGCAGCTCAACTGCAGAATCGGATGGGAAGACGACATGTTGGTGAAATCATTGTGGGCATGACACCTAGGCTTATATATATGCTGATATCTTTAATAAGGCAAAAACATCTAGTAGTAGGACTTGAACTTTAGATGTTGAAAAGGTGATGTATCTTGGTGGTACAATGAGATTCATAACGTAATATAATTTGTTAGATCTACATTTGAGTCCGTTCCACCAAAGTTCTACAATTCCTATATAATTTTGAGTTCTCATTTCTTAAAGTTTATTTTTCAAGAGTTTGTAACTTAGAAATTTGGTTCAAGGTTTTAGAGAACTCTTGTATTGGGCTAAAACTTGACTGAGTTATTGTAAAGTAGGAGATGTAGGAATATATAGTGAAAAAATCGAAATTTTAGTATACAATTTCCTAATGTCTTTCACAGGATCACATGCATAACAATTAAATAAATCATAACGATAGTAACAACCTTTGACTCATGATTTCCACTTGCTTTTAGAAATTTAAGAGTGCCATTGGTTGCTTCTCTAATCAATCTACAATGCAAGCACCAATTAGATTACCACCTTGGTAAGACTTAAAAAGATAAATCAGATTCACTCTCTTACTTTTGGTGGGAAGGATGTGGTTATGGAGGGAGTTTTAGGTTTAGGGTTTTACTCTCTTTATGTGTCAAAAACACACTAATGACTTATATTACAAAAACCTATCGTTATAACAATTTATTATAGGAGAGTTTAATTAGGCAAAATTGAGCAAATTAAAATCATCCTACTTACTCCTCACAACCGGCCAGCATGGGCCGTTTGGACTTATTTAATTTGTTCCAACATTGTGCTTATTTGCGTGACCTCATGGGATTATGTAATTTGGTTGTAGGTCTAATCTAATTTTTTTAATAATCACAATTATTGTCTAGCAAGTATATATGATTAATTAACTAAAATAACCTAATGTATTATCTCTATAATAATCCCATTTATATTTAGTAATTGTCAGAAATTATCTACATAATTTCTTGATGCGAAGCTTTGCGCAAAACTTGAGATCAAAGAGAGAGAAAAAGTAAGGCTTTGACTGAAGTCTAGACCAATAATATATAGAGAATTTTGAGGGAAGTTTTAGAGCCGTAACTATTAGGGAGAAGCAATTGTTGGTTACTTGAGTACATAGAGGAACTTTAGTGCGACTTAGTGTATAGTAGATTTATAGTTAACGTCCCTTAAGGTCAAAGTTTTTCACTTCCTATTGGACTAGGTAGATTTTTTCATGAAAAAACATTTTCTTTATTCCCTTCATTGTTCATCGTAAGAATACGATCATTAGTCACACATTAATTAACTTCCGTCTTTTCTCAATTTTAACTCAATAAATAATTTTGAGTTACTCCACCATATGGTTTGATACTCGATGCGCGTGACACAATTGGTAAGTTGAACCCAGACAGAAGGTAGTAACGATCAATGATTACCTTCGATGATGACTGGACTTACAAGTGGCAGAATTAAATTAAATAAAATAAAAATTATATTTTTTTGAATTGTATAACTAAATTTATAATTAGTTTCTATAGGTATTATATAACAATCACTTGTTTATTGAGAACAAAACGACAACTTTTTCTTTATCTAAAACTCTAATTATTTATTATATGTATTGTGAAATGACAATCTTATGTGATACTCTCAATGTTCCTCAAAGTTTTTTGTTTACATAGAGACTAGTCTTAAAGCATTTGCACTAGTTGACTTAGATAGTTGTGTTTTATTTATAACATATATAGTTTAATAAACATGAGGTTTATGTTACAAATTTAAATATTTAGTCTCTCTACTTGGGACAACCTCTTATGCTTAATTCGTGAAACTCTTGTATTCTGTCTTAGTTTTTCTATTGTCTTCAAAATTTTGTAAACATCTTTTGTGTTTCTTTCAAACTCTTATACTTTTATTTTTATTATTTATTAAATTATACATCTAAACTTTATCTTAAAAGTTCATATTTGATACTTAGTTTTACAACTTATTGGAACATATGGTATCTAGTTTTTACAACTTATTGGCACTTGTTTAATTTATTAAAACTTATCTAAACTAATTTTTCCGTAAAACAAAATTTTCAGGTGAAAAGAATGTCGTATAACAAAGAATATCAAGAAGAGCAGTGACAAAAATACATCATGGAAATTACATATTTTTAATTTCTATTTTTTTTATTTTTTTAGGTAGGTAAGATAAAGGACCCTACTGAACTGGCACATCGCTCAGGTGTAACCAGTCAGGTTTGTAGGTCAAACTACTTAAGTGGAAGGGGGTTGGTAATTGAAACCTCACCCCCAAAGAGCCCCTAGTTGGGTTTGATCCCAAGACCTTGAAGTCCTAAGGTAAAACCTTTACCATAGGTCAAGCCGTGCTTGGTACGTCAATGGAATTTACATTGTGTATTCATTTACATGCTTGTTATTTTATGGTAAATGAAATTACTTTCTTGCTTACATAAGGAGAAAACTACAGATGAATAGTTTCAAAAACTAATCTTATAACTGCAGAATATGTCAATATTGGTACTTCCATCTTTTGTTTTGTTTTTGGATCAAATTATTTTGGCTATCAGCAAGTCGGATTACATATGCTTTTTTTGGTCTGATCTTCCATCAATTACGTGACGCCGGTTTTGTTTTTTTTCTTTTTTTAATGGCGTGAAATAATAATAGTTTAGAATTTTTTTTACTCAGATTATAACAAACATTACGTTAAAATTCAATCGAAAATACAAGCCAAGAAGAAATTGAACCACACTTCCAAATAAAATACAAACGGTAAGACAAATATTATGGTAAGAAATCATCAGCTTATCTCAAGTATATATGAAAGTGATCCAATCTTAGTTAGTAGAATAGCAATTTCAAAGTTTTTTATTTTATCTGTTACTTTTTGTCATCAAACTTTGTCTTGAGATTGGACCCAACTTTCATATAACTCTGATAAATAAAAACAATATCTCAAACATATATTTGCCTATGTTATTATAAACTGGAAATTAAAGAAAACCAATAAATGGTGAGCAAGCAATGTATAATGCTTCATAGATGGTAGATTGTGACCATCTTAACCTTTAGCATCGTTGATTATGAAGATGGAATTAAAATGAACTTTCACATCCAAACTTCCTCCTTCGAAAAACCTGTTTGACGAATTAAAGACCTCACTTCTTTTAATAAATTCAGGAAAACCAGATGAAACCTTAGAATGAGTGAACCAGCAGTCAAGCACTGCAAGAAAAAAAATTGATATGTAAAGGATGAAAACTAAAAAATCCATGAACCAATAAGCATAAAGATTTAATAATTATAGTAGAGACGCCTTTGTCTATTGTCGCATTTCTGATAACATTTTTCTTAAATGTAAGATGAAGATCCCTTGCAGGTGGGGGGAATTTGGGGATTACGCTTTGCAAGGGGCAAGAATTGAACCACTCGCACACGGGTGGAAGGAGGGCCTCAAACCAAGCTCTACCTTAAGATCCAGAGATTTCCCCGCAAGGCAAAGGACCTCCTGTATGGGATGCAAATCCCAATTAAGCCCCTAAACTAGAGCGAGCCACCCTATTGACAGCAAGCAAGCTTGATTTACTAATCCGATGCGTTTACAAAAGGACTGTAGAACGGGTGACAATCTCTCAATATGCATTCGAGTACAATGACTATATATTTGAGAAGTATGTTTAAAAGTATGTCTTGGATCGATTTACTTGTTTCCAGAGACACATAACTGTAAGCAATTGTGTGAAGTAGGGGTGTAAGTTCGGTTTTTGGTTTGGTTTTGGGGCAAAACCAAACCAAACCAAAATAAATCCGGTTTTCATATTTCAAGTCCAAATCCAAACCAAAATTCGTCCCAAACCAAACCAAACCAAACCAAACCGAAATTACAAAACCAAAACCAAACCAAACCAAACCAAAAAACCGAAATTCTTTTATGATGCAAATATATTTTTCCAAATCTTACAAATAATACGAAAATTATCAAGTTTCAAATCATCAAACATAGAAGAATTACTTCAATTTCAACTATAGCTTAAAATTGAAGTACTAGAACTAAAGATACTTGATAAAAACATCAAAACCCATATAGGATAGGCAAACTTCGGTTTGGTTTGGTTTTTTTCGGTTTTTTAAAATAAAAACCGAACCAAACCGAAAACCGAAAAAATGAAAATTTTCCAATCCAAACCAAACCGAATTTTGGAAAAAACCAAACCAAATTATTAATTCGGTTTGGTTTGGTTTGGTTTTCGGTTTTTAACCAAATAACTTACACCCCTAGTGTGAAGGATAAATGAAATGTACAAATACTAATTTAATTAAGGGAATGAAAATTGAGCATGGAATTAAAAAAAAAGATGAACTTACGAGTTTTTTCATTAGCGTATGCTCCAGTATATTTGCTCAAAAGACTGAGCCCAAAATTAACTAGCATGCTGCTTCCATTTGAGAGCTTGTCATTGTCCACAAGTACCAAATATAGGGAAAAATGACTGTTATTTCCCGATCCATATCCTTCACGATATAATTGTAGTTTCCTACATATATAATATGTCAAGTTAAAGAAATAAAATATACAGTACTAAGGGTAAATAGTAATAAGTTAAACGTACTTGTATGTAGCACGAACCAAATAAATGATTTTTGAGAAGGAAAATAATTTTCATTAATACGCACCATGTGTAAGTTTCACCATCGAAGCTGGTAACAAATGTCATATTAGAATCCACTGGTTCAGGAGTGCTGTTATCGAAAGGTCCTAGTTTGATAATATTAAATGTACTTCTTGAAATGGTGTTAACATGAGACATCCTTAAGTAATGAGGTTCAATGTTGGTAATAGAAATCTCAGCCCCAATGGTGCAACTGTTGTCAACATAAAATCCATTGTTTGAATTCTTAAAATGTTTGAACTCAAGAGCTTGCGCAATTCCCCATTCTTTACCGCGAGCATGAAAATGCTTTTCTCCTGGATCTGCATGCAGCACATTATTATATTTCGGTACACATATACTTCATCCGTTCTGAAATAAGTGAAACACTCATATGGATCTAAGTTAGCTCTAAGATCCAATAACATCCTAAATACATGACATTAGCTGTTGATTTTTAGGTTTGCTAGTTTCAATGCCCAAACCAATTTACAAACTCCCTAAGACTAAATCCTTTTGACTAACAGATAGTTTGCAGTCCCTCTATCTCACTTGTTGGATAATTTGTTACTTAATATCAAATAAAAGACATGCATTTCAAAACTATCAATAATTTATAAATTTTTCTTTACATTGCTAAAAATATTAGTATTAATTAGATTTCACAAGGATGTAAATGCGAGGGGGTGAAATGCATATTGCACGGTCTGGATGATATAATATGCAAATATTATGTTTTTCCTGGCTCTTGTCTCTTGAGGGTAGATTTGAATGATAATAACTCAAACCCATGGCCATAACAGGGGCCAAAAAATTATAATAGCACATATATACTTTTTCATATTAAACTTTTATATTTGTCACTACATACTTTGACCATTGATTCCTTGAAGTATTATATTCGGAAAAATGCTTAAATCCTGCAAAAAATTTATACCCTCTTATATTCTCTACCTATATATACATGTTCTAAGTATATGATGGAGATTAATATGAGGTGGTGTACACTTGGGTGTTGAATTAATGAGCTCCTCTGTGTCCATTTATTCCGTTATTATTGTTCCCAAAAAAGAACGAGCGTACCTTCAATGACTAGATATTCACCACTAGTTTGATCTAATATGAAAAATTTGACGGCGACATTAATTTCTTTGTTTCGACCCGCATTGTTCTTTTGCCTCTTTACGTACATGGAAATGCACCCTTGGCCACCTTTTGCCGCATTCCCTTTAGGATAGAAGCACATAGTCCTGATCAATTAAAAACAAATAGTAGATCTGTGAAAAATACAAACCAAATAATCTTGTCACACACTAAGAAAATTAATAAGCATATTTGGTAACTACACTGTATAGAGTGTGTCTGGTTGGCTGGTTGCTTGGCCAACTTTAGGTTTTATTATTGTTGTTGGAGCTTATACATTTACTTACTTACCAAAAAAAAAAAAAAAATTGGTAACTACACTACTAGCTAGTAGAGGTGGGCATGGGACGAGCCAGCACGTGGGCCTGTCAATGGTCCGGCACGAGCCCACCTACATGGCCCGTGGGCCGGCCAGCAGGCTGAACGCAACTTCTCTTTGTTTTTTAGCCATGAAGGCTGACAACCTATGGGTGAAATGGGTCCATTGCATGTATATCAAAGATCACCATTGGAGTACCTCCACAATCAGCTAGCTGGGCTCTGAAATACATCTGCAAAGCTAAACTGGACGTGTCAAGTAAGTTAAGAATGGGATGGTTTTCTACTTCTACCTACTCCACAACTGGAATTTACAAGCAATTGCATGGAAATGGAGTTAAAATGAACTGGTCTCCTGCTGTTTGGGATCACAATGTGCCTAAGCACAGTATGATTAGCTGGTTGGCAATGCTTCACAGATTGCAAACTAGAGAAAAACTTTACAATATTGGTGTGTGTTCAATAGATTACTATCCCCTTTGTGACACTACTAAGGAGACACATGAGCACTTGTTTTTTGAGTGTGCTTTCAGTAGACAATGATTGCAACAGATCAAAATTTAGCTTGGTATTCATCCTCTCACATAGAACTATACTCAGCTGTTTGCTTGGATTCAGAGAAGAACAAGAGTCAGCAAGTTCAGAAAGCAGGTCATGAACTCAAGTATAGCTGCCACAATTTATACAAATTGGCAAGAACAAAATAATGATGTGTGGAATATGCAGATTAGGAGTGTGCATACCAGTGTAGAGGGGATCAAATATACTGTAAAGAAAAGAATTCATGATAGGTTGCCTAAGAAGCTGAAAGCTACTGATGGCCAGTGGTTTGATAGTCTGTAATTTGTTTGTATAGTTGTTATGAGACTTTGGTGTTTCCAAAGGCCTTAGGATGTTCCTTGTTTGAGCTAATTCATCTTTTCTTACTTACCAAAAAGAATCCAAAGAAACAACATAAAATATGGGACAAGCCCGTAGGAGGCATGAGCCCGGCCCGCAAGCCCGTGAGATTAGGCCGGAACGTGGGCAAAATCTGAAAATTTCAGACCCGACCCGCCATTGCCTGAAGCCCGCGGACGAGCCTAAACAGGCCCGGCCCAAGGTTTACTGGCTATTACGTAGCGGTAAATATTCTCAAGGTGGCAACAAGCTAGAGAACTAATATTGTAAAACTTGATGGCTGAATATATCAGTTTCTAATTTTCTTTTTTTCTTTTGTTTCATTTATTATACTTGAGAAGGGAGGTTGTATGATCATCCAACTGGATCAAGGGTTTGCAAGTGATCCAACTCTTTTCCTCCTTGGAAACCCAAATCCAATTTTTGAATACCTCCTCTTTTCTTTATTAATTGCTACATTTCTTTTATTTAGATTTCTAGATGTTTCATATTAATTGCTATATATCCATTTTTGGTAATATTTTATTTCTATCTCTTTCCTCAGTTTATGAATCTCTCTTTTTTTATCTATTTTTGTTTCTCTCCTATTTTTTAAAATGTATGCCTCCCCTACCTCTTTGGTTCGTTTTTAGTAAGGAAAGGAAGAGAAGGAACTGAAGAGAAATGAAAAAGAAGATAAAAGAAAGGGAAAAACCTTAATTTCTCATGTCTGGTTTAAGTTTTCTCTTTCCTTCCAAATTCCAACTTTGAAAAGAAAGGACTATGACAATTTTGGAAAGAGACTTTCCTTCCACTTCCTTGCATTTCCTATCACTTATAATGTCATTTTTGAACCAAACTTTGGAAACTAAAATGTTTCCTTCCAAATTCCTTCTACCAAACAAGATGTACATGTAACAATTAACAAAGAATGAAGGAAGCATATTTTTTTTTTTAGAATATAACATTGAATGTTTTCATGAAATTAGTATCCCTTATCTTCTTATGTGAAAACAACAAAAAATGTGGTTGGATTGGATTGAAACCGACTGAAACGAGTCATGCAAAAACAAGACTGAGTGCATATGTAGCCTACTATCATGTACTCCCACCATCCCAAATTAATTCCCGTTTCTTGTTGCATGGTTTCCAACACGTATATTTAACCATTTGCAGCAATATTTTTAGTTACGTATTAATAAAAATTATGAAATGTTGATATTATAAAACTACACATTGAGACGAATCTAACAGGATCTCACATGAGTAAGTTTTTTTTTTTTTTTTTTTTTTTTGCATATATCAATGAGAATATTTGGTCAAAAGTTTGACCGTGAATACTGAAACGAGAACTATATTTTGTGACGGAGGGAATATTACGTTAAACATATCCTTTACTCCATCAACCTAACGAAACAATGATTAATTTAGTCTAGAAAAAAACCTACACCACTCTGATATGTAATAAAAAAATTAATGCAATGAAGTATGATTCGGAATCTTTTATCTCAAATATGTATGTGCCCTAGCTTTTATTTTGAAATAGAAAAAGTACCATTTCTCATCTCCAGCAGAAAATTCTGGTGTCTCGAATGATAATTTGTTGTCTTTTTTAAGTGATGCCACTAGCTCATCATACGATTTGATTTCGAAGATGAAGTGGCAAGGACTTCGTGATCTGAATGTTCGAACTGGTTTACTTGGATCAGTGAAGTTGGAGCTGTAGTTCCCTGAATGTTATATTCATCATTATATTCATCATTCATGGTAGAATATGACAACGTAATTATATTAGGCAGCAATTAAGCACATCCACAGTAGATAATAAGTAGATAAAAAAAAATATGAAACTTAAGATGTAATAAAATAAAACATACTACCTTTCCATTCTTTCATGGCGGAATGAATGAGTTAGTTTGCACAAAAAGCGAGAGAGAGTTGACAGTGACAACAATGTGTTCCTTGTCTTAATTTTGTGAAGAACTGCAATGGGTGAAGTCGTTTATATAGATTGATCAGGAGCTAGGGAGTGGTTGAAGAAATGATTAAGAATGGTTTAATTTATTTTTTGAGGGGAAGAATGGTTTAATTAATATTACTTGACTTTAGAGTATTTTCATTATTTTAAATTTTTAATCTCATATTAATCAATATTACAACTAGTTTTAATTTTGTTACACTATAGCTAATAATAATCCGACAATAGTAGGTACTGGGGTTCAAACCTCAATCTTGTAATATGGTTGGGTAAAGTTATGTGAACTTCATTGAGGCTCTATAAGAATTGTAATGGCCCACTGGCCTTGAACCATATCATTAAGAAAATCCGAAATATTCATATATTTGTGAGAATCGCCCCTATGGTGAGAACCGCTCATTTTTCTTCATTTTATGAAAATTTTGCTCATTTCAAAACATTTTTGCTCATTTTATGTTTTGCTCATTTTATGTTTTTTTTTTTGCTCATTTAACGTTTTTATGCTAACCTCACAACATTTTTGCTCATTTTATGTTTTGTTCATTTTACCATTTTTGCTCATTTAAATTTTTATGCTTATTTCAAGTTTTTCTCATTTTACATTTTTGTTCATTTTATTTTTACGTTTTTGCTCATTTAATAATTTCTATTCATATTATGCTTTTGCTCGTTCTTTTTTTTTTTTTTTTGTTTATTTTATGAAGCTTTTGCTTAATTTTAATGGCTCTCATTAGAATCTATATATATATATACATATATACATATATATATACATATATACATATATATATACATATATATAGATTTGGGCTCATATGAGAAAATCATGGTTATGTGAGAATACCTTGTTATATAAGAATAAATATCAGCCCTAGGATCTTTTAATCTAAATGTTATCATTTATTGGGTTTCATTAATCCCAAAAAACGTCTTCCTTCCAACTCGACATTTTCGTAGCCTAAAAATGAAAACTAGCAACTTCTTATTCTTCATCTGCAATTTCGTCCTCCATTAAAGCTCCAACAACATTCAAAACTAGTAATTTCATCCTCAACTGAAGCTCGGACAAGATTCAAAATTCTCCATTGAAACTCGAAGAACATTTAAAGTGGTAATTTTTCGTATTTTTTAAGCTTTATTTCGTACATATTTTCAGGATTTTAGGGTTTCGTTTTCATAACATGATGTTAATTTGCAATTATTTTTAAATGAATGTAGGGTCTTTAGTTGCTGTTGCTAGCAAAATTTTCATTTCTCGAATTCATTTTTGAGTAATAAAATGAATTTTAAGTAGATAAGTTAAATATCGGTTAATTAAGATTTAGTAACGAAATCAAGGGTTGGAGATGATTGGTCGATTGTGAAAGACTACTCACCTACATAATATAATGGAATATGTTTCGTCGATTGTGAGACTAGTCACCCGGATAATGTTGCATCTCATTACCTACAGTTAAGATTTTAAGAATCTCCACTCTTCAGTCTCCACATGCTTAGGAAACTAAAACGTAACTTCATTTTATTTCCTGTGTTCGGGTCAAGTGTCAACGTCAATAAGAACAATAAATAATGCCACTTTCTTAATTATATAGCATGTGATATTATTCTCAACATTAAAAGCTTAATTTTTATTACAATTAATTTTACCCAAAATTGTATACACCCAAGGCCAAGGCGATTAATATTGATTTGCGTCAAGTCGTTTATTGTATCTTATTAGGATTTCTATGTGTAATAGACTGTATATATTTAAGGTGTGTTTTGCTAATTTGAATAAGTTAAGGCGTTTAGGCATGCAAGTAAGTTAGTACTCCCTCCGTCCCATAATATAGTTCTCATTTCCATTTTGGGTGTCCCAATATATAGTTCTCATTTCCATATTTAGTTCCACATATTTCCGTAATTTGTCTAGAAAAACCGTGTCCCATCATTTATTTGCTTCTTGAATTTTGTTTTTTGGTTTGTTTATTCAACCCAAGTGTTACAATTAATGCTCTTTCACCAATTATTCTCTATTCTCTCTCCTAAAATCATCTTTTCCCATACAACATTTACTTAAATAAACAAAAAATCTTTACTATCCCTCTTAGATTCTACTTGCATAAATTACCGTGAAAAAAGGGAAATGGGAACTATATTATGGGACGGAGGGAGTATTATATTTACGCTTACCTATACAAATTAAATATATTAAAAGATGTTCTTAAAGACGTTTGTATGCACCGTGGCACTCTTCTCAAACTTATAATGCAAATGTTTAACATCCATGTGAACTCTAGAATTTAAAAAATATAAATATTTAATAATTACAAGGTATCACGCGTGACCTTTGAAGTGAAAAGTGAGAGTTTAGTAATCAATACACTATAACTTTGTTATCTAATATTTAAAAAAAAAATGATAAAGCCTTATAATAATCATATTTAACTAAAAAGACTTAAACAAGTATTTACATCTCAAGCACTCATATTTCGGTACTAACAAGAGACTGTTGATGATATATTATCTTACCTCAATTCTTTTTAAGCTATTATGTTCAAACTCAAACAACCTTTAAGGTTGATTTTACCTATCATGTTATAACGTTAAATTTTCAATTTCTCATTGGACAAAAAATACAAAAAGCAACAAAGTGAATTATGAAATTTATGAGTAATAATATTTTTGTTTATTGTAGTCGACCCGAGGCATCACTCGGGCCAAAATACTAGCTGTTTCCATAAAAGGTGAGCCATTTAGTCCAAAACTTTGACATATGTGGTAGCAAAAGATGTGTTCATGAGGTGCTTCCTTTCTACATTGGACGAAGCTAGGGATGGACATGGGTTCAGATCCTATTGGAGCCGACCCTAATTTTAGGGTGTGGGTCCAACTTTTTCAGGACCCTAAGGGTCTAGGTCTAGGTCCGGGTCAAAGTGAAACTCTTAGGGTCCGAGTTTGGGTCTTAATATTCTAAACCCATACCTTACTCAGACCCTACACTTGGACCCTAAATTTATTTAATATTTTTTTTGCCTTTTGTGCTTTAGATAAAAACCGTTGCATTTATCCTAAAATTCCAACTTTTGTCATTTGGGCCCTAGACCATATACCCTAGACCCAGACCCTAAACCCTACAGATCATAGGCACTATTTAAGGTCAAGAAATATAAATGGTATTATAAATTTGTCAAAATTAAAGGAAATACCCTAGACCCTAAACCCTTTAGACCCTAAGGGTCCGGATCCGCGTCCAGCTTTTATAGACCCTTAGGGTCCGGGTCTGGTCCAACAAAAATTTTAGGGTCCGGGCCTAAGGCCTGGCCCGACTCTACCCATACCCTACCCATGCCCATCCATAGACGGAGTAAGCTATACAATGTTGAGCAATGATAAAACACTAAATGTTAGTGGCTTCAAAGCCACTAAGATGGACATTTTTGCAAAAAAAAAAAAAAAAATGGTAGAGGATTCAAACTAAAAGGTGGAAAAGTACACTAATTGAATTAAAAAAATTATCCCATCCGGTATTACTCAGCGGATTTTAATACATGATAGGAAAAAAAAACAAAAGTCCCATTAAGAACCCCCCTTGTTTGTGTGTTTAAAGCACTTGTTTTTATAAACCAACCCCCTATTTATGTGTTTAAGACATTTGTATTTATAAAACCAACCCATATTTTTTTGTTAAAGCTTACTTTTTGTCGAAAAGTACAATTGCAATCTGGAAAAAGAAAAAGTTGCATCAATTAGCATGTTTTGCCAACTATTTTTCCCCAAAAAAGTGATATTGGTCATTTATAAGAACCATTGTTTGTGTATCTAAGACACTTGTTATTTATACACCAACACAAGTTTATTATATGCATGAGACAATTGTTATTTATAAATCAACCCATGTTTGGGTGTTAAATCTTACTTTTGGTCAAAAAGTACAACTGTAATATCTAAAAAAAGTAAAAGTTGCATCGATTAACATGATTTGCCAGCTTTTTCCCAAAAAGTGCAATTTATAAGGACCTTTGTTTGTGCGTTTAATACACTTGTTATTTATAAACCAACTACTATTGATGTGTTTGAGGCACCTTTTCTTTATAAATCAACCCATATTATGTGTGTGAAATCATACTTATTGTCAAAAAGTACAATTGTAAACTCTGGAAAAAAAGTAAATAACAAGTTTTCTGTTAAACCTTCCAATAATTTTTTGCAACAAGGTCCTTTTTAGTGGCTTTGAAACCACTAACCATTAGTGTTTTATCATGGCTTGTATAAATAGCAAGTGTTGTAGATACACAAACAATGGTTCTTATAAGTGACCAATTGCACTTTTTTGGGGAAAAAAGCTGATGAAACATGCTAATCAATGCAACTTTTACTTTTGCTAGATTACAATTGTACTTTTCGACAAGAATTAAGCTTTAAGACATAGAATCATGGGTTGGTTTGTAAATAACAAATGTCTTAAATACATAAATATGGGTTGGTTTATAAAAACAAGTGGTTTTAAACACACAAACAAGGGTTCTTCAAGTGACTTTTGTTTTTTCCCTATCTTATATTAAAATCCGATGAAGACATAAACTCATGAAGTATGAAGTTATGAACTTATGGAACTATACATATAAAAAGTAAAGCATGAAAACGGAAAAGTATGAGGTTTGTTTGAACTTATGAAATACAGAAATAGTAGTATACTTGTATAGTATTATTGTACATTCATAGTAGTGAATACTGATTAATGATTGATAGATGAACGATGAAACCACAAATTTGACAAATAGGTCAACCACAGAACGACTCAAATCAACTTGTTCGATTTCGGTTCTTGCTATAATTCTAATTTGTTCGATTTTTTCTAAATTCATAAATTTCTAAAAAAATGAAATCAATAAGTTAATTGTTATTTTGTGTTAATCACTATTCACTAACTTCACAAACTTGTTACTTTGTTAGTTGTTAATTGGTAGTTTGTACTAAGTAGTAACTATTAAGTACAAAAATACTGAAATACAAATACTTATTAACATATTAGTCATAATACAAAGATAACACAATAAGTCAATTACAAGTATCAACATCAGCGCAATAAATAAACGAATACATAATTACTCGAGCTGAAAATATAATTATTAAGATATGAACTCATTAAGTCTTGAATGACTGAATCCTAATGTGTAATGTCGAGCCATCAACCATAATCAGATCGGCTAACTGTCATTCACTCAGTCTGTTATCATTTTACACTGGAACTCTAGGTTTTAACTTAATTCTTACATGTTAACATTAAATTTAAATAAAGCGCTAATCACCACTAGTAACTCGTAAGTTGTAACTTGTAAGCACTAATTAGTAAGTTGTAACATGTTCGCAACTTCGCATATTTATAATTTCCGAAGTTTTTAATAATAATTTGTTTAAAATTAATAATACTAATTAAACTTCTTAAGTTTATAATTTCTATAAATTCCTAAAAATAATACTAGTTTAGGAAGTTAAGTAAATTAGTAAACAAATCAAATAGTTAATACTAGAATTACAAATTTGGAATACTTAAGGCCATTGATTTGAGAAAGATCAAAATTCAACCATTGATAGACATTAAATCCATGTGCTTGGTCACTCTCAATGCTCATTGGCAAAAAAATTCATGGATCATGAATTGAGATCATTGATTAGAGAAGAGCAAATACGAGCCCTTCATTTCTCTACTCTCTTACTCTCTAACCTTAGCCCTAACTCTTTCTCGAAAATAAATAAAAATTCACCCTAAACTCATTAGAGCAAATCTCAGCCCTTCAATCTTTTCATCCAACGGATGAAAATCCCCTAAAACCCTAACGCAAACAGGCCCCCTTTTTTTACCCCCCAAAAAAAAATTCATTTTGTCATTTTTCCGAGTGAAAAACCCTAATCTCAGCCCCCCCTCTCGAAAGTCTCTCGCTCTCTCTTTCTCAATCAAAGTCTCTCTTTCTCTCTCAATTAAAAAACTTAAGAACCCTAATTAATTTGCAAGTTATAGTGTTAAAAGCCATAATTATTGTGCGCATGGAAGGGATAAAGGAAAAAACACTAATTTTTTTTTTGCGAAGATCTAAAGGAAGTAGAGGTTTGTGGGGAAAATCTGAGGAAAAAACCGACGGTCTAAAGAAAAAGGCGAGGATCTGAAGAAAAAGGCGAACATCTGAAGAAAAACATAAAACCGAGGTAACAAATTGAAGATCTGGAGGGAAAAAAACCAAAAATTTAATTTATCAAAAAGCAATGTCGCATCCAGGT
Organism: Beta lomatogona; assembly: GCA_947646795.1. Taxonomy (NCBI): domain Eukaryota; kingdom Viridiplantae; phylum Streptophyta; class Magnoliopsida; order Caryophyllales; family Amaranthaceae; genus Beta; species Beta lomatogona. Next base: position 679,857 of record CANSNZ010000239.1, on the reverse strand, counting down.
AAGTTTTACTAACTTTTAATTTTTTTTTTTTTTTTTTTTAGCAATAGGTGAAGATCTGCTTTATGTGTTGAATGTGGATTATGTTGGTCCAGATTTGCAGATCTGCTGGAATTGCATTTTTTTTCCATGTTTCAGATCTGGAATTTTAGCATTTGTGCTAAAATTTTAATGCATGATTTATTTAGTTTTTTGAATATATGCTTATTTTGAGATATGGAATTTTGTGTTCATTTTTTATGTTTATTTTGAGATCTGATATTTTATATTCATTATTTATGTTTATTTTGAGATCTGTGTTCATCAGTTCATGCTTGTTCATCATCAGTTCATCACTAGTTTTATTTTGAGATCTCGACCTTTTAGTTGTCTATTTGCAATCATCATGTTTATTTGTTGTTTAGGGTTTGTGCTTGGGTTTGATTTGCGATCATCATGTTTATTTGTTGTTTTAGGGTTTGTGTTTGGGTTTTGTTTCCGCGTTTGTGTTTGGGTTGTGTTTGAGTTTGATTGGCGATCATCATGTTTGTTTGTTGTTTATGGGTTTGTGGGTTTGTGTTTGGGTTTTGTTTGTGGGTTTGTGTTTGGGTTTGAGTGTCTAGGTTCGAGTTTCTGGGTTTTATTTATGGGTTTGTGTTATGGGTTTGAGTTATGCGTTTGTGTTCTGGGTTAGGGTTACTGTTTAGGGTTAGTGTTTAGGTTTCAACCCTAAACCCTAAACCCTAAACCCTAAACCTAACCTTAATCCTATCCCTAACCCTAAACTTAACCCTAAACCTTAAACCCTAAACCCTACACCTTAAACCCTAACCCTAACCCTAACCCTAACCTTAGACCCCGCCTCTTTTCCTTAATGTATAAAATTTGCGGCTAACTTTAATTTTCAGTCTTTATATGTTGATTTGCGATCATCATGTTTATTTGTTGTTTTATGGGTTTGTGTCTGAGCTTCTGGGTTTGTGTTTGGGTTTTGTTTCCGGGTTTATGTTTGGGTTAGATTTTTTGGGTTTGAGTTCTGGGTTCGTGTTCTCGGTTTGTATTATGGGTTTGAGTTATGGGTTTGTGTTCTAGGTTAGGGTTCTGGACTAGGGTTAGTGTTTAGGGTTCAACCCTAAACCCTAAACCATAAACCCTAAACCCTAACCCTAACCCATGACCCTAACCCTAATCCAAACTTTCGCCTTCGAAAAACCTATTCGACGAATTAAAGACCTTGCTTCCTTTAATAAATTCAAGGAAACCAGATGTAACCTGAGATTGAGTGAACCAGTCAAGCACTGCAAGAAAAAAAATGATATGCTAAAGGATAAAAACTGAAAAATCCCTGAACTAATATGCATAAAGATTTAATAATTTTAATAGAGACGCCTTTGTCTATCGTCGCATTTTCTGTTACCATGTTTTTAGATTTAAGATGAAGATCCCTCATAAGTGGGGGAGGAATTTGGGGATTACACATTACAAGAGGCAAGAATCAAACCCCTCGCACACAGGTGGAAGGAAGGCCTCTAACCAACTAGGCTAATATTGATTCCTACATTTCTCTCAATATTTATTCGAGTACAATGACTATATATTAAAGAAGTATGTCTAAAAGTACAGTACATCTTGGATCAATGTACTTGTTTCCAAAGATACATAATAGTAAGCAAATATGTGAAGGATAAATAAAATGTACATATATAATACTAGTTAATTGAATTAGGGTAAAGAAAATTGAGCATGTAATTAAAAAATGATGGACTTACAAGTTTTTTCATTAGCGTATGCTCCGGTATATTTGTTCAAAAGATTGAGCTCAAAATTTACAAGCATGTTGCTTCCATTTGAGAGCTTGTTATTGTCCACAAGTACCAAATATAGGGAAAAATGACTACCATTTCCCAATCCATATCCTTCACGATACAATTGTAGTTTCCTACATATAATATGTCAAGCTAAAGTTAAAGAAAACGTATGGTACATATAATACGATGCAATTGTAGTTTCCTACATAACAGGAATTAGATATTAATTAGTATCAATTATGAGAATAATATCATTAATTAACTATACCATATTTATCAATTTTGTTGAATAAAAATAAAAACAAATATCTAAACCTATGCACTTAGTGCATATGTTAGAAAAACCGATAATTATAATGTACTTATTTGTAGCACGAATTAGAAAAATTATTTTTGAGAAAAGTGGAAAGATAATTTTTATATTAATACGCACCAAGTGTAAGGTTTGCCGTCGAAGCTAATAATAAATTTTTAATTAGAATCCAGTGGTTTAGGATTGTTGTTATCGAAAGGTCCTAGTTTGATAATATTAAATGTACTTCTTGAAATGGTGTTGACATGAGACATATTTGAGTAATGAGGTTCACTCGTAATAGAAATCTCAGCCCCAATGGTTAAACTGTTGTCAACATAAAGTCCATTGTCTGAATTCTTAAAATGATTGGACTCGAGAGCTTGTGCAATTCCCCATTTTTTACCACGAGCATCAAAATACTTTTCTCCCAAATCTGCATGCGGCATGCCACACATTATTATATTTCCGTACATATATACTTCCTTTATTCTGAAATAAGTGAAAGATTTCTATATATCTGAGTCAGCTCTAAGATCCATTAACATCCTAAATACATGATGTTAGCTGTTCATTTTTGGGTTTGCTAGATTCAAAGCCCGACCAATTTGCAAACTCCCTAAGATTAAGTCTTTTTTACTAACATATAGTTTGCAATCCCTCTATCTCACTTGTCCGTGGATCATTTGTTACTTTTTTTTAGGGGAGGATCATTTGTTACTTAATGTCAAACAAAAGACATGCATTTCAAAATTAAACTATCAATAATTTGTAATTTTTTTTGTTTAAATAGCTAAAAATATGAGTATTAGATTTCACAAGGATGTAAATAGTATACGAGGGGGTGAAATGCATATTGCACGGTCTGGAACTCTGGATGATATGATATGCAAATATCAGGTTTTTCCTGGTTCTTGACTCTTGAGGGTAGATTTGCATGCTAATCACTCAAGGCCCATGGCCATAAGAGGGCCCAAAAAATCATAATTTTTTTGGGCCTCCTTTCGAGAACCCCGTGGTAAGATGAATATCCTCTCGGCTGCCCTCGCACAGGGCCACTCACCCAGAGGCCCAACAAACCCTAACAACCCCTCCCCCCACCCCACCCACAACAATATTGAAATTTTTGCTTCCACAAAGATTTAAACCTTGGTCTCCCATGTGGGAGATAGGAAGCCATATCATTGACCCAAGGGTCTTTGATGGGCCCAAAAATCATAATAGCGTATATAATTTTTTCATATTCAACCGTATTTGCTACAAAGATACTTTGACCATTAATATCTTGAACTGTTATATTAGGAAAAAAATTTGCAACTGGCGAAAAATTTACACCCTCTCACATTTTCCATTCGTATACTCATGTTCTAAGCACATGATGCAGGTTAATATGAGGGGTATACAATTCACCTGGATGTAGGATTAATGAGCTTCATTATTGTTCCCAAAGTAGAACCAGCGTACCTTCAATGACTAGATATTCACCACTAGTTTGGTCTAATATGAAAAATTTGATGAAGACGTTAATTTCTTTGTTTCGATCGGCACTATTCTTTTGCCTCTTTACGTACGTGTGGAAATGCACCCTTTGCCACCTTTTGCCACATTCCCTTAGGGACAGAAAAACATAGTCCTGATCAATTAGAAACAAAGAGTAGATCAGTGAAATTAGATACAAATCAAAGAATCTTGTCACGCACTAAGAAGATTAATAAGCATATTTGGTACTACATTACTAGCTATTAGTTGCAGTAAATATTCTCAAGGTGGGAACAAGAGAACTAATATGGTAAAACTTGATGGCTGAATGAGTTTCTAAATTTTCTTTTTTTTCTTCTTCTTGTCATTTATTATATTTTGTAAATTTTTTTATATATATTTTCTAAAATATAACGTTGAAGGTTTTCATGAAATTAGTATCCCTTATCTTCTAATTTGAAAACAACAAAAAATGTGGTTGGACTGAAATGAAACCCAACTGAAACGAGTCATGCAAAAACAAGACGAGTGCATTATTGATGATCATACTACGTTATCTTCTAGATATTAGCTTAGCTTATCTACTGGTTATCTTCTAAACATTAATTGTTATATCTTTGCATAATACTGTATATCATACTTTATCTCTCTCCTTGTGTAGCAGATACTCTTAGGTTTGATTATTTTTCCTAGCTTAGTTGATTCTCTTGTAAACCTATATAAGTTCTGTACCTTTGGTTGATCAATATAACTTTGCTTCACCTTTTCATGCATAGCCTGCTATCATGTAGTATTACGTTAAACATTGAGTTTTCCTCTATTACCATCGATCAAGGTAACGAAACAATAATTAATTCAGTCTAGAAAAAAAAACCAACATCACTCTGATAAACATGTAATAAAAATTTAATACAATGAAGTATAATTTGGAACATTTTAACTCAAATATCAACGTGCCCTAGCTTTTATTTTGAAATAGAGAACTGTTAGGACTCTATTTATGTTATCTTGTAGGATTAGATTTATTATCCTAGTTTGAGATGAAGTAGGACTCTACTTAGGATGTATATAAATTCACTTGTTTGATGAATGAGAAGGATGACTGAAATTGACCCAATTTAACATGGTATCAAGAGCCTAAGATTGAAAAAATTTCTCTCTACCCAAAACTGAAAAAACCGAACTAAAATCAGCACCAAGACTCGATTTTTTTTCGACCCTAGAACTCGATCCCTTGCTTCGTTTCTTCCCAGATTCGATCAAACTGCACAAACTGAACCAAAATCAGCATCAAAATTTGATTTTTTTTTTCGAGCCTCAAACTACATCCCTTGATTCGTTTCTTCCCAGATTTGATTTTTTTTTATTTGCTCATCATTGCTTCACCTGTTCGTACCTATTCTCGTGGTGCAAGGCGAGTCATAATGACGGAAACTCCCGAAACCAACATCTCAAAAACAGACCCAGCCTATTTTCCCGGCTGTAATGATAATCCGGGCAACTTAATCACTCCGATTCAGTTGAAAGATGACAACTTTGATGAACATCATAGTGTGGAATGCTGTGAAGAGGAGATGCCTATGCCCCTTGTTGAAGTTCCCGTGCAGGTTGAAGGGGGACTTGGTGAAACGGGGGGTGGGGCGCAGGATGTGGATGTTCCTGTGGGTCTTGATGATGGCCCACAGCGTGTGCCAGACAGGGAGGCCGAGCCTAGGCTGCCTAATGTGACGCCAGGCGTGACCCCGGGTCATGGGGCGCCAATGCAGGGAGGGTGTAGAGAGGAGGATGTTGAGGTGTTGGGAAGGGGGAAACGAACCAAAATCCCAAATAAAAAGTTGCAAGATTTCGTGACTCATACTGTAGTGAAAAAGAAAAGTTCATCAACTCAGGCACCTGTTTCAACATCGTCCTCAGGTACTCCCTATCCTATTACACATTATGTTAGTTGTGAAAAGTTTTCTGATAAACATCGCAAATTTCTAGCAGCTATAACTGCAGGGCACCCTCCCAACTCATTTAAGGAAGCTATGAAACATGAAGGGTGGCGTGAAGCCATGGGAGCTGAGATACAAGCTCTGGAGGATCAAGGCACATGGGAATTGCAGCCCCTTCCTCTAGGCAAGAAGGCCTTGGGGAGCAAATGGGTGTATACGGAGAAATATGATGAGAAAGGAAACCTACAGAGGTTGAAGGCGGGATTGGTTATATTTGGGCATCATCAGGTAGAAGGAATTGACTATAATGAAACATTTGCCCCTGTCGCAAAAATGACCACAGTACGTACTTTCCTGGCAGTTGCAGCTGTGAAGAAATGGGATATTCATCAAATGGATGTCCACAATGCATTTTTCAGGGGAACAATACTAATCTAGTATGCAAGATGAAAAAATCATTGCATGGTTTGAAGCAGGCACCTAGGTGTTGGTTTGCCAAATTGGCCACTGCTTTGAAAGCCTATGGGTTTAAGCAGTCTTATTCTGACTTTTTTCTTGTTTACTTTGACCAGGAAAAATATTCAGCTGAACGTTCCTATCTATGTGGATGATATGATTATTGTAGGAAACGATCAGGAAGCTTTACTGAACTTCAAAGCTTACCTTGGAAAATGTTTCGAAATGAAGGATTTAAGTGCTCTGAAATATTTCCTAGGCCTTGAGATTGCCAGGGGGCCGCAGGGAATTTTAATGAGCCAAAGAAAGTATGCTGATATGCCCAAGTTATCCGATCTTTTTGTGGTATTTTAGGTACACTTTGCTAAGGGATTTATTCATAATGGTTAATGTTTGCATATAAATCGACCTTAGCGGAAGTTCGGAATTTTGTATTTATTGTTGTTAAAGTTGTAAGTTCCGAGCTCTTGGAAGCATGAATGGTTGGAACAACTCCACAACATCGTCTCACCAACCAAACTCCACCGTGCGCCTAAGCTAAGCATCACCGCAAGCTCGCCAAGCCAAACCAAGCTCGGCAGCACAGCAGCAAGGCACCGCACCAAGCAGCCAGCCTGCCCAGCAGCATCGCCCGCCAAGCTCTCGCGCAAGCTCGCCCATCGCTCACGCCCCGGCGCCCGGCGCCAGACAGCCCGGCTTGCCCGGCCAGCTCGCACCTCGCGAGCATGGTCGCACCTCGCGACCTGTATCTCGCACCTCGCGAGGATTCTCGCACGGTGCGACCTGCGTGGTTTTGGCCCAGCTCTTCAGCTCGTTGCGAAGGCAGTAGCTTATCGCACGGTGCGACCTGTATCGCACCTCGCGACCCCTAGGTCGGTCTAAATGTCGGCTGACTTTTAAGCCTTAGTATAAATACTAAACTTTGTTTTTAGACCTAGGGGGCAGCAGCCACAAGGGGATGGAGTTTCCAAAACTCCACTCCTCTCTTGTTGTCTTCTCTTTTTAGTTTTTATTTTCTAATTTAGTTTTTGTAGATTTCAATTATGGGATTGGCTTATGCTATGCCGATTGTAGCTTGAACCGTTCTTGAACGAGATTAATATGGAGCTTCAAGCATTATTGTGAGATCTTTCTTCTCTATTTAGTTCCTTTGATTATGGTTTAATTTCCATGCTTGCTTTCTATGATTTTTGCATGATTATGCTAGGAATATTACTAGTTTGATTGTGTAATTAATCTAATGCTAGATTTAAGAATAGGATCGGATTGTTTTATTCTTTTATCATTTGGTAGCAAACTAGGGAGTAATTTAGATGCTGATCATCTTGGTTATTTCTTGGGGAAATTGAATCAACTGTTGAATGTTTATCGCTTGTATGACGTTAGCAGGTCTATTGGTTCTTTGTGTTTAGTGCTGCTATCGGATTGAATTTAGACGCAGATCGGACTAGGTTATCCTTTAGTTAGAGTTTTATAGTCACGCTGATCGTGCTATTCAACTAGGAATAAGGAGAACACGAGATTAATTCTCGACAATAGATAATTATGGAAATGAATAGAGTGGATGTTCAAGGATTGATAATGAATTGAAGTGTATGTTAATCGGATTCAAGATCTTCCTATAATTGATTTCTCATTTTGTTTATATGCTAGTTAGTTGTAGTTTAGTTATAATCTACTTGAAACCCCCCTTTTGTAATTATTATTAGGTTTCTCGGCCCTTAGCTTAATCTAGGTTTCGAATCACGCTGAATATAAACTCGTCCCTGTTTCCCTGTGGATACGACCCCTACTTCCATTATACTTGTTTATTGTAAAAGAGAGTAGGAGAAATTTTATCTTTGGCCGGGGCGCGGTGCACGACGACGCATCCGCGCCCGCCCATATGCCTTGGATATTATTTCTGAGGCCGGATTGCTCGGTGCCAAACCTGCCGAGCTTCCTATGGAGCAGCACCATCAGCTTGCTTTGGCTGATGGTCCTTTGTTTGATGATCCAGAAAAGCATCGCAGATTGATGGGCAGGTTAATTTACCTTGCTGTTACGAGGCCTGAGCTGGCATATTCTGTTCACATTTTGTCACAGTTTATGCAGGCTCCTAAGATGATTCATCGGGAGGCCGCTTTGAGAGTAGTTCGATACTTGAAGAAAAATCCAGGACAGGGAATATTATTTCGTGATGATAGTGATGTAACAGAATCGACGATTTGCGTCGGATGTGAGGCGCCCATTTGCATCGGACATGGGTCCGACGGCACAGGCCTCGTCGCAGATGAAGAGACAGGATCTGCGTCGGACTAGGACACGATGCAATTGAAGAGCTATCTGCGTCGGACCCTGCCCAACATGCGACGCAGATGGACTCAGTAGCCCAGCAAGCCAGACTCATTTGTGTCGGATGTTAGTCAACGTTCAACGCAAATTAACCATTTTTTTATTTTAAAAAATTCCATTTGCGTCGGACTTTGCCTTACATCCGACGCAAATGGGTAAATTTTGTTTAAAAAAAATCAATTCACGTAGATTGTTCACGCTAAACGCATACACAAACCTACATTCACTAAACAATATGATCAAAATCAACAAAAGGAAGATTAAAAACTCCAGTAATACACAATTCAAAACAGAATCATAATCAAATTCAACAAATAACATAATCAAACAAGTATAAAAATCAGGAAAACATAATCAAAACAGGAAAACATAATCAAACAAGTATAAAAATCAGGAAAACATAATCAAACAAGTATAAAAACAGAACCATAATCTATACAAAATTAAAAAACGAAATTAAAAACTTAAATATTCAGATCTAACATACAAAAAAACGAAATTAAGAAACTGAACTTAAAAAAAAAAAAAAAATCAGATCTAACATACAAGAATTTCGTTCTCGTTCTTCAAATCTAAATCACCAAAATCAGATCAAACTTCGTTCTCGTTCTTCAAATCTCATTCTTCTTCAATTTCGTTCTTGAATTTGATAACAATTAAACAACAAGAATTCGCCGCCATTGCTAATTGAGCAAGAATTCTTGAATTTGATAACAATCTCGTTCTTCAAATCTCGTTCTTCAAATCTCATTCTTGCCCTCAATTTCACTGAGTTCTCGGTCTTTCTTCTCTTGCTCGAGCTTTTCAAGCTTTTACTTTGCAAAATCAACGAAATTGAAATCGCCGCCTTTTCTAATTGAGGAGGTTGGTTGGTGAGAAGAAGAATGAGAAGATGAAGAATGGTAGAGAGAGAGAAGTGGTGAAGATCTGGTGGTATGAGAAAGAGAGAGGGAGATCGAGGGAGAGGGAGGCGAGAGAGAGAGAGAAACGGCTGGTGTGAATTTCGGTGGACGCGTTTTAATTTGCTAGGGTTTGGCTCGCTTATCTGCGTCGCACATATGGGCCATGCGACGCAGATAAGCCCAATTCATTTTCTGGTAAAAAAAAAAGTAGTAGGTTACATTTTTTATATCTAAAAATTACCCAAATTATCTCGCGTCGGATGGGCCATAGGGTCCGACGTAAATATTCGTTTGCATCACACTAAAGGAAGGTGCGACGCAGAATAGCATTTCTTTTGCGTCGATTCCATGTTGTATGCGACGCAGATAGGTCTTCTGCGACGTTTGTCCTGTTATGCGACGCAGATGGTGAGACGCAAATCGTCGTTTTTCTACTAGTGGATCTCCGCCTTGAAGGGTGGTGTGATTCTGATTGGGCTAGTTGTCCTATTACTCGAAGATCCCTGAGTGGGTGGTTTGTTTTATTGGGATATTCCCCTGTTTCATGGAAGACTAAGAAGCAGCCTACAATGTCTCGGTCATCTGCAAAGGCAGAATATCGTTCTATGGCCGCTATCGTTTGTGAATTAAAATGGCTTAAGCAACTACTAGGCTATCTTGGAGTTCAAGCATCCAATGGAATGCGATTATATTGTGATAGTCGATCAGCGTTATATATTGCCAAGAATCCAAGTGTTCCATGAACGTACTAAACACATTGAGGCTGATTGTCGTTTTGTTCGTGATGCCGTGACTGAAGGTCTTGTGAGTCCGTCCTATGTTGCTACTAAGTTTCAGTTGGCAGACATTTTTACAAAAGCACTTGGTAGGACTCAATTTGATTTTTTGTTGTCCAAGTTGGGGGTTCGTGATTTGCACGCTCCAACTTGAGGGAGGGTGTTAGGACTCTATTTATGTTATCTTGTAGGATTAGATTTATTATCCTAGTTTGAGATGAAGTAGGACTCTACTTAGGATGTATATAAATTCACTTGTTTGATGAATGAGAAGGATGACTGAAATTGACCCAATTTAACAAGAACGTACCATTTCTCATCTCGAGCAGAAAATTCTGGTGTCTCGAATGATAATTTGTTGTCTTTTCTAAGTGATGCCACAAGCTCATCATACGATTCGATTTCGAAGATGAAGTGGCAAGGCCTTCGTGATCTGAATGTTCGAACTGGTTTACTTGGATCAGTGAAGTCAAAGTTGTAGTTCCCTGAATGTTATTTTCATCTTTCTTCTTTCTTCTATAGCCTTAGCCTTCCAACAACATAGAATCGGAGCCTTCCTTTCAATTTGCGATCCTATAAACTCCACCCTATCCAAGTAGAATAACTATTGAACAATAAAGATGAATTAGTAATGATAAAAACAGAGAAATAACATTTATGCATATCACAAAACATCATGTACATCAGATTTCTACAATATGTACATCAGATTTCTACTACATATACATCACCAATACCGCTTATTTCAAATATATATATAAATTTGTCAAAATTAAAGGAAATACCCTAGACCCTAAACCCTTTAGACCCTAAGGGTCCGGATCCGCGTCCAGCTTTTATAGACCCTTAGGGTCCGGGTCTGGTCCAACAAAAATTTTAGGGTCCGGGCCTAAGGCCTGGCCCGACTCTACCCATACCCTACCCATGCCCATCCATAGACGGAGTAAGCTATACAATGTTGAGCAATGATAAAACACTAAATGTTAGTGGCTTCAAAGCCACTAAGGTGGACATTTTTGCAAAAAAAAAAAAAAAAAAAAAAAAAAAAAAAAAATGGTAGAGGATTCAAACTAAAAGGTGGAAAAGTACACTAATTGAATTAAAAAAATTATCCCATCCGGTATTACTCAGCGGATTTTAATACATGATAGGAAAAAAAAACAAAAGTCCCATTAAGAACCCCCCTTGTTTGTGTGTTTAAAGCACTTGTTTTTATAAACCAACCCCCTATTTATGTGTTTAAGACATTTGTTATTTATAAAACCAACCCATATTTTTTTGTTAAAGCTTACTTTTTGTCGAAAAGTACAATTGCAATCTGGAAAAAGAAAAAGTTGCATCAATTAGCATGTTTTGCCAACTATTTTTCCCCAAAAAAGTGATATTGGTCATTTATAAGAACCATTGTTTGTGTATCTAAGACACTTGTTATTTATACACCAACACAAGTTTATTATATGCATGAGACAATTGTTATTTATAAATCAACCCATGTTTGGGTGTTAAATCTTACTTTTGGTCAAAAAGTACAACAGTAATATCTAAAAAAAGTAAAAGTTGCATCGATTAACATGATTTGCCAGCTTTTTCCCAAAAAGTGCAATTTATAAGAACCTTTGTTTGTGCGTTTAATACACTTGTTATTTATAAACCAACTACTATTGATGTGTTTGAGGCACCTTTTCTTTATAAATCAACCCATATTATGTGTGTGAAATCATACTTATTGTCAAAAAGTACAATTGTAAACTCTGGAAAAAAAGTAAATAACAAGTTTTCTGTTAAACCTTCCAATAATTTTTTGCAACAAGGTCCTTTTTAGTGGCTTTGAAACCACTAACCATTAGTGTTTTATCATGGCTTGTATAAATAGCAAGTGTTGTAGATACACAAACAATGGTTCTTATAAGTGACCAATTGCACTTTTTTGGGGAAAAAAGCTGATGAAACATGCTAATCAATGCAACTTTTACTTTTGCTAGATTACAATTGTACTTTTCGACAAGAATTAAGCTTTAAGACATAGAATCATGGGTTGGTTTGTAAATAACAAATGTCTTAAATACATAAATATGGGTTGGTTTATAAAAACAAGTGGTTTTAAACACACAAACAAGGGTTCTTCAAGTGACTTTTGTTTTTTCCCTATCTTATATTAAAATCCGATGAAGACATAAACTCATGAAGTATGAAGTTATGAACTTATGGAACTATACATATAAAAAGTAAAGCATGAAAACGGAAAAGTATGAGGTTTGTTTGAACTTATGAAATACAGAAATAGTAGTATACTTGTATAGTATTATTGTACATTCATAGTAGTGAATACTGATTAATGATTGATAGATGAACGATGAAACCACAAATTTGACAAATAGGTCAACCACGGAACGACTCAAATCAACTTGTTCGATTTCGGTTCTTGCTATAATTCTAATTTGTTCGATTTTTTCTAAATTCATAAATTTCTAAAAAAATGAAATCAATAAGTTAATTGTTATTTTGTGTTAATCACTATTCACTAACTTCACAAACTTGTTACTTTGTTAGTTGTTAATTGGTAGTTTGTACTAAGTAGTAACTATTAAGTACAAAAATACTGAAATACAAATACTTATTAACATATTAGTCATAATACAAAGATAACACAATAAGTCAATTACAAGTATCAACATCAGCGCAATAAATAAACGAATACATAATTACTCGAGCTGAAAATATAATTATTAAGATATGAACTCATTAAGTCTTGAATGACTGAATCCTAATGTGTAATGTCGAGCCATCAACCATAATCGGATCGGCTAACCGTCATTCACTCGATCTGTTATCATTTTACACTTGGAACTCTAGGTTTTAACTTAATTCTTACATGTTAACATTAAATTTAAATAAAGCGCTAATCACCACTAGTAACTCGTAAGTTGTAACTTGTAAGCACTAATTAGTAAGTTGTAACATGTTCGCAACTTCGCATATTTATAATTTCCGAAGTTTTTAATAATAATTTGTTTAAAATTAATAATACTAATTAAACTTCTTAAGTTTATAATTTCTATAAATTCCTAAAAATAATACTAGTTTAGGAAGTTAAGTAAATTAGTAAACAAATCAAATAGTTAATACTAGAATTACAAATTTGGAATACTTAAGGCCATTGATTTGAGAAAGATCAAAATTCAACCATTGATAGACATTAAATCCATGTGCTTGGTCACTCTCAATGCTCATTGGCAAAAAAAAATTCATGGATCATGAATTGAGATCATTGATTAGAGAAGAGCAAATACGAGCCCTTCATTTCTCTACTCTCTTACTCTCTAACCTTAGCCCTAACTCTTTTCTGAAAATAAATAAAAATTCACCCTAAACTCATTAGAGCAAATCTCAGCCCTTCAATCTTTTCATCCAACGGATGAAAATCCCCCTAAAACCCTAACGCAAACAGGCCCCCTTTTTTTACCCCCCCAAAAAAAATTCATTTTGTCATTTTTCCGAGTGAAAAACCCTAATCTCAGCCCCCTCTCGAAAGTCTCTCGCTCTTTCTTTCTCAATCAAAGTCTCTCTTTCTCTCTCAATTAAAAAACTTAAGAACCCTAATTAATTTGCAAGTTATAGTGTTAAAAGCCATAATTATTGTGCGCATGGAAGGGATAAAGGAAAAAACACTAATTTTTTTTTTTGCGAAGATCTAAAGGAAGTAGAGGTTTGTGGGGAAAATCCGAGGAAAAAACCGACGGTCTAAAGAAAAAGGCGAGGATCCGAAGAAAAAGGCGAACATCCGAAGAAAAACATAAAACCGAGGTAACAAATTGAAGATCCGGAGGGAAAAAACCAAAAATTTAATTTATCAAAAAGCAATGTCGCATCCGGGTAAGTTTTACTAACTTTTAATTTTTTTTTTTTTTTTTTAGCAGCAATAGGTGAAGATCTCGCTTTATGTGTTGAATGTGGATTATGTTGGTCCGGATTTGCGGATCTGCTTCGGAATTGCATTTTTTTCCATGTTTCAGATCTGGAATTTTAGCATTTGTGCTAAAATTTTAATGCATGATTTATTTAGTTTTTTGAATATATGCTTATTTTGAGATATGGAATTTTGTGTTCATTTTTTATGTTTATTTTGAGATCCGATATTTTATATTCATTATTTATGTTTATTTTGAGATCTCGTGTTCATCGGTTCATGCTTGTTCATCATCGGTTCATCACTAGTTTTATTTTGAGATCTCGACCTTTTAGTTGTCTATTTGCAATCATCATGTTTATTTGTTGTTTAGGGTTTGTGCTTGGGTTTGATTTGCGATCATCATGTTTATTTGTTGTTTTAGGGTTTGTGTTTGGGTTTTGTTTCCGCGTTTGTGTTTGGGTTGTGTTTGAGTTTGATTGGCGATCATCATGTTTGTTTGTTGTTTATGGGTTTGTGGGTTTGTGTTTGGGTTTTGTTTGTGGGTTTGTGTTTGGGTTTGAGTGTCTAGGTTCGAGTTTCTGGGTTTTATTTATGGGTTTGTGTTATGGGTTTGAGTTATGCGTTTGTGTTCTGGGTTAGGGTTACTGTTTAGGGTTAGTGTTTAGGTTTCAACCCTAAACCCTAAACCCTAAACCCTAAACCTAACCTTAATCCTATCCCTAACCCTAAACTTAACCCTAAACCTTAAACCCTAAACCCTACACCTTAAACCCTAACCCTAACCCTAACCCTAACCTTAGACCCTGCCCTTTTCCTTAATGTATAAAATTTGCGGCTAACTTTAATTTTCAGTCTTTATATGTTGATTTGCGATCATCATGTTTATTTGTTGTTTTATGGGTTTGTGTCTGAGCTTCTGGGTTTGTGTTTGGGTTTTGTTTCCGGGTTTATGTTTGGGTTAGATTTTTTGGGTTTGAGTTCTGGGTTCGTGTTCTCGGTTTGTATTATGGGTTTGAGTTATGGGTTTGTGTTCTAGGTTAGGGTTCGGACTAGGGTTAGTGTTTAGGGTTCAACCCTAAACCCTAAACCATAAACCCTAAACCCTAACCCTAACCCATGACCCTAACCCTAATCCAAACTTTCGCCTTCGAAAAACCTATTCGACGAATTAAAGACCTTGCTTCCTTTAATAAATTCAAGGAAACCAGATGTAACCTGAGATTGAGTGAACCAGTCAAGCACTGCAAGAAAAAAAATGATATGCTAAAGGATAAAAACTGAAAAATCCCTGAACTAATATGCATAAAGATTTAATAATTTTAATAGAGACGCCTTTGTCTATCGTCGCATTTTCTCGTTACCATGTTTTTAGATTTAAGATGAAGATCCCTCATAAGTGGGGGAGGAATTTGGGGATTACACATTACAAGAGGCAAGAATCAAACCCCTCGCACACGGGGTGGAAGGAAGGCCTCTAACCAACTAGGCTAACATTGATTCCTACATTTCTCTCAATATTTATTCGAGTACAATGACTATATATTAAAGAAGTATGTCTAAAAGTACAGTACATCTTGGATCAATGTACTTGTTTCCAAAGATACATAATAGTAAGCAAATATGTGAAGGATAAATAAAATGTACATATATAATACTAGTTAATTGAATTAGGGTAAAGAAAATTGAGCATGTAATTAAAAAATGATGGACTTACAAGTTTTTTCATTAGCGTATGCTCCGGTATATTTGTTCAAAAGATTGAGCTCAAAATTTACAAGCATGTTGCTTCCATTTGAGAGCTTGTTATTGTCCACAAGTACCAAATATAGGGAAAAATGACTACCATTTCCCAATCCATATCCTTCACGATACAATTGTAGTTTCCTACATATAATATGTCAAGCTAAAGTTAAAGAAAACGTATGGTACATATAATACGATACAATTGTAGTTTCCTACATAACAGGAATTAGATATTAATTAGTATCAATTATGAGAATAATATCATTAATTAACTATACCATATTTATCAATTTTGTTGAATAAAAATAAAAACAAATATCTAAACCTATGCACTTAGTGCATATGTTAGAAAAACCGATAATTATAATGTACTTATTTGTAGCACGAATTAGAAAAATTATTTTTGAGAAAAGTGGAAAGATAATTTTTATATTAATACGCACCAAGTGTAAGGTTTGCCGTCGAAGCTAATAATAAATTTTTAATTAGAATCCAGTGGTTTAGGATTGTTGTTATCGAAAGGTCCTAGTTTGATAATATTAAATGTACTTCTTGAAATGGTGT
The DNA here is from genome assembly GCA_947646795.1 of Beta lomatogona. Lineage (NCBI taxonomy): Eukaryota > Viridiplantae > Streptophyta > Magnoliopsida > Caryophyllales > Amaranthaceae > Beta > Beta lomatogona. The sequence goes on along the minus strand of CANSNZ010000239.1, from coordinate 663,683 downwards.
TGACATGAGACATATTTGAGTAATGAGGTTCACTCGTAATAGAAATCTCAGCCCCAATGGTTAAACTGTTGTCAACATAAAGTCCATTGTCTGAATTCTTAAAATGATTGGACTCGAGAGCTTGTGCAATTCCCCATTTTTTACCACGAGCATCAAAATACTTTTCTCCCAAATCTGCATGCGGCATGCCACACATTATTATATTTCCGTACATATATACTTCCTTTATTCTGAAATAAGTGAAAGATTTCTATATATCTGAGTCAGCTCTAAGATCCATTAACATCCTAAATACATGATGTTAGCTGTTGATTTTTGGGTTTGCTAGATTCAAAGCCCGACCAATTTGCAAACTCCCTAAGATTAAGTCTTTTTTACTAACATATAGTTTGCAATCCCTCTATCTCACTTGTCCGTGGATCATTTGTTACTTTTTTTTAGGGGAGGATCATTTGTTACTTAATGTCAAACAAAAGACATGCATTTCAAAATTAAACTATCAATAATTTGTAATTTTTTTTGTTTAAATAGCTAAAAATATGAGTATTAGATTTCACAAGGATGTAAATAGTATACGAGGGGGTGAAATGCATATTGCACGGTCCGGAACTCTGGATGATATGATATGCAAATATCAGGTTTTTCCTGGTTCTTGACTCTTGAGGGTAGATTTGCATGCTAATCACTCAAGGCCCATGGCCATAAGAGGGCCCAAAAAATCATAATTTTTTTGGGCCTCCTTTCGAGAACCCCCGTGGTAAGATGAATATCCTCTCGTTTGCCCTCGCGCACGGCCACTCACCCAGAGGCCCAACAAACCCTAACAACCCCTCCCCCCACCCCACCCACAACAATATTGAAATTTTTGCTTCCACAAAGATTTAAACCTTGGTCTCCCATGTGGGAGATAGGAAGCCATATCATTGGACCCAAGGGTCTTTGATGGGCCCAAAAAATCATAATAGCGTATATAATTTTTTCATATTCAACTGTATTTGCTACAACATACTTTGACCATTAATATCTTGAACTGTTATATTAGGAAAAAAATTTGCAACTGGCGAAAAATTTGCACCCTCTCACATTTTCCATTCGTATACTCATGTTCTAAGCACATGATGCAGGTTAATATGAGGGGTATACAATTCACCTGGATGTAGGATTAATGAGCTTCATTATTGTTCCCAAAGTAGAACCAGCGTACCTTCAATGACTAGATATTCACCACTAGTTTGGTCTAATATGAAAAATTTGATGAAGACGTTAATTTCTTTGTTTCGATCGGCATTATTCTTTTGCCTCTTTACGTACGTGTGGAAATGCACCCTTTGCCACCTTTTGCCACATTCCCTTAGGGACAGAAAAACATAGTCCTGATCAATTAGAAACAAAGAGTAGATCAGTGAAATTAGATACAAATCAAAGAATCTTGTCACGCACTAAGAAGATTAATAAGCATATTTGGTACTACATTACTAGCTATTAGTTGCAGTAAATATTCTCAAGGTGGGAACAAGAGAACTAATATGGTAAAACTTGATGGCTGAATGAGTTTCTAAATTTTCTTTTTTTTCTTCTTCTTGTCATTTATTATATTTTGTAAATTTTTTTATATATATTTTCTAAAATATAACGTTGAAGGTTTTCATGAAATTAGTATCCCTTATCTTCTAATTTGAAAACAACAAAAAATGTGGTTGGACTGAAATGAAACCCAACTGAAACAAGTCATGCAAAAACAAGACGAGTGCATTATTGATGATCATACTACGTTATCTTCTAGATATTAGCTTAGCTTATCTACTGGTTATCTTCTAAACATTAATTGTTATATCTTTGCATAATACTGTATATCATACTTTATCTCTCTCCTTGTGTAGCAGATACTCTTAGGTTTGATTATTTTTCCTAGCTTAGTTGATTCTCTTGTAAACCTATATAAGTTCTGTACCTTTGGTTGATCAATATAACTTTGCTTCACCTTTTCATGCATAGCCTGCTATCATGTAGTATTACGTTAAACATTGAGTTTTCCTCTATTACCATCGATCAAGGTAACGAAACAATAATTAATTCAGTCTAGAAAAAAAAACCAACATCACTCTGATAAACATGTAATAAAAATTTAATACAATGAAGTATAATTTGGAACATTTTAACTCAAATATCAACGTGCCCTAGCTTTTATTTTGAAATAGAGAACTGTTAGGACTCTATTTATGTTATCTTGTAGGATTAGATTTATTATCCTAGTTTGAGATGAAGTAGGACTCTACTTAGGATGTATATAAATTCACTTGTTTGATGAATGAGAAGGATGACTCGAAATTGACCTAATTTAACATGGTATCAAGAGCCTAAGATTGAAAAAATTTCTCTCTACCCAAAACCGAAAAAACCGAACTAAAATCAGCACCAAGACTCGATTTTTTTCGACCCTAGAACTCGATCCCTTGCTTCGTTTCTTCCCGCATTTGATCAAACCGCACAAACCGAACCAAAATCGACATCAAAATTTGATTTTTTTTTTCGAGCCTCAAACTACATCCCTTGATTCGTTTCTTCCCGATTTGATTTTTTTTTATTTGCTCATCATTGCTTCACCTGTTCGTACCTATTCTCGTGGTGCAAGGCGAGTCATAATGACGGAAACTCCCGAAACCAACATCTCAAAAACAGACCCACCTATTTTCCCTAGCCGTAATGATAATCCGGGCAACTTAAGCACTCCGATTCGGTTGAAAGATGACAACTTTGATGAACATCATAGTGTGGAATGCTTTGTGAAGAGGAGATGCCTATGCCCCCTTGTTGAAGTTCCCGTGCGGGTTGAAGGGGGACTTGGTGAAACGGGGGGTGGGGCGCAGGATGTGGATGTTCCCGTGGGTCTTGATGATGGCCCACGCGTGTGCCGAGCAGGGGAGGCCGAGCCTAGGCCGCCTAATGTGACGCCGGGCGTGACCCCGGGTCATGGGGCGCCAATGCGGGGAGGGTGTAGAGAGGAGGATGTTGAGGTGTTGGGAAGGGGGAAACGAACCAAAATCCCAAATAAAAAGTTGCAAGATTTCGTGACTCATACCGTAGTGAAAAAGAAAAGTTCATCAACTCAGGCACCTGTTTCAACATCGTCCTCAGGTACTCCCTATCCTATTACACATTATGTTAGTTGTGAAAAGTTTTCTGATAAACATCGCAAATTTCTAGCAGCTATAACTGCAGGGCACCCTCCCAACTCATTTAAGGAAGCTATGAAACATGAAGGGTGGCGTGAAGCCATGGGAGCTGAGATACAAGCTCTGGAGGATCAAGGCACATGGGAATTGCAGCCCCTTCCTCTAGGCAAGAAGGCCTTGGGGAGCAAATGGGTGTATACGGAGAAATATGATGAGAAAGGAAACCTACAGAGGTTGAAGGCGGGATTGGTTATATTTGGGCATCATCAGGTAGAAGGAATTGACTATAATGAAACATTTGCCCCTGTCGCAAAAATGACCACAGTACGTACTTTCCTGGCAGTTGCAGCTGTGAAGAAATGGGATATTCATCAAATGGATGTCCACAATGCATTTTTCAGGGGAACAATACTAATCTAGTATGCAAGATGAAAAAATCATTGCATGGTTTGAAGCAGGCACCTAGGTGTTGGTTTGCCAAATTGGCCACTGCTTTGAAAGCCTATGGGTTTAAGCAGTCTTATTCTGACTTTTTTCTTGTTTACTTTGACCAGGAAAAATATTCAGCTGAACGTTCCTATCTATGTGGATGATATGATTATTGTAGGAAACGATCAGGAAGCTTTACTGAACTTCAAAGCTTACCTTGGAAAATGTTTCGAAATGAAGGATTTAAGTGCTCTGAAATATTTCCTAGGCCTTGAGATTGCCAGGGGGCCGCAGGGAATTTTAATGAGCCAAAGAAAGTATGCCTTGGATATTATTTCTGAGGCCGGATTGCTCGGTGCCAAACCTGCCGAGCTTCCTATGGAGCAGCACCATCAGCTTGCTTTGGCTGATGGTCCTTTGTTTGATGATCCAGAAAAGCATCGCAGATTGATGGGCAGGTTAATTTACCTTGCTGTTACGAGGCCTGAGCTGGCATATTCTGTTCACATTTTGTCACAGTTTATGCAGGCTCCTAAGATGATTCATCGGGAGGCCGCTTTGAGAGTAGTTCGATACTTGAAGAAAAATCCAGGACAGGGAATATTATTTCGTGATGATAGTGATGTAACAGAATCGACGATTTGCGTCGGATGTGAGGCGCCCATTTGCATCGGACATGGGTCCGACGGCACAGGCCTCGTCGCAGATGAAGAGACAGGATCTGCGTCGGACTAGGACACGATGCAATTGAAGAGCAATCTGCGTCGGACCCTGCCCAACATGCGACGCAGATGGACTCAGTAGCCCAGCAAGCCAGACTCATTTGTGTCGGATGTTAGTCAACGTTCAACGCAAATTAACCATTTTTTTATTTTAAAAAATTCCATTTGCGTCGGACTTTGCCTTACATCCGACGCAAATGGGTAAATTTTGTTTAAAAAAAATCAATTCACGTAGATTGTTCACGCTAAACGCATACACAAACCTACATTCACTAAACAATATGATCAAAATCAACAAAAGGAAGATTAAAAACTCCAGTAATACACAATTCAAAACAGAATCATAATCAAATTCAACAAATAACATAATCAAACAAGTATAAAAATCAGGAAAACATAATCAAAACAGGAAAACATAATCAAACAAGTATAAAAATCAGGAAAACATAATCAAACAAGTATAAAAACAGAACCATAATCTATACAAAATTAAAAAACGAAATTAAAAACTTAAATATTCAGATCTAACATACAAAAAAACGAAATTAAGAAACTGAACTTAAAAAAAAAAAAAAAAATCAGATCTAACATACAAGAATTTCGTTCTCGTTCTTCAAATCTAAATCACCAAAATCAGATCAAACTTCGTTCTCGTTCTTCAAATCTCATTCTTCTTCAATTTCGTTCTTGAATTTGATAACAATTAAACAACAAGAATTCGCCGCCATTGCTAATTGAGCAAGAATTCTTGAATTTGATAACAATCTCGTTCTTCAAATCTCGTTCTTCAAATCTCATTCTTGCCCTCAATTTCACTGAGTTCTCGGTCTTTCTTCTCTTGCTCGAGCTTTTCAAGCTTTTACTTTGCAAAATCAACGAAATTGAAATCGCCGCCTTTTCTAATTGAGGAGGTTGGTTGGTGAGAAGAAGAATGAGAAGATGAAGAATGGTAGAGAGAGAGAAGTGGTGAAGATCTGGTGGTATGAGAAAGAGAGAGGGAGATCGAGGGAGAGGGAGGCGAGAGAGAGAAACGACGGGCGGTGTGAATTTCGGTGGACGCGTTTTAATTTGCTAGGGTTTGGCTCGCTTATCTGCGTCGCACATATGGGCCATGCGACGCAGATAAGCCCAATTCATTTTCTGGTAAAAAAAAAAGTAGTAGGTTACATTTTTTATATCTAAAAATTACCCAAATTATCTGCGTCGGATGGGCCATAGGGTCCGACGTAAATATTCGTTTGCATCACACTAAAGGAAGGTGCGACGCAGATAGCATTTCTTTTGCGTCGATTCCATGTTGTATGCGACGCAGATAGGTCTTCTGCGACGTTTGTCCTGTTATGCGACGCAGATGGTGAGACGCAAATCGTCGTTTTTCTACTAGTGGATCTCCGCCTTGAAGGGTGGTGTGATTCTGATTGGGCTAGTTGTCCTATTACTCGAAGATCCCTGAGTGGGTGGTTTGTTTTATTGGGATATTCCCCTGTTTCATGGAAGACTAAGAAGCAGCCTACAATGTCTCGGTCATCTGCAAAGGCAGAATATCGTTCTATGGCTGCTATCGTTTGTGAATTAAAATGGCTTAAGCAGCTACTAGGCTATCTTGGAGTTCAGCATCCAGCTGGAATGCGATTATATTGTGATAGTCAGTCTGCGTTATATATTGCCAAGAATCCAGTGTTCCATGAACGTACTAAACACATTGAGGCTGATTGTCATTTTGTTCGTGATGCCGTGATCGAAGGTCTTGTGAGTCCGTCCTATGTTGCTACTAAGTTTCAGTTGGCAGACATTTTTACAAAAGCACTTGGTAGGACTCAATTTGATTTTTTGTTGTCCAAGTTGGGGGTTCGTGATTTGCACGCTCCAACTTGAGGGAGGGTGTTAGGACTCTATTTATGTTATCTTGTAGGATTAGATTTATTATCCTAGTTTGAGATGAAGTAGGACTCTACTTAGGATGTATATAAATTCACTTGTTTGATGAATGAGAAGGATGACTGAAATTGACCCAATTTAACAAGAACGTACCATTTCTCATCTCGAGCGAAAAATTCCCGGTGTCTCGAATGATAATTTGTTGTCTTTTCTAAGTGATGCCACAAGCTCATCATACGATTCGATTTCGAAGATGAAGTGGCAAGGCCTTCGTGATCCGAATGTTCGAACCGGTTTACTTGGATCGCTGAAGTCAAAGTTGTAGTTCCCTCGAATGTTATTTTCATCTTTCTTCTTTCTTCTATAGCCTTAGCCTTCCAACAACATAGAATCGGAGCCTTCCTTTCAATTTGCGATCCTATAAACTCCACCCTATCCAAGTAGAATAACTATTGAACAATAAAGATGAATTAGTAATGATAAAAACAGAGAAATAACATTTATGCATATCACAAAACATCATGTACATCAGATTTCTACAATATGTACATCAGATTTCTACTACATATACATCACCAATACCGCTTATTTCAAATATATATATATATATATATATATATATATATATATATATATATATATATATATATATATTTTTTACATACGATTAGTGAAGAACGGTGAATATATATGTATCTAGTAATACGATATCTGAATAACAATCAAGAGTAGGGAATCTAATATGTCTATATGCATTTTTTGTTAGTAACTTTGCACATGAATGCATTGATCAGAATAAGGAAGCCTATTTAACAAATATCAGGCAGAAGTATGACAGTCTTGTGCCAGTTTGTTCTAATTGTCGAAAGCTAGATATGTATGATAGGACCATTTTATAACCACCTTCTATATACACCTTCTTGGGAAAAAGAATGAAGCAAGCATATATCAACATGATCTAAAAGCGTATTTTATAAATTATACAATAGGGTATATCAAAGTGTCCTTACCGTGAGAAATAATAAAGACCCCGTGAAAAAACCACATGGATTTTTCTTCCAAATTAGGATTGCGTCGATTAAACAATCAATTGTATATTGACACCAATCCATATGACTTATTTCACTTGTATGCATGAGTGAAAATAAAATCTTGTAGTTGCAAAATTGATTCTTATGCCCATGCAAACACGAGGAAACAACAAAAACCACAAAACTTCTCTTGAAATCATCTTCGGCCCCCAAAGTCAGAATCCTCTCCGGCATTTTTGTAGTTTTAGGGCCTCCTTTCTCCAAACCCCATATACTCCTCCATTGTTCCAAAAGAATACTATATTCTTCATTGTCATCATCCTTCATTGCTTCCTTCACAGCCTTAGGACCCATAGGAAGTCCATGGACATCTTCTCGATCAATCGTGATCTTCCCATCTCGTACATATAATGTACGACTATATGGGTCAAAGTTCTCAATAAGCCAAAGACTTAGCTTGTTGTTTAGAGCTCCAAAGCCTAGATCAAGAAAAGCACCAAACCCAATATCTTTTACAGCTTGTCTTTGTTCATAACTCATATCTTCAATCATAGAATGAAGTCCAGATGGAGACATACGACTTCCAAACTTACGAACAGAATTTTTTCTTTCAACTTCCTCCATTGAAATATGATATACAAAACCAAACCTGATGAAAATCATATAAACAAATTATATAAGCATATATGCAACAATTTGTGAATGAGTATATGCAGATTTATTAGATCTTATCCACAAGGAGATCACAGATAACTAGTATAACACCAATAAATTCATATCACATATGGGAGTTGGAAAATCATACAAAATTATTACTTAAGAACTCCAAAGAAAGGACTACAGAGGCACATTATAATGGGGAAAGGTTTTGAAAGTGGCTTTGAAAGTAACAAAGTCAATAGGCACATTTTAGTTGGGTGAGTTACTGAGTTTAGGTGTTATATTGGCATTTTATTTCATATGCAGACTTTGAGCAATCTACTGAGTAATGACCTTATGTATTTAATCTTCTATGAGTATTAAGGAATAAATTAAGAGTAAAGTCAACTTAGAGGTGTTGTATGATGCACCTGGAAGTGAAAATTAACATATAAGATTCACTTATGAGCTTAAAGAAGAGGAATAAATTTTTGTTGCAGGTATTGCCATGATCTCCAATTAAAGAGGCTGTCATTATCTCCATGGGAACTGAAGTCAGCGATCCTGATTTAACGAATATGAATATCATCAACCCTATAATATACATCATGAATTGCCTAAAAGCACATCACAAGTTGCCTACAAGTACATCTCCAAGACTCCAATCATACATGCTTAGTCTTAGAATTATAATCACATTTTCAATAGGAGCTACATCTTCAACGTTTTTCTCTAAAATTCCACGAACCAAATTCTCTCTCCTCCTAGTTTACTCTCAATCATTCAACCTTTGCTTCACTCTTCATTCTTTCTCTGTATTTTACCAGGTAATTAAATCATTCTTCACTTTTATCATTTTGCTTTCTAATTTTTCATATGACTGTTTCATATTTCAAGGCGCGAACCCTAGAATTTTCAACAATTTTCGAATTTTTCTCAGGAAAAGTTTAATGGCGGAATTTCAGTTCCAGAATAACTACAAAATTGAGCTTAAAAATTCCGAAAAATTACCACTTTAAGCTTCAATTGTGGGCGAAAATGGCGGCGAGCTTCAAAATTCCGAAAAATTACCACTTTAAGCTTCAATTGTGGACGAAAATGGCGGCGAGCTTCCTGTAGGTCGGTCAACAAATGAGAGAAATTGGGTTTTTGGGTTGCACGAAGAAGTTGCAGGACTTTTTTTGGGATTCGGTGGTTTTTTTGGGATTAATGAAATTCCTAATTTGCTATAAACGTCAGCCGTTAGATGAGAATGATCTAAGGGTAGAGATTTATTCTCATATAACTAAGTATTCTCACATAAACATGTTGTTCTCACGTGAGCCCAATATATATATATATATATATAGGGGCAGGATCAAATGAGAATGTCTCCTTACATAAGAAATGAGAATGAATATCAACCATACGATTGGATTAGAGTTACAATACTTGTTCATTAAAATTATACTCTCGAAAAAACTTCAAGTCCAAAAAAAAAAAAAAATGGAAATTTTTTTTTTCTAATATTTTTTTTGGAGTTACATAACTTTTTCATTAGAGTTACATCACTCGTTCGTTAGTGTTATAGCGCGTAAAATCCATTCTCATTTCTCATGTAAATATCATTCTCATATGAACTTACTTCTATATATATTAGTTGTTGGACAGCGCGTGGCTAATTAATGAGTAGGGTTTGATTTGTACTTTTAAATTCTTATTAGCGAGTACTGAGTTCACCTAATTCAAAAGTAGATCATGAAAGTAATTTGGATTATTAAGCATCCAAGTTTTAGATTCATGGTAGTTAAGAGCTTGATATGGATCTCCAAATAATTAAATAGTAAGAAAATAAAAGATTGCACAATATTGTGATTCCATTACACAAAAGTTGTTGTTCATGAATTCTGAAGGAAAGCAAAAAAGAATTAAAGTTTCGAAAATCACAATGCATACAATTTTACCACAAAATTTCTGCAACCACGTTTCCAAGTCAATGGTATCTGGCAGTGACAGTAGGATGTTCATGGCAACAAATTTATAGAAAAGCACAAGGTTGTACAACATTTCCTATTCCCCTAGCCAGAAATCTAAAGCAGACATACAAATTTCTTCCATCAAATTGAACTCTAAATTAGTGTCCTCAGCCTGTAAACTTGGTCAAGAAATTCTCATAATTATGCAAAGAACTCTAAAGTTATGCATTATGTTCTGAACATAACTATACAAACTCAAAATTTGTTCACGAGCCAAAAGAGGAAAGATCGTGCTTAACAAACCTTGAGACAGCCACAATCGTGTCATTCAACAATACATCACCTTGATTCCTTGTGCTCATCAATGGAGATCACCATTTCACCAAAACTGACAAGCAAATTCTCCTAAAACATATACTTTCTCCGTTTTTTTTTAATGGTTATACTATGAGTTTTGACATTATTCACAATTTAAATTTGAATATCATTTATGATTAAAGGATAAGGAAAAATATAGTTATAAGAGATCTTCTTTGATTCATCTGAGTGTAATTTTGAAATATCAACTTTTTATAATTTTCACAAATGCAAATTTAGATATGTTAGTATTAAAACATTTACGTTGGCAAGCGTGAAAAGGTAAAGTATAACTATTAAAAATAAACGGAGAAAGTAATTATATTATAATTCTTAGCAAATAAAATTCCAATCGCTTCTGTTCATAACCGACCACATAGATACATGACAAAGTCGCCCTAAAGAGCATCTGAGAGATTTCGTCCATTTTGATTCTCTTCGTTTCTAGGAAAGTAGGGAACTGCAACCTTCATTAATGTTTTTCTATTTCATGATTCAAAGCAACTTGCTGGAATAACATCAACTATAAATCCATAAGAATTAAAAAGTATTACTAAAGTGAGCACACTGTTCCTTCTATTCAAAGGGTACAAAACATCTAATTGTTGACATAAGAGAAAACAACCAATTAGTTATAGGTAAAGAGCATGGAGACTGTTGAAAAAGAGTAATTGCAACCATTATTAAGCAACATATAGTTTCTAAAAAGTCAGAATCGGGAGATAAAAATACAAAAATACAAAAAATCAAAAGGCATAAAATTTAAGGAAAGAAAGACTTGAATATCAGATTCTACAAGAATTACGCAAGTATAAGCTACATCAAACTAACAAATAGAACCTATAATAAAGTAACATACAGAAATGATTGGGTAGTAAAATAGTAGTAAAAAAGATTGGGTAAAAAAACAAATGTAGAACTTCCCCACTTAGTTTTGTTGCTTCAAAGTTGCATCATGCTATCATATTAGTTGCGTTCAACTTTAGAATTTAGATTCATATCAGCTGAGCAGAGCATTAGAATCTTGGGCATGGCACGGAAACTTGCCAAGTGCTCAATGGGTTGATGTAGGGGTCCATCTTCTCCGAGCCCAATAGAATCATGGGTCATAAGACCTGGTTATTGGGCGGGTCGGGTCGGATCAGGGTCAGTGCGGGTCGGAAGCGGGTCAGGGTCATAAGAGGGTCGCCTCATACAGGGTCCGTAGCGGGTCGGGCCAAATGGGTAATGGGCCGATAGCGGGTCGATAGTGGACGGGTCGGTAAACGAGCAAGAAAAACAAGGAACAAAGAGAGCCAAAAGTGAGTATAAATGAATGCGAATCCGAATATGTAATTGTCTTTACAAACCTATTTATTTTTCAAAATAATTGGGTTTCTTTATTGGTCATATAATGGTCCTGTCCAACAATGACCCTGTCCAATAAAATCCTGTTCAATAAAAGCCTTATAAATTTGACCCTAACCCTTTAGCTATTGGACTACCCTGTCCAATAACCAGGGAACACAGATGACTCCCGCTTCTGACAAGGCTGATATTCTCATTGCTTTCCTCAATGTAGTCAGTGAACAGAAAGAAGGTATGAATCCTGGGTGTGAAAAGCAATGCCGTTGCAAATGGCTTCCATTCCGCGCTCTCTAACAACAAACCTAACATTCCTTTCTTCAGGTGTGTCCTTTTGGAAGTCTCCATTTTCAGTAAGGTCATGTTTGAAGATGTGTAAGATCTGCACTACCACCAAGCTAAGGAGTCCTAGAAGAACCTTTGCAAGGGCGTTCAAGCACTGTTGTGATAAGTTTATGGTTGCATCAATTGGGGTCTCGGGTTTACAAGTCTGCAAAAAAGGGAGTAAACATTAGTAAATCTCTAGGGAAGTGCTTTCTCCCAACCAACTGGCAATTTACCAGTGGCCTTGAACAATTTGAAATGCAATGTCATTACTTTATATATTATTTGAATTTCTAATTGTCAAGTTGTCAGGGTTTTAATCAACACATCAATAGAATGGGTTGTTGGATAACATCCAAGTGAACGCGAAGCTGTTTGATTTGGTGCTCCCCGCCCGACCGGGCGATGGTCCGCCCGCCCGGGCGAGACGATTTCTTTCTTCTTCGCCTAGTCTTTCCTAGCGGGTCCGACCGGGCGGATTCCGCCCGACCCGCCCGGGCAAATTCTTTTTTGTGCGGTTTTCGGATTTCCGCATTTTGTGCTGCTTGTTTTTATATTTTATATAAATACCTCCTTCGAAAACCGGGATAACATATGATGGACTCTCTTGAACCCTAAAAACACAAGCCTACCTATTCTCTTTGAGATTTGAGCAGTTCTTGAGAAACTCCAATCCCTGATCCGGGTGCACGGAGTCAGGGATCGTTGTGTGAACCTTGGGAGACGAACATCTTCAAGAATCCGCACTGGAGATGGCGAAATTCGTTTCTAAGGCAGTGGCTTCCATACCACGGCGCAACGTTGTTCTTGTGGAATTCAATCAAGTTCAGTTGATTGTTATCTCCAGATAAGTTTCTTCTCTATATTGTGTATCAATATAGTTTATTTATTTGTTCTTCATGAATACATTAATCTAACTTCTATGTCCAACAATTTAGAAATGAATTTATTCATATTGTTGTATTCATGTTGATGCACAATTTATTCTAACCTAACTTTAATTATCTACCTTGGAAAGAATTCCTTTAATATTGGATATTTGTTAACGTATGGTTAGAAAAACTAAATCTTGTGCGTTCCCATCTTGTTCTCGCGTTGGAATTTAATGGCGCAAGATGAAATTACTGCCATTAAATATTGAGTTGAAAATTAGGATTTTGTCAAAAACTACCTATTAATTGCAACTTTATGAAAACAACTACCTAATAAGTCTAATTTTTAAAACAACTACCTTTTATCATTTTTTTTTGTTAGCACTACCAATACACGGTAAACGTTAGTAATTCCGTTTGGTGGGCCCCACTTGACAATTCCCTCTATTTTAAAAGTCCTCATTTTTATTGCTAAAAAATGTGTAAGATATAAATTTATGGATTTTTTGTCAAAAACTACCTATTAATTGCAACTTTTTGAAAACAACTACATTTTATCATGTTTATTTTTTTTTTTGTTAGCACTATCCACACACAGTAAATGTTAGTAATACCGTGTATTGGTAGTGCTAACAAAAAAAAAACATGATAAAGGGTAGTTGTTTTAAAAATTAGACTTATTAGGTAGTTGTTTTCAAAAAGTTGCAATTAATAGGTAGTTTTTGACAAAAAATCCTTAAATAACAGTCAATTTTATGACATGTTAGGTTTGTGAGGGTTGAGTTAGAGGTTGAGACGTTCAAGCAAGCAAAGGGGAGTTGGAGGAGTGGCAACTATGTGGAATTCATAGTACCTTCAACAGGCTTGGCGAAAGGGAGGTTTTTTCTCTTATCGTTAATATTCCAAGTATAGCTTATTTACATAATTTATTTTATGTACCCATTGCTTGGGTTTTTAATATATACTTGTGTCCTCAAACTGTTAGTTTTTTTTTGAGAAATGAGTTTGTGTTTGAGACTAATGAGTATATTAGTTTGGCTTGCTTGAGTAGACATCATGAGAAAGCAAACTTCATGATTGACTTTTTGAGCTGGGAATTGTTTACTTCTGCTTGTTGCATTGCATACGTTGTATACAAGTCGTATATTTGTTAGTTTAGAGTTGCTTTGTAAAACTCTTGTAGGGTTTAAATTTGTTGACCATGTTTAGTCATATGGACGTTTGGTTTGGTTGAATGACCTTTTAGGTTTATTAGTTGCAACTCTAGTGCTAAGTCGTGTCTTGGAGTAACCCTATAGTTGCGTCTATTAGGGTTATTGAACTATTTGAGTTAATTCTTGAGGAATTAGCTTCTTTGGTAAAATTGGAGTAATGATTGGTGAATGCTATCACGTTTCATGTGTTGATGGATTAGAGGATAGCATTCCTTTTGTTAAGGGTCTATGTGAGACATTTTGGGACTCCTTGTGAATAAGCAGAATTTTGAGGTTAATGGTGGTTTTGTGCCAAGTGAGTGAAATCATTCAAGGTTGAAGGAATATGAGGGTTTTTAAGAGGGTTCTGAGTAATCTTCAAACCATCTCTGGGTATCATCTCTCATGTGGGGGTTATCGTCATTTTCAGCAAGTTATGGCCTATGTAAGATAATCAGATGAGCTGTTAGTTATTCTCCATGTTCTCATTGTGGGGGTTTCTAGCTATGGTCGGATTTCTATCTTTCCTTTCACACAATTAGTGTGAGATTTAGTCTTTGTGGTTGTTGTTGTGTTGAATTTGATGATGTGTTTATTTCTTCTTAAATGAGCTTTGTTGGATGAATCTCATAATATCATTGATGATTTGTTAGTCATTGATATGATTGTTCAGAAGTCATAATTATGTGTTTGCTGCCTGATTCTCTTTGGTGTCTCTCTTAGTATTGTTGATTTGTAGTTCAGCAAAGGAGTAGCAAAAGATTAATTCTCTAAGTTAGCAAAGTCCAGTCTTGCTTATAACCTCCGTGGTTAGAAAGTTGACATTGTTGATCAACTATGTGAAGTCTATGGGTTATTATTTGGAGGTGATGATCAATTCACAAGGGGATTCTATGACTTCTGATTGGGACTAGTGCTTAGAGAAAAGCAAGCTTGAACATGACTCATTAGTGACCTGTCATACTCGTTGAGTATGTCTTTGCCGGACCATAGTTGATACTTTGGGTGTGTGTTGGTCTTTAATAGCCTTTGAAGTTGTAAGCTTGAAAAGTTATGGGCAAGGGACATGGTTCTGAGGTTCATTAATGTTTTGATATTGACCTATGTATTTATCTCACATGTTGCTAAGTTTGCCTAGGCCAGTGGCTGTGCTTGCATTGGGATCGTGTTATTTGATTGCTTATCAAGTTGATTCGTAAAGTGCATACTTGAATGGCATCTTAGAGAAGGAAGAGTCATTAGATCTTCTAGGATTTGGAGTTAACCTGTGAGGTTTCCTTGGTGAGAAGACCTAAATGGTTTGTAGGTGGTCTATGGTTTATACCACTTGTAGTATTAGTTATGTGTGATGAACTAAGTTTGTATCTTGGCTTATCCTGATGGTATCTGTTTGAGTGATATTGATCAACTTGACATTGTTATGTGATCATGTGTCTATTATGGATATTATGCCTTTGATGTTCACACTCTTGATGTCTTTATGAAACTAAAGATTTCGATTCTTGAGCCAAGATGAAAGTTGGAGATGAGGTAATTCATGTGATTCATGGATATAAAGCCAAAGTATTGGTAAAGGTACCTCTTATCTCAATCTTGTTAAGAGAACATGGTTTGTAACAGGTTCAACTAGAAGGTTGGACAGTTAGCATGAACTATCATGTTCTGTATGCACATTTGGTTTTAGAAAGTGATTTTCTAAATGATTATGCTTATATGTTTATAAGTGTATGTGTTGGCATATTGATCTTGTCGTGTTGCTTTGTTGAGGAGATGCAAGGTAAGATGTGTTGCAGAGTCAACCATAAGAACAAGTTCATTGAGTTGAACTGGTTGAGTCAAGAAGCCGATTGATGAGGAAATCCTTGACAAGTTACCGTTGTGGGCGTAATGAAATATTCACTTATTTATATTGTGATGTTTCAGGTGCTTATATACATTGTCATGTGAAGGCAATGGAGGCACATATGGACAAGAGCATGCACCGGTTGGTGTTGTGTTCACTGAGAGGACCTGATGGATGCTTTTGAGGTCCCGTGTTGGGACTTGTCATGCTCACGTGGGGTCACATAACCATAACCAGTTTGGTAGCTCAGCTAGTTCAAACTTCATGGATGTGTAAGGATCCATTACCAGACTTGGTGGTTTGAATAGTAAGCTTGATGGTATAGTGACAGGACAATCCATTACCTTTGTGGTGGCTTAATTTGTTTGAGCTTGATGGATTGATGAATCTATAACCTTTGGTTGGTTCAACTGGCAATTGAACTTGGTAGATTCATAGATATTAGGTTGGACAGTGATTGGCCTTAATGTGTCTATAGTTCTAAGACGGGACTTATAGACACACCGTGGCATACAATGAGATATTGTATGTGAGGTTGAGCTTGATCGCTCTTAATGTTTCCATATCCCAGCAGGCTTGGGTGGTCCTTGGAATGGACTTAATGGTTACACTGTTGTGATGCCTTGTGCATGATCTCACATGGTCGGTATCATAGTCCTATAAAAGGGATGGCCTAATTTGTTCAAACCTAATGGATCGTGAGAGTCTATAGCCTTTATGGTGGTTTGACAAGTGGAGCTGATGGTACTCGGCGGCAACCGGTAAGGGTTGTGTTGGAGTCCATGGCCTTTATGGCTGATTCATTTAATTGAACGTAATGGACATGATGTTTCTATGGCCTTCGTGGCTGATTCAAATTTATTTGAATGTAATAGAACATCAGATTTGAGTTTGAAGGGATGGCCTCCTTCTGTCGAATGTCGTACTTGTAGGCATTCTAGAGCGCTCACTGGAATCCCAAGGTGATGGCCAGGATTGTTGAACTGTGTGTATGTTCACAATCATTTAAAAGACATGTGACTTCTCTTAAAAGGAATATAAATTGTATGATCAATAGTGTTGTATGTTGTTCAAGAGGCAATTCATGGATAATGCGGAGTTTCTCAAGCTCTAAGGGTAAGATATGTGTTATCGGGTCCCTTCTCTCTCCTGCAAGTTCAATCGAGTGGACACTTGTAGGTCAGGGGACAACCCATCTCACTAACATGCTAGTTCAATCCTTGGACACTAGTTTGTAAGTATCAAACCTTCCTTTTACTGCTCATTTCTTGTTTTTGTACCTTCGCGTTTGTGGGGGATTGTTGGATAACATCCAAGTGAACGCGAAGCTGTTCGATTTGGTGCGCCCCGCCCGGTGCGCCCGCCCGGGCGAGACGATTTCTTCCTTCTTCGTCTAGTTCTTTCCTAGCGGGCTCGACCGGGCGGATTTCGCCCGACCCGCCCGGGCGAATTCTTTTTTGTGCGGTTTTCGGATTTCCGCGTTTTGTGCTGCTTGTTTTTATATTTTATATAAATACCTCCTTCTAAAACCGAGATAACATATGATGAACTCTCTTAAACCCTAAAAACACAAGCCTACCTATTCTCTCTAAGATTTGAGCAGTTCTTGAGAAACTCCAATCCTTGATCCGGGTGCACGGAGTCAGGGATCGTTGTGTGAACCTTGGGGGACGAACGTCATCAAGAATCCGCACCGGAGATGGCGAAATTCGTTTCTAAGGCAGTGGCCTCCATACCACGGCGCAACGTTGTTCTTGTGGAATTCAATCAAGTTCAGTTGATTGTTATCTCCAGATAAGTTTCTTCTCTATATTGTGTATCAATATAGTTTATTTATTTGTTCTTCATGAATACATTAATCTAACTTATATTTCCAACATGGGTGACCAGGAACTCTGCTTCCCCATTAGCGGAAAGTCTTCCAATCCTCTTCCTGTTATAGTGGTTCACATAATGTAAAAACCCTGCATTAAAGGCCATATTTTAAAGAATGACGTTCATGTTGGTGATTACTACTCTTTGTTGTGTAACTCTTCCATGGTATATTGCATAAAAATTCTAACCTGATAAAAAAAGACTACCAAAGTATTGTCAGCGATGGCAATAGAACTACTTTTTTTTGTTGAACATGATTATCCGTTGTTGATTGTTAATTAAGTTATCAAAGTAAGTTAGTGATTGATTGTAAACAATTGGTGGCAGGATTACTTTGGGGTTGCTTGTGTTATCTGGTTATAAAAGCATTGTTAGTGACGAATAGAGATCGCTACCAACTTGTTGTTACTAATGCCTAACATTTAGTTTTTTTTTTTGGAACTATTTGTGCTACCTTAAGCATCATTAACATCACCAACATTAAAGGTTGTATAACAATAATTCTAGTCCTCATCAATCAAACATACTTTGGAGTGGAGACAGCGTCATTTGCTGAATAAGCGGTGCAAGCATATGCTTCCCTCCTGAAGGAATTATGTCTTCGACTTTATTGCAATTACTAAATATAATTTGGATCATATTATGGAGATAATAATTCATTTAATTAGGTCGTCTTTACGTATTGCTAGAGAATGTTGTAGACCTTTGGGTTAGTAAATAATAAACTCAAAGCCCACTTATATGGATCCTACAAGGTCACACATTAATCAATTTGGATCAACAAAAGAAAAACCTAGAGCCCACTTAGGACTCTAGGGTGGCTGGTCAAAGAGGAGTAAGGGGAGGGGTTTCCTAACCTAATTATTCCTCTAATTAGTTGAGGAAATCAGAAAATAAGGAAGTCAGTATCTCTCAATATTTTCTCTCTCCTATTTCTCTCTCTCACAAAAGTCACGTAATATTTACTCCAAGAAAAGAAGTGCCCTTCTTCCTTCCAACTAGCATTGGTGGAGTGTTGATCAGGATTAATGGACCAAGTAGAGGAATCACAACTGAGGTTCTTTCTCCGAGATATTGACGAGCACTTGTGGATTAAAGCATCAAAGGTTATTTCTGAACTATTATGTGATTCTTAATTGTATATGCATGGGATCCTATTTTATGTGCTTATGAATTAGGTTCATGAAATTCCGCTTAGAGTACTTATAATCCTACATTGGTATCAGTTTTAGCCTCTTGCATATAGTTTTTTGGTCATTATAATATGATTTATTTTGATGTGTTCATGGAATTAGATTCATGATATTCCGCTTAGAGTTCTTACACACACACACACACACACACACACACACACACACACACACACACACACACACACACACACACACACACACACACACACACACACACACACACACACCTTCATCTTCCGACTACCGATCTCCACACCTCAACACCCAACAATCTCCCACTTGGAGATCGGTATAAGTGAAGACACTCGCATCAAATATAAACATCATCACCATCATATCATCTTATCAATTCCTAATGCACCACCTCCTTCGACAATTACTGGAAGCCAACCAATGTTCTGCACAACCTTAGTTTGTCAGTACCCACACTCTTGGAAGCATATCGGTTGGATTCTTATAACCCAACACCTTCTCTTCCACTATAAAACTAATATAGTAAAAATGACGCCAAATGTGTTTGGTCCTACAATGATACATAGGGTTATTAGCCAAATGCACCGCACTTTGACTGTCACTGTAAAGCACAACTCGTTTTTGACGTATCCCCATCTCATCAAAGAAACCAATAAGCCATTCCGTCTCCTTTTCCCGCCTCCGACATAGCCACATACTCAGACTCTATAGTAGACAAAGAGATACACTTCCGTAACTTGGACAATCAACTAACTGCAGTACCACCAACAGTAGAGACGTACCCTGAAGTGCTTTTGCTTGTATCGATATCTCCACTAAGATCAGCATCAACGAACCCCTCAAGCTTCACTCCTTCTTCCAAAAGCAAAGCCCCATACTAGAAGTACCCTTCAAGTATTTGAGTAACGACTTCATAGCTTCCCAATGTTTCAATCCAGGATTAGAAACGAACCTACTCACAACTCTCACTGCAAAAGCAATGTCGGGCCTAGTGCAAACTATCGCATACATCAAACTACCAACTGCAGAAACATAAGGAACAGTCGCCATCTGCTCCTTTTTTTAAGCTGTTGTAGGTAAATCCTCCCTTGTCAATTTGAGATCACTCGCAAGCGGAGAGTTCCTAGGCTTAGCATCTTGCACATTAAACCTATTAAGCACCTTGAGAATATACGCTTCCTGCATGAGATAGCTTCAACATACATGTGGAACTATCTCCGAAAATTCTCATGCCCAATATCTGTGTAGCTGCAACCAAATCCTTCATCTCAAATTTCTTCGACAAATTCTCCTTTACACCATTTACAACCTCCATACTTGTACTAATATCCAGCATATCATCAACATACAGAAGTAAGGAAACATAATCATTTTCATACCTCTAAAAATAGCAACAATGATCTCTATCAGCACTAATGAACCCACTCTACTCATGAAGTTGTCAAACTTAATGTACCACTGTCTTGGAGCTTGCTACAAACCATAAGGGCTTATTTTCAGCTGCTACATGTAGATCTCCTCCTCCAGATCACCATGTAGAAACGCGGTCTTTACATCCACCTATTCCAGGAATGGATTCTCTGAAGCAACAATAGCCAACAAAATGCGAATAGTAGTAAGTTTTACAACTGGAGCAAAGATCTCATTGTAGTTAATACCATCCTGTTGCAGAAACCCCTTCACCACCAATCTCGCCTTGTACCTAATATTCCCATCAAAATCCTTCTTCAATCTGAAGACCCATTTGTTGCTAAGTGCTCTCTTTCCTGCAGGTAACTCAGAAAACACCCATGTCTTGTTCTTTTCTAGGGACTACATCTCGTCTTTAATGGCTAACTCCCACTTAGATGAATCAGTCGAATTCACAGCTTCTTTATAAGATTTCGGTTCACCTGCATCAGTAAGTAACAAATAATACATATAAGGTGAATATCAAATAGGTGTTTTGGTCACCCGTGCAGACTTCTTCAGGTCAACTTGTGAGACTATTCTCTATGTACTAGAACAGGAGCCTGTAACTGGTGTGCTAGTAACTTTGATTCAGAGATCAAAATAACTGCTCGTGAATTCAGAAAACAAAAGAGGTTGGAGCACATACAGAGGTTGCCAGATTGGGACTTGGAGCACTTTCTTTCTGAAGAATTCCACAATAAACTAGTAGCAATGGGAGACGACAACAACACCACAAAGTCTTTGCGGGATTTTGCTATGCCTAATTCCAGTGGAGCGCCTTCAAGTATAGTAAGACCCACTATCGCTGCTAATAATTTTGAACTTAGTCCTGCTTTGATACGTATAATCCAGCAAGACCAATTTAGTGGACTAGATAATGAAGACCCTAATGAGCACATAACCGTTTTTCTTGAAAAATGTGACACTGTTAAACTAAATGGCGTAACTAATGATGCTATTAGACTTGGTTTATTCCCTTTCTCACTTAAAGATAAAGCAAAAAAGTCGTTAAACTCTAATCCACCTAGTTCATTCACAACTTGGGACGCGTTATCTGGTGCCTTTCTTAGAAAGTATTTTGCCCCAGGTAAAACCGCTAAACTAAGAAATGACATAACTGGTTTTGCACAATATGATGGGGATTCTTTATATGAGGCGTGGGAAAGGTTTAAGGATTTACAACGTCAATGTCCTCATCATGGTGTCCCTGATTGGTTGCTTGTGCAAATGTTTTATAATGGTCTTAATGAATCAGTTAGAATAACCATAGATGCAGCTGCTGGTGGGGCAATTATGGGTAAAACTACAGATGAAGCATACACATTGCTAGAAGAAATGGCTTCTAATAATTATCACTGGTTTAATAATAGGAGTAAGCCTAAGAAAACTGCTGGTATATACGAGGTGGATGGCATTAATACGTTAAATGCAAAAGTAGACAATTTGGTTAATTTATTTAGTAAAATGAATAATAATGTTAATTGTGTGTCTACTAGTGCTATGACATGAAATTTGTGTGGTGGTGAACATTTGACCAATGAATGCATTAATGTGGAACAAGCTCAATTTGTTTCTAATTTTAATAGGCTACCTAATAATGATCCATACTCCAATACATTTAATCCTGGATGGAGAAACCATCCTAATTTCTCTTGGAGGAATCAAGGACAACAAAATGTTAATGTTAACTCACAAATTCCACCTGGTTTCCATCAAAAACAACCTCAACAAGAAAGTAGACCATCATGGGAATTAGCTATCGAAAAATTGGCTAATGCTACTTGTCAAAGATTTGAAAAGTTAGAGTCTAAGGTAGACCAAGTTGCTATTCTAATAGAAATGTGGAAGTTCAACTTGACCAATTAGCTAATGCCATTAATTCAAGGAATCAAGGAGCTTTGCCTAGTAAAACGGAAGTTAATCCTTAAGAACAATGCAAGGCTATAACCTTAAGAAGCGGTAAGCAACTAGAAGAGGTATCAGAGTCAAATGAGGAAAGTAATCAAGATTAGGGAAATGCAAAAGAAAGGCGAACAAATTAATGAAACAGAATGTGAAAAATTACCATCACCACCCCTTGTTAAGCCCTTTGTACCCCCTCTCCCTTTTCCTCCAAGGCTTAAAAGAACAACATGGATAATCAATATGAAAAATTTATGAAAATGTACAAGCAATTGCATGTAAACATTCCTTTTGCCGATGCATTGACACAAATACCTACATATGCTAAATTTCTTAAGGAATTTATTGCTAAAAAGAGGAAATTGGAAGACTATGAAACCATTGCCTTGACTGAGGAGTGCAGTGCTGTAATTCATAACAAACTTCCCCCTAAATTGAAAGATTCAGGGAGTTTTTCTATTCCTTGCACAATAGGAAACATTAATTTTTCAAAGGCTTTGTGTGATTTGGGTGTGAGTGTCTCTCTTATGCCTTTGTCAATATGCAAAAAGTTGGGATTGACTGATATAAGATCTACTACTGTTTCATTACAACTTGCTGATCGGTCAATTAAATATCCCCTAGGTGTGATTAAAAATGTCTTAATGAAAGTAGATAAGTTTATAGTTCCAGTTGATTTTATTATTCTTGATATGGATGAAGATGTTGAAGTGCCAATTATTCTAGGCAGACCCTTTTTAGCTACTACAGGGGCCGTTATTGATGTGAAAAAATGGTACTTTAACATTTAACATTGGTGATGAGGAGGTTAAATTTAATATTTTTAAAGCTGGAAAATATCCTTCTTTCACTGATCATGTCTTTCGAGTTGATTTGCATGATAAGTTAGATGCAGAGAGGTCTAAGAAGATAACTTTAAAAGATCCTCTTGAGACATGTTTGCTAGGTACAAATTCTGAAAATAATAATGCAGAGGTAAGTGAAATGGCGCTTGCATTGGAGGCATGTCCTATGTTGAAGAAAAAGGTATATGAATTTAAGGAGCTCGAAAAAGGTAATCCTCTCCCCCCTCCTTCTATTGTTCAAGCCCCCGTTCTTGAGTTAAAACCTTTGCCTGCACATTTAAAATATGCATTTTTAAGTGATAATAATACACTGCCTGTGATTGTTAGTGCTTCTTTAACTGGTGATCAGTTGGATAAATTGTGGTGTGTTCTAAGAGAACGAAAAAAAGGCTATTGGATGGACTATCTCTGATTTAAAAAGGATTAGCCCTTCTGTTTGTATGCATAAAATGTTAATGGAAGATGATTTTAAACCTGTGGTTTAATACCAAAGAAGGCTAAACCCTAACATGCAAGAAGTATTTAAAAAGGAAGTTTTAAAATGGTTAGATGCTGGAATAGTTTATCCTATTTCTTATAGTCCTTGGGTTAGTGCAGTGCAAGTTGTACCAAAAAAGGGTGGAATCACAGTTGTGTCTAATGATAATAATGAATTAATTCCCACTAGATCGAATAGTCACTGGTTGGAGGGTCGGTATCGACTATAGGAAGCTTAATAGTGCAACTCGTAAAGACCATTTTCCTTTACCTTTCTTGGACCTGATGTTAGAGAGGGTTGCAGGTCATGAATATTATTGTTTTCTTGACGGGTACTCTGGTTTTAATCAAATTCATGTTGCTCCTGAAGATCAGGAGAAAACTACATTTACTTGCCCTTGTGGTCCTTATGCCTTTCGCAAAATGCCCTTTGGTTTATGCAACGCACCCGCCACCTTTCAACGTTGTATGATGTCTATATTTTCATATTTTATTGAAAAGATTATGGAAGTATTTATGGATGATTTTTCTGTTTTTGGATCATCTTTTGATAATTGTTTAGCCAATCTTTCTCTTGTTTTGCAACGTTGTGAAGACACTAATTTAGTTCTTAATTGGGAAAAATGTCATTTTATGGTACAAGAGGGTATAGTTCTAGGGCATAAAATTTACAGTAAAGGTATTGATGTCGATCGTGCTAAAATTGAAGTGATTGAAAAACTTTCCCCACCTGTCAATGTTAAGGGAATTAGGAGTTTTTTAGGTCATGCGGGTTTTTATAGACTTCTTATTAAAGACTTTTCTAAAATTTCTGAACCTTTGTGTGATTTATTAGATAAAGATGCTCCTTTCGATTTTAATGATGATTGTTTAAATGCTTTTAATAAGTTAAAACAAGAATTGATTTCAGCACCTATGGTCTTTACCTTTTGAATTGATGTGCGACGCGAGTGATTATTCCCTTAGCGCTGTTTTAGGACAGAGAAAAGATAACAAGTTGCATGTTATTTATTATGTTAGTAAAATGCTCACATATGCTCAATCAAACTACGCAACTACTGAGAAAGAATTACTTGTTGTTGTCTTTGCTATGGAAAAGTTTAGGTCGTATCTAATTGGCTCTAAGGTAATAGTTTATACAGACCACTCAGCTCTAAAGTACTTGTTGAATAAAAAGGATGCTAAACCTAGACACATTCGTTGGATCCTTTCGTTACAAGAATTTGATTTAGAAATTAAAGATAGAAAGGGTACTGAAAATTGTGTCGCAGACCATCTGTCTAGACTTAAAATTCTTGCACCAGATTCTGAAATCCCAATTAATGATAGCTTCCCTGATGAGTGTTTGATGGCCATAGCTACTTCCTTTGGTATGCTGATTTGCTAAACTATTTAGTGAGTGGTATTGTTCCGCCAGATTTTAGTTATCAACAGAAGAAGAAATTTATGTGGGATGTTAAGAATTATTTTTGGGAAGAGCCTCTTTTATATAAGTATTGTTCTGATGGTATAATAAGGCGATGTGTGCCAGAGGAGGATATTGAGAGTATATTGCATCATTGCCATTCTTTAGAGTGTGGAGGTCACTTTAGTACGGACAAAACAATAGCTAAAGTTTGGGAATCTGGATTTTATTGGCCTACTATGTATAAAGATGCTAGGAATTTCGTAATCAAATGTGATCGATGCCAAAGAGTAGGTAACATATCTAAGAGAAATGAGATGCCCATGAACATTATTCTTAAAGTTGAATTGTTTGACGTATGGGGCATAGATTTTATGGGTCCATTTCCGCCTTCCAATAATAATATGTATATATTAGTAGCCGTAGATTATGTATCTAAATGGGTTGAGGCCATAGCCACTCATACGAATGATTCAAACGTTGTCATGAAATTTATCAAAAAGCACATTTTCTCACGATTTGGTGTTCCTAGGGCATTAATTAGTGACGAAGGTTCTCATTTTTGTAATAAGCCACTTGATAAGCTTCTACGTAAATATGGGGTCACTCATAAGGTAGTTCTAGCCTATCATCCCCAAACAAATGGCCAAGTAGAGCTTGCTAACAGAGAGTTAAAGCTAATTTTGGAGAAAATAGTTAACAGTTCTAGGAAGGATTGGGCTAGTAAGATAGATGATTCACTTTGGGCTTATAGGACAGCATTTAAGACACCATTAGGTATGAGTCCATATAGGCTAGTGTTTGGAAAATCTTGCCATCTCCCTGTAGAGATAGAACATAAAGCTTATTGGGCAATTAGGGAGTTAAACATGGATCTTAAGGCTGTTGGAGCTAGAAGACTGCTTCAATTAAGTGAATTAGAGGAGTTTAGACTAGATGCTTATGAGAATGCTAAAATATACAAAGAGAAAACAAAAGTTTGGCATGACAAGCACATTAAGCATAAAGAGTTCGAGGTGGGACAATAAGTTTTACTTTTTAATTCTCGCCTTAAACTATTTCCAAGAAAATTACGATCTAGGTGGTATGGCCCTTTCACCATTGTTAAAGTATATCCATATGGTGTTGTTGAGTTACAAGGTCAGAGTGAGACTTTTAAAGTAAATGGACAGCGTTTTAAACCTTATTTTACAGGTGAATTAGTGCCTAAGGGAGTGACTTACTCCTTAGAAGACCTTAGCAAAACATAAGCATTAGATGGAAGTCAAGCTATTGACTTAAAAAAAAGCGCTTCTTGGGAGGCAACCCAAGCACTTTTAGTTGTTTATTTACATATTTTGCTTTGATTTTACGCTCGTTCTTTTGCTATTACTCAAATTTTGCAGGTAGTAGGTTTATTTGCCAATAATAACAGCTGGACATGAACTATAGTTGTTCTCATGCCATTGAATATGTGCCCTATGCAGCCACTATATATCTAGCTTCTTGCTACCAAATCAGAGGCATCCACATTACAAAAACTCAACTGGAATACGGTCACTGCTTCACTCACTCATCTGGTGCCACATCACAGGCCACATCTTCGACAACCATTCTGTATTTTATTCAGATTGTGAACCAGATGCTTCCACTTTGTTGTTGCTGCTACTGTTTGCTGCTGCACAGGAACTTCCTGCATCATACACCAGGTTGTGTCTTTCCATCTTTTAGTATTTTGATTCTATTTCCCCTTCCCGTGAATCTCGTTTGATGAAACATTGAGGACATTGTTGGATAAGTGTTGGGGTGATAAGAGGTTTTTAGTGTGCCGTTAAGGCACCAAAAATCGTTTTCAAACAATATTTATAAAACCTAACGAGCAATTACCAAGAACGTAGTAAAGGCAACAGGAAAATTGGGATTAATCAAAGTCTATTAAGTCTAAATTACCTAATTGAAGGGTTTTTGGGGATTTAAAAAAGGTTTGGTGACAACTACGACTAGATAATATCAATCACTAGCAAATAACACGAGATGAAAAATTATAGGAAGACACTAGAGTTAAGGTTACTAGTATGGATCAAAGCGGACAACAATTATTAATGCAATTGTGATTTAAAGGCAACGATTACACAAGGTTTAGTTTTCCTCTAAAATACTCGAGTCCTCTCTCGAATGGTCCTCGAGAATGATCGCTTAATCAATCAACTAAATCCTCTCTCGAATGGTCTTTAGTCAATTGATTAAGAGATCCAATGAATTTGGAAAACCCCTAATATAGGATCCCTTTAATTTCTACCCAATATCTTGGCCTAGAAATTAAGTTAATTCATGGGGATGATAAAAGAATTCGTAATTCAATTAAAAACATTTGAAATCAAAATACCAAATCAGAAATGTGATCAATATCTATCCTAAGGCCTCAAAACACCAAGATCAATGCATAAACTTCTTTAAATCATCACAATCACATTAACAATACATTTCAACCCTAATCCATACTTTCACCCTAACCCTAGATGGGAAACTACTCACTAATCATGGATTCTAAGCAATAAAACATGAAATCTATGACTAATCTAGAGCTAAACATGATTAAGAGATAATTAATTTAATGAAAGTAACAACTATGAAACTATAATAAAGTAGATCTAATAAAAGGGAAGAACAAATAATAGCAATGAAAAGAGATAATAAAAACTGAAACTTTGAAATTAAATCGAATAAAGGTACCTTCAATGTTGTAGAAATCACAAACTATAATCTACGAATCTCAAATCTTGATCAAAAACTAAGTGTTTATCTCTCTAATATGAACTCTAATAATATTCTCTAAAACATAGAATAAAGCATAAGTTCCAAAAACTAAAACTAATCAACTCTTGTTATTAAAACACGCATTACTTTCTTCGCAGATTTAAATGATGCGGGCGCACCAAAATCAGGTGCGGGCGCACCATTCTTTCTGATCTGGTCGGACAGTTCAACTTAAAACGAACATAACTTCTTCGTTTTTTATCCAAATCAAGCTTATGACCAGTCGTTGGAAAGCTATCGATACGAGCTTTCACCCCCAACTGGAATTACCTTCATCCAATTTGTGGTTTGAAAATTATGTTTATTTGAAGTTCCCCCTACAAGATTTTATGGCACTATGTGTTCCTTTGTGCGAGCTGACATGGGGCATGGTGCAAGCACACCATTTCTCAACGTGTGCTCTATTTTCATTACTTCCTTTTGCCAACTCTACAACTCATAGCCATCTTAGGTAGTTCCACCTATATAAAGAACATGGCAAACCAGGGTGAAAGCAAATGTACTAGAAATTCGGTCAAAAATGACTGAAAATCTAGCAAAATGTCTCTATGATCAAGAATGATCAAGTGAATGAAATAGAAGGGGAAAGGGAGAAGAAAGAGGGAAGAAAGGGGAGAAAAATAATCAAAATAAGCTAAAAGGAGTCCATAAAGTGTGTTTGAAACGCACTTATCAGGGGGAGAGGTTTGATCTTGATGGATTAATGGTGAAAATGGACCGAGAATGTTGTTGTTTGCTGGGATATCTATATCTATATATGAAAAAAAAACAGATCAAAAAATCTGACTTTAAAATTTGGGATATGGTCATTTCTAGGGGAAATGCTGCCGAAATTTTTGAAGATTCCAGTTGTTTAGTTGCACCAAGTTCATTGCATTTCGCTTTTATGTGTTGTATGCTGCTGGTTCATGTGGTCATTTTGTGTCAAAGTAACATTTTTAAACTACCACCTCTTATCTCCTTGAAAGACGACTTGTTATTTGAGAAATATCAACATGCATTCTAATCTAACTTATTTTATGAAGAAAAAAAAAGAAAAAAATTGTTTCTATTAAATTTCGGTTTCGAAAATGATTTTTGAAGTCATGAATGCTCGAGTTTGACTTTAGTTTTACTAATTGACTCTAAAAGGCAAACTCGTATCTACGCTTGTAAGAAGGCTAGAATCACATTCTAAAGTGGTGGGGAACTTGGTCGGACTCAATATATTTTTAATCTAGCTAATCGTCAACGCTTTCCATGGTGACCATTCAAACACTTTTCGTTTCTTGAGAAGTACTTGAAAACATTGTTTGTTAGTTATCTTAGGGGCGTAGGTCGAGGAGGCCTACCTAGTAGGTTTGCTCACCCCTTTGAATGTTTCTTCAGAATTTATGTATTCGTTATTCCGTTCTATATTGAAAAAAAAAAGCATAAATAGTGGGAAAAATCAGGAAAAAAAAAAGAAAGAAAAAGAAGTGAAAAAGAAATCCAAAAACAAGTTTATAATATTATCTAGTTCAAAGTTCAAATGTGTATGTATTGCTTCAAGCAGAATTTGTAATAAGTTTAAGTACTATCTTGAGACTATTGGGTGGATAGAATGGAACAATCCAATGCTTTTGCTGGAAAGTATACCTTCAACTGAAAGATGATAATCCTTCGACCATGGTACCCATACTTTACACTTGCACTTAAACACGTAGAATTCTTACAAGTTGTTAGAGTACACTTAGTCTACTGCGTTCATGGCTTGCTAATCTAACTATAAAAAAAATTGATTTTCTTGTTCTTTATTATTATAGTATCATCTATTTTTGTTAAGAAAAAAATGTTTTAGTCCATCGTTGAATCCTCATTAGTTAAGTTTTGTCGTATTAAGTTTGAGGTGGTATAATGTCATTAGTCCCGAGGTATCTTAATGTTTTAATTATGTTTTACTCGAGGACTAGCAAATCTTAAGTGTGGGGGAGTTGATAAGTCTCTATTTTATACATGATTTTTGCTCGTTATATTACTTTTTGGTATAAGTTATGAGACTTATAATAGTTTTCTTCTCATATTTTAACGTTTTTATGAGTTCAGTTACGTAAGTAATAAAATTGATGAAAAGATGAATAAGATGTGCTTAATAAACTATTTGCTTGATTCTACTACCACAATACTTGTAATGTTTACATGCTAATTTGACTTAATTAATATTTATAATAGTGGTATGTGTTTACTATGCAAATAGTTTATTTTTAAAGCGACTTTATTCATTACCCTATTGATTGTTTTGTAGGAAAATGATGAAAAAACAAACAAAGAAGAAAGAAATAAAGTAGAGGAGAATCATCTACTAGGCCCACGAAGGAAAACTAAGCTAATGTATAAAACACACAAAAGGAAACCAAGGAGAAAACATGTTGTTGGGCCACAAAGTAATAGACGGCAGCGCACCAAGGAATTGAAATAAAGAGGGAAGAAAAACCCTTCCTTTGGGGGTGACGGCAATATAAAAGGACGAGCACAACAGAGGAGTACAGGAGCCGCACGAGACAACAGATAGCACGAATTACAGAGATCAGAGTGGACGAGAACACGGAGGAAGAACGCATCCCGAAGCAGACCTGGCAGCGAGCAGCGAGCAGCGAGCAGAGGTGGCAGACCCAATTAGAAGACGCACGGCTATTGAAGGAAGTCAAAAGTTCATCTGATTGGAGTTCTTCTACTTCTTTAACTTCTAATTATTCAATTGTTGATTTTGTTTAATTACAATGTTAGGTTTTAATTCTTCATTATCATTCAATTGGATTTTCATTAATTTGATCATTTGATGTCTGGCTAATTATTCATGTTCTAGGATGGGGATGTAGTCCTTAGATTTATGTCGATGGATTGAATTATTATGTTGGTTATATTATATTTATGCAATTTGATAATCTTGGATTGATTTCATACTTTTAATTTAGCCAATTGATTGTATGTGTGAGGTGTTGGATTAGTAGCGGAAGTGAAAGTTCATAATTTTAGGAATAGTTGTACTCTTGGGGTGGTCTTTTAAATGAATTTAATGCTCTTAATGAATTTGTTCTAATTGTTATGTTGGCGGAAGTAACATGAGATTAGCATAAGTATAGATTTTCCACCTTGGAAGAGGGGATAATATGTATTAGGAAATTCAGACCATTGCAACTAAATATTTTTACCCGACGACCAATTCAACTCCATTGAAGAATTTAGGTGGCGAAACCCTTGTCCTAGAAATACTTCTTTTTTTTCATTACACTTCATATTTTTCAGTCATTGTTTCTTAGTAGTTTAGGGCCCGTTTGTTATCGTTTTTTGTTTTTAGTTTTCAGTTTTTTTGAAAACTAAAAACCAAAAACAGGAAACCAGAAAAAGTAGTTTTCACTTTTTAGTTGTCAGTTTTCAAAATCATCATGTTCCCAATAAATTTGACTAATTTTTTATTTATTATAGGACATATATCATATGACTTTGAAAATCAAAAAACCAAAAAACAGAAAACCACAGTAATACCGAACGGGTCCTTAGTAGTTAGTTTGAGTTCTAGTTTATCACCATTTCATTGAACCCATATTGTCTAAATAATAATAGTTGTCTCTTACTTTGGTAGTTGATTATACAGCTCCTCGTGGATACGACCTTGCTCACCTATGCTATCAATTGGACCCGTACACTTGCGGATTTAGTAGGTACATTTTAGGACCGACCACACATATGTAAGGATCATTTTTGGGGAAGTTCATGTGGAGGAGGCCCCCGAAGCCAATGTCAATAATGGCTTCTTTTTTAGGTGGTTGATCAGATATCCCAGCGAGGAACTTCTGAAGTGGTTGCGCCGTCTGCCTGTTTTTAATATATAAGTCTTTCTCGTCAGAGCTCAACAACTATATAGGGCGTGCAGATGGTTGTGGAGCACGTGGGGGTAGGATAGGGGGTGATGTTCCTGGCTGAGGTCTGGGCTCTTTCCTAACCTTCTTTGGTATATCCCTGAAAGGTGAGAACAATAAGCAGACTGTAATGATCGTATGTAAAAATACAGTAAACAGACTCCAAAAAGGTAACAGCAGTGAACAGGAATAATGCATTGAACATTAGTATGGTTTGCAGTGAACATTAGTATGGTTTGCAGTGAACATTAGTATGATTTGTGGTGAACATTAGGTTTGCAGTGAAATGAAAAATGTTTTTTAATTAAGTGAACATAAAGAATAATGCAACAAACGAAAACGAATAATGCACTGAACATTAGTATGTTTTTAGTGAACGTTAGTATGGTTTGCAGTTAAATGGATGAAAATAATTTTTAATTAAGTGAACATAAACGAATAATGCAACAAACAAAAACGAATAATGCACTGAACATTAGTATGGTTAGCAGTGAAATGGAAAATGATTTTTAATTAAGTGAACAAATCGAAGAATGCAACAAACAAAAATGAAAAACTATGGTCTGCAGTGAACATTAGTATGATTTGTAATGAACATTAGGTTTGCAGTGAAATGGAAAATGTTTTTTAGTTAAGTGAACATAAACGAATAATGCAACAAACAAAAACGAATAATGCACTGAACATTAGTATGTTTTTAGTGAACATTAGTATGGTTTGCAGTTAAATGGAAAATAATTTTTAATTAAGTGAACGTTAACGAATAATGCAACAAACAAAAACGAATAATGCACTAAACATTAGTATGGTTTGCAGTGAACATTAATATGGTTAGCAGTGAAATGGAAAATGATTTTTAATTAAGTGAACAGAACGAAGAATGCAATAAACAAAAACGAAAAATGCACTAAACATTAGTATGGTTTGCAGTGAACTTTATCCCAAACCAATGTAAAAATATAGTAAACACACTCCCAAAAAAAGTTTATAAACCCCATTAACTATAATGAACATAAGCTTACTTTGTTTCATATGGGCCCTGTCTTTTGTTGTTCACTTTTTGTTTACCCTTGTCAAGCACTCTGTTAGGGTTGCCAGCTGAATCTCTGCATCATGAAACTAATGATCAAACAGTCAGTCTGTATGGACATATGGTAAAATGAACTGAACATAAGGTCAATGCATGTTTTATTCCTAGAAGTGGCAGGGGGATTGTTGGTGTGAGGGCTGGTTTGTAGTGCCTTCCCTTTATCAGCAGGTGCACTAATAAACAATTTTAATACAATAATCAAACATTTTGTAGAATGAACGATAAGAATTAATGTGATGGCCAATACTATATTGGGATGAACACAACAAATGAGATTACCTTTTGGGGTCAGGTTGTTGTTTTCCTTTGTCACCAAGAGCACTAAAAACAATAAATGACTTTTCAATGAACATAAGAACCTCTTACAATGAACATGCTTTTATATAAATCCAAAAAGGTGATTATATGAAAGGGATGATCATTCAGCCATATGAAGTAACATCTTTATGCATGATAATATGTTCCATATTTCAATAAACTTAATGAACATACTATAAGTGAGGGAAAAACAAGTGCCCTAATTTACTAATGCAATAAACATCAACTCAACCACAGCTTAACCACATAGAAACACGACTCTTATCCAATTATCCTAATGAACATTCTAAGGCTTGCGGAAAACACGCTCCTTATTCATTTATGCAATAAACATTGGCATAACCCTAATTCAGGAGTATAATAAACATGAAGTCACAGAGCAACACACGTAATACTTATTTTTAGGTTTACAGTAAAACACAAAGAGCATATTTAGGGTTGCAAATAACAAATACCCTTGTTCACTCATACAATAAACATTATCCCAAACACACCAAACAAATCACTAATTCTAAATCCTCTTGAAACTCAGTGAACAAAACCATAATTCTGATGACATGATTGGAATAAACATACATGCAAAAATTATTTCTATTACAGAACTAGATTTCCAAAAAAAAAAAAAAAATCCTTTTTTTTTCAAATAAACATTATCACAAACACACCAAACAAAACCCTAATTCTAAATCCTCATGAAACTCAGTGAACAAAACCATAATTCTGATGAACATGATTGGAATTTATATACATGCAAAAATTATTTCTATTACAAAAAGATTTTCAAAAAAATCTTTTTTTCAAATGAACATTGATATAATTACAAATAACAAATACTCTTGTTCACTCATACAATAAACATTATCACAAACACACCAAACAAAACCCTAATTTTAAATCCTCTTGAAAGTCAGTGAACAAAACCATAATTCTAATGAACATGATTGGAATTAACATACATACCAAAATTATTTCTAATACAGAACTAGATTTCTAAAAAAAACATCTTTTTTTCAAATAAACATTGATACAATTACAAAAAACATTACAATTTTTGGGCTTGTTGGCTTGCTTTTTTCTTTGCCTGAGATTTCTTCATGTAAGTTATCAATGGCGATTCAGATGAAATTTCAGGGCTGTTTGAACAAAAAAAAACTTACCCAGTAATTAAAAAAAATTAGTATTTTCCCAAAAATTATACTTACATATCTGTGGTTGATGAATTTGTTGGACCACCATCACATCTGCTTTCTTCATTTTGTGGAATGCTATTTTTGGACGAACAAACCAGAGAATTTTCATAAAAAAACCCATTAAAAATTGGAAAAAAAAATTTGCAACAAAAAAAAATGGAAACCGAAAAAAAACACAAATTCAAGAACATTTACTATCCCGCGTTCTCCATAGCGAGTTCGGTTGATGAGAGAGAAAGCTTGAAGAAAATAATGGTGGTTGGAGAGAGAAATGTAGAGAGAAGTGAGAGAGTTTGATGAGAGAAAAGGGTGAGAGAGTTTGATCAGTAAAAGGAGTTTTGGAGTTCGTGCAGGAAATGAAGAGTCATAAAGTTGAAAAAGGAGATTTTCAAAAAAAATTGCCAACCTGGCATTTTTTTAATTGTTCAGTGGATTTGTTCGGGTTTTTTTTTGTTTGGAGATTTCAGCATTTTATGCGTTGTGTTGTTGTGTTTTGGATGGTGCGCACCATCCTATACATACACTCGTGCGCACCGTCGACGAACTGCCCCTTTTCTGCCTTTCTCCTTCCCAATATAGGTTATTGACATCAAAAGAACACACTCAGTGAACACGTACGTACGTACCAAGAGGAAGGTGCTCACAAAGAGTGACGACGACGTTTCATTGCACATGGGGTTTTGGCTTAAATGAGTCTGAACTAAATGAAAATTTGGAGACCCCAGTGAACAACCCATGGGTGATGAATGAACATTGAGGAAATTAATCTGACACTCTGACTCTCCTATCCGCTTTCTTCACTTTGCATTTATTACTCTGACACTCTTCTTTTCTCTCTTCTGATTTATGTCTTCTGAAAGATATAATTTTCTCACTCCTAGTTTTCTATATCACTCCTATGTTTTTTATTATATGTATTTAAAAGATACATTTCCCAATTTTTTTTTCTCTCCTGATTTTCTCTCTCTTTAATTCCATCTCTCTTCTACTTTATTTTATTACACTGCTATAAGATATTTATTTCCCAATTTTTTCTCTCTCCTCAAGTTTATATAAAACGATCATATGTTCACTACAACATTAGTTGTTGTTCATAGTGATCTGACTGTAGTTCATTTAGAGTTACCATATGTTCATTCTTATTTTTGTTATATTCTTAATTATTTTCCCCTTTATTGATGTTCATTTATGGCTCAATAACGTTCATTTACGACTCAATAATATTCATTCCATACTCAATAATGTTCATTCTTGATGAATGATTTTTAAAAGAACATTATAATATAAAAAAACTACTAGATTTAATTAGTCATCGTATGTTCACTATAGGGTTCCTTTTTTTTTTTTTTTTTGGTAAGTAAGTAAATTTTATTGCTCTTCCAAAAAACACACCAACCTTCAAGGGGAGACAAAACACACAGCTTGGTCACAGAAGACCAAAATTACAAGGAATCAATCCAAACTCTATCTGTAGCATTCCATTTAGAGGAATTGCCTAGATTACTTCTATACGTCACTATACATTTAATTTCTTTAGCTATAAAATCAATCTTATGTACTTTAAGTTCAAAAAGCCTCATTTCTTTCTCTCCAGACATAGTATACCACAGCAGCTATAACTATGTACACAATCTGCTTTCTTATTTTGGTGCCATGATAGGATCTTCCTATACAATTTATCCACTGCTGCACTGATCTGCTTCTCATTGGCACTCCAATCCACTGAAGCAAGCCAGACAAATGTTGTTTACTATACTCACATTCAAAAAACAAATGATTGTGAGTTTCAACCTGATTGCCACACAGACAGCAAAGGTTATCAGTACTAACTTTATACTGAAATAACTTGTCTTTGGTTCTGAGTCTGCCTTGAATACCAAGCCAACTAATGAACCTGTGTTTAGGTAAAGAGAGTCTGTTCCAAATGCCACCAGACTAGTTGACCTGAGGCAAATCCCCTTGAAGCTGCTCATATACTTTTTTAATAGAGTAATGCTTCCAATTAGTCATTCCTACTTGCTGTAATTCATTTTTCACTTTGCATAGATGCTTGATGACCTAGCTAGCCCCCACTGAAGCTTGAAAGTTCCACCAGTCTGCTCCCTTAATGTAGATGGTGTGAACCCATTTGACCCAGAGATCATCCTTGCCACAACCAATGTGCCAAACCAATTTTCCTATAGCTGCTATATTCCAGAGTTGAGCATTCCTGAAGCCAAGACCTCCATACTTTTTCTGCTTGCACACATTTGCCCAGTTGACATGCCCAATCTTACCACCCACAGTATTGCCACTCCACAGATAAAATCTACACATATCATTAATCTTTTGAATCACTAGCTTGGGCAGAATAAAAATCTAAGCCCAGTAGCTATGAATGCTAATTAACACAGAATTGATAAGTTGTGCCCTTCCTGCAAAAGATAAGTTCCTTGAGCTCGATGATCTGATTCTAACTGTCATTTTCTCCACTAACAATTCACAATCAACCACACTAAGCTTCTTAGTACTAATAGGAACCCCAAGGTACCTAAAAGGTAATTTTTCCTTCACAAATCCAGAGAATTGTGAAATTCTAGAAACTTCATCATCATCCATGGTAGAGCAATATAGAGCAGACTTTCCTTTATTAGCCTGTAACCCAGAAGACTCAGTGAAGAGTTTGAGGCCTTGTAAATGCAAGTAAGCAGATTTTGCTTCTCCTTTGCAGAAGAGAAGCAAATCATCTGCAGAACACAAATGATTAAGCTTTAAATGTGAACAACCAATGAAATATTTGAATTCTTGCAGCTCCCTTATGTAGGTGAAGATCCTAGTAATGTAGTCCATACACAAAACAAACAGCAGGGGGGACATATGGTCCCCCTACCTCAAACCCCTTTTAGCTTCAATGAACCCTTCAGGACTTCCATTTATGAGAAGAGTAAACCTAGGAGTTGTTATGCAAGCCATGATACACTTAATGAAATGATTAGGAAAGTTAAAGAGCTTTTAATAGCTCATGAACAAATTCCCACTCAATAGAATCATATGCTTTTTCTAAGGTTTACTTTCATCATCAGACTTTTCACTTTGTTCCTACTATTGCCAAACCTTTTCACTAAGTCTTGACATAAGAGTATATTACTCATTATGCTCCTACCACTAATGAAGGCACCCTGGGACTAGGAAACAAGCCCTGGCAGTATTTTACCAAGCTGAAGGCAAATGAGCTCAGCAATAACTTTATAGATGACAGAATAGCATGCAATGGGCCTAAAATCACCCACTCCAGAAGGGTTTGTGATCTTTGGGATCAAAGTAATAGCAGTTGTGTTGATTTCTTTCAAAATTTTCACATGCCAGAAGAAATCTTGAACAGCATCAACCACATCTTGACCAACAATATTCCGGCTCTGTTTGAAGAAACAGCTTGAAAAGCCATCAATACCAGCTGATTTATCATCTGGAATTGAAAACACAGCTGCTTTTATGTCATCATCAGTGAATCTCAAATCCAGGTCTTGATGTTGCATCTGACTCAAAACCATGTACACCCATGTCCTGCACCTCAAGACCCATTTCTTCCTTGTGAGTAATCATCAATGACTCCTCTGC
This sequence comes from Beta lomatogona, assembly GCA_947646795.1. Classification (NCBI taxonomy): domain Eukaryota; kingdom Viridiplantae; phylum Streptophyta; class Magnoliopsida; order Caryophyllales; family Amaranthaceae; genus Beta; species Beta lomatogona. The sequence continues at coordinate 625,932 of CANSNZ010000239.1, read as the reverse complement.
TATCTCTCTCTGTTCAATCTCCTCCACTTCTCCTAGGGCAGCAAAAGCATTCCCAATTTCAACTGGTAAGGGTGCAACTTGAGGAACAAGAGCTATCCCTTAACTTTCTAGAACCCTTCCTTATCTACCTCATTAACCTTCTTCTATTTTTGCACCCATTTTTGTACAACAGGTCTTTTATTCTTCTTGCAATCAGCTATAGTATGCCCAAACCTTTTGCATTGACTACATTGCACTGGCCTCCACTCATACACTATCTTCTGGTACACAACATTTCCTTTTTCATTCTCAAATTCTATGTAATCTGGTAACTCTTGGTTCAACCTAGATTCAACTAGGATTCTAGCATAAAGCACTCTATCCTTAGATTGAGTAGCTTGGTCGAGTTTCAAGGGTTTCCCAATTCCTGGGACAACCTTGAATAGGCAACGTTCCCCCCAATACTTCAAATCAAGAGCAGGCAAATGAATCCATATTGGCACAGTTTTAATTTCATCTTTCTTGAAATCCATATATGGGTTCCATTTTTTAATAATTAAAGGTTTCTTGTCAAAAAAATTGGAATCCATCCATCAGTACCTTCTCACATTGTTCAAGATTATGAAATCTGACAAGAAAAATTCCTTTACTAACAACTACAATCTTATCAATTCCTTTATCTGCCCAAATCCTGCGAAGAAATCCACCCATTATGGGAAATGGAGGATTTGCACCCACCACATAACATATAATGGAAGAATCCTAGTAGTTGATTTCATCTTGCACATCTTCAATGTCAATTTTAATTGTGTTCTTGACAGGCAATATATCCTCAGTTCGAACTTCCTCAAATTCAGGCAAAAGTTGACGAGATGGAGGATTACCTGTTTCAATTGCTTCCAAACGAATCTGATTCTTCTTCATTATTGTCAACCACTCAGACAATTGAGCCTTATCCTTCTGTTGATTCTGCAAATCTTCTAACGAGCTTCGTGGTGATAATGGCGGAATCACTTCGGGGGTTCGAACCATCAATCTTTCAATTCCATGGAGTTCAGCTACAACTTTGAATTTCTAGCCCTCAATTGGACTTGTAGGACCACCATTCTTGCTTTTGGTATTACTTTTACTATGTGACTTCTTCGCCTTGCTTTTGATCTCCCAGCCATGGCGTCGGCGTATGATAAGAAGAGGGTTTCTTATCGTACGCCGAGAGAGAAAAAAAGGCGGGAGATAAAGTCTTAAACTATGGATTATAGGGTTCCTTGTTGTTCATAGTGCTCTGATTAAAGTTCATTTAGAGTGATCATATGTTCATTCTTATTTTTGTTATATTTCTAATTGTTTTCCCCTTTAATAATGTTCATTTATGGCTCAATAACGTTCATTTACGACTCAATAATGTTCATTCAGACCCAATAATGTTCATTCTTGATGGATGGCTTTTTAAAGAACAATATAAATAAAAAAAACTACTAGATTTAATTAGTCATCTTATGTTCACTATAGGGTTTCCTGTTATTCATAGTGCTCTGACTAAAGTTCATTTAGAGTGATCATATGTTCATTCATATTCTTGATGGATGGCTTTAGAGTGCTCTGACTAGGGTTTCTTGTTGTTTTTCCTCTCTAAATATACATTTGTTGCCCAGTGATGTTCATTCATGGCTCAATGATGTTCATTCATTTATCCATGTTCATTTCAGGGTTGGATGTTTTTCATAGTGCTCTGACTAAAGTCCATTTAGAGTGATCATATGTTTATCATTATTTTTGTTTTATTTCCAATATTTTCCCCTATAATTATGTTCATTTATGGTTCTATGATGTTCATTTATGCCTCAATGATGTTCATACATGGCTCAAATAATGTTCATTCATTTGTCAATGGTTCATAATAATAATCAATTGACTAAAATATTTTTATTATACCTAAATGTTTTACTCTCTAATAGAATTATATGTTCATTTATGCCTCAATGATGTTCAAACATGGCTCAAATAATAATGTTCAATCATTTATTGATGGTTCTTTGAAGAACTTTATAAATTAAAAACAATTACAAGATTCAATAAGTCTTTCTATGTTTAAAATAAGGTTAAGTGTTGTTCATAGTGCTCTGATAAAAGTTCATTTAGAATGATCATATGTTCATTCTTATTTTTGTTATATTTCTAAATATTTTCCTCTCTCATGAAGTACATTTATTGCTCAATGATTTATGGCTCAATGATGTTCATTCAGGACTTAATAATGTTCATACATTTATCCATGGTTCTTTAAAGAACCGTATAAATTTTAAAACACTACTAGACTTAACAAGTCATCTTATGTTCATTTCGGGGTTATATGTTGTTCATAGTGCTCTGACTAAAGTTCATTTAGAGTGATCATATGTTTATCATTATTTTTGTTATATTTCCAATATTTTCCCCTATAATGATAATGTTCATTTATGGTTCAAATAGTAATGTTCAATCATTTATTGATGGTTCTTTAAAGAACTTTATAAATTAAAAACAATTACTAGATTCAATAAGTCTTTCTATGTTTAAAATAAGGTTAAGTGTTGTTCATAGTGCTCTGATCAAAGTTCATTTAGAATGATCATATGTTCATTCTTATTTTTGTTATATTTCTAAATATTTTCCTCTCTAATGATGTACATTTATTGCTCAATGATTTATGGCTCAATGATGTTCATTCAGGACTTAATAATTTTCATACATTTATCCATGGTTCTTTAAAGAACCGTATAAATTTTAAAACACTACTAGACTTAACAAGTCATCTTATGTTCATTTCGGAGTTATATGTTGTTCATAATGCTCTGACTAAAGTTCATTTAGAGTGATCATATGTTTATCATTATTTTTGTTATATTTCCAATATTTTCCCCTATAATGATAATGTTCATTTATGCTTCAAATAGTAATGTTCAATCATTTATTGATGGTTCTTTAAAGAACTTCATAAATTAAAAACAATTACTAGATTTAATAAGTCTTTCTATGTTTAAGATAAGGTTAAGTGTTGTAGTGAAGTGACGAAAGTTCATTTGAAGTGATCATATGTTCATTATAATGATCATATTGACTTAAATATTTTAATTATACTTAAATTTTTACTCCCTAATAAAATTATATTTGATTGGATCTAGTAGTTGTAATTTCACTATAGGGTCAGCTGTTGTTCATAATGTTTTGGCTGAAGCTCATTTAGAGTGTCAATAATGTTCAGTCATTTATTGATGATGGCTTTTTAAAGAACAATATAAACAACAAACTATTAGATTTTATTAGTCATCTTATGTTCACTATAGGGTTCCATGTTGTTCACAGTGTTATGACTAAAGTTCATTTACAGTGATCATATGTTCATTCTTATATTTGTTATATTTGTAAATATTTTCCTCTCTAATATACATTTATTGCTCAATGATGTCCATTCATGACTAAATAATGTTCATTTATTTATCCATAGTTCATTAAAGAACTGTATAAATTAACAAACAACTACTAGATTCAATAAGTCATCTTATGTTCACTATAGAGTCAGTTGTTGTTCATAGTACTGTGATTGAAGTTCATTTAGATTGATCACATGTCCAATCTAATTACCATATTGAGTAAAATATTTTTTTATATTACTAAATGTTTTCGTGTATAATAGAAAAAATATTTTTATTGGATATAGTAGTTGCATGTTCCGTTATGATATTTTTATCTAAATTTTTTCCTCTCTAATGATATACATTTATTGCTCTGTAATGTAATGCTCAGCTGAAAATCTAAATGAACTTCATCCAGAACATTATAAATAACAGTTGACCCTGTAGTGTAAATACAACTACTAGATTCAATAAAATATAATTTTATTAGAGAAGAAAAACATTTAGATATGATAAAAATGTTTTAGTCAGTATGATTATTATAATGAACATATGATTACTCCAAATGAACTTTAGTCAGATCACTATGAACAACACGTAACCCTATAGCGAATATAGAAAGACTTATTGAATCTAGTAGTTGTTTTATTATACAGTTCTTTAAAGAACCATCGTTAAATTGAATGAACATTATTTAATCTAGTAGGCATAAATGAACATCATTGAACCATAAATGAACATCATTATAGAGGAAAATATTAGAAATATAACAAAAGTAAGAAAGAACATATGATCACTCTACATGAACTTTAGTCAGAGCATTATGTACATCAGCTAAATTGTAGTGAACAAAAAATGTCTATTTGAATCTAGTAGGATTTTTTTTTTGAATATATACAGTTCTTTAAAGAACATGGATAAATGAATGAACATAACTGAGCAATAAATGTATATCATTAGAGAGAAAAAAATTTAGATATATAACAAAAATATAAATAAACATATGATCACTCTAAATGACCTTTAGTCAGAGCACTATGAACAACAGAAAACCCTATAGTGAACATAAGATGACTAATTAAATCCAGTAGTTTTTATTTTATATTGTTCTTTAAAAAGCCATCCATCAAGAATGAATATTATTGGGTCAGGATTGAACATTATTGAGTCGTAAATGAACGTTATTGAGCCATAAATGAACATCATTAAAGGGGAAAACAATTAGGAATATAACAAAAATAAGAATGATCATATGGTAACTCTAAATGAACTTTCAGTCAGATCACTATGAACAGCAACTAATGTTATAGTGAACATATGGTCGTTTTATATAAACTTGAGGAGAGAGAAAAAATAGGGTACTCGGTGGCATTAGTTTTTTCAAAAAAAGTTGTTTTGAAGCCGTTTAAGATCGCCTTGAAAGTCGTATTCAAAAAATTACCAAGTTATTTTGACCAGCTTTCTCGAAATTTTTTTTTATTGAATTTATAAATAAAAATTAAAATTAGGTGCTTAATTAAGAATTAGATTTAAAACATATCAAATTAGTTTTAAATTTTATTTTATTTTGATAAAGGGGTTAATTAGAGTCAATTAGGATATTTTTATTGGATCTAGTAGTTGATGTTCATTACAGCATCAGCTGTTGTTCATAGTACTTTGACTGACGTTCATTGACACTAATTATATTTAGTGTAATTATCATATTTGAGTAAAATATTTTTGTTGTACTCCTAAATGTATGATGTTCATTTATATTTGGATATTGTTCTTTTTGTGGTTCTCTGATGTTCTTTCGTGAGTTAAGTGTTCTTTGTTTGATAAATAAACTTTATGAGAGAAAAATCAAGAGAGAGAAAGAAATTAGGAAATATATGTCTTAAAGCAATCTCCTTCTTATCATCCGAAATGATGAGTTAGGTCATACTACTATTAGGGTGTAACCTAGTTTCCTTTCCGTTTCAAAAAAAAAAGTTAAAGAAAAAAAATAGAAAAACAAGATAGAGAAAATTATTCTGAGGAGACATAAATCAGGAGAGAGAAAAGAAGAGTGACAGAGTAATAAATGCAAAGTGAATAAAGTAGGGAATAGTGTCAAATCAGTTGTACGTATGTTCATTTGGGTATATGCACATGTTCATTAGCTTATTAGTTGCCTCTAGTTGCCAGCGTTTTATTTTAGTTTGATTGCATTTTGGGGCGTGCACACCTTCCTCAATATACGTGCGTGTGTATAACCTAAGGATTGCTCAAAACTCTTCGAGTTTTTTTTGTTAAAAAGGACCTTTTAAAACATTTTAGTTGTGAGCAGGGACCCAAATTGTTTTTAATTGTGAACAAAGACCCAATAGGCCAATAGTATAACATGTTTGTTATTTAGGACCCAATAAGCATTTTCCGGTATAAAAGTCAACATTTCGGTGATTGACTTCATGTAACACCATTTCTCTCTCCTAAATCTCACATGATCTAACCTCCCTGGCTCCCTCCTTTCCTTCTTTCCCCTCAAATCCCCTCTCTCTCTCTTCATTTTCCTTTAAAGAAAACCCTCATATCCCTGTTTCCCCTTTCTTCAATTTCGTAAAACTCCATCTAACCCCCCTTGTAAGATTGATGCCTTGAATCTGGTGAAAATGCGGCTTATTCGGAGGAATCGAGTGCTCGCCCGGTTGACCGGGCGAGTCACGCCCGACCGGGCGAATTAGTCTGGGGACCGGGCGAGAGCCCGGGCAGAAAGATCGTCAAAATCACTTGCGCGCCCGACCGGGCGAAATGGCCCGGTCGACCGGGCGGATTCAGTTTTGACGCGGGTTGGCGATTTCGACTCGGGGTATAAATAGGCTTTTAACCTAAATCGTTAATACGACGATTTTAGTTCATAATCACATCTGTAATTCTGGTTATTCTTCTCATCAATAATATTATTCTCTCCCTGCCCGTGGATGTAGCCAACACTCCGTTGGTGAACCACGTTAAATCTGTGTCTGATTATTTTCAATTTTCCATTCAATATTTGTTCTTTCTCACATCTGTCATAACACCCCTTTCCACTGTCATTTTCGAAATTAATGTTGAAGACAAAGGACCTCCTACATTACAATGATGAAGACAAAATCAGACACCAAGACCTCCTCCAAAGGAAAGCAAGTTGACAAGCAAACATCAAAGCAAGGGAGAAATTTAAATTTTAGCTCAAAATTTTCGAAATTGAGGAACTAAAACAAGAAAAAAGCTTTCGAAATACAATCAACACACCTCCGATTGAGGGATGCAACCATGCAAGTAAAAGGTGTGGGATTTGGAGGAATGGGTTTTGTTGTTTTTGATTGAATCTTTTGTGGGTGTAGTGGGATTTTGATGATTGAGTGGGATATTTTATGGTGTGATTGTTAAATTGGCTTTTTTTTTCTCGAAGGAAATTGAACAGAGAGAGAGGGGATTTGAGGGAGAGGGAGAAAGATGATGAAATCCATTATGGAAGAAGAATTGAGGGATGCTTTTCTCTTGCTGTCATTGTCCACTATGGAAAATCCCTCACCTTGATCAACCTCAGGAACGTGAACGAGAAAGGATTATGGGTTATGGGTGATGTGCAATGTTTGAAGTCTTTTGCATCCTTGTTAATGGCAAAAAGAGGAGAGAGGAGTGATAGAATTGAGGGGGAAGAATTGCAGGAAGCCATGGTAGGAAGAGGAGAGAGAAAGAGTTAATTAAATGAAGTCAACAGCCGGAAAGTTGACTTCATTGTTGAAATATGAACACTAGGTCCTAAACAACAAACGAAGTGTGTTATTGGGTCTTTCTTCACAATTAATTTTTTTTTTTGGGTCCTTGCTCACAACTAGAGGTGTCAATTCAGTTCAACAGTTCAGTTATGGTTATATCCAAACAGTTCAGTTCATATCAGTTCAGTTTGTAACAATTAAAATTATTGACAGTTCAGTTCAGTTAACAAACTTTTCAGTTCAGTTTAATTCAGTTTTTTTCCTTTCCATTTTCAGTTCAGTTCAGTTGCAGTTTAAACTAGTTTTATCCGAACAGTTAAACCAACCAATGGTTGAATCCATATCAGTTAAAATACGTTGCGGTTATTTTCAGTTTCGTTTAAGTTTATTTCAGTTATTGACGAAAATCACATAAGTTCGACAATAATCTGTTCGGATAGAAGTTAGTCACATTCTTGTATTTGTTCGGGAAAAATGGAACTTCATGTCGGGTTTTGGCCAAGTGTTTTCCCGGGTTCGGATAAAATTAATGTACCAAATAAGTGTCGTCGGCACTTGCCTCGAAAAAAATCAGTTGTACTTCATAAAAACGTGTATGAAACTGACATCAGTAAATGTGTATTTTACTGATATAGTATTCGATAATTTTGAATAAGACAAATTTATATAAGTCGATATTTAAACTTTTATTTGTATTCAAATCACGTCATGTTTGGTTAAAAAGGACGTCTCATATCAGTATAAATTCTTATAAACTTCCTCGAAAGACGAGTTAGACATTTTTAATTAGCCGATTAGACCAATGTCTTACTCTAACTATAATGGCTTACTATAACTATACTAGTCATTAAAGTTATATGCATCTGAAAACATATAATCAACGTAAAATAAGTTAATATTGGATTAGATCAAGGTATCTATATGTGTCGGTAAAGTAACTGAAAATAACTATGCTCAATTTAAAGTAAGATAGTATCAATGTAAATCGATAAGCTAGATCAAGATAAGAATATTCTATTTAAGTTAATTGTTAACAAGTTATAATCATTTTCCTAAACTCATACATATAGGCCAAACTGAAAGACATTGATCTTAGACTATATGAATATATCAATATAAGCTGGTACGATAATTGAAGATAACATTGCTCCATTTTGATATCGAAACATAATATTGAAGTGAAACTAGTATCAGATTATTAGATTATTGTATCAATGTGAAACGATAACCTAAATCAAGATAAGAACACTTCAATTTAGTTAATCGTTTATAAGTTACCTTTATTTTGAAATTCAAATATCTAATTTAACTAAAACAAGGTGATACTGGATTATATAATATATCAATGTAAGATGAGAAGGTAATTGAAAATCACAATAATCTATGCAAGTGAACCTTGATTAAGCTTTATCTATTGCAAATACAAAACATATTACTAAAGCAAAACAAGTTGATTAGTGAAGTTGTTATTTATTCGATTAGATGTTATATATGTGAATGCATCTAAACACAAACAAATTGAAACAATTTGTTATTGCATAAAACTAATGTATGCTGATATTGGATTAGATCAATCAACTGATATAAGTCGATAAGCTAATTGGTGTATATGGTTTACGTGGACCGTTTATGTTAAAGATACTTTGTATTTTGTTTACACGGACCGTTTATGTTAAAGATACTTTGTACTTTGATATACTATGTATGCTCTACTGAACATAACAACACTCCATATAACTATATAAGTTGATTGTTTTAAGTCAATGAACTAATTGAAGATATGATCGTACGAAGATGGAGACATGAAGTGATGAAGTCAATGAACTAATCACCACTCGTAAGTTGTAACTTGTAAGCACTAATTAGTAAGTTGTAAAATATTTGAAACTTTGCATATTTATAATTTCTGAAGTTTGTAATACTAATAATTTCTTTAAAATTACTAATACTAATTGCATTTCTAAAGTTTATAATTCTATTAATTTCTAAGAATAATACTAGTTTAGGAAGTTAACTAAATTACTAAATAGATCAATACTAGAATGACAAATTTAGAATACTTAAGGCCATTGATTTGAGAAAGATCAAATTCAACTATTGATAGACATTAACTTAGCAATCCATGTGCTTGGTCATTCTTAATGCTCATTGGTAAAAAAAAATGTCATGGATCATGAATTGAGACCATTGATTAGAGAAGAGCAAATATGAGCTCTTCATTTCTCTACTCTCTTACTCTCTTTTGAAAAATAAAAAAAGAAATTCAATTTTAGTTGCCCAAGATGAATCTAAAAAACGCCAATTTTAATCGCGCCTTCCCAAATTTTGAATTTCGTTCAATATTGTTAATATAGAACTAGTTTTGAAGCCCGTGCGTTGCATGAGTTGTTGTTTATTTGATTTTTTTGCAAATTTTTTGTTAACATTGTTGATTTTGTGTTGCTAATAAAATGAGATTTTTCAACACCATTGTATTTACATACTTCTTCCGTGCTTTTTCACTGCAACAATTACCACTTTGGGTAGTTTCATCTATTGGGACCATTCTACTTTTGGCAAAAAAAAAACCAACTATACTTGACAATATTGTCTATACTTTATGTTAATAAAACCATCATTAATTATTCAAATTGTCTTATAAAGTTGCATTTACTTTATTAAGGATTTACTTATCCTACTCTATTTAATTAAAGGGGTACCTCTATGCTAAACTACCCATTTTCTTCATTTCCTTAAAAACCATGCCCAAACCCATTGTTGTAGTAGAAAAAGAACAGATAAAGTATTTGTCATTATACTCTAATTTCTAGATTTGTTATTGCGATATATAAATTTTATATTTTTTAATAATTGGTATGACTAACAATATCTAACACAGTTTTAACATGAAGAATACCCGAATGATACTTTAAGAAAGTAGAAGGTAATAATTTAATAGATGTAGGACAGAAAGAATAGAGAAAAACATGAATGTCAGCCTCAACTTCAACTTTTAATATAGCACATAAACTTCAACTTTTAATATAGCACATAAACGCTAACGCATATACAATGGAAGATGGGAAAGCCGCAAAACTTGATCATAATGATGGTATCATGGATAAATTTAATCAAATATAAAACTAACCTCTACTAATAATCGAAAATACTATTCAAGAGAAGAAAAAAAACCTCTGCATCAATCGTGACCATATCAAGACTTATCAAACTTTCCCCTTTTTTATGATCCATGACCCAAAAAGTCTAGAAATGCGAACCTTGTTTTTCCAATTAGTTTTAGTAGAATTAAGTTTATGGAGAAAAGAATAAGATCTGAAGTATAGATATATGAAAAAGACAAAAATAAATAATTATGTATACAATAAATATTCTAGGAATAATATAATAATTCAATTGCATAATACCTCTGCAATGTCGTTGACAAATTTTCATTTGGATCTTCATGTAATGCCACCATGGTATGCTATAGGTTCAAGATTACAGATGTGTATTTTGTATCTTTATATAATTCAATTTTTAAAAGTATGATTTTGAAAGATATAATTGATATTGTCACATATAATACGCTATTTTTATAGTTATTATTATATGTATTTAAAATAAAGAATAAATAATACGTTATTGTTTCATCTAAATAAATAAATTTTCATAAGTTGTAAAACTATATTGTATATGGAACGTTGATGCCTTTCCGTAACTCTTGAAATTGGATAGATTGGAACTAAATATTATAGGTGGAAAAGGAAGTTTTCTGCTCCACATCAAAACTCAACATTATATTGATAAGTCTGAAGTTTGATCGGAAAACATAAATAGCTATACGATAGGTCATAATTATTTGAGGCACTCTAAGATAAGCATACTTCTTTGCGATAAACATCAACCCTTTTCTTTTATCTTAGCTTTTGCCAATTTTTTTAAGATAAAGGTCCTGTTCTTTTGGACTTATTTTCAGTTCATTTCAGTTTAGTTCAGTTAATTTCAGTTAATTTAAGTTCATTTAATTTAATTTCAGTTCAGATCGGTTAATTTCAGTTCAGTTAATTTCAGTTCAGTTTGTTATTATTATTGTTATTATTATTATTATAAATATTATTATTATTATTATAAATCTAATTATTATTAATTAATTATTATTATAATAATAATAAATATTCATTTATCCAAAACTCCTCATACATGTGTACAACTCTATTTTTTTAATAAAAATAAAAAATTGAAATGATGACATGGCAATCCTACGTGGCACATTCTATTTCATAAGTTGCAGAACTATATTGTAAATGGATGTTATTTCGAAGCATATTTCGAGTGCGCTCCAATGGTACAACAATCGTAATATTCCGAATTACGTAGCAAAAGTTATACGCATTTTACATAATATGATAATTTAGGTTGTTCATTCAAAATCAAACTCTAATTTTCGCTTATCCAAAACTCTTGATATTTATTTAAATCTATGTAGAACTCTTTTTGTAAAAGATAAAATTAAAATTTAATGACGTGGCGATCCTACGTGGCGTGCTCTATGGCCTCGAAATCTTGAGGAGCTCCCTATGCTCCCAAAAAGCTCCTCCTTTATTTATATATATATTGATTGATTAGAGCGCTGCTCAGCATTCACGTTGATTCCCCACTCCCTCTATTTCCTCTTTTCTCCAACTCAATCTCTCTCTTCTTTCCCCCACTTCATGAAGCAAATTTGTGCCAGGAAAAGTAGATCGACATCCATTGGTTTGATTTGGAAACCCTTAGTCGTTTTTCGCATGGTAAAACCAAGGTAGTAAATCGCTCTTTATTTTCCTCTTTTCCACTACTTTTTGAATCTCAAAATCTTCAATTAATTCATAAGAAGTTTGTGTTTGCCTTTCCCTTTGTTTTACTTTGCTAGTTGAATAATGCGTAATTGTTTCCTCTTTCCAATTATAAGAGAAATATTGAATTATTTCTCTTATAATTTGTTTCCTCTTTCCAATTGCATAAGCATGTGACTTCTCAGGCAGTTTTTTTTTGGGTCTATTTTCTTCCAGGTTTACAGGAGAGAATTGCACATAGAAAAGTGAGAGATTTGAATCATTACCAGTTGATTGCAGAATTGAACGAAAAATCTCACGAACGCACGTAATTGTTTCTCTTGCAATCCCCTTGCATCTTATTTTATTCGATTTTTTCACCATATACCCCTGACAAATTTTTTTTTGCACCATATACCCTTTCGAGTTTCCAAATGCACCATATACCCTCCACTTTTCAAAAAATACATCAAACTACCCTTTTGACTAACGGTGTTAGACTTCCATTAGTCATTAGGCTCTAATCCACCCCTAACCCTAATTAACTAACTTAAATCAAACCCTAATCCTAACTCTAACCCAATTCACTAACTTGGGCCCTAACCACTAACTTGGGCCTTAACACCTAACCACCCCTTACCCCTCTTGCACCACCACCCCCCGTCACCACCACCACCCCTCCCCTCCCATTTCCCGTCGCCACCACCACCCCCTCCCCTTCCCTGCTGCCCCCTCCCCTCCCCTTCCCCACCGACCCCCTCCCCTCGCCCTTCCCCGTCACCACAACCTCCCCTCCCCTTCCCCAGTCGCGAACCCCCTCCCCTCTCCCCCCCCCGTCGCAAACTCCTCTCCCCTTCCCCCGTCGCGAACCGCCCCTCCCCCTCTCCCCGCCCTCGACGCGCAATCCCCCTCCCCTTCCATCGATTCTTTTCGAAACCCAACAACCCGTATTTTTCGAAGAAACCCATTCAACCCAGATTTTTCGTCGAAACCCGATATTTCGAAAAAAACCATTCAACCCAGATTCTTCGTCGAAACCCAACAACCCAGATTTTTCGAAACCCATTCAACTCGATTTTTCGAATTCAACTCGATTTTTCGTGCCGTCGTGTTTGGAGCCGAAAAAATAAGGGGGAGGGGTTGCGGGGTCATGAGGAGGGGAGGGAGGAGGGGGCTCGTGCGATTCAGCAAGGGAAGGGGGAGAATGAGGGTGCGGGGAGGGGCGGAGGGGGGTTCGCGCAACGAAGGGAGGTGCGGGGAGGGTGGAAGGGGAGGAGGGGGTGTCATGGGAGAAGAGGGGTGCGGAGAGAGTGGAGGGGGAGGGAGGGGGTGTCATGGGGGAAGGAGGGGCTCAGGGGAGGGTGGAGGAGGGGAGGGAGGGGGGGTGATGCGGGGGAAGGAGGGGGTGCGGGGAGGGTGGAGGGGGAGGGAGGGGGGGTGCTACGGGGAAGGAGGGGCTGCGGGGAGGGTGGAGGGGGAGGGAGGGGGTGTCTGCGGGGGAGGGTGGACGGGGAGGGAGGGGGTCATTGCGGGGGGAGGGATGGGGGCTGGGGAAGGGTGGTGGTGCGGTGGGGGGCAAAGTGGGGTGGGGTAAGGGGGTGGGGGGAGGGGTAGAGGGTGTTAAATGTTAGGGTTAGGGTATTAGGGTTAGGATTAGGGTTTGATTTAAGTTAGTTAATTAGGGTTAGGGGTGGATTAGGGCCTAATGACTAACGGAAGTCTAACACCGTTAGTCAAAAGGGTAGTTTGATGTATTTTTTGAAAAGTGGAGGGTATATGGTGCATTTGGAAACTCGAAAGGGTATATGGTGCAAAAAAAAAATTGTCAGGGGTATATGGTGAAAAAACCGTATTTTATTTGTATTTGGAAATTCTCTTAATTAGTTTGATTTTCACCACTGTTTGTTTATAAATTTCATAAATTAACAGGTTTTGGGTTGTATTCGATCACATGTAAGGTACTATAGTTTTGAATTATGGGCAGATTTTCCTTTTGCATTCTCTAATCGAAACTAATCGAAACCCACTTATATTATGCAAGGTCTTAGAGTTTTGAATTATAGCTATAACAGATGGGTATGCATATTGCAATTATTTGATCTATATTCTTACTTTTAAATCATCGTTCATGCTCATTAAACTGGAATAACACAAGTTGACCTGCGTTGACAGTGAAAGGTGTAGAATTGGAGATGATTGCAACCACTGAAGATGATAAAAAAGTCCAGTGCTGACAAGAATACAATGTAATTACTAATTGGTTTAAGAATTTAGATACATTTTTCCTACTGTATTCAAAAGCCATATATTGTTATTTCTTAAAAATGTTATATTGTTGACAGATTATGTAGTGTTTGTAAGTTGTAACTATGTTTCTTCTTAATATTAGTCTATTATGAAGTGGTTATCATTTTATGAATAATGAATAACAAAAAAGATAATAAAAAATGAATTAAATGTGGTTTTTCAGGAAAGATTCAGAGGTAAACCAATAAGAGCACACCAAAAAATGGTCAATAGTGATGGCTCATAATCATATAGAAACAACTTTGTAAACCTAACTCAACATTTAATCACTTCACCTCAAACAAACTATAATGATAAATTTGCACGTGAGAGTACTAATACAAAATTATCACGATAAAATTTGTGAATTGGAGTACTATCATGAATTTGGGTAATATCTAAATTCGGTTCGGGTACAGTTAAAAATTAGTTTTAAACAGTTTCAGTTTAAATAGGTTTCAGTTCAGTTCAGTTTTAGTTTCAGTTTGAATCAGTTCAATTAATCCAGTTAAATATTCAGTTCAGTTGATCGATCAACTTTTTAGTTTTTGACAGTTATTTTCAGTTACGGTTTGTTTCAGTTCAGTTGCAGTTCAGTTTTGGTTTTTCATTTACAGTTATTTCAGTTTCAGTTCAGCATTTTTCTATTAATTTCAGTTACAATTACTCCCAATTCAATTTAATTCAGTTCAAATTTCAGTTATTTTAGTTCTACAAGTAGTTCATTAACCAAGCTGACAGCTCTACTCACAACCAAAATGTTCTAAAAGGTCGCAAAAAGTTCAAACTCTTCATTTCTTTGATAATCCGAACAACAAAGAGCATGCGAATTTCTCAAAACACTCGGAACAAATTCGTACTTTTCAATTGAAATATTTCAATCTTGGCTAATTTCTCAAAACTTTTCATCTCTTCGATAATCGAGTAAGTATTTTTCGACACTTCAGCATCCACAAAGAAATTCGAGCAGCGATAATTTATCAAAACTCTCATCTCTTCGATGATCACCGAGTAATTCATACTTTTCTTGCAATTTTTGTTAGATTAATTGATATTTTGGCTGTTTTTGACACTGTAATCCTGTTTTCATAGCTATCCTTTCTCCAATTCCTAAATATCAGCTCCTAAACTCTAATCTCAGTCAGGTAACTTTCAATTTCTTCATTAAATTTTGATTTCACTTATACATTTGTTTGAATTTCCTAATGCTCTGTTATTTATTTATTGTTGTTATGTTTTGATGTTATTGGAGTTTGCGAGAGAAACTTTTGAGTGATTGGAATTGGCTTCAACAATTCAAGGTGTTGATTAATTTTCGAATAATTTTCAGAAATTTTTGAGCAATTTTGCAGGTAATTATGTGATATTTAACTATATCAATTATTATTTCTGCAAATCGATTTTATCTGATGAATGTTTAACAAATGAACTACATTTTTGGTCTCATTTTTGGTAATTATGCTCATAACTTTTTTGATTATCATGGTAATTTTGGTATATAGCAAGAAGATTGACTACATTTTTATTGACATTTTTTATTTGGCTTAGGCTTTATAGTTTATTTTCTCAGCAAGTTGCTTTTGAGTAGTTTTTCAGTACTGCTAAATAACATGTTTAGCTTTCAGTATTGTGAATATTGTGAGAATAATTTAGTAATTTTTGAAGAATGAAGATAGAGTTCTCTTATTAAACTTGATTGAAACTTATTTAGATACTATTACTAGTTAATTATTATAAACGCTGATTTTGTGGTATGCATTTTATTATTGCTATTATTCAAGGGGGCTGTGCAAGGGTGGAGGGGGTTGGCAGGGGGTGCAGGTGCGTTGGGGGGGGGGAGGCTGTGCAGGTGGGGGTCTGTGCAGCAGGCTGTGCAGGTGGGAGGGACTGTGCAGGGAGTGCTGGGGGGCTGTGCAGGGAGTGCGGGGGTTGTTTGCTGTGCAGGGGGTTTACATGTTTATAACATGTAATGGTATTATGAGCTGATTTTTTAGATTATAATTTAGGGTGATGATTTCTATATTACAGCATGTTATGTGACTTTGAAATAAGTCATTTTCTGCTTTCTTGGCTGCATGTTTTGTGTTTTCACTATGATCTTTTGATTAGTATTTTGATTAGATTTAGAGTAAGATTAGAGATGTTTATGCTGCTGCTAGTTGGTAGTAAACTTTAAGAGACGCTTCTTTTTTGCTGCTATTTATTTCACATATCCATTTTCCCTTTTCCTTTTCCTTTCTATTTTACTTCCTCTTATTTTACATACTTTATTATCCTTCCTCATCTTTGAGCTCTGACCTGTGAGTTTTTTTTTTTTGTTTCGTTATGTCTTATGTGCTTTTGTAGAGTATTTTCCATGGTTGTTTTGTGGAACAGAGGATTAGGGATGGGAATTGAAATAATAGATATTAGTGGATCAATGTCTGTAAAGACCCTCTGTGAGTTTTACATCTTATTACGAACATGTATGACTAACTCCACTTTCATTGCTTATTGACTAGTGCTGCTTTATAAGTGGATCTATGGGAAGACGTGATCTTCATTACAACTTATGTGATTAACAACATAAATAAATTATAGTCTTTTGGTATTTTTAGTACCTTGATTATATATACTATGTCTAGTATGTAGCTTGATTATAGTGTTCATGTTTACCTATGGTGTTTGCCAGACAATGTAATTAGACTTCCAAATATTTAAGGAGTGTTGTGTCAATACTCAATATGTACTTTTCATGTTTACCTATGGTGTTAGGAAGACAATGTAATTAGACTTCCAATCATGCTGTGACGTATTTTTGATATAAAATAATTGCAGAATAATTAACGAAAAACATGGTATGATCTGTAAAGAGGTGACGTTGTCTTTTCATCTGTATGAGACTCCTAGAACAGAATGTTATAAAAGCTAAAGCTGCTGCAAAGAAACCCAGTAATTGTTGGTGTCCTTATTTTGACACTGATGGTTAATTAGCTGTTAAATTTGTATCTTTAGATAAAGTATCTACTTTGAAAAACCAACTGGCAAAACCTTATTCTTCAATTTTCAGGCATCGAAACTCAAAGTTCTCTTACTTATCCAAAGGTGCCGCAGCAAAGCGAACACTAATCGAAGCTTGAAAATCCATTAAAGTGTAAACTTTGATCCTTGCTGTGAAATTGGGTATGTTAGTAGCTTCTTACTAAACTACTTTTGTGCCTCTTTGCTACTGCCAGCAAGATTAAGTGCTCCCGTTGGTGAGCATGCACTCCAACTAGTGGGTGAGTCTGCTGATTGGGTGAAGGAGAACTTGCCCTTGATATCAAGTCCTTTAAGGACATGTCAGACCATGCTTTGGATCGTCTCTACGGGAGGACTATCGAGTGACATTTACTAGGTAGGTTTTTAAATATGCAGTGAGTTCTATTTACATGCTAAATTATTTTATTCTTCTTTTTGGGGCAAGAGAAATCGCGAAGTGTTGAATCCCGAGTTGGTTGTTTACTGCCATTTAGCTAGTTAACAAGAAATCTAGATTAATAATATGAGCGGTAACGGCCTTGCAATGTTTTGATTACTTCGTTTTTTTCATTGAATGTGCAGTCATCAAGTTGTTAACAAGAAACCTAGCCTGCTTCATTAGTATTATTATGATTGTTTTACTGAACTAAACCGACAAACCTTTTTTTAAAGTCAATTTAGGAGAAACATTCTTTTAACAATTGCATTGACAGTATGCAGCAGTGTTGTTGAGCTAGATTGTAGCAACATTCTTTTAACACTTCTTCATTGCTTTGTTTTCAGATATGAGGAAAGCATTATCCAGAGATGTTGAGAAGAAATCTGTAATCCCTCTTAAAAGGCCAATAACACCTCATGAACTGGAGTACGACTAGAGATTCTGTTTTTAGTGTTGTGTTGCTTCAGCTTTTAACATCATAAAGAATGATAAATGTGTATTCAAATCGCGTGATTTAAAGTCCATGACAATTATACTAAAATTTTCATGTGACGAGTAAGCATGCCTCAGATTTCTTCATTTTTTATGGTAACAATTGGCTCTAGACTCTTCTCTTTTCTACTACAAGGCACACCTGTGAAGGAATTGTGTCCTAGATTTTAATGCAAATTCTAAATATAACATGGATCATATTATGGAGATAATAAATTCATTAAATTGGATCATCTATACGTCTTGCTAGAGGATGCTATAGAACTTTAGGTTTAGTAAATAATAAACCCGAAGCTCAATTAGATAGATCATACAAGGTTACACTTACACAATATGGATCAATAAAAGAATGACCTAGAGCCCATGAAGGACTCTAGGGGTGGCCGGCCAAGGAGAAAGAAAAGGACAGGACTCTTAACCTAGTTTGTTCCTATAATTAGGTGTGGGGTGAGAAAATAAGGTAGTCAGTTTTATTCTCTCATTATTTTCTCTCTCATCCTTTCTCTCTCTTTCAAATCTACGTAATACTGCTCCAAGAAATAGAAGAGTCCCTCTTCCTTCCAACTAGCATTGGTGGAGCATTGATCTGGATTCGTGGACCTAGTAGAGGAATCTTAATTGCGAGGTTAATTTTTAACTATTATGTGATCCTTGAATGTATATGCATGAGATCCTGTTTTAAGTGCTTACGAATATGATTCATGAAATTCCGCTTAGAATACTTATAATCCTACAGTGGTATCAGTTTTAGCCTATTGCATATAGTTTTTTGGTCATAATAATTAGATTTATTTTGATGTGTTCATGGCTAATTTTAATTTGATTAAGAGGAGGAATTGAATTATGGATTGAATAATTAATTGGAATTGATTAAATGGAGATTTAATTGTTTAATTTTTCAATATAAAGTGGCCGAATTTTTTGATAATTCAACCCTAATTTTTCGAAATTTAAATTCTGATTTAGATCTCTAAATTTCGAATATTAAGTTCATGTTATTAATCTGATTTTCATGTTTAAATTTGTTTATGTATGAAAATTAATTCATGTTAAAAGTGTTTTATATGAATTAGAGATTAATTTATGTGAATAACCCTAAAATTAATTAAAATGGAGATTTTAATTTAATTTTCTGAATTAGGCATAAAGGAGTTTATGTTTAATTTAATAAAGATCACTAAATTAATTTTACAATTGTTGTAATTTTAATTTCCTTCAACTAAATTAAAAAAAAAAACAATAAAGGAGGGAGGAAGAGGAGCAGCCACGGCTGGTGGCTGCTCCGGTGGCTGCTCCGGTGGTCTGCCGTTTGGTGGTCGGCGTGGGATAGCGAGACTGTTGGCTGGGCAGTTGGTGAAGGCCAGTGGCTGCAGCAACCACGCGTGCGATGCACGACGTGGGCAGCAGCGGGCTGATGGCTGGCTGGCGCTGGGCGCCTCTTGCCGGTGTCGGCTCGCGAGTGGGGTTGCCGGAGATTTACGGTGACGGTGCTTTGACGTGGTGGCCGAAGTACTGCAGTGTGCAATGCTGGCGTGGGAAGGCAGCGCAGCCTTTATGCTACTGGCTGTGGTTCCACGGTTTTAATAAAAAAAAAATTATTTTGAAACAACAGCAACTGGCAGCAGTATCTCAACAGATTTTGTTTTTTGAAATTTTGTAAATCTTTTTTTTTTCTTTTGAGATAATTGAGCAAATTCCAATTATGCTAATTATGTTAATTTTGACTAGGTCATAAATTAATTCCATAATTTTATTCTTTAATCTAATTAAAATTAGTAGCCTAGATTTTCTAGGATAAAATCTTTAGGTGGTTAGGAATTACTTAGATATTTTATCCTCTTGCTTAAATTTTTTATCTACTTGCTATAATTAAGAATATTTGATATTTTGATTGATGGCAAGAATAATATGTGATATTATGATGTGGCATTTTATATTTGATATAATTGCTGTGAATGACTAGTATGGCCCAAATTTAAGTTAGGAAATACGATCTGAGTATCGTGATGTATCCTTGTAATTTAAATACAATCTGCGTATCGTTAAGTATTTTTGTAATTTATTTAATTTAGATATTATTTAAATTATTTAAATACTTATGTAATCCAAAGACGAGCCCATGGCTAAATAGATGGAGATCCATGAAGAGTCCAAGGAGGAGCCCGTGATGCTTAGTTCTTAGGATTAGGGGCCATACTAGATCATATTTATTTTTTGCATTTTATTATTATTTAAAATGCTTATAAGTTTGTTGTATGTTGGTTATCAATGCGCTAGAGTTCACTAATTCATAACAACATAATAAACTTAGGTCCCGCAAATATTAAGGTTAGCTTTTCCAAACATAAAGTGCTTATTAACCCTTAATTAATAGTAATAGGTCATGCCTCCGCAGGGTATTATCATTAATTTTGGGAGATAAGGTAAAATTGCGAATTTTACTACTTAGTTTGGTTATCCTTAACAAAATCATTAAAAGAGTTTTGGGTTTTGAAGCGAGAGATAGTTAAGCATGCGATGTTTACCAATCTAAACAAGAATTATAAAGTGTTATAATTAGTAAAGGAGTTTACTTACCTTGAGAATGTAACATTAAGATAAGGCCTTCGTCTACTTAGTGTTGCATGTTAATAGGATCTTGTATTCACTTATTCAAATGGGACATTAAAATTGAATAGGTGATCAACCTAGAAACCTTTGCATGTTTTAGGTTGTTTTATAAACATAATATTGAACTTTGCTTTTATTTTGTCTGTAGATACTATGTCTAACAAAAACAACAACTCTGTTTTCAACATTGGTCCTTTCCTTGAAAAGGACAGGCTGAATGGTGCAAATTTCATCAAATGGGAAAGAACCCTAAGACTCGTATTGAGGTCTGAGGGTCGAGAGGATGTCTTAGAAACCTCACTTCCTGTGATTACTGATGAGTCGACTGAAGCCGACAAACGTCGTGCTAAGCAGGCCAATGATAGGTCTGTACCGATCACTTGCTTGATGATAGCAGCCATGGAGTCGGACCTCCAAAAGAGGTTCGAAACCAAGGATGCTTATACCATCATGCAAGCGCTGCGGGCTATGTTTCAAACACAAGCCCGAGTTGAGCGGTATGAGACCAATAGGGAGATACTAGAATGTCACATGAAGTCGGGTCAAGCTGTTGGCCCCCATGTTTTCGCTATGATCGGTCTTTTCAAAAATATGGTACGACTTGGATTCCCTTACAGGGTTGAGTTGGCTACTGTCATTATTCTCCACTCATTGCCTGACAACTTCAATCAGTTCAGGATGACCTTCAACATGAATGAGTCTGAAAAGACTTTGCAAGAGCTGCACGGGTTGTTGGTCAATGCTGAGAGGAATATCCTTAAAAAACCAAAGAAAGAGGTTCTGGTGGTTCAGAAGGGAAAGGGTTTTAAGAAGAAATGGGTACGAAAGAAGGACAAAGGCAAACAAGTTGTCGTTGTTGCTGAAAAACCTAAGCCAACCGCCAAGCCAAAGGTGGCCGCGGAAAGCAAGTGCTTCCATTGTCACAAGATAGGACACTGGAAGAGGAACTGCCCTCTATATTTGGAGGAAAAGAAGTTTGGGGCTTCCACTTCAGGTATATTTGTTATAGAAATCAATTTGACTTCTACTACTTTATGGGTATTGGATACCGGCTGTGGTTCTCACATAGTTAATAATGTGCAAGGACTAAAAAGAAGTAGGAGGCTGGCAAAAGGCGAGGTAGAGCTTCGCGTTGGAAATGGTGCACGGGTTGCTGCACTTGCCATAGGAAGCTATAGTCTGCATTTGCCATCTGGCTTTGTTTTAGAATTAAACTAGTTATTAGGCCCGGGCTATGCCCCGGGTAAGAAAAAATTTCATCTATTAATATAATACTTTATGATAATAACACTAAATACAACTTAGTCTAGTGGTTAAGACTTTAATATATGTACTTGAGGTCTCGGGATTAAATCCTATACTACGCAATTTCTAATTTTTTTTTATTGTACATGGATTACATGAACTAAAACTCCCTAGGGAGAGCGCCACGTGGCACAGTTTCTTGTTTATGCACGCTTTTTAATATATTTGTATAGATAATTGTTATTTTGTTCCTTCGATAACTAAGAACACAATTTCTGTTTCTGTATTGGATTCTGAATGGTTTTGTTTTGAAATTAAGAACAAATGTTGTTCCATTTCTTACAATAATATGTTCTATGTTAGTGCTAAATTGATAAATGGCTTATATGTGCTTGATAGGTCATTACTATAACATAGATAGCAAGAAATTAAAATCAAATGAATCAAACCTAACCTACATTTGGCATTGTTGAATGGGTCATATAAACCAAAAGCGCATCCAAAAGTTTACAACAGGATGGCATTCTTCCATCATTTGATTTTGAATCATTTGATGTATGTGAATCATGCTTGATGGGGAAAATGACAAAGTCACCGTTTACTGGAAAAGGTGAAAAGGCCAGTGATCTCTTTGGCCTCATACATACATATGTTTGTGGTCTTATGAACACAAAGGCAAGGGGAGGGTCTAATTACTTCATTACCTTCACTGATGATTTGAGTAGATATGGGTATGTCTACTTAATGAAACATAAGTCGGAATCTTTTGATAAATTCAAAGAGTTCCAGAATGAAGTACAAAATCAACTTGGTAAGACAATTAAAGTACTGCGATCCGATCGTGGTGGCGAGTATTTGAGCCAAGAGTTTGATGATCATTTGAAAGGTTGTGGAATTCTTTCACAATTAACTCCGCCCGGAACACCGCAGTTAAATGGTGTATCTGAAAGGAAGAATCGGACTTTATTGGATATGGTTCGATCAATGATTAGTCTTGCTGATCTTCCGATTTCTTTTTGGGGATATGCGCTCGAAACAGCTGCACATACACTAAACATAAGCCCGTCAAAGGCTGTAGAAAAGACTCCATATGAGTTATGGAATGGAAAAACTCCAAACTTGTCTTTTCTTAAGATATGGGGATGTGAGGTCTATGTAAAACGTAACTGTCAGACAAACTTGCACCCAAGCCAGATAAATGTCTCTTTGTAGGATACCCAAAATAGACAAGGGGTTATTACTTCTATTGTCATCAAGAGAGCAAAGTGTTTGTTGCTCGTGATGGTGTCTTTCTTGAAAAGGAATTTGTTTCCAGAAAGACAAGTGGGAGTAAAATAATTCTCGAAGAAATTCGAGATGAGCAACAATTGGACGTGGTCAGAGATGGCCCGACAAAACGAAAGTCTAGTTCAGGAGATGACGTATTCAACGCGTGAACCTCCTACCGTCCCACTTGAATCTAATTCAAGCGAAGATCTTCAAGAAGTTGAAGAGAACATTTCTCTTGACGCTCAGGTCCCGCGTAGGTCTAGTAGAGAAAGGATTCCAAACAAGAGGTTGGTTGATTTCCTGTTAACTGAAAACAGTGAAATAATGATTTTGGAGAATTCAAAACCTACTACCTACAAACAAGCTTTGACGAGCCCAGACTCTGAGAAATGGCTTGAGGTCATGAAATCCGAGTTAGACTCCATGTCTGAGAATAAAGTTTGGATCCTGGTCGACTTGCCTGATGGGGTTAACCTTATTGGATGCAAGTGGGTGTTCAAATTGAAAACAGACAAAGATGGGAATGTCCTTGTCTATAAAGCAAGACTGTTTGCAAAAGGATTCAGACAAATTCACTGTATAGACTATGATGAGACCTTTTCTCCAGTAGTAATGCTTAATTCAATTCGGATACTTTTAGCGATTGCTACATTTTATGATTATGAAATTTGGCAGATGGATGTCAAAAAACCGCATTCTTGAATGGGTTCTTGAATGAGGATGTGTACATGACACAACCTGAGGGTTTTAAGGATCCAAAAACTCCTAAAAGGGTTTGCAAGCTTCAAAGATCCATATATGGATTGAAGCAGGCATCTCGGAGCTGGAATCTTCGATTTGATGAGGCAATCAAGAAATTTGGTTTCATTAAAAGCGAAGAAGAGTCTTGTGTTTACAAGAAGTTTAGTGGGAGCAGCTTAGTCTTCTTGGTATTGTATGTAGATGACATACTACTCATGGGAAATGACATACCAATGCTTGAGTCAGTCAAGAAATGGTTGAAAAGTTGTTTCTCCATGAAGGACCTTGGAGAAGCTGAGTACATACTGGGAATTAAAATCCATAGAGATAGGTCTCGAAGGATGATTGGACTAAGTCAATAAACTTATATTGATAAAGTTCTTGCAAGGTTCAACATGGAAAACTCGAAGAGAGGATTCATTCCCATGTCACATGGCGTATCGCTTAGCAAGAGTCAGTGCCCGACTGAGCCTGATGAGTTGAAGCGAATTAGTAGCATACCTTATGCTTTGGCTATAGGGTCTATCATGTATGCCATGATAAGTACTCGACCAGATATTGCATATGCCTTGAGCATGTGTAGCAGGTTCCAAGCAAATCCAGGGGAAGCACACTGGATTGCAGCTAAGAGCATCCTTAAGTACTTGAGAAGAACTAAAGGCATGTTCTTGATCTATGGTGGTGAAAGTGAGTTGGTTGTTAAAGGTTATACAGATGCGAGCTTCCAAAACGACAGTGATGATTACCGCTCTCAGTCAGGGTACGTCTTTTGTCTAAATGGAGGAGCAGTGAGCTGGAAGAGCTCAAAGCAAAGCATTGTAGCAGACTCTACGACAGAATCATAATATTTAGCAGCGGTTGAAGCAGCTAAAGAAGCAGTTTGCATAAAGAAGTTCTTGACAGAGCTGGATATCATATCTAGTGCTCTGGAATAGATTGAGTTGTTCTGTGATAACAATGGTGCTATTGCGCAAGCAAAAGAACCGAGATCACATAACAAATCCAAACATGTAATGAGGAAGTATCACTAGGGATAGCAGTGGAGCGGGTCAAGTAGGAGACCCGCCCCATCCCCGCCCAAGTGGGGCAGGGATGGGTCTAGGTTTGGCGGGGATGGGGCGGGGATGGGGATTAAAATCATACCCGCAATGGGTGGTGGAGCGGGTGTGGATTTTATGCTATATACGCCCCATCCCCGCCCGCCCCGCCCCACCCCCGCCCGCCCCGCATATTTATTATTCAAATTCTATTTATATACTTATATTATTAATAATTTTATCTTGCAAAGTATAAATATGTGGGTATGCCGTGGGTGCGGATACCCATGCGGGTGGTGGGGTGGGCATGAAGTGGGTACGACGCGGGTGCGGGTACCCATGCGGGTGGTGGGGCGGGGATGGGTATAAATACGTACTTGGTGGGGCGGGGATGGGTCTGGAATTTTCCCCCGCAATGGGTGGTGGGGCGGGGATGGGGATGGGAAATTTATGTGGGTGCGGGTGTGGAGGTACCATCCTCCGCACCCGCCCCGTCCAATTGCCATCCCTAAGTATCACCTCATTAGGGAGATTGTTGACAGGAAGGATGTCAGGATCTGCAAAGTTCACACGGATGAGAATGTGGCTGATCCGCTCACTAAACCACTACCTCAACCCAAGCATGAGTGTCACGCTAGGGCTATAGGCTTGAAGCAAATGTTAGAGTGGCTTTAGATTGTACTAGGTTTAGAGAAACTGGTTACAATGTAGAGACATGGTTTTGCTATTTTATGTTTATGAGAAATAAAATTTTATCTTATTTAATTTTGGTTTGGTATTAAATAAAATGTCCAAAATATATCTTGAATTCAATGGTTTTGTCAAATATGTGATTTGATGAATGAAACACCATAAGTGAACTCTATTCATAGAATATTATAGTTCCAAATCTAAGTCGTTAAATTGGACATAAATGACTTATTAAAGGATTAGAATATAAGATTGATTGATAGCGCCGTTTCATGGGATATGGGAACATGGAGATGTTTAGTCAATCATATGGACATTTATAGTTGATACGTGATCGAACAGACTTACTTAGAAGTTTCTATAAATTCGTAAGTATATTAGTGGATTCTTAAGACATGAGTGGAACACTACTTAGCCTAATGATTGGTACAACTTTGATGCTGTCAAACGTCATGCCGTAAAAGGGGACTATAAAGGCAGCATTCAGGTTGTGCTAAAATTTGAGTGGGAGTTTTGGTTGCCACAAGATTGAAAAGTCCTCCTATATGAGATAGGATGGGTGTCTTGGCCCCTTGGAGAGTGAAAATTGAAAAATGCATGGCCGTGCTCAAATGGTTTATATGATGATCATTTGTTTGTCAATTCGAACTCGGATTTCAAGGATTAATTTGAAGACTAGTGTGGATGACATAGAAATATAGTCATACTATCAAATTGGACACTAAGAGACTTAAGGAATTTGAAGATTGCAGACTCGTCTCGGACAAGTGGGAGATTGAAGGAATTGTGTCCTCGATTTTAATGCAATTACTAAATATAACATGGATCATATTATGGAGATAATAAATTCATTAAATTGGGTCGTCTATACGCCTTGCTAGAGGATGCTATAGAACTTCAGGTTTAGTAAATAATAAACCCGAAGCCCAATTAGATGGATCCTACAAGGTCACACTTACACAATCTGGATCAATAAAAGAATGACCTAGAGCCCATGAAGGACTCTAGGGGTGGCCGGCCAAGGAGAAAGAAAAGGAGAGGACTCCTAACCTAGTTTGTTCCTATAATTAGGTGTGGGGTGAGAAAATAAGGCAGTCAGTTTTATGCTCTCATTATTTTCTCTCTCCTCATTTCTCTCTCTTTCAGAGCTACGTAATACTGCTCCAAGAAATAGAAGATTCCTTTTTCTTCCAACTAGCATTGGTGGAGCATTGATTTGGATTCGTGGACCTAGTAGAGGAATCTCAATTGCGGTTCTATCTCTGGATCTCGAAGTGCTTTGAGGAAATCACGCGTCAAAGGTTAATTCTTAACTATTATTTGATCCTTGAATGTATATGCATGAGATCCTGTTTTAAGTGCTTATGAATATGATTCATGAAATTCCGCTTAGAGTACTTATAATCCTACATCCTGTATATTACGCATGTTAAGCACTCCCATAAGGAGACAAAGAGGACAAGAAAAACATAAGTTGCCCTCTTTTGATATGTTCTATATGTTTTATAGGTTACCCTCTCTGTTCTATATTAAAGAGGACAACTTTGTTACCATAGTTGTACGTAAAACAAAAAAAGGCAATGAAGGTTGCCCTATTTGCATAGCTAAGAGGGCAAAAACAATTGCCATATTTGGTAAAATAAAATAGGGCAAATCTAAGTTGCCTTTCTTAAATTTTACAAATAGGGTAAATTTTATACTTTTGCCCTACACGGCTACTACAACGGTCCTACCGTGGTAAAGTTGAGGGCACATAATTTTTGCCCTTTTAAACAAATAGGGCAATTTTTAGATGTAAGAGGGCAATTTTACTTGACCTCTTTGACCTTATTTGTTGTAGTGTTCGTAGGCTGAGTTGGGTTGGATTGGTCCGCGGGCTGGGCTGGGCGGTTTTGCCACCAGGCTTTCATGTGTTGGGCTCATAAAATTCAGCCCGTGGGCTATCCAACAATTTCACTGTTTTCACGGTTCTGGACCGGGCTGTTCACAGGCCTGTCTTGCACGGCCCACGAGGCAGATTGGGGTGGGTGAGTTAGATTGGCCCGCACTGTTGGCCGGCCACCTCTACTAAAGTATGAGGAAAAAATAAGTGAAAATGAAAGACTTAATAGAGCATAAAGTATGCACGTTTATATTCATTTATACTTGCTAATGCCACAAGTTGCTATATACCGTAAGTTTTGTAATTTTTCTAAACCACCAGCTTATTTTACTGAATCATGATTTGTCTAATTATTGGAATTATATACAACAACTCATTAATACACGAATATCAGATTGCTTTATTGAATACCAAAACAAGATTTTTTATGTAGATATCGTTTTAGGAAATCATTAATATATACGAACCAAAGTCCTGATCTATGCGAATACCAGATCGAGGAATTATTTTTTATTGAGCACCAGGGAATTTCTTTACTTTAAAACACCATTTTAGGACATCGTTCAAAGTGGATATGTGTGTTTGTATGTGTGTGTGTTTATATATTTAATAGATTACATTTAGGTTTCAACAGTTGGCACATAATTTGAATGACAAATGTCCTTATATTTAATTAAAAAAACAATCCTACGTAACTATCCATGATACTCCATCTGTTTCCTAAATGAGTTCATCCCATTCACTATTCAAGTGTTCAAAGTTTAAATACTTTGACAGGATGTGGTAATTAATGTATGTGAAAAATATTATCACGTACCTTTTTTGGATTCATAACATGTATATTTTATAATTTCAATTCTTTCATAAATTTTACTATTATACAATAAAAGATATTAATGTCAGATTAGCGCATTGGAGACTACGTAAAACACAAATTAGATTATTTTTAGGAAACGAATGGAGTAAAATTATTTATTACGATTCATTGTTGTATTATCAATCAGCTCCTACAAATATCTTATTTTGTAAAATATTTTGGTCTAATTTTTATTCGATCTTGAAGGTCTTGGGGCATTTTTTTTTTCAATCTAGGATTTTGCTTAATTTAGGCAAAATTATTTCACTTTTTGGGTTTTTTTTGGACTCCACACACGAATGATTTGGTTGATTTTTTTTTTTGACAAATAAGAAATATCATACATTAAAAACAATCCGACATCTACAGAGATGAACACACGAGATAAGGAAATAGATATAAAAACAACAAGAGGTACATCATCCAAAGAAATTAACTGAAAATCCGTTCGAGGCCATTTGAATCGATGCGATGCATCTTTAACTTAATCATCACTATACGTGCTGTAACTCGTTGAATAGCAACACCCTTGCTGAAGATCACATATTGCACCATCCAAACTACTCGTTCCCCTGAAGAGACCAGAATAGCTATGGACACCACCAATATACACACAACCAAAACTAACAAACCCACCAGGAAGGGGGAAACAACACACCCCATAAGACAACACACACCCAACCATCATAAAGAGTAAACCCACCAGCAAACCACCACCAAACATCGATATAACTAGGGGAGGGGAGGGGGAAGCCCAAACTGACACCATGGAGAAGGGAAGGGAAGGGAAGGGAAGGGGAAGCCCAAATCAACACCTGAACGGGAACCAGGGGAGGGGAGGGCGAAGCCCAAACCGACACCAGGGGAGAGGGGAAAGGGGAAGCCCAGAACACGACCAAGGGAAAAGGGAAGGGGAAGCCCAAACTTAACTCAACAACGGGTGGGAATCCGACGGCGGGAACAGGGAGGAGCCGACCAAAACACGATGGCGACGACGTCTATGCGATGGAAAACTGCGAAACGGGGGAAGGACGTCCTAGAAATTGAACAGAACGAGAAGAGAGAAGCTAAAAACGATGAAAACAACAAAATAACAGCGCGGAACTCACTGGAGAACACGCCGTAAATGAAAGCGGCGCCGGAACTCCGGCTAGTTCCTAGGGTTTGAGGAGGGAAGGATTTGGTTGATTTAAGTTTATCCTCTTTTTTTTCGTGGCTTTTGTTGGTTTGGATGTTTGATTTTTTGGTAAGTTGATGATGCTTTGAGTATGGTTTAAATAAAGTGGCTTTTCTCTCCTCTTGCAGCAATTGGTAGAAAAAAAATCAGAACATATTCTCACTTTTAATAAACACCCAAAATTGTAAAAAATTTAAAAATATCAAAAGAACATCAAGTTCAATACAATGAATATTAAGTCAAAAAAAAAAATTCAGAAAAACATATTCCCACATTCAATGAAAACCCAAAAATTTTAAAAATATCAAAGGAACATCAATTTCAATGCAATGAACATTAAGTCAAATTAAAAGAACGTCTTATATTTTACTAATTAGACCCAATTAGGCAATTATAATGTTCATTCACAACTCCATTCTTGCAACTGTTATTTGAGGGCCCGTTCGTTATCGTTTTTTGTTTTCAGTATTCAGTTTTTTTTTTAAAACTTAAAACAAAAATCAGGAAATTAGAAAAAGTGGTTTTCACTTTTGAGTTGTCAATTTTAAAAATCATCATGTTTCTAATAAATTTGACTAATTTTTTATCCATTATAAGACATATATCATATGACTTTTAAATACAAAAAACCAAAAAAACTGAAAACCACAATGATAACGGACGAGCCCTTCTTCAAAATGTTCATTCTAATATAATGTTATGTTAAATCAATAAACACATTGAATTTTAGTGATGAACATTTTGAATTTTAGAAATATTTGATTTTTGAACATGTAAATGTTCGTACTTTTTTTTTTAGAAGGTATATGTTCGTACTTAACTCACAAATGTTCATTCAAATGCAATAAGTAGATGTATATATGAATATTTGAGTTTTCAGTTTTAAATTTTAGAAATGAATATTTTCATTTTTGAAAAACTAGCAAATAATGTTTATTCAAAATACCATGTTCATGAATTGAACTTGATGTTATTTTGTTTTAAAACGTTTTAAAATATGATTAATTAGCAAATGTTCATTATAGAGTTGCAATTGTTCAATTAACAATAACGTGTGTTCCATTTCTTTTACTCATCCTAGAATCGTGTATATGATCTAATTTGCGCTCTTGCAGTGCATTCTTTTACTTTGGTAAACTTCTTTTTGCTGATTGATGAAATATTTGGAGGTGAGAGTAATTTTACAAAAAAAAAAACAATACAAAAAGATAGCCCAAAACCACAAAGTTTCAAGCTTTCCTTCAAATATCTCAGTCAATGTAAAAGGGTAACAACACAAGGGCCTATAGACTATAATAAGCAACGACAACACCAATAAAAAACGCAGGGCAGCCGGAGGTCGATAGTTGTACGATTGTGAAGCTGGAGACTCAAAGGAGGAACAGACGCAGGTAGAGTACCGAAAACTCCAGACTAGAGGAGGGAGAAATTGTGAGAGCTGAGATGCATGGATTCCGGATTTTCTATTTGAACTATGGTTTTGCGGGGATACCGTGAATACCGTGAATTTTCAAAGCACTAGAGGTATCTAGTAACTAAATCGAAAACTTGGAGGTATTTGGTGAAAGGACCATGTTTTTAACGTAAAAGATTATCTATGAAAAATAAAAGAAATAAACACGGTAAAAGAATTGTTTTACTCCTACTAATCGAAAGTGGAGATATCTTCATGACCATTCCCCTATCTGGAGGCAACTCATTCGTGCAAAATATAAGAAAATATACTTAAAAAAAATAAAAGATGAGAGCGAAAGAAGTAAAGAGAAAAAGAGAAAAGAAAGAAGAAAAAAGCCCCAATTCACTATCGTATAACCCTAGCCACCCAAAATTGCCTCAATTCGATCTTGATGCCATCAATAAAGCCAAATTTTCTTAGTTATTGTTACCAATTCTCTATTAATAATACTAGTAGTAATTTTTAGAATACATTCCTCACCTATTTTCTCGAATCAGCCCAAAAATTTTCCCCAAATTAAAATCGATAAATCCCGAAATTTTTTCTTATTTTATGAGAATAATTCACATCCTCTGTTTGTCAGAGTGCAGCTAAGTCATTCCTAAGATTTCAGGTTCAATCCTTTGATTGGATTACAGGATTTTTTTTTCTTCCATTCAAATTCAAAGTTCGATTCATGGCTAGGGTTTTTCGAGGTTATTCAATTCGGATTCCTCTTTCAATTCTTGGTGTGGGTCAATTGTTATCGTCGATGGTGATGGTTTCTTCGGTGCCCTCTGCTAGGTTGCTGGTGGGTTCATGTTGTAGTGTTGGTTTGAGCTGGGTTTTTTATTCAGCAATTAGGGCGAATGAATTTTCTTCTTTTAAAGTCCCTGTTTTTGCGGTGCTAAGTATTGGTAATTTGGTGGGTGATGGTGCCCTATTGTGCGTTGATGGTAATTCTCAGTTCTTCAATAAAGTCCAAGTTGGTGCAGTTAGTGGGAAGATACTTTTTTGTATCATCCTTTTTTTGTCAGACTACAATCTTCTCATATCCATTGCAAAGGTATGGTATGCTTCACATCTGATTTTTTGTTCAAGTAAGAGATTGGAATATGTTATAATCCATTTATCTAATAAATTTAGAATCTTATTCAAGCCTTCTTGGTATTATATAATGTTAATTTTGTTCCTTTCTCCCAAGAACTTCTTATTTTACTCCATTCTAGGCCCTAAAAGCTATTGGAATGGAGAAGATTGTTCTTCTCTTTCTTTGCCTATAGAAGGCTTTTGCTATTTCTTATGCCAAATATCTGTTAAGGAAAATGTCAATGAGCACTTGCTAATAATTATTGGATTGGTGTTGCATATATTTAATTTGTCTAGTACTTATTATTGCATTCTGTCTCAGAAGTTTATGTGGATGTTTACAAAGTTTGGCAAGTTTGCTATACGAAAAATTTATTTCATGCTCTGTCATTCCTGTTTGGAGATAAGAGTTGTTCTAGTTGATAAAAATTGTTGGTATGATTTAGTCTTTAGCATCTTCTCTTATGGTATAATATTACAATTTTCGGTAGTGTTTGCAAAGGTGGGTTCTTTTTTAGTGTCAATCTCTTATGCAAATGCGAGATTGAATCAGGTAGTTATTAATTCATTCAAAAATGTTAGAGATTTCTCCAAGCCTATTTGGGTTCTTAAACTGCTAAGCATAAAATTTGTCCTTTTAATCAAGAATCTACCTTATTTATACGTTGCTGAGAACCTTAGTTAGGACTATGTTCTCTTTCAGAAATTTAGATGGAAAATTCCCAATTTAGGAAAATTTGTCAAAATAAAGACTAACTTTTTTCTCAGTTGTTTTTGTGTGAGTAAATTAATAGTGTTGTGCTTGGTCTCCTCTGGTGTAGTTCAGATAACATCTCAGACTTTTTTTCTCATAGTTAAGAAAGGTAGAAGTCTCTTGATTATGAAAAATACTAAGGTTTGTGATATATTCATAAAAAAGGAAACTATGAGGGAAAACAGGATCCTCATAAGGGGTATCCTATTTGACGTTTCTTGGATCTTAAAGTATTTTGTCATTCTCCTTCTTTGGAATTGGGTAGTAATGTGCTCTCTATCTATGATTGTTTTAGCCACTAATTATAGTTATTTAAATATGTCAATCTCTGATGTTGGATTTGCTGTCCATGTAATTGCAAACTCGTCGATTTCTAATTTAGACTTCAAAAGTTATTGGATTGAATTTTGTTGGATTTATTGCACAAAGTTTGGTCTTAGTCAAATTTTTTTGCTTTATTATCTGGTGATTTATGTCGATAGGATTTTGGAATATTAGAGGAGGTGTTAGAAAGAATGCTATGGAAGAATGGAGGGCCTTTTGCAATAGTAACAATATTAAGATCTTAATGTTGTGTGAAGTAAAATCTAAATCTCCCCCTTCCCAAGCAACTGTTGGTTTCCTCCATTTTCATTATCTCCCTACTATTGGTTATGCTGAGGGAATTTGGCTTTTTTGGAAAGATTGTAATATAAATCCTTTCTCTTTATCGGTTATTCATAAATCCATGAGATTTTTTTTCTTGTTCTATAAATCTTTTGATTTTAGACATGCAATTTGTGGTGGTTTTTATCTTGCACCGGCTCAAAAGGAGCATAAAAATGAATTTTGGAGTGAATTGATTACCTATA
Source organism: Beta lomatogona (assembly GCA_947646795.1). Classification (NCBI taxonomy): domain Eukaryota; kingdom Viridiplantae; phylum Streptophyta; class Magnoliopsida; order Caryophyllales; family Amaranthaceae; genus Beta; species Beta lomatogona. Next base: position 592,190 of record CANSNZ010000239.1, on the reverse strand, counting down.
TTAGTTCTCCCTCTTCTCCCTTTATTATATTTGGTGATTTTTAATGAGATCTGTAATGCATCAGATAAACTGGGAGGTGCTCCCTTCACTTCTTCTAGATCTTATTACTTCCTCCGTTTCAAATTACTCGCTACACTTTCCATATAGAGAAGTTTCATATTACTTGCTACACTTCCTTTTTGGGCAATAAACTCTCTCTATCTCTCTCCTCTCACATGGGTCTCTTTTCTTTTTACTCTCTACCTCTCTCTTCTCCAAAAATTGCCTAGGAGTCCGTGAATTGAGAAGTGTAGCAAGTAAAATGAAACGGAGGAAGTACATGCAAAACTTGTTTAGTAATATAGCTTGCACTGAACTCTCTTTTCTTGGTCATGTTTTGCCTGGCCAAAAAAAGGCTGGCCCCAATAATATTCATGAGAGATTGGATAGAGGCGTAGAAAGCATCTCTTGGTTGGGATTATTTCCCTAAGATTCTCTTAAACATCATATGTTTACTTCTTTGGACCACTGCTAAGTTTCACTTGACTATACATCTCAATATTGCTCTAAGGCTCCTCCTTTTAAATTTGGGAAAATGTGGTGTTCTAGGAAATACTATGATACTCTAGTTAAACGAACTTGGTGTAACAAGTTCAATGTTTCTCATATGTATAATCTAACTAAAAAATGCAAACTTCTCAAAGCTAATTCTAAGGAATGGAATAAATTCCAATTTGGTAATATCTTTAGACAATAATGCCAGGTAGATATTAGACTTGAGGAAATTCAAGATGTTCTTATCATTGACCCTTTTAGTGTAGCTCTTCAAAATCAATAAGAAATTTTCTTAAATAAGAGAATCAAATTGTTAGACTACAATACTACTTATTGGAAACAGAATAGCAAAACTAATTATCTGTTGTTTCGGGACACCAATTCAAAATATTATCATACCCACGCTACAATTAGAAAACATCGAAACCTAACCAAACAATTTATCATGGAAGATGCACAAGTTATTTCTCAACCTATGCTAATAGAACAAGAAATAACAAAAGCTTTTAGAAAAAGATTTGTCTCTAACCCTAGATGTTTGTTTGATCAAAATGTGGATTTTCATCTTCTTTTACCTGTAGTATCTGATGATGATAATCAGTTTCTAATTTCGTCAATCTCTCAGGAAAAATTAAGGAAGCGGTTTTTGGGCTTGCCCTTGATAAATCCCCAGGCCCGGATGGGTTTCCTCCTTATTTTTTTCATAGATATTGGACTTTAGTTGGTAATTTAGTGTGTCGTGCTGTTCAAGCTTTCTTTCACTCTGGTCATATGCTTAAGGAAATTAATCATACATTTCTTGCCTTAATCCCCAAAATTGAAAACCCGTCCAATGCAAATCATTTCCGTCCTACAAGTTTGTGCTCCACTATTTACACCGTTATCTCTAAAATTATCATAAACAGATTGAAAATTACTATGGGTAAAATTATTTACCCCATTCAAGGTGCTTTTGTCCCTGAAAGACTAATCCAAGATAAATTCTCATTGCTCGTGAAGTGTTTCATTCTTTTAAGAACAAATTAGGAAAGGAAGGGTGGATTGCGATTAAATTAGATATGGAGAAACTTTATGATAGACTGGAATGGGATTACATTTAAACCACTTTAGATAAGTTGGGGTTTAGCCCAACTTGGATTGGTTGCATTCGTAGTTGTATTTCTACTACTTCGTTTTCAGTCCTAGTTAATGGTAGTCCAGGAGAAAGATTTTTTCCCTTTCGTGGGATTCGACAAGGGGACCCCCTTTCCCTGTATCTTTTCATTCTATGTGCTGAACTACTAGCTAGAGAATTTTCTCAGGCTAGTGTCCTGGGAATCTTATAGGTGTTCTTATTGGCAGAACGAGAGTTAGAATTCTTTTTCTTACCTTTGCTGATGGCACTATGATTTTTACTAAGGCAACCGATCTTGGTTGTATGAAAATTAGGCAAAGTTTGGATAAATACTGCTCGATGTCAGGGCAACTTGTTAATTATCATGTATCTGCTTTCAATGTTCTCCGAATGTTATTAATTCTGTTAAAGTAAACTTTGCCGCTATTCTTGGGATGCAAGAAACTTTTGATTTAGGTGATTACTTGGGGTGCCCTACTATCAATAATTCTAGGGTCACTCATGAGACATTTGCTGGGGTAGTTTCAAAAATTATTCAACAACTTCCTAAGTGGAAGGCCAATTCATTATCGCAAGCTGGTAGAACAGTTCTTATTCAGTCAAATTTAGCTTCTAAAGCGAGCTTCCAAATGCAAAGCTTTACTCAGAAGTGCTCTATAACTTATAAAAAACGGCTAATCTAATAGGTTGGAATAAGGTTTGTCAACCAAAATCCTTTAAGGGAGTTTGTTTTCGAAAAGCTGAAGTTTCCAATGTGGCTCTCCAAATGAAATTATTATGCAAAATAGTTTCAAATAAGGAAAATCTTTGGATTAAGTTAGTTAAAAAAAAAAGTATATGAAAAATGATAGTATTTTATAGTGTGTAAAATCCCTTCTACTGCTTCTTGGCAATGGAAAAATCTTCTGCGTCATCGACAAATCTTAAATAAGGTGCTAGATGGCAGTTGGGGAATGGCAAGAACATTATGTTTTGGTCTAGTCTGATAATTGGATCTTTCAGTTCCCTCTTCTCTCTAAATTTTGTCCAACTTTCAATACTGAAAATCTTAAGGTTGCATATTGTATCTTGGACTCGGGTGTCTGGGATTGCCCCAAACTCCTTACATTAGTTCCTCCAAGTATGGTAAATATTATTGCTTCTCTTTTTATTCCTTCGTCTAATCAAGAAGACAAATTGGTGTGGGGGCTAACTTCAGATGGCCATTATCCAGTCAAATTAGGTGCTTCTCTTATCCAAAATCTTAATGGCTATAATGATCTCAAGGCGGAGTACAAATTGGATTTGGGGTATTTGTGCTCCTTCTAAGATTAAAATTTTTTCTTTGGAAAGCTTGTAATGATGGGCTAGTTTCAACTAGTCGTTGGAAAAAAAATCATATGTTTGTGCCGCCAAATTGTTGTTTCTGTAATAATCCTACTGAGACGACCTGTCATTTGTGTTTTGAATGTCCTTGTACATTAGATGTGTTTGCTCACTTGGCGGATAATTTTGAATGGCCTATCCGTCCTTTGTGGATTCATTCGTTGGAGCTCACGTCTTTTCGTTCGGCTTTAGAAGCTTGCCACAGTTGCTTGTTTATTGCTCATCTTACTCGACTCGTTATTGTTTGATGGCATGTTTGGTATTTCAGAGATAAACTCATTTTCAATGATGAAAGTGTTTCTTTCTCTCAAGCTAGTTTTATCATTAACTCCTATGTTAAGAAGTGGGATAAAGTTATTCGTTCCAATTTAATTATTCCTTCCCCAAGCTTCACTTAACAAAATCAATAATCTGCCTCCTCGCTCTGGTAAGAATCTTATTTGGTCCCCTCCTGATGAGGAAGTTGTTAAGTTAAATTTTAATGGTTCTAAACTAGATAATGGGAAAGCTTCTTATGGTTTTGTTCTTCGAAATTCCCAAGGTGAGGTTTTGATGGCAAGTGCCAAATCTTTGGGTGATTATCCTTAGATCCTAATTGCAGAAGCTATGGGGTTGCTTGAAGGCATTAAAGGAGCCATTTTGCTCCATGTTAAGAAGATTGTCATTGAAGGAGATAATATCACTGTTATTAACTCTATAAAGCCAAATGGTAATCCGCCATGGTCTATTGCTAATATTATTGTTGATGCAGGTTTGATTTTGGAGCATTTTGATCAAGTGTCGTTTCAACATTATTATCGAGAGGCCAATCAAACAGCGGATTTTATGGCACACAAGGTCACTTCTCTTCAGATGTGTTATTTTGGTCTCCTCCTTACTGTATTGATTTTTCCCTTCTCATCCACAAGGATGTTTTAGGTTGGCCTCCGGATTAAGGAGGGTAACTTAAGGTTTTTTCTCCCCATCAAAAAAAAAAATTTCATGCAAAATATAAATACCTCTCTACTTTCAATCCCATGGACATCTGAATTCCTTCCTCAGGAGGACCATGGAAAAACATTTGTGCCTCGATTCTTCAGCACCCATGTGCAAAGAACCTGATTATGGCCCTGTTCTTTTGAACTTATTTTGGCTGAACTGAACTTATTTTATTTTTGCTGAACTGAACTTATTTTACTTATTTTTACTTATTTTTACTTATTTTTGCTGAACTGAACTAATTTTTGCTGAACTGATATTTTTACTTATTTTTACTGAAAATAAGTCCAAAAAAAGAGGGCCATATATGTCAGGTTTTAGGAAGAAAGCTGGATGTGGCTCTAGTACTCTTTTTTGGCATGATACTTGGATTGATGATGCCCCTCTCAAAGCAAAATCCTCGAGGCTCTTCTCAATCACTTCTTGCCTCTTGCTTCGGTAATTTCCATGGGATTTTGAGATGGTTTCAATTGGATTAGGACTTTCTCTTAGTCCAGAATTCTTCGTCATTGTTATTATTGAAAAAGAAAACCTTGACTCTCTTCATCTTCAAGTGGTTCTTGATCAAGGGAATGATGACAGTCTTATTTGGGTCATTGGGTGTATGACAAAACTAGAATTTTTCAACCGCTTGCAAAATCAGCTCCTCCCCTTCATAACGATGCGATAAAGGTGTTTGGAAAGGCTTGGTACCTCGTAGAATTGAAGTATTTGCATGGATTGCTCTTCTCCCAAAAATCAACACTCGAAATAAGCTTGCAAAATTAGGTATTACCAGAATCTGAGGATATATGCGTGATTTCCTCTGAATCTTGTGATCATTTGCTATTGCATAGTGAGTTCTCTTAACAATTATGGCAATGGTGGTTAGGCTTATGGAATCTAGAATGGGTTTTCCCAAAAGGCTTGAGAGAATTATTTGATCACTGGAGCTCCTTCAAAGAATTGCTTCTTCAAAAAAATCTGGGCAGCCTCCTTTTTTATCATCATCTGGTCTCTCTAGAAAGAGAGAAATGCGCACATCTTCTGTATCAATTGCAGCCCTATTAGTAGTCTCCAAGACCTTGTCCTCCTTCATCTTGGTTGGTGGATTTCAGGATGGGATGTCCATTTTCCTTACTCTCCATCTAATGTAATCCGGAATCCCCAATGTCTCATGTGGTTTGAAACAGCAGTCAAGACAAAGGCTTTTTCCTCTCCTCTTTCATCAGTTTGTTCCCCCCTGCCACATGATGCTTAAAATGGAACGTGGATGCCTCTTTCAACCCAATAATCTCTCGTTCTGCTATTGGTGGAGTTTTGCGAAATCACATGGGACATTTTGTATGTCTCTTTTCTTCCCCTATTCTTACCATGGAGATTAATTGTGCTGAAGTACTTGCTATTCATAGAGCCAAATCTATAATGTGGGCCAATGGCTCATTCCGAAACCAAAAAATTGTAATCGAATTAGATTCTGCTTATGTTGTGGCTTGGAGCAATTGCCCGGATGGTGGTCCATGGAATCTGGGTTGTCAGCTCAACTATATTAGAAGATCTGCAAATCCGGGCTCGACATTGAAATAACTCACAAAGGCAGAGCTTCAAATGCTGTCGATGATGCCTTAGCCAAGCAGGGTCTTCTTCGCTCCAATAATTTTGTTGCGTGGGTTTGATGTTCATTATGTTGTAATATTCTATGTAAACAGTGAGCGGATAAAAACGGCGCTGTATTTTTGTTGCCCATGATTAGACACTTCACTGCATAACTACAGTGATATGATGTATCACCGGGTGAATTATTCACTCGACATTATATATATTGCACTTCGCGGGAGAAAATGAATAACACAACAAGAGCATACTCTCCAATCTTGCTTAAATCTCTCTATAATACAACACGTTATCAGCACAAATTCGCTCTACTATCAAAAGGTAGTTCTTCTCAATTGCTACTAACTTTTTTTTTCAAAAAAATGGATCACCAGTGTAATGAGATCAATACTATTCTAGACAATGTATCTCTTTGTAGTATATATTTTATCATAGAACGTAATAGTGTACCTTGTACCACAAATCCAGCACGAGGAGTTGGTAGTGCACCCCAACGCCATAATACTCACGTTAATAGCTATGTCGGCGAACACCGACAAACCACCATCCCTAACCTCAATGATAACCCTCCTTCGGAACCACCAACTGAATTTCAGCAAACTCCTAATAATAATAAAAGGAGTAGGGACGATGAGGGTCCATTCGTCAGCAGCAAGCGACGACAAAGTAATTAATTGGTTGTATCGGCTCGGCCGCCCTTCATGGAGGCCAAAAACCTTGCATTTAAAGTCGCCTATATGAACGGGCTATTCTGTTCAACTTGCCGCTTAAAAGGACGGGCTCCGCCGCCTGGATGGACGGTTAACACTACAAAGAGGATGAATTTTTTTTGGCCGAAAAATAGCTATAATGGTGGAGCTACCTGCTACCTTTTTCTTGTTTGTTATTTTTCATGGATTTTATGTCTTGTATTTATTTTTTTTCACTGTGAAAAAAAAGGGGGAAAAAGCTTTGAGACTATGGCTATGTTCAGTTCACCTTATTTTTGCTTATTTCAGATCAGATCATATCATATCAGACTAGATCAGATCAGATCAGATCAGAAAAAATAAGTTCAGAACAGATCAGATCAGATAAGTTCAGATCAGATCAGATTATGCTTATATTTAAAAACTTATTATTATTACTATTATTATTATCATTATGATTATTAGTATTACTAATGCTATTATTGTTATTGTAATTATTATTATTATTATTATTATTATTATTATTATTATTGTTACTATTATTATTATTATTATTATTATTATTATTATTATTATTATTATTATTATTATTATTATTATTATTATTATTACTTTATGCAATTACTATTACTATTAATATTACTATTTATTAGTACTTTTATTCAAAAAGATTATTATTGTCGTTGTTGTACTTATTAATTATTAATATTGGTACTTATTATTAATGTCGTTTCTATTATTATAAATGTCATTGATATCACTATTTGAAGCTATTTGTGTTCAAGAAGAAGAATGTTCTTTTAAGTGTTCTTTTTTATATTTATTCTACTTAATAATTTTCATATGTGATGTTCTTTTTTATATTGTACATGTAACGAACATGACAATAGTATATGATGTTTATTTTTTAAAACAATTTTGGTAGAATAATATAAATTATATATTACTAGTTTATATAAAACATGAATAGCATGGGATAACCTAATGATGTTGTCATCACGTTCAAAATTTTTTCTACAAAGGATTTCAACTTATCTTTAAAAACAAAGTTTATATAGAACAAGACAACGATATAAGAAGAATAATTAACCATTTTGTTCAAGATCATATGATTATATATATTTATTTATAATAAAAAAGAACAATTTATTGATATAACAAAGAACATGTTGTTAGTTAAATCCAAACATGTCATCAATATAAAAATAACATCTATCTTTTATTTTTAAAATGTGTTCTTTAAATAGATCTTGTATGCTTTTTCAGTATATTTTCTTTTCATTACTACCTAAATTTTTATTATTAACGGACCTTGAACATGAGTGTTCTTTTATGTTTAATTTTTTGGGGCCCCTTTCGGGAATCCTGTGGTAAGATGGATTTTCTCTGGGCTGCCCTCGCACAGGGTCACTCACATAAAGATCCAACAAGCCCCAACCCCCCTCCCTCACCCGCAACAATATTGAAATATATGCTTCCACCAAGATTTGAACATTTGTCTCCCATGTGGGAGGTAAGAAGTCATACCATTAGACCCAATAGTCCTTAGTCTTTTATTTTTAATTGTATGTTCATATACTAATGTGCTCTTTAAAAAAAAAAAAACTAATTATGCTATAATAATAATAATAATAATTATTATTATTATTATTATTTTATAATAATTACAATTATTATTATTATCAATATTATTATTATTATTATTATTATTATTATTATTATTATTATTATTATTATTATTATTATTATTATTATTATTATTATTATTATTATTATTATTATTATTATTATTATTATTATTATTATTATTATTATTATTATTATTATTATTATTATTATTATTATTATTATTATTATTATTATTATTATTATTATTATTATTATTATTATTATTATTATTATTATTATTATTATTATTATTATTATTATTATTATTATTATTATTATTATTATTATTATTATTATTATTATTATTATTATTATTATTATTATTATTATTATTATTATTATTAAATTATTATTATTATTATTATTATTATTATTATTATTATTATTGAAAGTTGTGCATAGTAATAAAATGATAGCAATAGTAATACTAGTAATGAAATACAAAGTAATAATAATATTAGTAATAATATGTTTTTTAAAAGATCAGTTCAGATCAAATCAGAAAAAATAAGTTTTGATCAGATCAGATTAGAAAAAATAAGTTCAGATCAGATCAAATAAGTTCAGATCAGAAAATTTCAGGTGAACTAAACATAGCCTATGTACAAGAAAATGATGAAAGAAGTAGCTAGACTTCTTTGCACCGAAATGAAGCTAGCTTATAAGTCGGTTTTTGATTTGTTTTAAATTATGGCAGCAATTTCCAATGTTAACTACTACTAGTTCCAAAGCTAATGTTGTACCATCAACTTCCATCTCTGTCTTTTATCTATCTTGACACTTGGAAACTTGTTTGTCATGTAGTGTAGTGTAGCGTCCAACGTCCCACTCTGCTGACAATGAATTCTACATTATGTGTTTCTTTTAAACACACAAAAAAAAGGGAGGGGAATTCAAAGTGTTGAACATAAGTGAATTAAAGCAATACTTCGTTTTCTTTTGGGTTTTTCTATGAGATACCCCTGTGTTTTTTAAAATTCTATAATGTACCCCTAATGTTTTTTTATTCTACACTGTACTCCCGTGTCTTTTAAGTTTTCTACATAGTACCCCTACGTTAAATGAATGTAACTTTTACCGTTATCTCTTTGCATTTCTAGGCTTCTCTCTCCCAACTTTCCCACCCGGCCCCAGCCCCGGCCCCCCACCTCCCCTCCACCCCCGCAACCACCATGACTGCTGCCAGCCTAGTCCTCTACCCCCGTAACCACCATGACCGCCGCAACCACCATTGTTTTTATATAAAATTAACCCAGATTCAACGGGGGAGGGGTGGGGGGCAACGGGAAATCGATGGGGAGGGGGTTGGGGGCAACGGGAAATCGTAGGGGGGGAGGTAGGGGCTGCGGGAAATCGAAGGGGATGGGGTGGGGGCGGCGGGAAATCGAAGGGGAGGGGTGGGGGGCTGCGGAAATCGAAGGGGAGGAGGTTAGGAGGCTGCAGGAAATCGAAGGGGAGAGGGTGGGGGGCTGGGCGGCGGGGAGGCTGCGGTGGAGGAGATGGGGAGGGGGTGCAGGGGCGGGGGGAGGGGGTTGGGAGGCTGCGGCGGTGGAGGGGAGGAGGGGCTGGGTGGAGGGATGGGATGGGGATTAGGAGGTTTGGATGGGAATTCAAAAATGTTTAACGTCCATTTTCATTAATACACACTAGGGGTACTATGTAGAAAACTAAAATAACACAGGGGTACAGTGTAGAATAAAAAAACATTAGGGGTACATTATAGAATTTTAAAAAACACAGGGGTATATCATAGAAAAACCCTTTTTTTTTTTGCCTCACTTGTATCATCAATTTGTGTCTTACTTGTATCATCCATATATTAAGCAATGCCTTACTTTATTTTGTATGATCATTCTGCCTTGTATGCATATTATAATTTTAGGTATTACATTCTCGTATATATTTTACCTATTAAATGTGAATAGTGTTTTTACACCACTATAAAAGGGATTTTAACCCTTCTCATTTTCTCGTCCGCCTCCCTCACTCACTTCTACCCCATAAAATTTTCTCTCTCATAAAATTTCACAATTTCATCTCCACTATCTTCGGCCACCATGTACAATGTCGGAAACCGCCGCCCTCAAAACGACACACCAGATCTTCTAGAGTCTTTCAGACAGTTGAAGGTCGTGTTTTACTGGGGAATGATACTTATAACAGTTTTAGTAGGAATTATTGTAATTCTATTTTTGCATATTGTAAAACGCAACTATAATGCTTAATTATGTGATTTCCTTTCTATTAATATGCCATTAATGAATGTGATTTTTTTTTGGACATGATAGTCACATTCTAATTAAACGTTGTCATAATCTTGAAAAAAAAAGTATGCAACCTTTTTATATATATTTATTGTTTACCTTTCATGTTATTATCATGTTTTTGAACCCCTAACCACTTGAACGGTTAAGGATTCTCGGACCACTATGGCTTGCATTCCAGTATGATTATTTTTCTTTCGGAACTCCATATATATGTATGCATTAATTTTCTACTAATACTTTTACAATATCACATAATCTTAGAAATGGCTAAACTTGCAAACCGAGACTTTGAGATCCTTGAAGCCTCAGGCCAAAGGTACCTAGAATGGAGGGTGGATGCAAAAGCTTACCTAAAGTCACTTAGCCTCGACCATACCATTGTCGAAGGTGGTGCCCCTACCCCTTTGGAGCAAGTGAAAGCATTGGTGTATCTCAAACATCATATACATGAAGAGCTCAAATCTGAATACGTTCTTGTGGAAGATCCCAAAGAACTATGGGATAACCTAAAGGATTGATTTGAGCATTTACAAAGAATTATTGCTCCAAGGGCCCAGCATGAATGGTCAGTACTCAGGTTCAAGACTTTGCATCAGTACGCGAGTACAATTCTGCAGTACTTGGCATCACTTCACAGCTAAAGATGTGTGGAGAACCTGTGTCTGAACGAGCCATGATTGAGAAAACCCTCTCCACTATGCACGCCAACAATGTTGTTCAGCAAGAAAAATACCGTGAAAGGCGTTGCCAAAAATTCTGCGACCTAATTGCCATCCTTTTATTTGTAGAACAGATTAACCAAATCCTGCTTTCAATTCATAATCAAAGGCTAGTAGGTACCAGCGCAGCAGCAGTTGAAACAAATGCCACTAGAGGTGGCAAGCGCTGGAATAAGCGGGGAGGTAACTCAAATTGGAATAGCCCGTTCAAAACTAGGGGTAATGGAGAAAGAAATGGAAGTGGCAGAGGAAGAGGACGAGGACGTCAAAACTGGGGCCCAAATAGAGGACGCGGAGGAAGAAACTCCCAACAAAGAACACAAGATAAATGTTATGAATGTGGCATTCAAGGGCATTGGGCAAATGAATGCCGCACAGCCAAACATCTTGTGGATCTGCATGTGGCCGATACTAGGGGTCAAGGGAGACGTGGCGAAACAAATTTCGTCACTGAAACTACTCTGCTCCCCGACCTCGATGTAGCTGATTACCTCATGGAAGATATTTCTAATGGCTAGCCCTCTTATTCCCCCTAGATCAACCTATGATGTTGTTTTTTCACTTTACGTCATGTAATCTTGTCTTACTTTTATTTGATGTCTCTTGTACCATGCGTTCCTTTTTTATCATTCCATGTAATGCACCTCTTTCTATGAATAAATATTGTGCTATGTTTTGACAAATTTATGTTTTAATGAAGATAATGACAAACAAAGGCGCTCAACAATGCCTGATTGATAGTGCCACTACACATACCATCTTGAGTAACAAGTTATACTTCACTCAGCTCAAGCCAAGAAAAGCGACCTCAACACCATTGCAGCCACTGCAAATATGGTTGAGGGCTCAGCAAAGGCGTGCATAGTGTTATCAAAGGGAACACATGTCACTGTAAACAACGCATTGTATTCAGGTAAAACTCAAAGAAATCTATTGAGTTTCAATGATCTGCGCACAAATGGTTACCATATGGAAACCATTAACTAAAAACGGAAATGAGTACATGTATCTCACTAAATGTGACGATGGCAAGAAAATAATCCTTGAAAGGATGCCATCATACTCCTCAGGACTGTATTTTACTTATATCAGTCCAGTTGAAACAAATTTGGTGTCTCACCATAAGGTAGACAACCAAGCAATATTTACTATGTGGCATGATCGCTTGGATCACCCAGGATCAAGCATGATGACGAAAATCATCCGAAGCTCAAATGGGCATCAGTTGAAAAACATACGGGCCCCACAATCAAATGAGCATAATTGTAAGGCTTGTTCCCTTGGCAAATTGATCATAAGACCTTCTAAAAATAAACTTGAAGGTGAGAATGTTGCATTCCTAGAAAGAATCCAAGGAGATATTTGGGGGCCAATACACCCATCATGTGGACCATTCAGATATTTTTAGGTGTTGATCGACGCATCAACACGTTGGTCTCACGTTAGTCTCCTATCAACAAGGAATGTTGCTTTTGCAAAACTGCTCGCGCAAATTACGCGTTTAAGGGCTCAATTCCCAGACTATCCTATAAAGAAAATCCGACTTGACAATGCCGGAGAATGCACATCCTGCACTATTAATGACTATTGTATGTCAATTGGAATAGACGTGAAGCATCCAATAGCCCATTTTCACATACAAAATGGCCTAGCAGAAGCATTCATAAAGCTATTACAATTAGTTGCGAGGCCATTACTCATGAAATCAAAACTCTCATCTTCTACATGGGGACATGCTATACTACATGCTGCGGCTTTACTACGACTAAGGCCGAGCGCCAAGCATGATCTATTCCCACTATAGTTAGTGGTTGGAAAGGAAATAGCGTTGCTCATCTATGAATTTTTGGGTGTGCAATCTACGTTCCCATAGCACCACCACAACGTACTAAGATGGGCCCACAAAGAAGTTTGGGAATCTATGTTGGATTTGAATCACCGTCCATCATAAGATTTCTAGAACCGTCAACTGGTGACCTTTTCACCGCTCGGTTCGCCGATTGTCACTTTGATGAGACAATTTTCCCAACCTTAGGGGGAGATAAAGTAGGCCATCTTGGAATGAAAATATCATGGAATGCCAAAATTTATCATATCTTGATCAAAAATCAAATATGTGTGAGCAAAAAGTTCAGAAAATTATACACTTGCAAAATATTGACAATCAATTGCCAGATGCATTCACTGATTCAAAAGGAGTAATAAAATCACATATACCCGTTGTGAATGCTCCTGCAAGGGTTGATATCCCAAGAGAAAAAAACGGAAAATCCAATTGCAAATGAATCTGCAACACGCAAAAGGTGTGGAAGACCACTTGGAGCCAAAGATTTGAAACCGAGAAAGTCTAGAAGAATGGAAACAAGTAATTAGAAAACATACGATTCTTCTAAAGTGGAACAATTTTCCAATGATGAAAACGTCATTAACCCCCAAAATGAACTCAAAGCATCAGATGCTACATCTGAGGGGGAGCGTGAAAATGCGAGCGTCAACAATCATGAAATCTCAATAAATTTTGTCCATTCTAGAAAGCAATGGAACACGGTAAAAACCCCGATTGATGAAATATTTTCATATTCAATTGCCACAGAAATCATCACTGATATTGAGGACACCGAACCAAGATAAGTGAATGAATGTCGACGAAGGAGTGATTGGCCTAAATGGAAAGAGGCCATTCAGGAAGAATTAAAATCTCTCGGAAAACGAGAAGTGTTGGCCCTATAGCCCAGACCCCAAAGGGAGTAAAACTCGTTGGGTACAAATGGGTGTTCGTGCGAAAACGAAATGAGAAAAATGAAATTGTACTATACAAGGCCAGGCTTGTAGCCCAAGGTTTCTCCCAGAGACCTGGAATTGACTATGAGGAAATATACTCACCAATGGTAGATGCCATGACACTAAGATTCCTCATAAGTCAACCTGCATGCAAAGTACTACAAATGCACCTCGTGGATGTCGTGACATCATATCTCTATGGGTCACTTGACACCGACATTTACATGAGAGTCCCAGAAGGACTTGAACTACCTGAATCCTTGAGGTCAAAACCTCGGTAGCTACATTCCATAAAATGGAAAAAATCACTCTACGGTTTAAAACAATCTGGAAGGATGTGGTATAATAGTCTCAGTGAATACCTCATAAATCGAGGCTACAAGAACGACCAAATTTGTCCATGTGCCTTTAGCAAACAGATCGAAAATGGATTTGTTATAATTGCGTTATATGTTGATGATTTAAACATCATCGGGACACCCGATGAAATCGAAGAAACCGCTAAATGCATGATGAAGGAATTTGAGATGAAAGATCTCGGGAAGACCAAATTTTGTCTCGATTTACAAATTGAACACCTAAATGATGGGATCCTTGTTCACCAATCAAATTATGCCGAGAAAGTGCTAAAAAGGTTCTATATGGACAAATCACATCCATTGAGTTCATCTATGGTTGTTCGTTGCTTAAAAATTGGTGAAGATCCTTTCCGCCCTCGATAGGAAGGCGAGGATGTACTCGGTCCCGAAGTACCATACCTATGTGCCATTGGAGCCTTAATGTATTTAGCCATCAATACTAGACCAGACATTGCATTCTCGGTCAAATTATTAGCTAGATACAGCTCCAAACCTACAAACAGGCACTGGAATGGAGTGAAACACTTACTCCATTATATACGCGGGACAACGGATATGAGATTATTCTATCCACGAGACGGAGATCCTACCCTTGTAGGATATGCTAATGCAGGTTACCTGTCAGATCCAGTCAAGGCAAAATCGCAAACGGGTTATATTTTTAGCTATGGAAATACAGCAATCTCTTGGAAGTCAACAAAACATACTCTAACAGCTACTTCATCAAATCAAGCTGAATTAATCGCACTTTATGAAGCTGATATAGAATATGTATGGTTGAGATCTTTGACCCATCACATACTCAGGGAAAGTGGTATAAAAGAGACACAAGAAGGTCCAACTATCATCCATGAAGATAATACCGCTTGCATTGCACAAATTAAAGAAGGCTATATCAAAGGTGACAAAACAAAGCATATCGATCCTAAATTCTTTTCCACCCACGATTTGGAGAAGGAAGGAACAATCAATGTCACACAAGTTCAATCATGCGACAACTTAGCCGACCTACTCACAAAGTCATTACCAACAAAGCAATTCCAATAGCTTGTACACCTGACTAGTCTGCGCCGCCTTCGAGATATACGTTAAATTGAGGGGGAGCCCTATATGTTATGTACTCTTTTTCCTTCGTCCAAGTTTTTATCCCATAGGGTTTTTCTTGGCAAGGTTTTAACGAGGCAGAAAAGCATATAGGCATATCAAACCCCAACTGTACTCTTTTTCCTTTATGTTTATTTTTATCCCATTAGGGTTTTTCAAATGTAAAGTTTTTAATGAGGCAGTTGTCACCCCGTAATTTACGCTTTAGGATCCATTCAAGGGGGAGTGTTGTAATATTCTATGTAAATAGTGAACGGATAAAAACGGCGCTGTAATTTTGCCGCCCATGATTAGACACTTCACTGCATAACTACAGTGATATGATGTATCACAGGGTGAATTGTTCACCCGGCATTATATATACCTCACTTCGCGGGAGAAAATGAATAACACAACAATAAGAGCATACTCTCCAATCTTGCTTAAATCTCTCTATAATACAACACATTCTTCTTATAGTTGATCTCTTTGTGTCAAGGTTGCTTCTTCATTTATCCCTTGTATTTTGAGCTGTAGTTTCTGTTTGAATGATGTTTGGTTTGGTTGTGTAATTGGGCCTTGATGGCTTGGTACCTGTTTCAATCCGATCCTTGGGCCTTGAGCCTTATTATTAATAGAATATAAATTATAAAATTATAAAAAAATCGAAAGTGAGAAGTGAAACGTGGACATGTCAGATAGATAGTAGAATAAACATTTGTGGGGTCACCCTTATCCTCATTGAGTCATCGGGACAAAACTTGATTTGCTGACTCAGATCAATGTCATATTCAAATCAGTAACATACGGTTGAATAAACTCTAAATAGTACCAACATTAAGAATTCACAATTTCATTTACTTCAATAAATGTAGTACATCTCGCCATGGGATCTGATTGTGAAAGCAAAACGCAATATTCTCCCACCACTTGACACTGTGAAGACGGCATATAACCCAAATCAAATTAGCCACTAACGATCTCTCATTTGGCCAAATAATAAAATAGTATAAAAACACAGGGATTATTGTGAATTTGGTATAAAAAAAATTACCATCAAGACTCAAAAAATAAACAAACATAAATTGTTAAGAACACCTAATTTTCATTTCTTAGTCAAAATGGAGTATAAAAATAGATTGATTGTTAATCCACTTATAATGAGTGTCCAGTTTGGACACGACTTTGGCTATTTGGTTACAATTACAAACCCATTGGTACTACTCAGGGATGCCAATTGCGTGCGAACTCGATTTGAGTTTGGCCAAAAAGACCTAACTCGATCCGACAAAAGAACCCAATCCGAATATGAAGATAATTTGATCCAAATCTTAAGTGTAGGCTAAGTAAAATTCGACAAATCCAACCTAAATTCGATTAATATACCACCAGCTCATGAACTTATAGACTAAATCTACATTGCAATAGAAACATTATGTTTGTATTATTAAAAAAAGCAGATAAAATTTAGTTTAATTAATTTCTAAACCTACGATTTTTGTCATCTTAACACTTTGTTTGGATAGAAAAAATGATGAGAAAGAGGAAAGAAGAGGGAGGAAACAAGCTCTGTTGTTTGGATAATGGACTAGGGGAGGGAAAGGAAATGATTCATCTTCTCTATCTCTTTAATATACATTATCCCTTTCAAATTGGAAAGGTTTGGAGGGAATCTAAACTTCCCCCTACATTTCTTTATCCTCCCCTTCCTCCTTTATCCCTCATCTTCTTCTCCCTCCTATATTGTTATCCAAACAAAGTGTAAGTAATAAAATAGCTCGAATCACATTCAATCGAATCCAATCTGAGCAGTATAAGTCCAACACATAGAATCCCGAGTCCGAGTACGTCCCGATTTTGTCCCAGTAAACTTGCGTCAGATATGAAGTTCGTAAAATTCGATCCATTGCCACTCCTAGTATTACCTTAGTATTATTAGAGCATTATATAATACCATTTAAATACTTCCTCGCATTAATTGATCCCCAATAATTGTGTGCATTTTTATTATACAACTATAAAGGTTATGATCTATTAAAACTAACTTTTGTCTACAATCCCTTTTATTGGTGTAGATGTCATCTAGCTTAGATGTTAAAGTCTTGTGGAGGTAGTACTTAAAACCTCGGATCGGATCTCATATTCTCATCTATCACTAGTAGTCACTACACTTAGTCATTTTCGGATTTTGTCTATGTTATTACTCTTAGTCACTATCTAACACCAAAAAAAGAACAATATCTTTTTATTGGTACCATCAAACTTTATATTAGTACTCATAATTTTTTATTTTACATGGATACTATTAATAAGTATAACTGCCTAATAAATGAACCTTCTTGTTACAGTGGAAGGCTTTTTCCTCCAATAAAGATGAAGAGATTGTTTGGTTGACATAAAAATATATGGATAGTGGAACTTCCTATGAAGTAAAATAAGGTGAATTTGTTTCATTGGTAAAAATGTGATATAAAATTGATGAAGTTACTTACCTAGGGGCCTATATAAGTAGAACTTCTATCTACTTCCCAGGAGCAACTAAACAACTTTTGTCACTCCCTACCAATTGAAACTTGACGGAAAAAACAATTTCCTAAAGTTTTTACTTTCAAAATTCAACCAAACAACACCGAAGATTTCCTGCACTAACAAGGGCAAGGAAGACTTTCCAATGCCATTGTAACGGTAAGCAAGACTTTACATCCCAATTTAGATGTTTAAACTTTAACCATTACATTTAAAAACATTTTTGTCTAATTAAAGGAAAATAAATCAAATCCAAAAAAAGTATAATAGGGTCTTATCCAAAAGAAGAATGGGTTAATAGATTAGACAGACACATCATTATTACGAATCTTATTTTTTTTTTTTTTTGAAGGGAGAATCTTATTTTATTTATTCATCATATAACAACTTGCTTCATGGATAAACTCGTTGCTTTCTTTCTCATCCACACTGCCTGCCTGCCTATATATACACAACCTTAAACACCCTATTTCTTTCATTCCATTCAATATCATTAAACATCATACAATCTGCAAACTTTAGTTTCTAAGAGTTATTCATTCACTTTCCATAAAAAATCAAGACAGAAAATGTTGGCAATATTCAACAAGGGATTGGTGGATCCACCAAAGGAGCTTAACAGCCCGAATTCACACTCAACTGGGTCGGGTTATAAGCCCAAATACCCTGAAGAAATTGTGAGAATGTTTCAACAAAATTATTCCCATAATGCCCCTCTTTCAATGGGTTTTGGCAATTCTGCTTTTCTTGCTTACTCTTCTTCCAAAGGCACTCAACTTCACCAACAAAGGTACTACTTATTTGACCAGCATAATGTTATGTTTATTTCACCAACTTTTGTTTCTTTTGGCAGTAAATGAGCGACTAAGCGCACTAATGTGAACGGGATTCGATCTCAGGTCTTGAATACCAATCTTATAAGACTTTACCAAATAAGTTAGATGACACCCGCAAAATATATTTACCACCAACTTCTGTTAACTATTAATTTGTATTTAAACCTACTAATAATATGTATTTTTTATTTATGATTGGTAGGATTTTCTGTGGATTGGACAACATCTACTGCATATTCATGGGCCATTTGAACAACTTGAACACCTTGATCAAGCAATATGGGCTAGGAAAGGCTACAAATGAAGCAATGTTTGTCATTGAAGCTTATCGAACCCTCCGAGACCGCGGCCCGTACCCGGCTGATCAAGTACTTAAGGATCTTGAAGGGTCCTTTGGATTTGTTATCTATGATGGAAATGCTGGAACTGTCTTTGCTGCTCTGGTAATTAATTTTGGATTAATCACTTAATTAGTAATTAATTAGTTTTTGTGGGTGGTTAATATTTCATTTTGACTAACTTATTGGTGACAACAATTGGCTGATACTTGTTTTTGGATGTGTTGGGGGAACAGGGGGCTGATCAAAGAGTGCAACTTTTTTGGGGAATTGCTGCTGATGGATCTGTGGTTATATCTGATAATGTGGATGTTATTAAAGCAAGTTGTGCTAAATCATTTGCATCTTTTCCATCTGGTAATTTTTTCTTTTCTTTTGTGATTATAAATTTAAATCTATGGATTAACAATGTTTCAACAACATGTGGAAAAAAAAGGTGCATCATTTGGTTGTCTCTTATAGAGGTGTGGCACAATAATCAGATCGAGTCATGATAACTTCATCCTAAAACTGGTCTAAATCATTGAGTCTAGGATGATATCTTAAGAGTAAATCTCAAAATGGCTTATATTCAAGAAGTACAAAAATGATAGATTGTTTCATGCAACATGTTATGATACGAGTTCATGATTAATATAAATGGGATTATCAATAATGCATATATAGAATTACCGATAGAATAATGTTTAAAAGTGGATCGTCTTACTCACTCAGGATTTTAACTAAAAAAACGTGGTGCACATTAGTAACATACTCTTCATTTTAAGTGAGGAGTCATCTTGACACTAAAGTGTGAGATTCCAATATATATTTACAAATGACGATGATTATTGGCTAATTTAGGATGTTTGATATATAATTTTGCAGGATGTATGTTCCATAGTGAAGTAGGGCTAACAAGCTTTGAGCATCCAAAGAATAAAATGAAGGCAATGCCAAGAATAGATAGTGAAGGTATAATGTGTGGAGCTAATTTTAAAGTGGATGTCAGCTCCAAAAAGACCACTATGCCTCGAGTTGGAAGTGAAGCTAATTGGGCCTTTTCTGGTTCCCAAGCTTGAATTATTGTAATTAAGTGAGACCATTTTTTCGCTAATCTTGTTGATTTTGTGGTCTCACTTTTTAATTAAGCCTTTTTTTATTTCTATTCTTTTACTTCCTTCTTTGAGCCTTAAATCCTCGATTGTAGTATAAGTACTCGGGAACTTATTTTGTATTGCCGCCCAACCCTACTTTTCATGTGGGAGAAATGTTCCCTTATGTGTACAGTTTTACTTTTTGAGTTATGTTTAATGAGGAAAACTTCTTAATGTCTTCCTACTTTCTCAAGAAAAGTTGTAATTAGAACAATTGCGTCTTTTGCATCTTTCCAAATAACATATGCAATCAAACTTCTTTTGTATCTCCTTGTGTATTAATAAGAGCAACTCCAATGGTTATAATTTTAGACCAACTTGTAATATTTGAAACTAGTAAGCAAGTTTTGTATGTCACTGTCACAATTTTCAAACTACAACAACTCTAAACTACAACCTATCTAATGGAAAGGCACAATCGCTTGTAACTTTCATGAGTCAATTTATTAATTAAAAAAAATAAAAGTACAAACCAATTACACCTACAATAATTCTTCCACTATGTTTAACCACTTGTATGCATTGGTCTGTGTGAAACACTGAAACCTTATAGCTTGATATAAAGTTACAAGGTTTCACCGAGCATCAACTGCTAGCTTGTAGCTCCATAATGATTGAGCTTGTAGCTCTAACTTATATATATTTGCAAGTTTTTCCTTATTTTCAACCGTTATGCTGCTCCACAAAACTAGTTGCTTGACTTCAAAAGACAATATGATTTGAAATTGGAAAAAGGGGAAGGTGATGTCCAGTTGTTCACACTTCATATCATTGGTGAGTGCATTTCCATCAATAATAAAGGCACAATCTTTTTTGTTTCCTTCCTAATTATGATTGAATAAAAAATTAAAGTTGAAAATATTAATTGACACGTTGGGTCATACAAGCAACAATATGTTGTAGCCTACCGGCCATTGGGAGACTTTGTATCTAGAAATCAATATTGCTTAAAAGGTTGATGTTGCAAGTTAAGTTAGAAGGTGTTGTAGCTCACCAATAAAGTTGCTCAAGACCTCGCTTCTCCATACTTAGATTATATGGTGCATTTTTATATTAAACTTACTAAAATAAAATAATACCTTTAACCAAGAATTCTAGTAACATACTACCTTTTTTTAAGTATGAAAGACTCTTTTTAGTTAGGGTTAAGCACGGATGATCCAAAGTCAATTTCTGATTAGATAAGAAAATGGCAAATTTTGACACTTGCATCCGATCCGACATCAATGTAGGTATCCGAGATTTTTCAAATTAGGTTTCCTAGATCTATCTTTTATTTTGGTTCATTATGGTGTTTACACTATAACAGGCATAGAAAGCCTCCTCCTCTCTCCTCTCTCCTCTTTCTCAAAAATCCTAATTTTTTCTTCTAGTTTGGGGCTACCATTATTCTTTTGGTGGTGGTAAGCCCCCAATTCTTATTTTTTCTTCTAGTTTTTATTGTTTTTGTTATCAATAATATTCCATTCTCTCTCTTTTTGAGAGTTTTCTACCCAATTTTTGGGTTCTTTCTCTCCTCTTATGGGAGTTTGGAGTTTAGTTTTAGTCTCTTCCCACGTGGAAGTTTAAAAATTAGTATGAGAGATTGTTCCTATTGGTTGAAGTTCAAGACCATCAACATCAAAGTATTGGAAATTCGGATGCGGTCAACCTGGTTAAATCAAGAATTTTCTTCCCCAAACTATGTCAGAATGATAGACTTCCCCATCAATAGCTGCGTGATTCAGCAAATACAAGGGGGTTGCGCTGTATTGCTCGATCTAGTTCATTGTAGTTTTTTCGAAGACGAATTTGATTTGATCTTGTGTGATTATATCTTTTTTTTTCTTTAATACTTATTGTAGATGCCGTTTGGCCTTCATTCAATGAAATTTCTCTTTCAAAAAAATAAAAACTATAACAGGCATAGAAGAAAATTTAAATAAATAAAACTTATTAACATTAACAAATCTAATAGGGTAATAATGTTGATCATTGTTTGTGGCTCCATACTGCATTAAAATTCCACCAGGCATAGAAAAACAAGCTGGAGAGATTCAAAAACCAAGCAGGAAGGGATGGGAAGGGGTTTCGCTTTCTTTAGCGCGCCGCACCGATGAATCGGAACGCCCTAATTTAATTTCCTTAGCTAAGAGTAGTTGTAATTTTGATAGTTTTCGTGTTTGGTTGGAGGAGTATCCTTCGGAGGTTGAAGAAGCTGTAATGGCTGACTTGGTTGATTTAGCTACTTAATAATATTGATATGTTCCTGTAAAAAAAAAAAAAAAAATCTAATGGGGTAGGTAAATAGGTAGAGGCAGTGTAGAGCACGTGCCTATAACATAGACGAGGATGTAAAAAAAGGGGCTTTACATTTAATCTGTGAAGACTTTTTTTTTTATATCAGATATCTGATTTCCAAAACTCAAGATCCATATCGGTATCCAATATTCAACATTTTAGTTATCCAAAAAATTTAATGAAGGATCAAAATTTGAAATTATTATATGGTTTTGCTCAGGCTAACTTATAGCATAGTACAAATGCAAACATTTACATAGGCAAGCAATTATTAGGGTGGCGAATACACGAACTTTTTATTGAGTGGGACAACTTCTATATACTTCTTCCATTCCAAAATAACTTATATAGTTTCTTTAACAGTTAATAAATCATGTCTTTGACCATTAACAACTATAGTTATATAGTACTAATAATAATTATAGAGTTTATTTAATAAAAATGTAAATCAACACATGTCAAACAAAATTTCATACGACCACGATTTTCTTATATATTACTTCTAATACACAAATGCGATCAAAGATGATTTATTTTGCACAAAAAAATGTTGAAACAGTGCGTGTAAGGTACATTTTGAAATTGGGAGAACATTATTTGTCTTAAAAGTAATTTAAAATTATATACGTCGAATATACGCATTAAAATTATTTCGAATAAAATTATAATAATACTACTTAAAAAATTATTATTAATAATTATGTGCCATCTCTAAAAAGTATTCCCTCCATTCTCTTTCCCTTTTTCTAATGAAATTTATTTTGTCTATTGAAAATATTTCAAAGAAGAAGCATCAAAGAGAACGGAGGAATGACCTTTTTATTTCTGATTATGTTTTATATTAACTCTGCAACTACACTATGTCCAATTAAGAAAACACATTAACTACTGAATTCACTTTATCACTCTATCTCCTCTTTCTTTAACATGCTTCTTGTCCCTCTTTCTCTTCCCCATCCCCTTCTTAATTTTTTTTTGTTTATTGATTTTCTCTTCCTCTTCCTCTTTCTCTTATTAATTTATATTATTTTCCTTCCATTATTACACATTTATACTTCTTTTATTTCTAAAATACTTGATGCAATTTACTACACGCTTACCAAATGCTTAACTTTAATTGCTAAACTTTAGTTTTCATACTTTTGTTTTTAGTTTTCTAATAATGTGCTAGCTTACTTAACCCTTTTATGTGCTAAAGTGATTATTTTTTATAATCATATCAGAGTTACATTTTCATTTGTTACAATCACAATTTAAAAGGGTAACTTTCATGATGAAAAGAAAATTTATGCTTAAATGAATCCAATTTACAATAACTAACAAAGGACTAAACTATGGTACTGATATATACACCTTTTTTTTCTCTTCTCTTTTTATCTCTCTTTAAAACCCTAGCCCCCAATAATAAACCTAGAGGCGGCCATCGATAAGTTTGTCCATGGTTATAAGACCATGGTCAGACCGAACTGGATCGAAGATTCCAGTCCAGTGCTCTGTCCACCAAAATCCAAGATTCTGGGTTTTCGGACCGGTGGACCGAAATTCCTTTTTTTTAGTACTCCCTCCGCCCCACATTATAGTGCCTGATTCTGTTTTTGCACGGGTATTAAGGTCAATAGAATCTAAGAGGAAGGTAAAGATTGTTTGTGTATTAAAAATAAATTTTATGGGGAAAAAACTGATTTTAGGAGAAAGAATGACAATAAGTGGTGAAAGAGCATTAAATGCATGACTAATTCAACATTTGGGTTGAATAAACAAACCAAAAAACTATTTCCAATAAGCAAATAAATAATGGTGGGACAATTTTTCTAGAAAAATCATGGAAAGGTGTAGAATCAAAAAAGGAAACAAGAATTACATTTTGGGACACTCTAAAAGGAAAGAAGCACTATAATATGGGACGGATCATGAAGGGAGTATAAACAAAAGTTCAAAGGTTAAATTTTTTTAAAAAAAGTTTGAAAACTAGAAAGATAAAAACCTACTCTTTATTACCTTTAAGATTATTGTTGTTAGAATTATTAAATTTTAGTGTATCTCATTTATAAATATGTTTAAATCTAAATAAAAAGATTTTTTTTTAAATACAGATTTCGGTCCAACAGGTCCAAAATAAGACCGGATCAGAAAAATTCTGGTCCAAACCGGACCGGACTAGAATTTTTCCCGTCCGGTCCCGATCTAAAGAATTCTCAGATTCCGGTCCAACCGGTTCCGCACTACTACAAAAATGACCTAGGAAACCGGTTGAAAACGGCCTAAGAAACCGGACTATAACACGTCTCCATCTCACAGGTGTCTTAGGCTAGGAGACCTGTTATGATGCCTGGTTTCTTTGTTTATTTAGGAGACCAGTTGCCAACTAAAACCAGTCTCTTAGGTAAGCGTATATATCATATATAAAGAGGATAGGAGACCAGTTAACATTTAAAACCGGTCTTCTTGCCTTACCCTTTCAAACCAGTTATTGACCACAACCGGTTTCTTAGACGTATGACACATTTTTTTAAAATTAGAATAAATTACAGTATAATACATTATACTGTATTTGCTGCTCATATATACATTTTTTTTCCTATAAAAGAATATATAAATAGCAACAATATTATTAAACAGGAATTCCTCCTTGCTTTATTCAACTTGTCAATAAAGCATTCGCTACATTTAATCTATATCTAAAAATAATTTCACTCAAAGCATCAATTTCTTCCAATAATATCTTAAAAATAAAGCTTCTATAATCTAATGCTATCTACTAAAACTAAAATTCTAAAAAAAAAATCAAATAATATGTGCAATTCAAAATTGATCGCCGTTGTCTTCAATATCCATCGTCTTGTGTTTGGTTCTTTAAATGTACCGCCCACATATCTCTAAGCTCGACAATCATCTCTTGCGAATAAGTGCTAGGAGTCCCAGAAAAGTACTACAAAATAATTTCAGATAATTATAGTTAGAAATAGGATATATTTTATAAGCTTCTTATACAAAAAACCATAAATAACAAATTGATTAAAACTAGGAAATATTTCAGTTCATGACATAGAAAACCATTATGAGTGATCACAGCAAAATATGAATTTATGTGAATATACATCACTTTAACCTAACACAACCTTGTCACTTTAAAGAGGTGTAGTGATATCTTGAATTCTACTTCTCTCTCTAAGTTGAATGTATACACAATGTGATTCCTCTACTATACATATTACTCTCTCAGCTTACTTGCTCTCCACTACTACCCCCACTACTCCATATAACTATCACAAAAAGAGTATTTACCTCTTAAAAAATCAATCACATCTGATAAAAGAAAAATCTGCTCGGGGTCGGGTAAATATCTTGTAAAAACCTTTCAAGAGACAAACATTAGCAGAATCAACCACCCAGATGTTACAGTAAGTGCATAAGTAAAGGAGTCAAACACGCATGGTTTGTACAGTACAAAAAATACATATCCTTCTATATTCTCTTTATGTAAAATCGGTTCCCCTTCTAGTCTGTGATTACAAGTGCCTAGTGGCTAAGTGTAATCTAATCTCCGGAGAAGCACGAAGAAAACCTTTTATTTTTCATAAGTAACAAATATACAAGTATGAAAAAAACAAAAGGTGTATGGATCTAAGTTTCTCTGACATAGTGCAAAGGAGTAAGGGGATGTAACTCATGTACAAAAGGAGGACCTAAAGTAGAATATCATGTTCTGAACCACAATGATAAACCAAAAATTAGGAAAGGAGAAGGCATCATCATAACAAATATTGTTTACTGCCTCCCTGGTTGGTAACAATTTTTGCTTAATGCCTAGTCTCAATATGACAGGGGGCAAGTATCCTAACTGAAATGGGATGTAGAAGACATTAAAAAACAAAGCTTCTGAGAAATCAAGGTGAAACATCTTACATACGTCTCTAGCTTCCTAGTGCCTTCTGTGGCCAATTCCAAATCCCTAACCCCCGCCAAATGCCAAGTCTCTAGCTTTCTAGTGCCTTCTGCAGCCAATTCCCAGCCACCTCCTCCCCTGCCCAAGGATGTATCCTTAAGGTTGCCATGTTACAATAGTCAATTAGTCATAATAATGATATGCAAATTTGGGTAGCATATGATATATGAACTTCTCAAAAATATAACCCAAATGAGATAGACCGTTGATATCGTTACACATGTTATTAAACATCACGTGCCGGGGGAAAGGGGGGAGTACCATTGAGATTTAAATTATTATTAAAATTTGTTAATGAGTTACGAAGTTACCTTATCAGGAATAAATAGTCGTCTACTTACGATTGTTTCAATCATGCAACAATCATGAATACCCTGATCCATAAGAAAGATAAAATTAATCAAGGTGGAACAATTTACAAACTGGGGAGCTGTCTTTTGTTCTCATTTTAGAGGTTGTGCTTAACCTCACAGGTGGCCTCTTAGAATCTAAAAATCAGTAAAAAAAATTAAGGAATGAAAAGGAAACCAGGCATGAAATATTCTACTCTCTGGTCATAGTATACTGATTACCTTACAAAGTAACTGAAGAACTAAAAGAAAAAGAAGTAAATGCAGAGATCAAATCACAAAGTAATTTCTCTTTTGTTGAAAGCTGATTTAGAAATTAGATTGAAACTATTACAAAGTGAAAATAACTCCTGACAGCATAAAGAGGTAATAGTGGGTTGATTGTATTGTACTATTGAACTCTATTATACACTCCTACTGCTATTTGGGATTAAACACCGTTGCATTCGTCTAGGCGGTTGGGCGAGTGTTAGATAAGTGAACATTGCTCTAAAGATTTAGGGAAAACCAAGATCCTGAATCCTATATAAGATGGCATTACTTTCATTGATCTTATTTTATCAAACTAGTAAGCTTCATAACTGATCTAAGAAAGTGTACTATACTGTACACAAACTGTATATCATTGTCTTAAACCTGATGCAAGTAACTTGTACACAAACTGCTATAGTGATGCTAAGATAGTAATGCAAGTTTCTGTTTTAATTACCAACAGCAAAAAATAAGATCATAAGTAGTATCAAAGAGATATGGGAGTCGAGTTATAGGGTTTTCATACCTGAGGCAATATGCTCACTAATTAACTAAAGATATCATAAAGAGAATACCAAAGTCTTAAAAACAATATACATTAGGTGCCCAACGTGTAGAGGTTTAACAATGTCAATTCTACCCACCAACAACCAATATAATCCGGCCACCAAACTTAGTTTAACCCTTCCCCATCTGATCAGAAAAGTCAAGACAACAAGTTCATCCATATATCTATCAATAATGCACATATATCCACCATTTTTGTTGATGACATAATCAACGCATAAACTAGAGCCACAAGCAAAAGAAAACGGAGGTTAAAAAGGAGTGGTTATATAATTATGTAAAAGATGAGAGAGTTATAGCAGGACAAATTCAGAAAATAGAGTGAAAATACATTGAATTTAGACTATTTCCTTCTTCCAAATCCCTACTTTCTGTCTCTCTTTCCTTGAAAGATTTGCTTATTTCTATCAGGCTCAGGTATGATTATGCTCTCATAACTGAAAGCACAAACTTTAACAGTGTGCATATGATGATATGAACAATATTGAGCTAATTAGCTCTCATAATTGCAAAAGAGAGTATGAAGTAAACAATGGGAATATTAAAAATCAACATGAAAAAAATACTAAACTAATTCGACCAAACCTAAATCAATTAGCCACACACAAAAAAACCTAATCTACACCAAAATTCAATTTTTAGTTTAGAATACAAGAAGAGAAAATAACCAACCCTAAGAGAGGGAGGCGGGACAACTGCTCCGCAGTGGGCACTGGCGGACACCGGTGATTAATCAAGCGGAAGAACGACCGAAAGCTAGTGGTCGCCGGCGGCGGTGATGGAATTGATGGAATTGAATTGAGATTGCTTATGGTGAATTAGTAATGGAACTTGATAATAATTGCGAATGGAATTGGATTGAGATTGCGAATTATGTAGAATTGTGATGGGCAAGAAGAAGCAGTTAATGGAGATGGGAGAATTTGGATTGTCGGGAGAGGTGGTTAAGGTTTTGGTGATGGCGGGATGGAGATTAAGGGATTTTGAACTTCCCAAAAAGGAAAAAACACGTTTCACGTATAGAGAAGCAGCAAAGTGGTGTATTGGATGCTCCTTATTTGTTGTTTAAAAAAGGGGAAGAATTCTAAAAATAAAAGAATATCACATATTATGTTGAAAAATATTGTATTAAAAAATTAAAATACTTCAAGGAAACCTGTTTTACTTAGAAGTGGTCTCTTATCTCACAACAACAAGGATACATAGCACGTATAGAGTAGTATTATGTTGAAAAAAAAAATCAATTAAAAAAATAAATATTTCAAGGAAACTGGTTTTACTGATAAACAGTCTCATATCTCACAACACCTTTTTCAATTAGTCAATTAATTAAACTTAAGAGACTGGTTTTGGATAATCAATGGTTTTCTATGTTTAAGAAATGTGTTAGTGACCTTAACCGGTCTCCTATAGATGGTCTCTTTGGCATTTTTTGTGGTAGTGCCGGTCCGGTCCATTCCTGGATTAGTGCACACCTTTAGTTATAAGCCCCAATTTATTTTTCTATTTTAGTTTTCTAATAAATAAACAAATATCACCATTAAATCACATTCAGTCCCCCTCATACAGGGTTAGTTGTGTCTTGTATATAGGATTATGTTATTTCCCTCATGTCAGTCAAGGTGGAAATATTTAGTTTAGTTTTTCTTAAATGTTTTGTGTTTGTAGTACGTGGTACGAATTTGGAAGATTCGTTTTGCAAATTTGTAAATCTGCATATTTATTGATTTAGGGTTGCAGATTTCAAAATTGTATCTTACATATTTGTCGATCTAGAGGAAAGATCAAGTCTTATCACCTTTACCTACTATACCACTATTTTATTTATTGTATTTTCTCTCTTTTTGAGAGTTTTCTACCCAATTTTTAGGTTTAGTTTTATTCTCTTCCCACGTGGAAGTTTAAAAATTGGTATGAAAAATTGTTCCTATTGGTTGAAGTTTAAGACCATCAACATCGAAGTATTGAAAATTCGGATGCGGTCAACATGGTTAAATCAAGAATTTTCTTCCCCAAACTATGTCAGAATGCTAGACTTCCCCATCAATAGCTGCGTAATTCAGCAAATACAAAGAGGTTGTGCTGTATTGCTCGATTTGGTTGATTGTAGTTTTTTCGATGATGAATTTGATTTGATCTTATCTGGTTTTATCTTGTTTTTCTTTTATACTTATTGTAGATACCGTTTGACCTTTAATTAATGTCATTTCTACTCTCTTCAAACAAAAAAATGATTTATTGTATTCATCACTGAATTCTTTTAAATGTTAAAGAATACAAATATTGAAAAATCCATCTAAAAACTGTGTGACTTTTTTATATTACAATATTTAAACCACATGAACGAGTTGTTTGGATTTTCTAAAATAATGAATGATATAATAAAAATTATCATACCCCGCGTAAATCTTGTATGAATCACGTTATAAAATACAAATTTAAAGAATACAAATTTCGAAAAATCCATCTAAAAACTGTGACTTTCTTTTTTACAATATTTGAACCATGTGAATGAGTTGTTTGGATTTTCTAAAATAATAAATAATCGTAATAAAAATTATCATACCCCGCGGAAATCTTGTATGAGTCACGTCATAAAATATAAATAAAGAACATGCTGACTCATGTCGAAGTCACTTTTCATTTCACTTTCTTAATATCTATCATTCATGTACAATTGTAGATAATATCAGTATATCACAATATCCGTGACACGTACGGACTAGACAGCATTTTCCATTTTCTTTTATCGTACATCTTCCGCGGCTAACATATTCCAATCTTCATGTCACACGTGACACATTGTTTGACCAAATTTATTAAAATCGCTTCCCTTTCATAGTTTCATGGAAAATTTGTCAAAAAAAAAAACTTTTAAAGGTTCAATTTTACGAAAAAAAACCTTATAAAGCATTATTTGCGAAAAGAAACCACAAACTTAATTTTTCTTGCAAGAAGAAACCTATTCCCATTTTCCGGTTTGTTTTTTCTTAATTGCGACGCTGACCCTTCTATTTTTCTTTAACCCCTTATTTTCATTAAGTACAGCACCACCCCTATGCATCTCGAAAACCACACCGAAAAATGGGAATAGGTTTCATCTTGCAAGAAAATTTAAGTTTGTGGTTTTTTTTCGCAAAGAATGATTTAAAAGGGTTTTTCTCGCAAAATTGAACCTTTAACAGGTTTTTTTTGACAAATTTTCCTAGTTTCATTTAACTTTTAGATCTATAAACTACTTCCTCCGTTCTTTTTCTATTGCAACAATGAGATTTTTACACTATTCACTTATCATTTTTTAACTATCTATTATGATTTTTACATAAGGAAAAATATAGTCATGTGAGATCTTGTTAGATTCGTCTCTCTATCTATACTTTCAAAATATCAAATTTGTATAATTTTTTCTAAAAAGTAATTAAAGATATTAATAGTTGAAGTTGTCCATTGACAAGCGTGAAAACTCAATTGTTGCAATAGAAAAAGAACGAAAGAAATAGTTATTAAGCCCGATATATATATATATATATATATATATATATATATATATATATATATATATATATATATGCAAAAGAGGGGAAGACCCCATACAATATAACTAATAAATAAAACGGGGAGTAGTAACTCCTATGATGTCCTCATGGAGAAGTGACGTTATAGAATGTGGAGGTGCATTATAATACATCACGTTCTCAAGTTGGACCACACCTACATTAGCTAGTCTATCAGGCTATCAGCTACTTTATTTCCTTCACGATAACAATGAACTAAACGAAAATTCCAATCAGAAGAGTTTATTAGTGCACGACAAGATTTGATGAGATGATAGCATTCTTCACCATGGTAGTCTGCATTTTTGGAACGCTTCAATACATGCTTGATTATCCATCTGTAAGACTGTAATACTAGCTTAGTGATTCCCCGATTTTTAGCTATCTCAAGCCCAAATGCGGGAGCAAAAATTTGAGCTTTGTAAATTGAACACGTCCCAAAATTAGCTGAAAAAGCACGAATGAAAGACCCTCTGCAGTCCCTAAGAATTCCCCCTCCACCAGCGTGGCCCAACTCGCCTTTAGAGGCACCATCTGTATTCAAACAAACCCAGGATGTTGGGGGAGCCAACCATCGAACAAACACCTCATGCCTCGAGTTGAGTTGGATACTACATGTAGTGTTATTATCCCTCATTAAACTCATCCATATATCATCAACTTGAGAGCGTATTATTTCTTAATATACTTTAAGATGATAATAGCACTAAATATTATTTGGTCTAATGGTTAAGATTTTAATACTTAAACTTGAAGTCACAGGACCAAACTCTATAATATACAATTTCTATATTTTTATAGTATGTAGATTACGTAGATGAAAAAGCTTGAGAAAGATCACGCGTGACCATTTCTTGTTTAGGAACGCGTTTTAATATATTAGTATAAATTCTCTTTTTTTTTTTAAATGGGAAATTTTATGGACTTTCTTAGGAGTATTATAAGCTTGCGTTTCCTTAGCTAAAGCCTAAACTAGTATCTAAACATGTGTGATACACGGACTAGTAATAGAATTAGTATATTTTTACCATATCCATATAATTTTGGTAAAAATTTATAATTTCTATATCAATATATAAAGGACTCACATAGTATCATTCATATTAGATAAATATACATAGAAAATCAAGAATTAGTATATTTTTTAGATGCATCATTTGACATTTGGGCACTATTTAATAACCAACTGTGATTATATTCTCTCATCATTATATAATAAAAACTCAATAGGTCAAGTGGTATTGTGCATAATTAGAATATCAACTTTTTTAAAATTTAATCATATACAATTAGAGATATTAATCGTTAAAGATTTGTTTTGGAGAATGTGAAAAAACAAAAGGTACATTAAAAAACACAGAGATAGTAGTATATAATAGATTATCAGTGTTAATTTATTTATTGAAAACCATATTCATTATCTTTAATCTCATTCGCCAAAATTACTTACAAGTTGTAATATTTATTTATTTATTTGTTATATGTTTACTTTCAATTTCACCCGTCAAAACTTGATGCATGCTTAGTGTCGCTGCCAGAATTCGTAGAAAAAGTCTACTTTGTATATAATAGATTCGTCTGTATATTATTAGAGCTTAATTCCATGTTACATATCATATATGATAACTTATATGAACTTATTACCATGTTACAAGTGTAAATAAAATTTCAATATTCTTTGTCGGACAGGACATTATTTTATCAAAACTTATTGGTGTTGAATATAACTTATAATCTTTTGATTTAATATAAATTTATCTTTTTTGGAATGAATGAAAAAAAATTTAAAATTTAGTTTACAACTTGTTTTTTTAGCCAATTTAGTTCTACTATAATTAAGAAAATTAAAGTAGAAGCATCATATATATAATTTTAAATGATTAAGTTACAATTATACCAAACTTCATACAACATATTCTAATTTCAATTATATATATTAGAAATAAATATTTTACTTAATAAAAAAAATTAATTTCATATTATATGCAACAACTAGATCCCTCAAATAATGACCAAAACTATTTGATAAAGAGCATGACAGATCATATATGGAAACTACTTGCTTTACCTTTCGTGTATCTTTCATTTACCCAAAAAAAATATTAATCCAAACAGACAAGATTATGGATTAAAAGATTAGATTGACAGATCACATCAAAATTTTCCCATGTAAAAACCACTTGCTTTGCGGATAAACCTCTCTGTTTCTTTCTTTACACCACCTATATAAACCCAACATCACACACCCATTTCTTTCATTCTACGTTTCCTACTCATTCACAAAATAACAAGTATTTCAATCTTCAAATTTCTTCGTAAGTGTAACATTCTCCTTTGTTTTTGTTGGTTAAGAGAAAAAAAAAGAAACAAGAGAAAATGTTGGCAATATTCAACAAGAATTTGGTGGATCCACCAAAGGAGTTAAACAGCCCGGCTTCACATCCATCTGGGTCGGGTAACAAGTCCAAATACCCTCAAGATATTGTAAAGACTTTTCAGCAAGCTTATTCCCATAATACCCCTCTTTCTGTTGGCTTTGGTAATTCTGCTTTTCTTGCTTATTCTTCTTCCAAGGGACCTCAAATCCACCAACAGAGGTATACTAACTCACCTTACATTCTTACTTTGTTTCTCATTGATGTTGTTTACTCAGGGTAAAATGGGCATTTGCCTATGGGTAACTCTATTTCGCTAAATTTTAGCCGGCTAAACATGAGATATGATGATCATAAATAAAAAAAGTGTACGGATTCTTCATAAAGATGTCCCACTACTTTTTTATACCAAAATTTGGCTGTACGATCTAGGGGATTTTTTTTTTTTGTTTACTATATAATATATATGATTTTATGTATTAAGATGATTATATCTTTAGCGTTGTGAAACCAACTCTTATACAAATATCAATGTAGGTCGTTCTGTGGGGTGGACAACATGTACTGCATATTCTTAGGGAACTTGTACAACTTGAATGCCTTAAATAAGCAATATGGACTAGGGAGGGCTACCAACGAAGCAATGTTTGTTATCGAAGCTTACCGGACCCTCCGAGACCGCGGTCCGTACCCGGCTGATCAGGTTCTTAAGGATCTTGAAGGCTGCTTTGGGTTTGTCATCTTTGATCAAAATGCTGGCACTGTCTTTGCTGCTCTGGTAATTGAGTTTAATTTTTACTCCTACTTATCACTAATTTATTATATGTTCAGAAATTTTTATTATAGAATTTTGAATAGCAAAATCTTGCTAAAACTTGTTTGTGTGTGTTTGAAATATACAGGGAGCAGATCAAAGAGTGCAACTTTTCTGGGGGGTTGCTGCTGATGGGTCTGTGGTCATTTCTGATAATTTGGATGTCATGAAAGCAAGTTGCGCTAAATCGTTTGCACCTTTTCCATCTGGTAAGCTTAACTATGTGTATCTCGAGTCGAAATCTTCTGTTCCACTTTTTTGTACAATTATATGCATCAATCAATATTGTTGGTCCACATTATTAAACAAACATTTTATTTGAAGAAAACAAAGTAAAGAATCATTGAGATCGACCAATAAGACTGAACAGCACAGATAATGATACAAATAAGTGGGACATAATATTTTGTTCCCATGTATCCCACACCTAATACCAACATTTGATATGACATTTTACCACTTCAAATGTTATTCATGTCTAAAGATTCTCTTAATAAATTATTGGATAGCTAGCTAAGCAACAAATAAGGGACGATTTTATCGTGACGACTTTAAAGTCCAAAATATATTGATAGTGCCATTAAACCAAAACTGACACTACTTGCTTACAAAGGACATTTCACCTAATTATATTCACGCAAAAACTCTATATATGCAAGATTGAACATTAATGCATATAGGATTCTCTGTATTTCTTTTCATCAATAATATTCTATGTAAAGATGATGACACTTAATCTAATAGAATGATATATTCTCCAAAAAAACATTACCATTTTTCCACTTTACACATTTATAACCATTAATCTAAGAAATGGACCATCTATTTCCTTTATGAAAGGGAAAGGATCCACAATGAGCCATATATATTTTGACGAAGCAAGATTGATCATAAGCTAATTAAGGTCGTTTTATTATATGGTAATTGCAGGATGTATGTTCCATAGTGAAGTAGGGCTAATGAGCTTTGAGCATCCAAAGAATAAAATGAAGGCAATGCCAAGAATAGACAGTGAAGGTGCAATGTGTGGAGCTAATTTTAAGGTTGATGTTAGCTCCAAAAAGACTAGTATGCCTCGGGTGGGAAGTGAAGCTAATTGGGCTCTTTGTGGGTCTCAAACTTGATTTTTTTTGCAAACTAAAATGGAACCTTTTTTTATTTCTCCTTATTTCCAGTCACGTTATATGTAAGTAACTTACAAGTTATGGACAATGGCGAATGTAACTTATGTAAGTACGAGTATAATTCTTTCAATCTTCAGTATTATTGTATTAAAAGTTTGATTGTGTAAGATCGTGTTAAGTTGTTAACTTCTTATGTAACAACTAGCAACAATGACTCCGCATAATTAGTTTATGTACATCGAAAGTTATTACATCAATTTGGCACAAATTATTCAATGGACACAAATTGAACTCGTTCATTGTAGCTCCTGTTTACAATGCAAGAAGAAATTATGAACAAAGTTCTTGCTCATTGTAGATCCTGTTTACAAATGTTGAATATAGATAATTTCAATATGTTCTTTCATTAATATTTAAAGAGAAGCAAGTCATCATGATAACTCAATTTTTAGGAAGCAGCCTATAATAATGAGCAATAAGCAACAAAAAAAAGGAACAAAAAATCACGATGATATGTGAATAGTACATATCACACTAGCATTTTTGTATTTTTTTAGAAAAAGAAGAGAATTTTACTACCGAAAACACTCCCCCTATTTCTTTTGGAAAATCCTTAAAATGCATGTAATTTTTTCTCAAATTACACAAAATGCCATTGTGATATGCTACTATATACATATCACCGACTCACCATGATTAATTAATTATTTAGGACAACCTGATAAGTAGCATATGTAGTTTTTTCTTTCTAGGTATATAATTCAGCTATCCCATTGCAGACTTTTGCTAAGTCTCAATATCCAAGACGATATCTACGAAATTCTGGGGCAGCACCAACTATATTGGCCTCGCAGTCTATGAGAAACAATTTATTTCCTTTAACTTGCAAACAAGAAGTTTGACACATACTATATAGCTTGATTGCAAGTACCAAGACATCTACGTTCCGGTGACTGTTGCAACCGTCCTATCTTGGAGGCGACATTGAGCATGCTTCTACGTGCCAGGCACATTGCTTCAAGGGGTTTAGCCTTAGGCATAGTGAGTCCAATTCCTTCAGTTAAGTCAACTATCTTCCCATCAACTCTCTCCCAATCAAAGCATTGAATCAAGGTTGCCAAAGTCAGCCCTACAACTTTATTAGCAAAACCAACTCCAGAGCAAGATCTCCTTCCTAACCCAAATGGGATCAAAGTAAATCTATATTCTTCACTCTTTAATCCTTCAAAACTCTCAGGCTTAAAACTCAAAGGGTCCTCCCATAAATTTGGATCTCTATGAATCGCCCACGCGTTGATCAAACAAGTTTTACCTTTGTCAATGTGATACCCTGAGATGGTTATGTCCTCAGATGATGTATGTCCGACAAGCAATGGAGCTGCTAGGAACAGTTGACGAGTCTCGTTGATGATGCATTGAAGGTAAAGAAGTTTGGGGAGATCAACTTCATCTATTAAGTCATTATTGGATTTGTAGTTGTCTGTTGTCAAAGGACCAACTCAACCAAAAGCTTAAGCTGATGGTTTGTGTCCCAAGAATACTTTTATCACTAGTGGAAAAAAGCCCATCCGATGCGGTCAAAACCGGGCTTACTGTTTCGGTTTTGGCGCGCATCGGATGGGCTCGCAGCAGATCCAAAATATTTACTGATCCGATCCAAAACCGGATCAGTTAATCATATTTATTGATCTGGTTCTTACCATAGAACCGCAGCGGTTTGGTTGAAATTTACGTTAAAAAAAAAAGGGCAGACCTGCAAGCTACAGGTCTGCAATACATTTCAGTATTTCAATTTCACGCCTCACCTTATGGTTTATACATAGAAACAATCTTAAATAATACTACCTCCGTTTCATATTAATCTACACGGTTTCCTTTTTAGTCCGTTTCTTTTTAATAGTTACACTCTTACTTTTTCTATATAAGGTAAGTTTTCAATGATTGTTCCCCACTATTGGTCCCCCTTGTGGTCCCCAAAAATAACATTTAATCCCAGCCTAACCCCCCACCTACCCCATTTAATAAACTAACGCCCTAATTAAACCCCCCTAATCCCCCTAATCTTCCCTCCATCTTTCCAACTTCTTTTTCAGATCTCTCTCTCCTCCAAGTTCTTGAACATTCTGGGTTTCTCTCTCTCTCTCTCTCCTCTAGATCTCTTCAAACCCTAAAAAATCTGGGTTAAAAATCATCTTTCATTTTCGTAATTTCTAATACGCAACACAATTTCGCACAAAAATTCAAGTTCTTTACGAGTTCTTGTTTTTCGGGTCTCTCTCTCCTCCAAGTTCTTGGTAATTTTGTGTTTATCTCTCTCTCTCCTCTAGATCTACACTAACCCTTAAAATTCTGCGCTAAAATCATCTCTTTTTTGTAATTTATGCTAAACAACAGT
The DNA here is from genome assembly GCA_947646795.1 of Beta lomatogona. Classification (NCBI taxonomy): domain Eukaryota; kingdom Viridiplantae; phylum Streptophyta; class Magnoliopsida; order Caryophyllales; family Amaranthaceae; genus Beta; species Beta lomatogona. Next base: position 554,547 of record CANSNZ010000239.1, on the reverse strand, counting down.
AATTCGCTTGCAATTTCGCATTTTTTTACCAGTTGTTTTCGGATCTCTCTCCTCCAATTTTTTCAACATTCTGGGTTTCTTTTTAGGGTTGTTGGATAATTCTTGAACTCAGTTGTTTTTCATGGCGAGTTCTTCAAGATCTAAGCGTCGGAGTAGTGGAATTAAGGGCGAATCTTCTTCCCTTCTTTCCATCTCTGTTCCTGTTACTGAATCGCCATTTTCTTGGGATTTTGCTCAAGATACAGAAGATCCATATGATATGGGTCCATATTATACTCCAGATACTCCTGATGCAGAAAGTTATGGGTTGTGTGGATTTTCTTCAACTGTCACGGATGGATCTGAAGTTGTATGTAAAACAAAGAGAAAAAAAAGTGACGAAAAAGTTGTTGTGGAGGAAACAGAGGTTTGCTGCCCCTCTACTGTGTCCAAAGATTTCATTTTCGATCTACTGAAAATATATATCCCATGTGTAAAACGTCACCATATGAGATAAGTTTCCTTTCCCTTTTCTTTTTTCGGCAAAATTTAAGTAGTTATTGTTAGATCTGCTTACCTGTGGGAATTGTCTGTTGTTGATCCTTAGAAGGATTATTCGCAAGTTGTTTTAGGTTGTTTGATTTCTTCTTGTTGTTAAATCATGCCTATTTTATGTTGTTTTGCTGTTTTTGTTTAATTGTTGTTCATAGTTCTTGAGTTGTCTTAATTCATGGTTAATTCATGCATATTCAAGTGTTTATGGGTGAAATGTACTACAATCATGCCTATTTTAGTTGTTGTTGTGCTGTTTTTGTGTAATTGTGTTTGATAGTTTATGGTTTGTCTAAATTGATGTTTACATCATGCCTACTAGTCTTATATGCACGCGATGCGTGCGAAATCATTATTGGAATTTATTTAGTTTTACTTTTTACAATATATATTCATAATTTATCACTATTGAAAACGATTAATATAAGTAAGCTTTTACTTTTTTATGTAGTTCCATTTGAATGGTAGTTCATAGGTTTATGTATGACATGATAGTTAAATATAAATTATTATATTTGCATGATATATCATTACGAATACTTTTACAATAACAACGCATTTGAAATTATTTAAGATAATTAAGCTCTATTATTTGCATCTTAAAGACCAAGAGGGAGCTGAAGGTGTACATAAACTTAAGTAATGATTATTATAAACAATAAATTTGTACATCTCAAACTAAAAGTCTAATATATACATCTTAAAATTGAAGGTGAAGCTGGAATTAAGCACAATTATCGTACGCTAAAATATAATATCATTTCTGTTGTATTGAAAAAAAGTCTCAATAATACATCTCTCTCTTCAATTAAAAAAAGTGTCAATAAATCTCATTTTGTTCTCTTCTACACAATTTGGCCCATATATACTCTAGTTTTGGTATGATATCATATCATCATAAACATTACAAATAGAGAACCCATCTCCCTCTTTAACTATCTCATTCTTCTTGCACAATTCGGCACATCTCTCTACCTCTCTCTAGGTCATACATATGTTGCAATTTCAACGTAGTAGCAGTAGCACACCAAAAACATACCGCGTTGACGCAGTGATTGAAAAAATTTGTGAACCAAATGAAATAAACTTGAGTGGAACGTTTTTTGTTTTTAGATATTAGTTCATCTCTTTCTCTCTCTAAACCGCCCCTTGTAATCGCGTCTAACACCAAGCCAACGCCGGCGAGCGATTCCATCCAGCGTCTCTTCGTAGCACCCTTGTATCTCTCATCTCTCTCTGTAATCGGAAGTTTTGTCCTTCTTCGGCCCCTTATCACAGAAAATGAGAATTCTAATTGCAATTGAGGAGGTGAGTTTGAAATCTCTTCCCTTTCTTATTTGCATGCTAGTAAAATACAAAACTTTTCGTTCTTGCAATATTTCAGTTTTTTTCGATTTTTTTTTCATATCTGAAAAAATAATCTTGGCAAATGAATGATTTTTTATAATTTGAAAATCGTAAAAAACGTATGTATCGCAAATTGTCAGTGTTTTATTCGATTTTGTATGGGGTGATTTTTTTTATAAAAAAAAACACTTTAATTATTCTATGGAAAGATTAGAATACGTAATTTATGTTTTGAGAAATCATAGTCTGAAAAAATAATCTTGGAAAATGAATGATTTTTTATAATTGCAAAAACCCAAAAATCTTATGTATTGCAAATTGGCAGTGCATGAATCGATTTAGTATTCCCTGATTTTTTTTCAAAAATGAATGATTTTTAATAATTGGAAAAACCCAAAAATCTTATGTTTTGCGAATTGGCAGTGCATAAATCGATTTAGTATTCCCTGATTTTTCAAAAAATAAAAAAAAAGACACTGTAATTATTATATGGAAAGAGTGGTATTATCAAAATTATATTGGTGAGCGTTTTTGTTGATTGAATTTTGATGCAAATTTTGTTGATTTAATTTTTGATGTCATATGCGAGTTAGTGTTTTCATTGTAACCAAAAAACAATCAAATGGAATGACTTAATTCTTAATGTTGCTCAATTACGATGTTTAAAAGAAATACCTTGAGGGTGCTCTTTGTTCTCCGCTTGTTAACTTGAGATTGCCCGTAGTAATTAAGGATGCTCTTTGTTATCTGAAGAAGAGGTTGGAGTGCTTATGATATCAAACCAAAAATTAACTTGTATTAGTTATATAATATGGATTCTATAAGGATTGTGAACAACACATCAAATTTTATGATTTATGTATTTACCTGATATTGGTATGTATAATTCTGAACTTTGCAGGTGAGGAATGGTAGAATGTGCAGAGGCTGAATGGGAGTAGAGGAAGAAGGGGAGGAAGAAGGGGAGGAGGAAGATTTGGAGAAACTGCCGAGAATTTGGCTAACTGCATTGGGGGAGTTGGAGTTGTTGTGAAGTGAATATAACAGTTTTTTTTTTTTGTGCCGTGATTTTTGAAAAAAGAATTGTTGTAATTATGTTTTTTGCTGTAATTTTCAATATTTAGTGAGGGCAAAATAGGGGTTTTTATATTTTGGTGTCCCCCCTCTCTTCCCATATAGAATAGAGATTTTGCTGTTTATGGGTGAAATGTACTACAATCATGCCTATTTTAGTTGTTGTTGTGCTGTTTTTGTGTAATCGTTGTTGGTGGTTGTTGATATGTCTTAGTTCATTCTTAAATCATGCCCTATTTTGCTGTTTATGTGTAAGTGTTTATAGGTGATATGTCTTGGTTCTAATGAAAAGCAAAGTGTGTTGATTCATGTTGTTGTTGTGTTGTTTTTGTGTAATTGATGTTGGAAATTGTTGATTTGGGTTATGTTCCTCAATGATGAAGGCAGCCCCTATAGGAATAAACTATGTGCCCCCCTGTGCCAGGTTAACCTAGAGCCACCAACAGCTTATGCTGCTTGACGAGGCACATGGTAACTTAGCCGGGAGATGGAATATAGTTGTATTCAGTGCAGAATCTTAATACGCCTGAGAGGACAATAATTAAAAGAACCAAAAGTTTTCATTAAGACTTCACAAAATAAGCAACTATGCTTTACAAAATATGGGCTGCCATTAATCTTTCCTAAGATATCCCATGATTTACAAAATATTCCTAACTTACTGCAGAATGTTTTTGAACTTAGTTGAAAACTTGACAAAAAATTACATTTTCCATTCCATGTGCAACTTCATTCTGCATTCCATGTGCAACTTCTAATACTCCTATGTTGCCTCTAATTGTGGTGTTGCCTGTACTTGTTCTGTTGCCTGTACTTCTGGTGCTGCCTGTACTTGTGATGCTGCCTGCCCATGTAACCAATTTCTTGCTTCATTTAAAAGTGTTTGGGGTACTTCAACTTGTAAGGGAAGTTGGCCAACACTTTCCAACCTTTGCTTGTTGACATGTGGATATGTGTAGTTGTTATTCCCCCTAACTTTCAAGATTTCAATCATGTGGTACTGAAAACTATGCCACACATTAGCTAAAGTCTTCGGTTGCATTTCTTCAAATGACTTGTTAACTGCTTGCAATAGCTTTAGTATTGTGTCTGGCCTTTCCTTATGCTGGAGTGTTTGTAATGCCCTAAAGAAACCAAGATCCAACATGTTTAGCTCAGGACTATTTGGTGGCTGCTGCACCAAATGAAAAACAAACCCATTTTGCCTGCTAGCTTGTATCCATAGTGGGTCTGATGCAGTTACATGTGGCTTTGCGTTGTCCTGTTGTATGTATATTACCTTGCTCCTGTGTGGTGGCCACTTAGCCATGATTGTTGGTAAGATGTGATTAATTAACACATCTCTCATTCTTTCCTTGGTGACATTGGTGATTGCTTTTGTCTCTAATGTGCCGGCTGGCCTATTGTTAGATGACCTTTGTGCTGCCACTTCCTCCACAAATGGGAAGATACCAATTTTCCCATCAAAAGTGCATTGACCCAACATGTTGTATGATGGTCTACCCACTGCGGTTTCAAACATCACCTTACCTTTTTGATTGGCATGTTCTGTGTGGATTAACTTCATTTGGATGCAAATACAACTTTTGTGTTTTCTGATGCATGTAAAACCACTTCTCATCGATGTGGATGAAGTTGAAGAAATCATTGAACATCGGTTGCCCTCCCTCTACTTGTGGTTGTTGTAGCATACATAGAATCCAAATGACCCTTGTAATCTGATTTTCTGGTGATAATTTTGGACGCATTGGATTACTGTGTGGTCGTATGCTGCCTTTTTTCACAAGTCTCCACACAGTGCTGGCACTCACACCCGGTTGTTTGCAAGATCTCTTAAATTTGTTCTGTCCCTAAGTGGAATTGAAGTTAACATTTGTTCTGTAAGTGTAAACCGTTTCCTGCCCACTATGCCTACCATCTTCTTCTTCACATTGATTTGCTCTTCTTCACCAATTTGGTTCTTGATTGTGTTCCAGATTACACTTGCAGTTTTGCGGCACACATGGAATTTTTCAGCAGCTCTAGTGATTGCCCCATATGGTAGCTCAGTCCCTTTTGCTTGTGCTAGTAAAAGCTCAGCCATTTGTTGCCTTTGTTCATCGCTCAACCAAGGCCGAGGATGATGCTCATCAAGCACAATGACATCTTCATTTGTGATATCTACCATTTAATGCACCTGAGGCCACAAAAAAAAACCAAATTTTCGTTGAGTGAAAAAACAGAGGCAATAAATGGAGAAGGAAGGAAGAGAGAAGAAAAGTTGTTGGGTGGAGTAATGGTTGTGCGTTAAATGGTCCCTTTAATTGGGGAAGTTGAAATGTAAAAGAGTTTGAAATTTTTTCCCTCCAAAATCAAGTATTGTAAATAAGGACTAAATGTTTAGATATTGAAGGGATATTGAAATTTCCCTCCAAAGTTGTAAATGTAACGCGGCAGATTAATGGTAATTGAGTTGATTACTTTATCCCCAAAAGTATCCCATGTGCTGATTACTTCTCTCTCCTCCATTTTTTTTATTGTTCTTTTGTACTTGTGTCTTGCCACTTTTCAGAATTTTTAGCCCCTCTCTCCTACTTTTCACCTTTTGCCTTGGTTCTAATGAAAAGCAAAGTGTGTAGATTAATATGAAACGGATGTAGTATACAAATTCTAACATATACTTCTAATATATACAAATTATCAAATTCTAACCTATATACAAATTCTAACAAATTCTAAAAAAAATTGTACTCAAATTCTAACATATATACAAATTATCAACTGTACTCAAATTCTAACATATATACAAATTATGATATATAGAGAAATAAATTTTCATCCATAAAGGCCATAAAACACTTCTAATAATGAAAATAAATAGTAAAAGAACATAGATACAAAAATCTACAGAAACAATAACTTGAAACATGTGATTTTTGGATCATAATCACAAGAACAGCCGAACAAAACAAAAAAATCAAACACATTTACATCGACAGGGAATATTTCCGATGAGAATTTACAACCTTAAATCACAATCCAACTGACGAATAAAATGAATCTCATTTTTGGGTCATAATCACAAGAACGGCCGAAGAAACAAAGAATCAAACGAAAAATTGAAGTGAAAAAAATCGAAACAAAAATGGAAGCCAAAAAAATGAAAAAAAAACTTACACCCAAAACCAGATCCAAAAACTAAATTCTAAATAAAACAAAAAAACTCCGGTAAAAAAAGATAAACGAAAAAAAAAACCAACCCCCAAAACCAGATCTAAAAATTAAATCCCATAAAAACTCAAACGAACCCAATTTCTTGTGTGGCCGTTTCGCTGATGGTGGGCGATTCGCTGATGGAAAGAATTCGTCGGTGTTGCGATTCGTCGGTGGTGGCTAGTGGGATCGAAGAAGATTCGTCGGGGGTGAAGTGAATTCGTTGGTGGTGGCTAGTGCGGATCGAAGAAGACTCGTTGGTGGTGAAGTGGACTCGTCGGTGGTTAGAGGATGAGAGAGGGGAGAGGGAATTCGTGGGTTAGAGGATGCGAGAGGGAAGAGAGGTAGAAGAAAGAGGCTAGGGTTTTGTGGGTGAGAGGATGAGAGAGGGAAGTGAATTCGGTGGTGAAGGAAGTGAGAGAGGATCAGGGGATAATAATAAGGGTTTGTGCGCGTGTTTCATTTGGGCCTGAGCGTCTTCATGTGGGCCACGCTGATTTGGGCCATCAAAAATCCACCAAGCAGATGCGGTCTAATAAATGATCGAATCAGTTAATTTTAACTGATTCGGTTTGATAAATGACCGGATCATATAATTTTAACTAATTCGGTTTTTTCAAAACCGAATCAGTTACCTTGTGTCATATAAGGTTTTTTCCACTAGTGTATACTCTATCACGCCCCCTCACGCGATATCCCATTAGGCTTGAAGTGTGGATGCAACACATGCCTCCCTCAAAACCTGACGCTCAATATAGCACTTAGAAAGGAGGGGTGGATGAGATTTGAACCCGTGACTTTTATATCATGCCGGCTCTGGTACTATGTCAAAGGACCAACTCAACCAAAAGTTTAAGCTGATGGTTGGAGTCCCAGTAATAGTTTTAGATACTTGATGATGGTTGGAGTCCTAGGAATATCTTTATACTCTATCATCTATTTCTTCTTTGCCTTTTGGAGTACATTGGGGTGATTCAGTAGCAACGATAATGCCCATTCAATTGTAACAGCTGATGTGTATGTTCCTGCTATCAACATTATCTGCAATCATCCAAAACAATCATAGAGTTTCTTAGGTTAGTAAATTAAGACTCATTTTTCTAATGCCTAGAAAAATACTCCAAATCTTCTAAACTTCCTAACCTTCTCTATATGGAGTATATATATGATTTAAACCACCTCTTCTTTAATTGATAAATTGCAAAAAGTAAAACAACTACTATGTGTTTTTCCTCACAACTTCATGATTATGAACTGCCCTTCAACTGCTTATGAGCAACATTTTAACTACTTCAAAAATACCTTCCTGCCAAGTACCATCCTATATTTATAGGCGTTATAAAATCTGTTATTTCTACTAGAATGTGTAAACTACCACTAGACTTTTAAAATAATTAGGAAACAATATAATTAGAAGATAAGTAATTTCTTTCCTACCTAAACTACTAAATATAATGTTATGACAGATATGAGAAAGAACAAATAATCGAATGCAAAGCAACGAAAAACGCACACAGATTTAACGTGGTTCACCAACGGAGTGTTGGCTACGTCCACGGGCAGAGAGAGAATATTTTTATTGCTCTTGAGGAAAACCAGAATTACATATGTAATTAATGACTAATTCGTCTAATAAATAGGTTTAAAACCTATTTATAAGCAAATTCGGAAAACACGTTTCCGCGTCAAAACAGTCCACCGCCCGATCGGGCGGTAATATGCCACTCCAGATTTGGTCTCGCGCCCGATCAGGCGGCCATTGCCCATTCATAGATCGGTACCTCGCCCGATAGGGCGAACCCGCCCAATTTCATCGGGCACCCTGCTTCTAAGCCCCCTGCTAAGACGCTGACTCCGCCCGGTCGGGCGAGCCGACGAACGCACCTTCTTGACCAGATTCAAGACACAAATTCCTGCAAATCTACATCTTGACTTGAATCCTCTCACAATAAACCAGATAACAGATGCATTGAACACAACTCCCAGATTCTCCCTACAACCAGATTTGCCCCGAAAGACAACCAGAACCAGACTTGCCCCTGAAGGACACTAGACTAGCCTATAGGGGCCCCAGACTTTCCCCAAAGGACAATTAACAACTACGAATAGTTTGTAAGTCCAAGCAACCTTGCAACTTACCCTGTTGAACCAGATTCGAACATATGGCTTTCTTATACTCTTTCCTAGCACAAGTAACACCTTCCTTGGACGGCCCAGATCTATCCACCTCTCCGACAAATAGTGCAAAACCCTCCGTGTCTTCACAACAGTCCCTTTGGGGAAAGTTCCCAAAGATTTCATGCTAACCAAGAGCCAAATTAGGCTGACCCGATTTTCACAACGAAGAACACGAAATTTCAGAGTCAGCTTGTGAGTGTCAACGGACTTTTCCCTGACGTGAACCACCACTCCAACCTAGAGTGTCTCTGTGCTCCACCTGTTTCTCAACGCTACCACAAACAGCCAATGTAGCAACCCCAGACTCAGATAACGTAGACCCTTGCAACACATACAATGTCTCCCGTTTAACCCCTTTCAGAATTATCTTTGAACCACTGTAGATATACAACAATCCACCTTCACCTTTGAAACCGAACCCTTTTATGTCTAACAGACTAAGTGAAATCAGATTCTTTGTAACCTGTGGAACGTCCCTAACATTGTTCAAAGTACAGACTTTGCCATCACACGTCCTAATTCTGATGGACCCTATACCAACTGTCTTGTAGACCTCACTGTTGGCCATAGTAACACTTCCATCAACCTGTTTATAGTTCATAAACCACTCCCTGCGCGGACACATATGACAAGAAGCCCCAGAATCTAAAACCCACACATCCCTGCAATGTGTTTGTTCGTTAGCAACTAAAGCAAAATCATCATCAGAATTCGAACTTTCTACTGCAACAGCAGCATAACCAGACCCATATTTATCAGACCCAGACTTATTTTCCTGATTCTTCTTTTTAGGACATTCCCCTTTCAATGCCCCGTCTCCTTATAGTAATTACAGACATCACTAGGTTTAGGACCTCTAGAAGACGGTTTCCTGGATTTTCTCCCCGAATTGCCCTGTCCGTTACCTTCACTAGCTACTAATCCAGCAGCCTGATCGATTGTACCTGTACCAGACGCCTTATGACGAATCTCTCTCGTACGAAGAGCATATCTTACATCTTCTAGTAACAAACTATCTTTCCCAACAATAAAAGAATCCACAAAATTCTCAGACGATAAAGGCAAATATACTAACAGAATTATAGCAGCATCCTCATCATCTACTTTAAAATCAATATTACGAAGATCTAGTAAGATAGTATTTAATTTTTCGAGATGGTCCCTAAGAGACGTACCTTTCTGCATACGCAGGCTGAACAGACGTTGTTTCAAAAGCAACTTGTTGGTTAGAGATTTTGTCATATACAAACTCTTCAACTTCAACCACAGACCAGCGCCGGTTTCCTCCTTCGCGACTTCAGTGATTATGTCGTCAGCCAGACACAACATAATCATTGAATGTGCCTTCTCCTCCAGAATGACCATCGCATCGGTAACTGAATCCGTTGACTTCTTTTCCAACGGTACCCAAAACCCTTGTTGCTTCAGTAAAGCCCGCATCTTGATTTGCCACAGACATAAACTGTTTCTCCCAGTGAATTTATCAATTTTCACATCCATTCCAGACATCTTTCTCACCCAAATCGAAAAACCAAAGCTCTTGATACCAATTTGTTATGATAGATATGAGAAAGAACAAATAATCTAATGCAAAACAAAGAAAAACGCACACAAATTTAACGTGGTTCACCAACGGAGTGTTGGCTACGTCCACGGACAGAGAGAGAATAGTTTTATTGCTCTTGAGGAAAACCAGAATTACAGATGTTATTAATGACTAATTCGTCGAAGAAATAAACTAGGTTTAAAACCTATTTATAAGCAAATACGGAAAACGCGTTTCCGCGTCAAAACAACCCACCACCTGATCGGGTCGGGCGACATCAGCCCGATCGGGCGGTAATATGCCACTCCAGATTTGGTCTCGCGCCCGATCGGGCGGCCATCGCCCAGTCGGTCACCCGGTTGTAGATTGGTACCACGACCGATTTCATCGGGAGCCCTGCTTCTAAGCCCCCTGCTAAGACGTTGACCCCACCCGGTCGGGCGAGCCTGTCCGATCCGGTCGGGCGAGCCGACGAACACATCTTCTTGACCAGATTCAAGGCACAAGTTCCTAAAAATAATATCCTGATTATGTTAAACTTCCTAAAACACAAAAAACTTCCTACTCCATAATACTTCTATACTCAAAAGACTTCCAATATATATTTGGTCTGTTTCTTGAATTGTAACCCAACATAACGGATCCTCCAAGACTGTGGTCTGTACCCGGCTGATCAGGTTAGTTCTCAAGGATCTTGAAGGCTGCTTTGGGTTTGTCATGCATCTTTGATCAAAATGCTGGCATCGTCTTTGCTGCTCTGGTAATTAAGTTTAATTTTTTTTCTCCTACTTATCACTAATTTACTAAATGTTCAGGATTTTTATTATAGAATTTTGTATAGGAAATCTTCCTAAAACTTGTTCGACGGGTTGGAAATAATTAGGGAGCAGATCAAAGACTGCAACTTTTCTGTGGGGTTGGTGCTGATGGCTCTGTGGTCATTTTTGACAATTTGGATGTCATCAAAGCAAGCTGCGCTAAATCATTTGCACCTTTTCTATCTGGTAAGCTTAACTATGTGTATCTCGTGTCTAAATATTATGTCCCACTTTTTTTTTGTATTATTGTATGTATCACTCAAATTTTATTTGTTTTTGACATTGGGAAGACGTAAAACAAATAAAAGGAAATTAAGAGCTACTTCCTCTTTTTTTTTTTTTTTTAATTGCACCCTTTTATTTTCACGTTTGACGATACACTTCTTTGAACGTCAATATTTCTAATTGTGTATAAGTATAAATTATAGTAAAAATTTGATATGTGAAATTCTTGCATTGAGACGAATCTAACAAGACCCTATTTCAGGCCCGTAAATTGGGGTGTGCAAACAGCCCAATTACACAGGGCCCCCAAATCAGAAAAGTTAAAAGGGCCTCAAAAAAATAAAAGAATAAAAATATTAGGTGAGCTGTTCTTTTCCAACTTCCCAACACCGTTTCCTGCGCAAGAAGACTTTCCCCAAAATTCCTATTTTCCAAACTAATTCTCTCTCTTCAATTCACCTTCCTTCTTTACTGCTATTCCCTCTTTTCAAAATAATCTTCTACCTTCCATGTATTATATAATGTTTTATCAAGTTTCCAAAATAAATCAATCAAGCTAATTTCCATTGATTCTTCTCCTTTGTTCCATGGAAAATTATATCACCTCTTTATGTACATCGAAAATTATTACATCAATTTGGTCCAACTAATTCAATAGACACAAATGAACTTGCTTATTGTAGCTCCTGTTTACAAGAAAATTATGAACAAAGTTTTTGCTCATTGTAGCTCCTGTTTACAAATGTTGTATGTAGATCAGACAGTATGTTCTTTCATTAATATTTAAAGAGAAGCAATTTATCATGATATATCAATTTTTAGGAGACAATCAATAATACATTTAGCAACATATATAGTTTTTTCTTTCTATAGGTTCGCATATAATACAGCTATCCTATTGTAGTCTTTAGCTAAGTCTCGAAATCAAAGACAATATCTATGAAATTTGGGGGCAGCACCAACTATACTGGCCTCGCCGTCTATGAGTAAAACTTCCTTCATTTCTATATTTTACTTGCAAACAAGTAGGTTGACATAGAAGATATCGCTTGGTTGCAAGGATCCAGACATCTACATTTCTGGTGAGTGTTGCAAGTATTAAGAAATGGAGGAAGTATACCGTCATATCTTGGAGATGACATCGAACATGCTTCTACGTGCCATGCACATTGCTTCAAGTGGTTTAGCCTTAGGCATAGTAAGTCCAATTCCTTCAGTTAAGTCAACAATCTCCCCATCAACCCTCTCCCAATCAAAGCATTGAATCAAAGTTGCCAAAGTCAGCCCTACAACTCTATTAGCAAAACCAGCACCAGGGCAAGATCTCCTTCCTAACCCAAATGGGATCAAAGTAAATCTATATTCTTCACTCTTTAATCCTTCAAACCTCTCAGGCCTAAAACTCAAAGGGTCCTCCCATAAATTTGGATCTCTATGAATCGCCCACGCGTTGATCAAACAAGTTTTACCTTTGTCAATGTGATACCCTGAGATGGTTATGTCCTCAGATGCTGTATGTCCGACCAGCAATGGAGCCGCAGGGAACAGTCGAAGCGTCTCGTTGATGATGCATTGAAGGTAAGGAAGTTTGGGGAGATCAACTTCATCTATTAAGTCATTATTGGATTTATAGTTGTCTATTTCTTCTCTTGCCTTTTGGAGTACATTGGGGTGATTGAGTAGCAATGATAATGCCCACTCAATTGTAACAGCTGATGTGTCTGTTCCTGCTATCAACATTATCTGCAATCATCCAAAACAATCATAGAATTACTCAGGGCAGTAAATTAAGACTCATTTTTCTAATGCCTAGAAAAATACTCCAAATCTTCCGAACATTTTAACCAAATATATCTATATCCTTTGTACGTTATTCCCCTGCCTATCTTATTATCAATGTTGTATCTATATTTATGCCCCAGAATAAATCTAAGTATTGGTGGTCAGTGGTCTTCTCATATTATATATGAGGCATCATTCTGAAGTGTCTATGTAGTTTTTCAATTTTTTTTTCCTCTGCTCCATTTCCCCTGTATAGCCAACTAGAATTTGATATATCATCATTTGACCTCTTAATCTGTTTTATATTCTGTTAGCATGTAGTAAACGAAGTAAATGGATAATAGAGACTATAGAGATGAGGCCAGAATATACACACTTCTTGTATTAATTGCAAATGATAAAGCAAAACTAGTAACATATAAATAGACAGATTGACTTCCTGAAATTAAGGTACATGCTACCTAAAACGCGACAGGTATTAGCCCCCTACAAGGTCATGGTAAAAATATTCTGACTCGTTAACACTAAATTTGTAGAACTTTCAACACACCCCTTTGCTCCAAAATTTTATTATGAGAAGATTGTCTATAGTTGAGATCATTTTTGTGAAATACCCTTTTTTTAATACTACTATTAAACACCAATTTCATCCCAAAAAAATGATTAATTTGCGCAATAACTATACATACCATTATGATCCCCTTGATGATTTGATCAGAGTAATTTGCAGGCTCTGTGTCCTGCAATTTCAGCAAGTTGTAAATCATGGCTGTTTCACACCCATTTTTGTACCTCTTCCTACATTCTTCTAATAGACCATCTAGAAAATTGTCCATCTTATGTTTTGCTGCCACCATTCTTCCTTCCACATTCCGAAAATTAATCCATCTTAAAAACGAAAAACAATCCACCAGATTCGATACTCCAGTTAACTCAAATACTTCCCTTATAATGCCAAGAAATTTCTCAGCTTCTTGTTGATGATCTCCACCAGTTTTTTCACCAAAGAAGAAGTATCTTTTTCCAGTTAATATCCTGGTTAATATGTTTAAGGACATCCCAGATAATTTGGTGGACATCTCAACTTTAGCAAATTTTTCTTTGCTGCTTCCAAACAGGTCTTTAACCAAGGACCTAACTTCTTCTATTCTTATACCTGCAAACGAGTTCATAGGGTTGGTTGCAAAGAGTTCTAGGGTGGTTAGCTTACGTAGGTTCCTCCATAGTGGACCATACGAGGCAGCTCCTATGGTGGTCCACTCGTAGTGAAGGTGTTTTCCTACAAGAACTCGAGGCCGGTTAGCTAAAACGATGTCGTTTTTCGTGAAACATTCTTCGACTGCAGCCGGAGAAGATATGACAACAAAGGGAAGAGACCCGAGATTCAGAGAAAAAATGGAGCCATATTCCACGGAAAGTTGCTGAAAGGTGCGATGAACAATAGGATTGTTGAGTAAATGAAGATGACCTATAATAGGAAGTGATGGGGGACTTGGTGGTAGAGTTTTGTGCCTGTTTTTAGTTTGTAGTAAGTTGTGTTTTTTGAGGAAGAAGAAAAAAATTACGAGCAAAATGGCAGGGACATAGAGCCATGTTTGATCCATTTTGTTGATGCACTAGTATTTTTGAAGCAGCGCCTGAACTTCTGTTAGCTTAAGTAAAGATATTAGAATGATAACGGCCACACTTTGTTGGATATTTTCAGCAATCCCACAATCACAAATCACATGTGTGACGTATGAGTGTGCCACTATAGTCTATTACTCCCTCTGCTTTTTATATTTGCTACATTGTTGTTGAGCGGTTTTCAAGACATTATATAACTCTTAATATCTCTTATTTCTTTTAAGTAATAATTACAGAATTTAGATATTATGAATCTTCACATCGAAACAAATCTAACAAGACCATACATGACTATATTTTTACATATAAAAAATCAAAATAATCGGTCAAAGTTAGTGTTTTATTTCCCAAAACAACAATGTAGCAAATAAAGAAAAACGGAGGGAGTAGTATTTTGTAGTAGTGTGCCCATGTGAATTAGCTTAGTTGTTCTATCTCAAGTTGCCATTTGGGTCCATACAAAATGGTTTGTAAAGGGGTTAAAGAGGGTTATTTCGAGTTTCGGTTGACTTCTGGTTGGATCATAAACGGTCAATCGTCATCTTGGGTCGGGTTAGTTCAAGTTCTGCTAACTTCGGACCAAATCATAATCGATTTCTGGTCATCTTGGATCAGGTTACTTTTATCTACTATATTTGCTTGCCTTCAAATTTCATAAATCATATCCATTCATATCAAATATAATAAGCTTACTATCACAACATATATCTTTTGAAATAACTATAACAAGTCAGGTCATTTATCGACTTAAATCTGATTCATTTTGTTATTGGTCGGGTTGTAATCGGGTCAATGGCTGGTCAAGTTACGAACATAGGTCGGGTCGAATGGGTCACGGATCGTAATCGATTTGGTTACATCTGTAATTTATCTTGCTAAAACGGTTTTCGTGTTGTTATGGATCAGGTCAATAACGAGTTTGTTGTGATCGGATTGGGTCATCACATTATCAAGCCAAATTCATAATCTGGCATGATTTTGGATCGGTTCCGGGTCATCACTTCTCGGGTCATGTTAAGGTTGGACGCTAGTCGGTTTCACATGTTGGGTTAAAACTGACAACTCTAGATATGACATTTTAGTATTTTACCACTTTGAATGTTATTCAAGTCTAAAAGGATCCTCTTAATATAGAGCTGGATAGTTGGCTGCGGAATAAATGAGGGATGATTTTTTTGTTGCGAAACTAGAGGCCAAAAATATTGATAGTGCCATTGAAAGATAACTGACACTACCTGCTTACAAATGGCATTTCACCACTTGTCGCCTTCTTAATTGTATTTGCGCAAAAATTCTCTATATACAAGATTGGGAATGCATTTATGATCTTCTCTATTTATTGCCATTAATAATATCCTAAGTAAAGATGAAGACACTAAGATAACTGACACTACCTGCTTACAAATGGCATTTCACCACTTGTCGCCTTCCTAATTATATTTGCGCAAAAACTCTCTATATACAAGATTGGGAATGCATTTATGATCTTCTCTATTTATTGCCATTAATAATATCCTATGTAAAGATGAAGACACCTAATTTAGTAAAATAATATATTCTCGAAAAACATCACCATTTTTTTACTTTATACATTTGCAATCATTAATCCAAGAAATGGACCATCTATTTCCTTTATGAAATAGAGAATATTACCAATCAGACAAATATGTTAACAAAACAAGATTGATCATAAGCTAATTTAGGTTAGTATTATAAATGGTAATTGTAGACTATGAAGCACGGGTACTTCTTCTAGGTAGCGTACTCGTACCCGTACCCGTGCCCGATACGATACGTATCCTGTATGGGTACGCGTACCCATTCATAAAATTTCAAAATCTTGCCGTTTTCCGTCCCCCGAATCCGAACCCGTACCCGTATCCGTCTTTATGCAACCTAGATTGTAGATGTATGTTCTATAGTGAAGTAGGGCTAGTGAGCTTTGGGCATCAAAAAAATAAAATTAGGAGCAAGATGGCAGGGGCACGGAGCCATGTTTGATCCATTTTGTAGCACTAAAATTCTTGAAGTAGCTGCACTTCTATTAGCTTATAGTGAAGTGTAACATTGTGCCGTGCATTTCCAGAGAAGAAGAAATGGTGGAAAAGCCTGCTAGTGCCCAGCCGGGCGTGGTGGTGGCCCGTGCGGGGGGTTTACCGGGAGCTCGTTCTCTGCAGGGAAAATTGGAGGTAGGAAATTTTGGATTTTTGTCCCCAGGCGGGCACGTGGTTTGCCCAGGCGGGCGGGCCATCTGGCCTGGGCGGGTGATTGGACCCTGTTTTGTGCTTTGCATGATTTTATACGATTTAATCCGATTTTCTTTGGGTTTCATTGTAAACTTTAAGGGGTCATATATAAGCCTTCCAAAGTCATTTTAAAACCCTAAGATCTATTCTAGCCATAAATTAGATGAACTTTTGTTCTCTCTCCTCTTTTTTCTTCTCTATTGTAATTCCTCCACTAGAGAGGCTATGAAGAAAGCTCCAAGGTTCTAATTTGGTGAATGTAGGTCAAGATTGACCGAACCACGTTCAAACTTTTGTCGTCTTATTTATTATTTTACTTCTTTTTTAAACTTTGCATTTATTTTTGGTGAAATTAATTAGCAAACCCTAAGTCCTCTTAAAAGCATAAATTGCTAACATGAAGACATTGTAATAATAGCCACACCCCAAATAATTTGTTGGATATTATCTGCAATCACAATTCACGTGTTTGTCCTCTTATTTATTGTGTCACTATTAGTAGTGTTCCCACTTCATTGACTTCATACTGAACTTTGTCCCACAAACTCGTGTTTGTCTCACAAACTCGTGTATAGTTGAAATATACTAGTTGATTAGTTGCTCAGACTCATACAAAACTCTTCAGCTTTTCATTTTATCCTTTAGATTCTTTGCAGACTCTTCGAGAAAAACAAAAAAGGGAACGACTTCATGCAATACACTTGGGCAAGAAAAACAATTTTTCGATGATACAATGAATCCTATCATCATATATATGTTGTAGCGTGTGACACACAAAGTCTTGGAGAGAGTTTTAAGTTTCAAGACTGCTCTCAAGCCTCGACCAAAGTGTGTGGCACTTAATTGCATGAGACTTCCAAGATCAAGTCCCTATTTTGAGTTGAGCAAACAACCCCAAATTAATTTTGAGAGATTATGACAAAATTACATGTTGATTGGTATCATTAATGCTTAGTTTGCTTAATTATTTCACTTTCAGCTTCTTGTATGCATATCATGTTCGTTAATGTTATAATATTTATTTGTAATGCATTATCTTTTGTCCAAAAAAGTTATCTGGAGTAGAAAATAAGACTTAGGAATATCTTATTACTATTAAAGTTATGGAAATATCCATACAATATTTAAAATACAAACCTAAGCGACAAATTCCGTGCTCACGCTCTTCAAAATTAAAAATTAAAAAGTGTGATAGACATTGACAACTAGTGGAGTCCATATTTAGTAGTGTTAATGATTTTTTAACTGTCTATTTCTAGTGGGTAGTTTACTCAATGAATTGGTTATCAATCACCTCTATAGCTGAAATAATAACATCAAAAATTACTCCATTGTCATATTTGTTCATAATTCTCTTGAGCCCTATAAGTAGCTAGCATTGTTGTATTTTCCCCTCAAAAAAAAAAAAAAAAAAAAAGATAGCATTGTTGTATAATGGAAAAGCCTCCCTACTTGTGTATCAGGACAATTAACAAAAATAATCACTTTTGACTAAGCATTCCTCAATCCTTGTGGGAAAGGATATGAGGACTTTACATACCCCAAGCTTAAGGACTAAGGAGTACGTTTAGAAGTTAGAACATTGCGTGTAGCATGTGAAGGTGATCGATTAAGGGAAGAAATGGGGGACTTAGGGTTAGAAAATTTCTTGTGAGTTTTATAAGAAGAGTGAAGAGTGAGATTGCCCAAGTGAATTAGTTTGGCCGTTTTATCAAATAACCAAAGTTATCTTAAAATACGAAATGGTCATTGTAGTAAGGACTATTTAGTCCCAACCAACATTTCAAAAAATTAACTGGAACTGTCCCAACTATTAGCGTTCCGCTATTTTTAGTTCCAACTTTCGATTATTCCTCAATGGTCCCAACTTTTTATGTCCCAGTTAACTGGTTAACGATTTAACAAGTAATTTTTTATTAAAAAAAAAATCTTTAGCTGGTTTTACCTTATCCACCAGGAACCCCACCCCCTCTTTCTCTCTCCTTCCTCCACTGCCACCCATCCCCCTATCCTGTGACCCCCGAACCCCGTCCCCTGCCACCCCTTAAATTTTTTTTTGTGATGAAGATTTGACGAGATTAGATGAAAATTTACAGAAATTATGTATTAGCAAATTGAAGAATTCAGTTTTTTAAATATAAAGAAATTGATTGAAGCATTCCTTAAACAGCAGAAAAAGCTGAAGGACATTGCAATTCATGTTCCTTCTCAGTTAATAGTCAAAAGGACGTCTTAACTACCTGACTCAAAACATCAGTGAGTCAATGTTGATGTTTAGATGTTTATTTCCAAAGCATAGATTTGGAGACTCAATGGATTTGAATTTTTTTCTTTGAGGATGACATATCGATTTGTTCATCGAGGATTGAAGAAGAGCCTGTTGCATTGCCTAAGGCAAGCTTGAGTTGTTAAATTGCCTAAATCTGATGATTTAGATTTGCTTTAGGAAAAAGACTTATTATTTATGGCAGATGATTCAAGTATTGCTCTCACAGGAGAAAAAGTGTCGGGCGAAAAGTTGAGAAGGTACTCAACAATGGCGGAACCATAACAGAAACACAAGGGCAAAGAGAGAGAGGGAAGGAATCGGAGGCAAAGTGGATAGGCGGATAATGAGAGCAGCGATGGTGAGGCGAGGGAAGGAGGAGGGAGTTGGAGAGAGGGAGGATGTTGGAGATCTGGAGGAGAGAGAGGAAAGGGTGGTGGAGAAAAAGTGACATGAAGAGAGAGAATTCGGTGGTCATAGTGGTGGTTGTGGTTGAGATGGGGTGATTTTACCTATTGTAGCAGGTAATTAACCTGCTAGGATCGTTTTTGTAAAACCTACTCTAAAGTTGGGACCACTGAGAAATAATTAAAAGTTGGGATTAAAAATGGACGAACACTCATAGTTGGGACTGTTTATGTCAATTTTTCCATTGAAATTCTCAATTCCCCTCATTCATTTCTTCTCCTACCAAACACCTTAATTATTGGGGTGGGAGGATGGAGAAATACAATCTAATTCGTACTCCCATTCCTACAAATTACGTAAATTTAGATGTGCATACGGTTGCACCTTCTTCTAGGTGCGCACTTATGTTTTGAGGGACCCAATTCAATTTTCTCTTTCCTCAGCTTTTTCATCACATGTGTGTTGCAAACCAAAGAACATCTAGTTTATTCCAATGAACATTGTAGTATAATGAACACACGCTATTGTTGATTGAATATTTGCAATTTTAGAATGAACATTTATGAATATCCAAATTGCAAAATGTTTTAACATCTAGTTGATTCCAATGCAAAATGTAGTGTAATAAACGCATTCTTTCTGTTGAATGAACAATTGCAATTTCGGGTTGAACATTTTCGACTTATTCCAAAATTAAGTATGTTTACGAATTCTCAAAATTCAAAATTGTCGCTGATTTTTAAATTTCAAAATATGTATAAAATTGACTATTGTTCATTTCGTTTCATTTTTCACTTCATTCAACCTCATGTTGATTCAAATTGTTAGTTTGTTCATCCAAGTTCTTCAAAATGTTCTTTCAAATTACTTATATGTTCATTGTGGTGAATATCTATGTTATCATTATTATTTTTGTAATGTACAAATTTGATTCAGCAATGAACAACATACTATTTATAATGAATACCTCAACTGAATAGTTATAAAATTATCCAAAAATAAGTAATTACAAAATATGGTAAATTCAAAATGTTATGTGTACCCAAAGGTAGAAGTATAACCAAAATAATAAAGTATGTCTCATATGAACACTAGGGTCTTACAAAAGAACATCTATTGCTAACTAAACGTTATTGAGTTCATTAAGAAGATATTCTTGCTTCTGAACTTCCTCCCATTTCCGATTGATTTGATTTGATTTGTGAGATCTTGACACTGTAACGTATCATTGATCAATTTTGACTCCAATTTATCGCCATTATATAAAGAAAAACATAGTCAAGTAGGATCTTGCACTAGTAGAAAAAACGTTATATGTCACAACAAAACCGCTGCGGTCCTTAAGAGAACCGCAGCGATAAATCGTCGAAAATTTGGGTGGGAAAAGTGGCCTAACAAATCGTTGCGGTTTTATGAACCGCAGCGGTTTATTTTGTTTTTTTTTTCGCGTCAAAGAGGCTTGGCTCCCTCTCATCATTGTTAACTCCCTCCTTCGTCCTTCCTTTCAAAAAAAACGACTCCCTCCTTCGACATTTCACGCAAGGGTTCACCACCACCACTGCCACCACTAGGTTCCACCACCACCACTGGGTTCCACCATCCCCCGACCCCGACGACCACCAGCTGATGCGTCCTCCTTTCCAATTCGGTGGGTTTCAACCACAAACCCCACCGCTGTTGTGTCCTCCTCCGTGGCTGCACCTGCGTCCTCCTCCGTGGCTGCACCACCACCGCCGCACCTCCATCGTTCCTAAACACCTACATTCCTTCTCTACCTCTTCTTAGGTACCTAAAATTTCTTAACTTTAATTTTATTGTAATCTCATATTTGAAGCTTCAAGTTTATAATTAATTGTACTTTTATGAATAATTGTTAATGAAATTAGGTTGTATAATAGTTAAAGGGTGTAAATTTGATTGATTTGAGTTAATTATTTTATTTAAAGTAGTTAGTTTGATTTTTAGGTATTTAAAACTAGGGCTTTGTTGTGGTTGCTATTTTTGTGGTTGTTGTTGTACTTGTAGTAGTAGTAGTAGCTATTGTTGTTGTTGTTGTTGTTGTTGTTGTTGTTGTTGTTGTTGTTGATGATGATGATGTTGTTGTTGTTGTTGTTGTTGTTGTTGTTGTTGTTGTTGTTGTTGTTGTTGTAGTAGTACTTACTAACTAGTTAGGTTTGAACTTAAACGTTGTTGTTGATTATTGGTTTAGATATTTAGTTTAGTTTAGCTTAGTTTAGTTTAGTTTAGTTTAATTTATTTGAATTGCTAATCTATTATATAAGGCAACTCCTGAGGCATTTGGTGTCCACCTAAATTACCCAACATACCCCTAACTACAAAAAAAAATTACAAAATCTGCCAGTATTAGATAGGCATGTATATGTTCATAACCAAAGTTTAGATACTAAATAACTTAGGTAAACAAAGTTTAAAAATATATAATTATCATAAGCGGACTGAGGATGTACATATCTAAACGTATTTTTATTATAATATGTTAATTATATATATAAAGTATCAAATAAAGAGTATCGTATAGATAAAATTGTGAACAATTTTTCGTATATATTATTTCAAGTGCATTCATATAATTACGCAATTAATTTTTACTTATAATTTCGCATGCATGGCGTGCAGCATATAAAATGTTTTTTTAATTTGTTTTTTAAAAAGCACCGCAAAAAAACATTAGATTTTTTTTAAGTTGTTCTTTTAAAAAACACTGTAAATAAACTATCGATTCTTTCTCTTATCTCTTTCATAATATTTTTACATATTATTTCAGATTATTAAATAAAATTACGCAATGATTTTAACTTTCTAAATGCTTTCGCACGCATAGCGTGCATATAAGACTAGTTTATACTACTGTTAACTTTCAAACTTTGTTGTTGATTATTGAAGCTAGCTAGGGACAGAGTGTTGAGCTCGATTTCCCTATTCACAACCTAGATATTGGTATGTTATCACTCATATTTAACTTTCTTTCATAGTAAATTGGTTTATATATATGTGCAAATGTGTATATATATATCGTTGAATTGAGATTAGATGTAAAATGTTTTGTTGTTTTTGAAAACCTATGTTTGCATCATCATATCATATGCCTAGATACCCATTCGAGACTTACTCATTAGGAGTAAGTCTTGAATAGTCCCTGGTTTGGGACTGTTCTTAGATGTTTAATCTCACTTAGGTGGTGAATGTATGTCTTTAGTTCGATTCTAGAGGAAAATCTTGGCTCGTCGTTTCCCTACTTTTGTTCTCTGGGTACATATGTAGATATAAATAACTATATATCTACATCGTGTACTTGGAGAACTGTAGGGAAATGCTACCGGATTTTTCGTAGATTCGAACTGAAGGCAATACATTCACTAGTGAGATTAGACATCTAAGGATGGGTTAGGTTGGAGTGATAAGGACCCTTGGAAAGCATGCCTAATTTCATTAAATATATATCGTGTATAAACTCTAATAATGTAGTGAAATTCGTCATTGACATGGGGTACATGTTGCTTGTGTTTAATTAGAGCTAGGTTTGGTTGAGATGAATCGTGCATGGATGTATGGTAGTCGTGACACGTGTGAATTCGTGGATGGGGTCTTTGAATTTTGTGATGCTGCATTAAGTCATCAGCCTGCAAAGGGAACTGAGGGGTTTTATTGTCCTTGTGTTGATTGTGGTAATGTGAGCATCGTTAGTAGCATTGAGTCGCTTAGGGAGCATATCTTTCGTCGCGGGTTTAGACAAGACTACTATGTATGGGTTTGGCACGGTGAGGAGGGTATGTATGATGGTCGAAATGCCATTGTTAACGATGTGCATGAAAAAGGTGAGTTTGATGTCATTAAGAATGACAACATCGAGGATGAATATGAGGATATTCAAGTAGAAGATGATGATGATGAAGGGGATAATATCGAGGAGATGATGGCGGGGGTAGATCATTCTGGCAAATGGCCTCGTATTTTTGAGTGCATGGACGAGGCATCTCGAAAACCGTTGTATCCCGGTTGTACGAGGTACACCAAGCTGACGGCCGTGATAACACTCTTTAATATCAAGACGAAAGACGGTATAAGTGACTCTTGTTTCACTACTTTGTTGCAAGCATTTGGTGATATGTTGTCGAACGACCATGAACTACCCAAGTCGAACTACTATGCTAAGAAAATGATGTGTCCCTTCGGTTTAGAGTACCAGAGGATACATGCTTGTCCAAACGATTGTGTGCTATATCGAAATGAATATGAAAATATGGATGAGTGTCCTCGATGTGGGAAGTCGCATTACAGGCGCGCAGGGGTTGGTGATAAGAAAGGTCCTGCAGCAAAGGTGATGTGGTATCTTCCGATTATGCCACGATTCAAGCGCAAATTTTCAATCAAAAAAGATGCTAAGAACTTAAGGTGGCATGCAGAACGAAGGAAAAAGGACGGTTTTCTCAAACATCCGGCTGATTCTCCTGAGTGGAAAGGTATCAACCATTGTCATAAGACCTTTGGTGCCGAGGACATAAATTTGAGGTTTGGCCTATGCACGGATGGAATGAACCCATTTGGCAATCTTAGTTCTCAACATCGTATGTGGCCGGTTCTTCTAGTTATATACAACTTGCCTCCTTGGTAGTGCATGAAACGAAAATACATCATGTTGTCGATTCTTATTTCAGGGCCGAAACAGCCTGGAAACGACATAGATGTCTACCTCCAGCCACTTGTTGATGATTTGAGAAAAATGTGGGATGAAGGAGTTTCTGTGTATGACGCACATGCTGATGAGGTATTCACATTGCGTGCCATGCTTTTATTCACTCTTAATGACTATCCTGCTTATGGGAACTTATCCGGGTACAAGAACAAAGGGAAGAAAGCATGCCCGATTTGCCTGAACGACACAGCATCTAAATACATTACTACTTGTCACAAAGATGTTTATATGCGCACCTGAAGGTTCCTTCGACGCGACCATCCTTATCGTAATACGAAGAAGGCATTCGATGGAACAGTTGAGGAAGGGGTTGCTCGTAGACCATTGACTGGTATTGAGGTTTATGATCAAGTCAAGGGTATTGAAACGATATTCGGCAAAGGAATGAGTGTTGGTGATAAGGGACTTTGGAAAAAGGAGTCTATTCTGTGGAAACTTCCATATTGGAGAGATCTAGAGGTTAGACATTGTCTCGACGTCATGCACATAGAGAAAAATGTATGTGACGCCATTCTGGGGACACTTATGAATATTCCACATAAGACAAAGGATAGCAAAGGGGTGCGATCGTATCGGAAAGTGAGGGGCTTCGACCGAACTATGGGCTCAAAAGAGGGACACTAAGAAAAGAAAGAAAAAAGAGAAAGTGTCTGGAAAAGGAAAAGGAAAAGGAAAGGGAAAAGAAAAGGAACAGGAAGAAGGGTCGCCTGCAGGAATTGAAAGAAAAGGAAAGAAAACGGTGAAGGATGATGATAGGAACTATTTACCTCCGGCTTGCTACACTCTATCTAGAGCTGAGAAGCGTCTTTTTTGCGAGTGTTTGTACAACATTAAGGTTCCATCAGGGCACTCATCGAACATGAAAAGATTTGTTACCTTAGACGGTGAGTTGAAATTATCGAGCATGAAGTCTCATGATTGTCATGTAATGATGCAAGTATTCTTACCGATTGCAATTCGAGGGATATTGCCGAAACACGTGAGACATACCATAACGGAGCCGTGTTCTTTTTTCAATACTATATGTAGCAAAATGTTACAACCCTCGAAGCTTGATGCTCTGCAGGCTAGCGTGATACAGACTTTGTGCAAGTTTGAGATGTACTTCCCACCTGCTTTCTTCGACATTATGGTCCATTTGGTTGTACATCTAGTTCGAAAAATTAAGCTATGTGGTCCGGTGTTTTTGAGGTGGTGATATCCCTTTGAGAGACATATGGGCTCTTTGAAAGATAAAGTAAGGAATCCAGCGCAACCAGAAGGAAGTATAATTCAGGGGATTGTGAGTGAAGAGGTCGGTAATTTTGTGGCTGAGTTCTTAACTAATGTTGATCCTATTGGACTTCCTACATCTCGACACGAGGCTCGCGGGTAAAGGTATACTTGGCTCCAAAATGATAGTACCTCCTGTTGAAAGGCGCATACAAGCACACTTATTTGTATTGTAGCATATGGTACAGGTGCATCCGTACTTGGATGAGCATTTGGAGGAGTTACGTGACCAGAATCCAAGTAAAGGAACTAGAGCATTGATGCAGTTGCATAATAAGACGTTTATTGATTGGTTCCATAACTGAATAATGCGTGAAGTAGATTCCAATGTTTCTGAAACTCTGAAGTGGCTAACATTTGGTCCTCGAGAAGCTATGCACTCCTATGAGGGTTATGATGTTAACGGATATACGTATTGGACAGATCGTCAAGATCAAAAGTCGAGATCTCTCCAGAATAGTGGTGTTTCAGTAGAGGCATCATCTACACAGTATGAAAGTGCCAAAGACAAGTCTCCTATTGATGCTAGATTCTTATACTATGGACGAGTTCAAGATATATGGGAGCTTGACTACTCTGGTTTCACGGTCTGCTTATTTCGATGCAATTGGGTTGAGTATAACTGGCGTTACATAAGAAAAGATGACCCTTGTGGATTTACTCTTGTAGACTTGGGTCGGTTTGATAGTGAAGAGCCATTCGTGCTTGCATCACAAGTTAAGCAAGTATTCTACGTAACTGACCCTTCTGATAACAAGTGGTCAATTGTTATTCCGGGAAAAAGAAGTATACTCAGAGTTGGTGATGTTGAGGATGAGGAGGAGTATGATGCGTTTGAAGACACCCCGCCTTTCACCATTCCCAACTCCGATGTCACTGATGCGGAGTTAGCGAAAATTTACATGCGTGCAGATCACGGGGAAGGGATAATGGTTGATACTTCAAATGAAGGTGGCAAAAGTAAACAATAGGCTCGACTTCTTTGGTTCCAATTCCGGCTTTCGGCTTTGCAATGTCATTTTACTTTATTTTTCACTTTTAGCCGCATGTAGTGTCATGTATAGTTCTTATTACTGTATATATATGTATTTCAATCAACTAAACTCGCTTCACATGTATTGAAACCCATTTTGGGTAAGTGAATGTCATTTCGGGCCAATATCGGCTTTTCAACCTCAATTAACTTAATTTCTCGCTTTAAGCCGCATGTTAGGTCATGTATAGTTCCAATTATTATATATATATATATGTATTACAATCAACTAAACTCGCTTCACATGTATTGAAACCCATTTTGGGTAAGTGAATGTCATTTCGGGCCAATTTCGGCTTTTCAACCTCAATTAACTTAATTTCTCGCTTTTAGCCGCATGTTAGGTCATGTATAGTTCTTATTAGTATATATATATGTATTACAGTCAACTAAACTCGCTTCACATGTATTGAAACCCATTTTGGGTAAGTGAATGTCATTTCGGGCCAATTTCGGCTTTTCAACCTCAATTAACTTAATTTCACGCTTTTTGCCGCATGTTAGGTCATGTATAGTTCTTATTAGTATATATATGTATTACAATCAACTAAACTCGCTTCACATGTATTGAAACCCATTTTGGGTAAGTGAATGTCATTTCGGGCCAATTTCGGCTTTTCAACTTCAATTAACTTAATTTCTCGCTTTTAGCCGCATGTTAGGTCATGTATAGTTCCAATTACTATATATATATATGTATTACAATCAACTAAACTCGCTACACATGAATTGAAACCCATTTTGGGTAAGTGAATGTCATTTCGGGCCAATTTCGGCTTTTCAACCTCAATTAACTTAATTTCTCGCTTTTAGCCGCATGTTAGGTCATGTATAGTTCCAATTACTATATATATGTATTACAATCAACTAAACTCTCTTCACATGTATTGAAACCCATTTTGGGTAAGTGAATGTCATTTCGGGCCTATTAGAGTCACTTAAAGTCGGGTCACATGATTTGAAAACCGAATTGGGTAGATGAATGTCGTTTAGGGTGTAATTATGTATTGTTTTAGGGGGGGAAGGGGACTGTGCAAGGGGTGTTGTGCAAGCGGGGTGGGACAGTGAAGAGGGGGCTGTGAAGGGGGTTGTGAAGGGGGGAGTGTGCGGTTCGGGGGGAGTGTGCGGGGGGGTCAGACGGGGGGGGGGGGGCAATGGGGGTAGTGAAGGTGGGAAGTTCGGGGGGGGGGTGCGGCGAGTGAGGGGCGTGCGGGGGGCGGTTCGGGGGGATGTGCGGTTCGGGGGGGTGTGCGGCGAGGGGGGCCGTTGTGGGGCGATCAAGGCGGCAGAAGGGGTGGAGGAAGTGCGGGGGGGGGCGGCTCGGGGGAGTGTGCGGTTCGGGGGGAGTGTGCGGCGAGGGTGGGGTTGTGCAGGGGGGCGCAATCAAGGGGGCAAGTGAAGGGGTGGGGGGAGTGCAAGGGTGGGGGTTGTGCGGGGGGTGAAAGGGGGGACAGGTGTGCGGGGGTTGTGTGTAGGGGGGCATGCGGGGGTGGGGGGGGTGTGCGGGGGCGAAGTGAAGGGGGAGTGTGCGGCGAGGGTGGGGCCGTGCAGGGGGCGATCAAGGGGGCGGTGAAGGGGTGGGGGAGTGCAGGGGGTGGGGGATGTGCGGGGGGTTTCTAATCATATGTTTGTTTAATATTACGCGTTTCTAATATCGTTTTTTAAAATTTCCGGAGTTTCAAACATGGTCCGAGATGATGTGATTGTGGAGGAAGAATCCGATGATGATTATGATAAGTCATTGGATGATGATGATGAGTATGATGCGGAGAAGGAGAACGATAAAGGTGACCCGGAAGACATAGTGCATGATGAGGAGAAGCGCTTGCGTGATAGGGAACTTCACTTGGCTGAAATAAATGAGGAGTTAGCCGATAAGGCTCCCCCCATTGACAACAATGCTAGGGAAGATTATCCTTGTATTTCATCCGTCATTGTGCCACACAAAAATGCGGGGAAAGAGGTTCTTAGTACCAAAACTCCAAGTAAAGTTGCAACAAAGAAGCGGAAAGGAAGGGGTGCGACCAAGGGATTGAATCATAAGACCCCTATGACCCTCGAGTATGATGATATGGGTCAACCTTGTGGTCAATGGCGTAAAAAGTATGGGCAACATTTAGGGTTATGTGTGCGCAAACTGAGCATTTTGGTGGGGTGGAAAGATGTGCCCGATGCAATGAAGAAATCATTATGGGAAAACACTTGTGTAAGTTTATTTTTTAACTGAATTACTTTTATTTCCGGCATTTAGGGGCATGTTAGGTCATATATAGTTCCAATAGGTACATATATAACTATAAGAGTCAATTAAACTCCACTTATATGCTTTGAAACACATTTTGGGTAAATGAAGGCCATTTCGGGCCGATTTTGGCCTTTAAACTCCAATTCACTTAGTGTCCGGCATTTAGGGGCATGTTAGGTCATATACAGTTCCAATAGGTACATATATAACTATAAGAGTCAATTAAACTCCACTTATATGCTTTGAAACACATTTTGGGTAAATGAAGGCCATTTCGGGCCGATTTTGGCCTTTACACTCCAATTCACTTAGTTTCCGGCATTTAGGGGCATGTTAGGTCATATATAGTTCCACTAGGTACATATATAACTATAAGAGTCAATTAAACTCCACTTATATGCTTTGAAACACATTTTGGGTAAATGAAGGCCATTTCGGGCCGATTTTGGCCTTTACACTCCAATTCACTTAATTTTTTGCATTTAGGGGCATGTTAGGTCATATATAGTTCCAATAGGTACATATATAATTATAAGAGTCAATTAAACTCCACTTATATGCTTTGAAACACATTTTGGGTAAATGAAGGCCATTTCGGGCCGATTTTGGCCTTTACACTCCAATTCACTTAGTTTTTTGCATTTAGCCGCATGTTAGGTCATATATAGTCTCAATAGGTACATATATAACTATAAGAGTCAATTAAACTCCACTTATATGCTTTGAAACACATTTTGGGTAAATGAAGGCCATTTCGGGCCGATTTTGGCCTTTACACTCCAATTCACTTAGTTTTTTGCATTTAGCCGCATGTTAGGTCATATATAGTTCCAATAGGTACATATATAACTATACGAGTCAATTAAACTTCACTTATATGCTTTGAAACACATTTTGGGTAAATGAAGGTCATTTCGGGCCGATTTTGGCCTTTACACTCCAATTCACTTAGTTTTTTGCATTTAGCCGCATGTTAGGTCATATATAGTCCCAATAGGTACATATATAACTATAAGAGTCAATTAAACTCCACTTATATGCTTTGAAACACATTTTGGGTAAATGAAGGCCATTTCGGGCCGATTTTGGCCTTTACACTCCAATTCACTTAGTTTTTTGCATTTAGCCGCATGTTAGGTCATATATAGTCCCAATAGGTACATATATAACTATAAGAGTCAATTAAACTCCACTTATATGCTTTGAAACACATTTTGGGTAAATGAAGACCATTTCGGGCAGATTTTGGCCTTTACACTCCAATTCACTTAGTTTTTTGCATTTAGCCGCATGTTAGGTCATATATAGTCCCAATAGGTACATATATAACTATAAGAGTCAATTAAACTCCACTTATATGCTTTGAAACACATTTTGGGTAAATGAAGGCCATTTCGGGCCGATTTTGGCCTTTACACTCCAATTCACTTAGTTTTTTGCATTTAGCCGCTTGTTAGGTCATATATAGTTCCAATAGGTACATATATAACTATAAAGAGTCAATTAAACTCCACTTATATGCTTTGAAACACATTTCGGGTAACTATTTGTTTGTTTCTTGTTTTTATAGAATACGTTCCATATTACTCATAATGAGGAAAAAAAAGGCGGCGTTTCTATCCGCGGTGGCCGAAAGATTTAGAGCTTTCAAAAGCAAACTAGTGAGTGGGTGGATCACGAAACGGAGAAAGAGGACTATAAAGAGGAGGAAAATTCAAAAATCAAAGCAAAATGAGGGTGAGACGGACAAGGAGGCCGAAAAAGAAACAGAAAAGGAAGGGGGAGAGGAAGATGCATTTCAACCGGATTCTTTGCCTCATCAGATTTGGGGACATATAAAACCAGAAGATTGGGAGGCATTTGTTGCCCAAAATACTATGCCGGAGATGGTGGTAAGTATTGCACTTTAAACTATATATATTCGACTTTGCATGTTCACTTTCAATACAATTACATGTGTTTTCTAATTGCCCATGTGAATTTATAGGCTAAGCGTGAGAAACATTCACTCAGTGCAAGACAGAGGAAGCACTACCATCATATGGGTTCCCATACTTATCCGAGCGCGAGAAAGTTGTGGATTGACGAGAAATTTTACCCTTCTACCGATACAACTACAACGCCGTCTTCTAGCTCTAAGGTCGCGCCGTCTGTCAAAGTTGATTGTGTCGCTGATTGGTGGTGCTCCTTGGATAGGCGTGATATCAACAATCAAATGACCATTTCAGATCCGAGAACCTTGAAGATAGCCAATGTCGTTGTAAGTACATGCACTACCAATCCCCCACCCCCCCGCACACTCCCCCACCCCCCGCACACCGCCCCCACACCGCCCACACCCCCTAACAATCCCCCCCCCCCCGCACACTCCCCCCACGCCTTGCTCCCCCGCACACTGCCCACCCCCACCGCACACCGCCCCCCGCACACTCCCACCCCACCGCACACTCCCCCGCACACCGCCCCGCACACTCCCCCACACACATTCCCCACCCCGCACACCGCCCCCACCGCACACCGACCCCCGCACACATCCCCCACCTCGCACACACCCCCCCCCCTCCCCGCACACCCCCCACCCCGCACACTGCCCCCACTCCCTCGCCCATCCCCCTACCCCCGCACACATCCCCTACTCCCCTGCACACTGCCCCCGCACTGCACCCCTCCCCGCACACTCCCCCCCCTGCTCCGCCCGCACAAAGGCGCGCCCCACCCCCATGCCGCTACCGCTTATGATGTTGATTTTTTTTTTTACTTATCGTTGTTAATTTCTCTATAGATGGGGCTCATGCAAAAAGAGGTTAGCGGCGAGTTCACTCCCCAAGGCAACAAATATGCCCTTTATGAGACTTTGGGAAAGGACCACAGTGGACATTTGCGGGGTTTAGGTGGTATTCGTCTAGGTGTGACAAAAGCGTATTCTAAAGATTACTCCGTGGGTACAAAATCACGCTCTCAACCACATGATATGGAAGCTATGACACAAGCTATTCGGGAGAAGCTTACGGAGGAAATTACGGAGAAAGTCACGGAGAAAGTGACAGAGAAACTCACGGAGAGTTTCAACGCGGTCCTCTCACAGTTTGGTTTACCGGCGATACATCAACCTAAACTGGATCGTCTTTTGGAGGACAAAGCTAGCCATCCTAAGACACAAAAATCCCCACCATCTATACTTGAGTTAGAGGTAACTATTATCCTTATAATTTTTAAAACTAAGTAACATGTTATATTCTGTAATTGCATGTTCGTAACCTCAATTTCATTTACTTTTCGAAGGAAGAAACGCCTTGCCAGCTTTTACTAGATGTAAAAGATGAGGGTTTGATTGTGGTGGCTGTAGGAAATGCACAACCACGAAGTGAACGAGCAATAGTCCATCATGAGCTTGTGGACAATGAGCACTTGGTTGTTAGTGTAGTCACCATTACTCCTGGTTACGAAGACTTTGCTCTTCCGCTGCCTAAACCGTCAATTGATATAAATGTCTTGACCGACGCTCGTGGTGGTTATGTGTTGTGGCCATGGGCATGGGTGAGGTTTTCAGACGAGGTAAATTGAAGCAACTTAAATCCATATTCATAATGATTTGTTTCATACCTACCTACTAACTAAGTTGAATGTTTTTACCCTTGAATTATTTGGTTTTGGAGAGAATAAACAAGCCCAAGGAAAGCAAGGCGGACTCACCTCCTCTAGAGAAGGCGAAGAAGGGTTCAAGCGGGCCAAAGAAGGCCATTTTGGGTAAAGGAATGCAAGATTCAAGTCACCAAGAAAAACCAACTACATATACTTGGATCGAGAAACCAAAGATTGAGTGTCTCACTAAGGCATGCATATGGCTACATGCAAATGCGCGTGATATGTCGGATGATGCACCTCTCGATGTGAATTTGGGTACCACGCAATTTAACTACTTTGAGGATACATCGACATGGGTGTCTAAGGGTGATTTGAAAGAGTTCCTTTGTGGAGAGATGTTGAATGATTCCTTGATTCAAGGCTTCATGAGGTAAAACATTTGTACTTTTGAAGTAAATAAAAATGCTTTGCAATATACAATAATATATTTATGTTACGAAGTTGGTTGTGCTTTAAAGATTACTCCAAGATGATCGTTGTGGACGCAAGAGCATACAAGAGCAATTTGGGTGGCTATGTCCAAATTTCACCCGAGCCGACAATTGTTTGCAAAACACAAATGAGGTGAAGGAGTATATTTGGCTATGTATCAAAACATCTCTACGTGCACAACATAAGTTCATACTTGCCCCTTGTTTTGAAGAGTATAGTTCTTAACCTTGTATCTATTTTTACCACTTTAATTATCATTATATATACAATAGAAGTACTCACATGATTGCTTCCTAACTTTCTTGGCATTTTAGTCTCCATTGGTCTCTCGTTGTGATTTGTCCTTCAAACAACACAGTATATCATTTTGATTCTATAGCTCAAGATCCACCACGACACTTATTCCTCAAATCATGCATAAATAGGTATATTTGTTATTTAAAATGCTAAGCATTACACTTTTTACTAATTTCATTCTTTGGCCACTTCTCACATGAAATTAACTTAACTACAGTTCTTTGAAGAAATATAAGAGCACGGGAAAAATACCTAAATGGAAAGCAATGAAGGTAATACAAATTAGTTAAGCTGCGTACTTCTTTCTTTTAGCAAAAAAACAACCATGTATGTTAATTACATGATTTTTTATGTAATTCTATGATTAGTGTGCTCAGCTACCAGGGGAAACCGAGTGTGGCTACTATGTGTTGCGGTTCATGTTCGATATAGCCTCAAGATGCAAGGAAGTCGGGGATATTGAGAAGGTATGTACATATAAAACTAATATACGTAGCTTAATTTAAAGTCGATTTTGGCCTCTTAAGCTCAATTTCTTTAGTTTCTCGCATTTAACAACATGTTAGGTCATCTACACTTCTAACAAGTACATACATAACTATTAGAATCAATTAAACTCCACTCATATGCGTTGAAACCCATTTTGGGTAAATGTATGTCATTTAGGGTCGATTTTAGCCTTTAAAGCTCAATTCACTTAGTTTTGTTTTCTTTCCGCCTTTAGCCGCATGTTAAGTCATATATAGTTCCAGTAGGTACATATATAACTATAAGAGTCAATTAAAGTCCACTCATATGCTTTGAAACCCATTTTGGGTAAATGAAGGCCTTTTCGGGCCGATTTTGGCCTTCGAAGCTCATTTCACCTAGTTTTCCGCATTTAGCCACATGTTAGGTCATATATAGTTCCAATACGTACATATATAACTATAAGAGTCAATTAAAGTTCACTCATATGCTTTGAACCTATTTTGGGTAAATGAAGGCCGTTTCGGGCCGATTTTGGCCTTCGAAGCTCATTTCACTTAGTTTCCCACAGCTAGCCACATGTTAGGTCATATATAGTTCCAATACGTAGATATATAACTATAAGAATCAATTAAAGTTCACTCATATACTTTGAAATCCATTTTGGGTAAATGAAGGCCGTTTCGGGCCGATTTTGGCCTTCAAAGCTCATTTCACTTAGTTTCCCGCATTTAGCCACATGTTAGGTCATATATAGTTCCAATAGGTACAAATATAACTATAAGAGTCAATTAAAGTTCACTCATATGTTTTGAAACCCATTTTGGGTAAATGAAGGTCGTTTCGGGCCGATGTTGGCCTTCGAAGCCCATTTCACTTAATTTCCCGCATTTAACCACATGTTAGGTCATATATAGTTCCAATAGGTACATATATAACTATAAGAGTCAATTAAAGTTCACTCATATGCTTTGAAACCCATTTTGGGTAAATGAAGGCCGTTTCGGGCCGATTTTGGCCTTCGAAGCTCATTTCACTTAGTTTCCCGCATTTAGCCACATGTTTGGTCATACTGCCTCCGTTCCGAATTAAACGCAACAGTTTTCATTTTGGGAAGTTTCAAATTAAATGCAACAATTCCAAACTTGCTATATTTGGTAAGTTTTTTAGGCGTGAATTTACGAGAATACCCTTACTAAAAAATTAAACCACATAATTATACAACCTAAATAAAACTAATTACTATCCTAACCTAAATTAATCTACCAAAAGTCCAAAATATACTTCAGCTATCTCTCTCTTGAATTCCCACCTTAACCACCAGTCCACCACCATCATCAGTTCATCATCTTCACCCACCACCACCAACTTCTATCTTCATCACCCACCACTACTAACTTCAATTTTCATACCACCACCATCCTCCTCTTTTCCGACTCTGATTTCGGGCACCATCACCACCATCACAACCATCTTCTCTCTCCTCACCACTCCATGAAATCAACCCACCACTCCACAAATTCAACCCACTTTTGCTTTCCACTGCCGGTGGGGATGCGTCGAAGGAAGGAGCGGAAGAGGAGGAGCAGCCGGAGCCAAAGGAAGGAGCCGAGGAAGCTAAAGAGGCGGCGCTAAAATCGAAGACGGGAGAGGATGAATCATAAGAGGTGTCGCCGAAGCCAAAGGAGGGAGAAGGTGAACCTGAAAAGTGGCGCCGAAGCCGAAGGAGGGAATGGAGGAAGAGTTTGAGGCGGCGCCGAACTGCGGAAGAGTGGCGCCGAAGCCGAAGGAGGAGGGGAGAGAGAAAGAGAAGATGTGGTAGGGTTAGGGAAGGGGGAAGAGGAAGAAAATGGGGCGAGTAAGAAGAGGAGGTGGAAGATGTGTTGGAGAAGGAGAATCCGGTGAATCCCACCGTCGCAGGTGGACGATTCTGACGTGGCGTGTCGTAGTAGTGGTGGTGGTTTCTGTGGTGGTTGGTGGTGTGTGGCAGTGGTGATTGGTGGTGTGTAGTAGTAGTGGTGGTGTGTGGTTGGGGATTGGCCCCACTTTTTCTCTCCACTTAAATTTAATCACATGCCCCTTCCTTTTTCTAATCACCCCTTAAGAAATTTCAACTAGGAGTCCGTGCCGTCCAAATTGTTGCGTTTAATTTGGAACGGAGGAAGTATATAGTTCCAATAGGTACATATATAACTATAAGAGTCAATTAAAGTTCACTCATATGCTTTGAAACCCATTTTGGGTAAATGAAGGCCATTTCGAGCCGATTTTGGCCTTCGAAGCTCATTTCACTTATTTTCCCGCATTAGCCGCATGTTAGGTCATAAATAATTCCAATAGGTACATATATAACTATAAGAGTCAATTAAACTCCACTTATATGCTTTGAAACACATTTTGGGTAAATGAAGGTCTTTTCGGACTGATTTTGGCCTTCGAAGCTCATTTCACTTAGTTTCCCGTTTTTAGCCACATATTAGGTCATATATAATTCTAATAGGTACATATATAACTATAAGAGTCAATTAAAGTTCGCTCATATGCTTTGAAACCCATTTTGGGTAAATGATTGTCATTTTTAACCGATTTTGGCTTTTGAAGCTCGATTTCTTTAATCTCTTTAGAATTATCTAAGGTCTTATTCAAACTAAAAATGATATTATGTGTGTTTCCTTATGTTTAAGGTATTCAAGCAAAGGGAGAGTTCTTTCACCACAACCGAGATAAACGAGGTTCGGGATTTGCTAGCACACTACCTTACCGAAGTTTGCATGTGAAAATGATGCCGCGACTTTGAGTTTATTTGTTCTTATTGTGTTAAATGCTAGTTATTTAGGTACAATAATATAATTGATGTTTATTTTGGATTTTAGTACTTAGTACAGCTTCATTTGTAGTACATTCTCCAAATTTTATATTTATATATATATATATATATATATATATATATATATATATATATATATATATATATATATATATATTAATTTGACTTGTATACGACGCGCTTGTCGGGTTTTTGTCAACTATAGCAGGTTAGATATAATAAAATATTATATATATATATATATATATATATATATATATATATATAAAACATTAACTGATGCGGCCTACTAACAGAACTGCATCAGTTAATGTTCCAATGCATACAAAGAGGTTGGCGGCAAAGCACAAACCGCTGCGGTTTTTCCTATTAACCGCTGCGGTTTTGCCTTGGAACCGCAGCGGTTTGTGCTTTGCCGCTGCGGTTCACAACCGCAACAGTTTTTTATGAAAACGGTTGCTGGTCCAACCGTTGCGGGCCAAAACCGCAACAACAAGCCCGGTTTTGACCGCAGCGGTTGGACTTTATTCCACTAGTGTTGTTAGATTCGTCTCGATGCATACTATGAAATTATAACTTTTTTATATTTTTTACGTGTGCACAACTAAAGATATTAATGATTAAAGAAGCGCGTTGGGTTGCGTGAAAAAGCAAACGTTTCATTTAAAAAAGAACGGAGGAAGTATGATAATTAACCCATCATTAATTCATATCATTTCATTGAATATATTAAAATACATAATAAATATATATGACTGAAATGCAATGAACATCTGACCAACATGTGTTTCAGCGAACAAATACTAATAGGACAATGAACATATGTCATAATTCATGTTATTAATGCAGCTAATATGTGCCAAACACACAATGAACGTATGAACAAATTTACCTAACATCTAAACAAACACATAATAAACATATTGCTAAATATAATAAATATATGACCAACATGAATTCAATGAGTACATTATAATAATACAACGAACATACATAAATAGTACAATAAACATTACCTGGTTTTTGCTGCCTTTTTTCCTGATATCGAACTCATTTATCCCCTGCATTCACTGGGCTCTCTCCTTCTTCATTGGGACATTAATAAAAAGGTTATTTTCATTTTTTTTATAAACCACCATCAAGATCTTCACTAGAAAAAAGAGAAAAACAATAAACAAAAGTGCAAAATGTAAAAAAAAAATGTTCTCTTTTCTTATCAAATGTATAGATCTAGTACCTTATGTTGTCGATTTCGCTTTGCAACTCGTTGTTTTCATCTTTATGTTTGAGAATTGTGCAAGAATATGAAGAATTCGAAGAGTTTAATGAAAGAGGTTAGAGAGGTGTTGGAGGATTTGGAAAGAACAGAGAGAAAGTCTCTAGAATTTTGCGTGGGAGAAGAAAGTAGTGAATTCAAAAGACAGGTTTTATGTATTTTGATGTTCATCGGAGATCAAAAGAAGTTCATTTCGTGCGCGGTTGGTTTAATGTAGAGGTAATCATAGGCCGGATCGGGCCTGGCCTTGGCCACAAAAAGTGGCCTGTTTCGGGCAGAGCCTCGGCCGAAATTTCCGCGCCGAAACCCGCTAAATCAGGTCGTACCATGCGGGCTTTCCGGGTCATATTTTGGGGCGGGCCCAGAATTAGCCTAAATTTTCATATTCAAGTCCCCCGTGATCTAGAATTTTATCCCAAAAATTCGGGCCAGGCCGGGCCCGACCATGGGACGAAAAAATTGTGCCCAAAGCCCAGCCATTTTCAGGACAGGTCGGGCCGATGTTGATCACCTCTAGTTTAATGAAGCTGCGTTTTATGCTTTGTTGACTTGCGTTTTGACTCATACGCACCTTCCTCTAGGTACGCCCGTGTGCACCATCGACGGACTGCACAAATTACATGTAACAAAAAAGCCGAAGGTCTGATGTCAAAAAAAGAAGGCCAGAGGTACAATCAATCAAGCATTTGCCCTAGTGGCAATGGCTTCCGTCTCCCAAATGTGGACTCGAATTCTAACCTACAGCGAAACAATGGTTTCTAAACTAGATTATGTAGAGGTGTACATGGGTCGAGCCGGGTTCGGGCCGAGCCGTGACTAAAAAAATTATCCCATTGATCGGGCTGAGCCAAAATTTTGTGCTCAAAACGCTATTTCGGGCCGGGCCGAGCGGGCTTTTCGGGCTAAAATCGAGCCGAGCCAAAAATTAGACTAAAAAGTCA
Source organism: Beta lomatogona (assembly GCA_947646795.1). Classification (NCBI taxonomy): domain Eukaryota; kingdom Viridiplantae; phylum Streptophyta; class Magnoliopsida; order Caryophyllales; family Amaranthaceae; genus Beta; species Beta lomatogona. Next base: position 516,158 of record CANSNZ010000239.1, on the reverse strand, counting down.
ATTTTGGCTTGCCCAAAGCCCGTCCCAAAAAAAATTATCGGGTCGGGCCTGACCGCAGGCCAAAATAATCTGCCCAAAATCAGGTCGGGCTGGGCTGGAGTTGATAAGCTCTAGGATTATGCATGCATCTGAGATAGATGACCCCGCTCACGGCCACATGCATTAATGAAGAACGAAGAACGAAAAACAAAAAAAAGCCCACCACCAGATGTATACCAAAGTGATAGTTGAACAAAGATTTAATCCAATATTCAGGGTATGGAGATTACAGATTACAACCAAATTAAATCTTATATTCCACTTCCCTGTAAACTTCTTAATCTAATAGCAAAACTAGAGAATAATGACAACCAACTAGAAACTAGAAACTAGAAACTAGAAACCAGAAAACCAGATCCGGCCATGCTTCTCTATTGTATATATCCCGCCAAGGGCGATGATGTTTGTTTCCCTCAGTGCCCTAGCAAATTTAACCGAGGCAGGACATAAAAAGTATTGAAAGATTACTTCCTTATAATTACATGTACAAGTACTGACAGATTAAAATTTAAGATATCTTTGCTACTCTCTAGCAAGCAACCCAAATCCGAGTGGCTTTACCGTGTAGAAACCGATAAAAGAGTGAATTCTGGCTTTACAATATTAGCCGCATCACAAAAATAACTTGCCGACTGCATGTTAAATTTAGATAAGAGCTCCAGTCTTTCCACTTTAAACAGCTCCTTAGAAGATGCAAATCTCTCTGGTTTTGGCTTTAGACATGGCGAGGGCACACGTTGTCTTTACTCTTTAGGTCAGTAAACAGAACTCCATCTTGTTCAAGTCATTCAGCAGTCAATCCACAACTCAAAGTCCCCCCATCACATTTGTGCCAGAGTTCAATCCAAATCAACAAAAATCTACAGCAAGATAAATAGAACCATTAACCAAATTTGAAAACCCAGAATGATCTCTAATAATTGAATGCTTTGTAGAGGAAAATGCTTCTGTAAGTGCCCTAGCAAAAAATTTGACATTACATGGAGCATTATTTTACATGAGCAGTATATTGCACAAAAAGGCTGAACTGTGTGAGCTAGAAAAAGTTGAAAGTAGCTCATGAAATGATATGGTGTAAAAGAGTCAATATTTAAGCTAAAACCTCTAATCTAATGGATTGCTAGCAAATTTGATACATAGTGGTAACATTATGAGGTTTACACCAGGTAAATTGATTATGCAGTGACATGGCATGCACATCCAGTTCCTCATTCAACCAGTTCTATCAGAATGCCTACCATGTCTCTCTCGGCCACATGAGCAAAGGTTTGAATTAGGATTTGATGGTTGAGTATAATGGACATTATACTTCCAGTGACATACCTCTAGATCTGGAAGGGGCTCATAAGTCTTCTTCTCAACAGAGTCAAAAACTGTAATCCCTGTGATTTTCTGGACTCCAACTTTAGTTGCAATCAGGTTCTGCATCCAAAAATCACAATTATTAGAAAAGTATGCTCGCAGCCGAAGTCTGATCTAAATTACTAAACATCACTTCACATCCATGATATTCATCATTTACCTATCCTGAACTATGAAAAAATTATTTTCTTAGGCAACCCCTCCATACAATTTACACCTGTGACTGCAAAGACATTACGAGGTACTATGCTATCCTGAGTAATTTTTCTTACAATGAAAAGTTTATCACCCAGTATAACTACTCATTCTGTCTGAAACAAGATTACGTACTGGTCTTCAATATAAACTTAAATACTATTTAACAACATAAATAAGCAAATATCATAACAAAATGACCTCATTTAAGTTTTTTTTTCAAACATGAATAATGCATCTTCACATTGTAATTTGTAAGTATGTTTTTCATACAAGTAAGATATCAAAAGTCATAACAGTGCTGAGTCATTTTACTCTGACCCGAAACTATCCAAGACATTTGGGGTGCTTGTCAGAATATATTCTCAAAATTAAATGACAAAAGAATACTCTTCTCATATGGAATGATAGTTCAAGTAAGTGCCAGCGGCTACATCACACTCACATAACATCGGAGTGCGTGGCTATCTAGATCACCTCATGTATACAGAAAACAGACAATACTAACCAAAAGATATTAGCATGACATGAACAGTACATTTCAAGACTTGTCTTATCAATAACAAGACATTACTCTAGCCAACTGCCAACATAGGATAAATGCACAACGCCAATATAAACATCCGGACAAGTAGACATCCTTATGGGTCAACAGGGTCCGTAAAATTGAATTGCACACCATTGATCTTATTATGTGTATACATGTTAACTAAAAGTAGAAGAGGATTATGAGTTCAGTACAGTTCAGTAGCATAGATACATAACAACAATTTGCCAGCTGATTATGGAAGGGACGAGTCAATGTATTTTAGGTTGACACATTAGTGAGTTGGAAGAACGTTGTTTCTGACGACTATATATCATGAGTAGAAATGGCTAAATTGGCAGTACAGAATCCAGTCATATGTGGTTAAAAAAAAGAAAAAAATTTAACCAGTGTGAAAAGCAAGATTTTCCACCATTCGAGGTCAGAGAGAGAGGGTTTTTTTTGGGGGGGGGGGATAGGAGAAAAAACTGAAAGCGCTTATGGAAAACATGAATATAATACAGGGAAGCTGTTTACCATGCTTAATTCAGTGGAACTGAAAGCGCGAACCTCTGGCAAAGCCTGTACACATGTATTAGAAATATAAGTTATACTCAATAACAAATTATCTGCGGGGTCCAAAAGACAAGGTATGATATGTGAGCTTGCCCTAAAAAAGCTTGAGAAAAGGTGGTGAGCTAATCAAAATGAAGTTTCACTGAAAGTTTTTAAAGCATTCCAGGACAAAAAACTGTCCATTATGCTACTGAGTGTCTGAGTCTACATATGATATACAGCACGCGCAACATGCTAACAACTAACAAGTAATCCCTCCATCCCAGATAAATGACCTGCAAGACCTTTTGAAGTCAAATTTGTTAGAAAAAATTGGCACTATTATGTTAAAAGTTAATAATTTAGTTTTTAAAAGTAATATTGCAACATTTATCTTTGGAAGTACATTCATAAATCATAAATGTAAATCTTCATGCAATTTTCTACTATATAATTAGAGAAATAATAGTCAAAGTTTAATTTTGGAAAGTGTAAAACATCATCGAGAAAAGTCCTATAGACCAGAGGTTAGATATTGCAATACTGTGTCAGCAATCTTTCGGGTCAATGGAAGTACAGATGTACAATCATAATAAAAAGCTAAGCACAATTTAGTTTCCATTCTAACCTCTAAGCCAATACAGTACTTACCATAGTTTGAAGGCCATTAACCATAAACGCCCTCTCCCCATTGGCATCCCCTGAAAACCAGATCTCGAATGGCCCCAAAGCTCTCTCCGTCTGGTTTGTGAGACTTAGTTGTACCTGAAAAGAAAATCTACTTTAGCAAACAAAGACCATGTATATTATTAATCTTCTGTGTTATTATTAATACAGTTGAAATTGTTTAACCATGTATATTATCAATAATTTGTGTTATTCTTTTTTATTTGACATTAGTTTATTACGGACAAATGGTTTAAGTACCTTCTCATATGGTGCTTTAAGCTAGCACATCACCTTCTCATAGATCTTATGTGGTAATAAACCAATTTTGGTATATTCTTGCTAATTAAGACCTTATAAAAATGCATCCACGCCTAACATAGATAATTATGGACAAGTTTGAGTACTTTGTAATATGATGCTCTAAATTAAGAGACCACCTTTAATAGATCAAATGTGCTAGTAAACCATTTTTTGTGTATTTGTCTATTTTAGGTTACTGATATAGTTTATGAGTTAATTTAGAAAGGATGAATATTGCCTATTAAATTTAGTAAAGGCTGCATTGCGGGCGGATCTAGAATCATGGCCTAGCCCGCACCTTGATCATGTATCCACTTTGGTTCAAGATCAATTAAATTATGCATTTTGTAATGGAACCATAAGGGGAAACCTTGTTTGGATTAGTCTCTTTCGTGATCATCTCCTTAGTTCTGCTCGCTTTGTAGAATCCAACAAGGTTTACGAATCTTCCTTAGAGACTCAATGGAAACTCCCTACTAAGTCCCTTTCAGTGTCCCATTAGTGGCAAGAGTAAATAATGTTCCTATGCAGCCCTTTAATTGAGCCAAATTCAGTCACACGTGGCACCTAGTAGGTTTTCCCAATGTCTACACATACTCATTAAGATAATTCAGTTCTAAAAAGGGTTTAAAGATGTTGGTTCCTGTAGTACAGTGGCAGAACTAAGAGGGAGCTGGCAGAGGCAGCGGCCTCCCTATGATATTTAAGCTAGATGTTAATGTTGTAGCAGGAAAGCAAAAAAATGTATTTAGCTCAGCTGGTGTGGCATAAAGTTAAACTTTTTGTTCTAATTTTGGCCCGTGTTCAGCTCTTCTCAGCAACATGACACCTAGAGAGAGAAGTATTGCCTACTTTTACTCTCCTCACTGCAAATTCATATAATCATACCTTTTTTTTTTCAAAATAAACCTGTGGTCTTTACAAACTTCAGTTTGAAAAGTAAAGTTAAACCTCATTCTTTCCTTATCCTATCAATGATATTAGACCATTTTTTTAGGTGATAATAGTAGAGCATAATTATACTAGAATATCGCTATAATAGATACGTTCGTTTTCTCCTCTCTCCACAAAGAATTCATTTAATTGGGGTGCGATTAGGACCCAAACTATAATGTATCATTTCATTAGGAAAAATTTTCTAACCATCCAAAGTAGTATGCACACTATTACATGTACAAGTTTGGTCCCCTTATTAGTACAAATTTGTTCCTCTAACATGTCCAACAGGCCAAAACAAAAACCACCACCAATTATGCACATGACAATGAAAAGAAAAGTCACCTCAAAGGGTTTGTGCAATATTATGGCTAGTGGAATATTCACCACCTGCAAATCGATCTCTTTGCGAGGAACAGCCTGCAAACAAGCTAATTTAGTAGCCATAATAGAGAAAAGAACCGGAAAAAAAAAAACATATTCACAACTCAATGCTAGAGGATAGTATACACAAGTAAGTTCTACCGCCGTCCCATATTAAATGATACACTTCTTATTTCCGTCCCATATTAATCGATACACTTCTTATTTCCGTCTGTCCCACATTATATGATACACTTCCTAAAATTGCTTGGTCCCACCATTTTATATTATTTCCCTCTCTTCATAGGAACTCCGACAATAATAAATAAGCATCACCCCCACACTCTTACTTCAAAACGTTGAGGCCCCACATGCGACTAATTACAATAGAAAAAAGATACCCCACTACTAACTATAAACAATAAAGAAGTCACATAAAGCTCCTAAAACTCTGTGTCGATCAAATTATATCGATTAATATGGGACAAAGGAAGTAATACTAAACCCAATGAAAAGTCTTTTAGTATTCTGTTGTGTTCTCGTGATCTTATTAAAATAAGTTTCAACCATAACCAAGTTAAAATCCGACAAAAGTATGTTCATGTGACCAAAAGAATTTACGATTTTGTATTCTGTAGAATAAGTTTAGCTCAACGAAAAGTAAGTTAAGTTCAACAAATCACTGGAAAATTGAAATTGAAAGTGAAACTGAAACCCTAAGGCCCAAAGCCTAAAATCCTAGATCATAAACCCTACAAAACCCTAATCCATAAACCCTAGACTGAAAATGAAAAAAAAAAAAAAAACTGAACTTGGAAAATGATAAATAGAAAAAATAAAAAATAAAAAGAAGACAGAGACGATAAATACAGCAGATATAGATTTCAATAGAATCAAGTCCATTGGAGATAAGATCATGAAATAACTCAAACCCAAGGAAAACAGAACTTAACAAATAATATGTTGATGAAGATGCTAAATCTCAGTACTCTATTTTAGTCAAAATTCAAGCTTCATATCAAAGAAGCAAAACAATGTCTTCCTTTTATGTGTGGCATTTGAAAAGCTGTTCTAAGAGAATCTTTCTTAAAAAAGCAATTGGCAATCTCTTTGCCATTTCTTCTCATTCCTTCTATATATTGGAATGAGTATAAGGGTATATAAAAGAGGGATAAAAGTCACTAGCAAAGACACCAAGGATGTAATTAAACCACAATAACCCTAAGTTATTTAAGCAAATATCATGTTTAATCCTTAGAAGGTATAAAGCTGCTTCTTGACAAACCAAAAGTGACGGATTGCTGCTGAGATGAACTTCATATTCCAAGACAGCAGTAAGTGAAGGTTATAGAACTATCCCCAAGTACCTAAGTGCTTTGCACATATATCGTCCCATATCTCAAACCACATCAGACATATTACAAATCCAAATTCTTTTCTAAAATGGTAATGGCTAGGTCGTCATGGCTTACTCTAGTTTCAGACATTGATCGTTGCATACAGCTACTTAAGATGAAAGTACAACATTATATACACAGCATAAAACTGGGGAATCAACAGGCTAACAAGCAAATTCAATCTATTAGCAGCGTAGCATAAATTAACTCAAGCACTTACACTGCCGAGGATGTGCTGGGTCTGCAAGCGGCCTGGCTCCCCCAAGTTTGTTCGCCACGTTATTTGAAGTTTACCAAGAATATTGCTTCCTTCGGTTCTCGTTTGAGTAGACTCTTGTGAAGACGACTTCAGCTGATATAGGAAGTTGTGAATTCCACCTCCAGATTTTATTAAAACCGGTGGCTTGAATATTTCTCTGTCGCTGTAAAACTGTTCAAAGTTAACCACTGAAAACAAACTGCTAGAGATAGGAATTCATATGAAATCAGAGAGCTCCCACAAAGTTTACTGACCAACCTAGTCGCATTCTTTTCTGAAAGAGTCGTATCGGCTGTAAGTACAGTGGCACCCCAATTCTGAGCTGGCTGAAACTCAACTTGGTCCATGTAAAGGTTTGCTTTGGTGTGATTTTCAATACAAGCCTCCAGGAATGTGAGATCCTGAGAAATAATAGGGAAATTTTTCTTGGTATAAAGAGTAATCATCAGAACCACCTTCCATATGATCTCGAAATTAGAACTTCTCAGAAATCAGTAACAGACATCAATTTTAAATCTTAGCTCATTTTGTATGCATAATTTAAATACGGCAAGCAGATACCAAAAATCCGGGAAAGCAACACAAGTTGTGTTGATCACATATGCTAACTACCAGTATGAAATACTATGACAGCAGGACTATGGCTATATCTTGACTTTACACAAACCTCAATTGGAATATGTAGGAACAAGGTTTTTTACAAGAAAAGGTATAAATTCATCATCAAAGAAATGAGTGCACAAAACAAGAGGAAAACATGTACCTCAATCAGAAACATTATTACAATTTACAAATAAACCATTTCCACTGAATCTCCAAAACAAAGAAAATCTTTATATCCCCAAATGCCTAGCACACAAGAAAGCTAAAGAGAATACTCTGTTCCGAAGCAAGAAGCAAGGTATAGTACCTTCCCAAAAATAATTAACACCCAGTATATTTTTTTCATATAGCATTTGTGGAGACTCCAAAAGTAATATTTAGTTATAAACAAATGCATGATAGAATTGCCAATAAATCATTATGATTTATGCAACGGAAATTGAAGAGAACCTAGAGACCTAAGTCCTCATTGTCTAAATAAATCTTTTCTGCAAATAACTGAATATTAGTGAATACCACCTCACAAGATGATCCTCCCTCACATCACTAGACCTAAACCGCAAATAAATATTCATCAACCTCTCAATCTATTTGAAAATGCACAAACAGTAGAAATGGATTCTAGAGAAACAAGAATAAATCAACATTATCCTCCAAACAAGGAATAAAAAGGACCTTCTACCATTTATTCTATCTCCTTGAATCCTCAAAATAACCATTCCCAAAATGACTCTCTGATTGCTCCCACGAGGCAAACTCAAAAAACTGAGGCCCTTCTCTCTACATCTTATTTTTACTAAATTCAAATCATATTTACTGAAAAAACTGAATATTAGTGATTACAGCTGAATATTCAGTGCTTCACTATTGTCTTTGTTGTATGAAGTAATAAAACTGATTTCTACTAAAAAACTAATTTTTGAAAGCCAAAACTTTTTTCTACTGATTAAACATTTAAACCTAACATTTATTGATGTTTTCTAAATTGAAATGAACGTGGTCTAAGAAGCCAACTTTCAACTTGATAGCCAAACATAGTAACATAATCCTCATGAACAGAAGGATCGAGATTGATCCCAGGCTCCCAGCTAAACTACATGAGGAGAGATTAAGACTTCAAATTAGAAACCCCCTCAAAGTAAGAAAGTTGTGATCCCAATTGCAGCAACTTGTACAGTTTAGTGATTGAGTATCCAGTTCTACTTAGAGTTAGCTGAGTCCCTAAGCTGCTCAACCTCATTTCACAAAATCAATTTCAGATAGACAGAGTTACGGCTTTATTTGACAGAAACGGACGGTTTGAACACAACTTTCAAATGCTGCAATAACAACCAGGAACATATAGTATATCTGTATATATTTATACCGTATAAGGGAGTTATGGACTTACTATCTCCAAAATTGCTAATGAAGATCAGTCTACCTACCTTGACAAGACGAACCTGCAGAAGAAAATAACATGAACAGCAAAGTTAACAGAGTATATAAAGCTAGATTTCTTTATGAACAGAAGCAGCAGAGTCTGCGTGACGTCCAGTGCACGAAAAAAAATTTAATGTTTTGAGGAAGATGAAAAGATGATACCTTTGTCCTAACTGAAAGTGGATTGGCAACAATGAACTTGAAAAACTGAGGCAGATATTTGCGATCAGCATCACCATCATTGTACAAAGCACTGCATACCAACCTAAAGATGACAGGGAAAGAAAGCATTAACAATATGAACGACAAAATTCAGTAAGCATTACCAATAGTCTAGTCCAGCTTACGTGTGCGCCCCCAATTCCTTCACATCATGTTCCACAATAAAATCATAACGTCCCCCAGCTCGTATCGTTTCAACAGGTGATTTCGATGTATCCAATAGCAGTACCCTCTGCCTTTCAGTTTGAATTTCCGCCTGAAATCAACAACAAATTCTTAAAAATCACCACATTGTGACAAAATTATAGAATTGATTAACACTCCAATCCAACTTTACAATATCCAACATTCATAAATCACACTTCATATTGCAAAAATTACATATCATTTCATTCATTCCTTCATTCATTTACCAATCACCAAACAACACCAAAACAGCAACATTTTACTCTCATAATCAGCGAACCTTGAAACTGGAACTCTTATTAATACTTATGTAGCAAAAATCACCAATCATTAAATTTATTCATTCATTCAGCAATCACCAAAAAGCAACATTTTACTCTCAACATCAAATTTGTAAGTACACAAAATTAACAACAACAACAAAAAAGGCAACGACTGACCTTAACAACATTATCTCGAACCTCGAAACTAGAGCTATTATTAATACTAATGTAGCAAAAATCACCGGTCATTACGTTCATTCATCAATAAACAACAACAAAACAGCAACATTTTACTCTCAACATCAAACTTGTAAGTATACAAAATTAACAAGAACAACATTAAAAAAAAAAAAAAAAAAAAGCAACGACTGACCTTAATAACAATATCTCGAACCTCAAAACTAGAACTATCATTAATACTAATGTAGCAAAAATCACCAATCATTACATTCATTCACCAATCACCAAACAACAAGAAAACAGCAACATACTACTCTCAAAATCAAATTTGTAAGTACATAAAATAAACAACAACAACAACAACAAAAAAAGCAATGACTGACCTTAATAACAATATCTCGAACCTCAAAACTGGAACTCTTATTAATACTAATGTAGCAAAATTCACCGATTATCACATTCATTCATTCGATCACCAAACAGCAAAAAAAAAACAGCAACATTTTACTCTCAAAATCAAATTTGCAAGTATAGTATATAAAATTAACAACAAAAAGGAAAAGCAATGACTGACCTTAATAACAATATCTCGAACCTCAAAACTGGAACTCTTATTAATGCTAATGTAGCAAAATTCACCGATTATCACATTCATTCATTCAATCACCAAACAACAAAAAACACAGCAACATTTTACTCTCAAAATCAAATTTGCAAGTATAGTATATAAAATTAACAACAACAAAAAAGAAAAGCAATGACTGACCTTAATAACAATATCTCGAACCTCAAAACTGGAACTCTTATTAATACTAATGTAGCAAAATTCACCGATTATCACATTCATTCATTCAATCACCAAACAACAACAAAACAGCAACATTTTACACTCAAAATCAAATTTGTAAGTACAAAAAATCAACAACAACAACAACAAAAAAAAAGCAATGACTGACCTTAATAACAATATCTCGAACCTCGAAACTGGAACTATTATTAATACTAATGTAGCTACAAAACGTCTCTCCCAAATAAATCGCCCTAACAACAACCAAAAATCAAACAAAAAAATCAACAAAATTAACAACAAAACAAAGATGAGATAGAGAGAGATATAGAACACGAACCCGAAGGATTGCGGGAGAACGAGGAGGCCAGATAGGCCAGACGCATTAGAAGGATCAGAGAGAAGGAAACGAGAGCGAAAGGAGAGATCGGAATTTGAGGAGAGAGAATCGGTGAAGAGAGGAGAGAGATTAGAGGAATCGTCTTCGCCGATGAGAAGATCGGCGGGGTCGAAGAGGATAGGAGTTTCGACGTGAAGAGAAGGACGGCATAGTCGCATTACTCGGAATGCTAAGGAGTGGTTTATCTGTGCGCCTCCTCCTCCGCCTGTTCCGCTCATCTTTGCTGCCTTGACTTTTGCTTTGTTCAGGTTAGTGCTGTTTTTGTTTAGCTATCTTGTTTCAAGTATGATGCAAGATCGACTGCGCTTCTTTTTTTCTTTTTTTTTTTTTTTTTTTTCCTTATGTTGTCTCTTACTATGAACATTGGCGGTTGGCCGTGTTGACTTCACCTGATTTTTATTGAACAAAAGTGTTTTATAGGATTATCTTTAGGTGTTTATTAAAAACTAATATCGAAGATTATCTCTAATCGTTTATTGAAGGAAAAATTTCACAAAAAAACTACTTTTATAACCAACTTGTTTTCAAAAAACTACCTTTTAAAAATTTTCTTTCAAAAAACTACATTATATAACAAGTTCCTTTCAATATACTACCATTTTACGTTTATGTTTAATATTAATCAATAAATGACAGTCGCCATAGGTGTAGCTGCCGATGGGGTAGCGAGAAAAGAAGAGAAAAACGAGAGGAGAAGAAAGAAAAGCAATTTACTGTGATTCAATTATTATTGATTAATCCTCTCAAAAAAAAAATTATTATTGATTAAACCCCATTTACAATAAAATGGTAGTATATTAAAACAAATTTGCTATATAAGGTAGTTTTTTGAAAGAAAAATTTAAATAAGTAGTTTTTTGAATTTTTTTTTTTTTATTATAAAAGGTAGTTTTATGAAATTTTCCCTTTATTGAAAAGCAATATCTATTAAACTTGTATCCTAAAATCTTGTTGATTTTTTATTCAAATAAATGTATTATCTTCAATCTTTTTCGTCAAGATTAGATCTTTTAACTTTTTAAACTTATTGATTATCTTGAATCTTAATCGCCAATTTTGCATATGTGGTGGTAGATCTCTTAAATAAATTCATTTATATTTGATGCCATTGGTTAAAAGTGGGTGTTTGCTTATGTGGCATTCTCAATACACTCGGAAAAAAGTCTCCTTTATATATATAGATAGATAGATTACATTAGATCTTGGTATTATATAAGGAAAGAGGGGAGAACTTAGTGTCCACCTATAATTACAAATATACCCTCTTATATGTAACTAAACTTCGGCAATTTTTATTTTATTTTTAAATAGAATTAAGAAAGAAGTCTAGAGTACACGAACTACATGGTAGTTTTTAAAATTCATTAAGTAGATAATAGTAATTCATTAGTAAATCTATCTAAAACCCAAAAGAGTTATCATGCTGCGATATGTAATGTAAAGTATACAAATGTGCGTGGAAATATTCGAACTCATAACCTCTCATTTGAAATACAAATACACTAACCAATTTATCTACAATCTTATATTGGTCTTTGTGGGGAAAAAAATATTAATTAACATGATAATATAGACAGATATTCCCCCCCCAAATTATTGAATTGAGTATTTGGTAAACAAATAGAAAACTCATAAATACATCCCATCATCGTAGAATAACAATTTCATATCTTAAAACACAAAATCAAATAATTTGAATAAAAAAAAAATTTTACAATGATTTTTTTTAAAATATGATGACTCATTTAATATCTTGCATGATTATTGTTCTTTTCAATTGACGATAAATCGTATGTTTAGCTTTCATGATCATGTTTAATTGAAATTTTGACTGTATTTGTTAGATTAGTAACAAGAATTGGATACATGCTAAGCTACATGTGCTTTTTTAACTACAATTCTACAAGTGTATATATATCAAATTAACTTTTCGTCATTTCTTTGTTGTTGAAAGGTTTTAGTTTGACCTTAACCAAAGATAAATAAATAAATAAAGGTTTTAGTTTAGTGATACTGTAAAATTAGGATCTGATTTTTCTAAGTAACGGAAGATGGCTAATTGATTCAAGTTAATCTATTACACTGCCAGTCTGCCACAATGTTTCAGGATTATTTTATAATGGTATAAAATCTAATCTCACACATTAGTAAATCAAATGACTCAGAGGCATTGCCCAGGACAACAAGTTGTTTCGATTGTACAAAACCCATACAAATTGTAGGAAAACCCATAAAAGTGGAAGTAGGGATGGTAGTGGGGTGGGTCAAGTAGGAGATTCGCCCCATCCTCGCCCAAGTGGGGCGGGGATGGGGATTAAAATGATACCTGCACTGGGTGGTGGAGTGGGTGTGGATTTTATGCTATACCCGCCCACCCCGAATATTTATTATTAAAATTCTATTTATACTTATATTATTAATAATTTTATCTCTCAAAATAAAAATATATGGGTATGACGCGAGTACGAAGCGGGTGTGCGTACCCATGCCGGTGGCGGGGCAAGGGATGAAGTGGGTACGAAGCGGGTGCGGGTACCCATGCGGGTGGAGGGGCGGGGATGGGTTTAAATACGTACCTGGTGGGGCGGGGAATCGGGGATGGGTTTGGAATTTTTCCCTGCAATGGGTGGTGGGGCAGGGATGGGGATGAGAATTTTATGCAGGTGCGGGTGTGGAGGTACCATCCTCCGCACTCGCCCATCCCCATTGCCATCCCTAAGTGGAAGCATCCTTATCAATGCACGTACAATCCTCTGATTCTTTTTACTTATAACAGTTTGACTTTTACGATTGTAAATGCATAACTTCAACCATTGATATCTTTAATTACCGATCATTAAAAATTATAAAAGTAGATACTTGAAAAATATACATTGTGACAAATCTAACAAGTATATTCCTCACTTCTTAAGACGATGAGTATTTATCAAACAACCTTACCTTATCCTACATTCTAAACATTCCAATACCGATGAATTTTAATGTCAACCAAACAATTGAACAACCCACACCTCAACAAGAAAAAAAAAAAAAAAAAAAAAAAACCCGTAAAATTTCATTACGTGCACTGTGCAGTGCACGACTTCATTACTTGATCAGTTGATCGTCTCTCTCTCTCTCCTCTCTCATCTCACTGTCTCACTCGTTCTTTCCTCTTTCTCTCTCCTCTTCCACTTCTCACTTCACCATCAATTTTCTCTCATTCATTCTTTTGGAGTCATCGATTTTACCCATGTAAGTTCTTGAATTTGCCTAATTTCATCTCATATATATAAGTTTTCGATTATACCAAATTATATCTCTTGTTAATTTCTTTAATGGGTTTTTTTCAGACCTTACAGTTGACTATCTTGTTGATTTTTTCTGAGATTTGAATAATTTGTGTTTTGGGGATTTATGTTCTTTCATATATAATAGCTGTTTAATTTTTGAAGTTAACATTTTTGCGGTTTTGTAATCAGGTTGGGTTAAATATGTGAAGAATTCGACTACATTAGCAGGTTTTCTTGATATTTTCAGATCCAATTTTGAAGTTTCTCGTGTATTAATTTCACGGTAAGTTTCCTTTCTTGGTTATTATGTTTTTTTTACTGGTTTCGTTTTTCTTGCTAATCAAGAAAATGTATTTGCTTGAACCGAATCAAATATTGTTCCAGTTTTTAGGATTTTGTAGTGTATTTTTTTGTTCTTCTTTTGGATTTGAGCTGTAGCTACATTACTACTTGTGTTATGTTACTGCATTGTAAATATTTTGCATAATGTCAGGTCTGCAACTTGAGTTTCATGGATGTTTTATGTTTTTTTTTTTGTAATTGAAGAGTTACCCGAAATTACTTCAGTTAGTTATTATAACGGTTATGTTAGTGATGATGATGTATTTTGGTATGTAATGAGCATTGCTATAATTGGGGTGCTCAATTGAGGTCAAGGAGAAAGAATAGGAAAGGATTATGCTTAATGGTATTGACTGTGTTAATAAGAGAGAGTGATGTGAGCTGCAGAAATGAACTTCGGGTCCTTTCACATACATTTGGTATCATTTGTGAGAAGGTTAGAGATGTGGGAGGTTTAAGTGGAACTAGAAGTATGTCTCTTCAAGAGACAGTCGTCTTGTTTTTATACACATTAAGGGTTTTCCTTAAGTTGCACGAACATTTACTTTGCCAAGCCTACTCCAATATCCGATAATTGTGAAGATGAGAGGTGGAAACCTTTCGAGGTATTAGTCCCTTACATTTATCTACTTTCTAGCTAGATATTCATTTTATATGTACAAGTTAGTTATGTCGTCTTTCTGTCTCCTAAAATTCTTCAGGATTCTTAGATGGCAATTACATTATTGTAAGAGTGTTTTTGAGAACGGAGAAAGTATCGAACAACAAAAGGTACAATTGCTATGAATAAAACACCCAGTGTCTATGTTATTCCGGCTTTTTCTTGGTTGTTGATTATGTTTGTCGTCGTCAACCTTTTTGGTTGTGGGTGTTTTAGTAATCAGATTGGTTATAATTAATTGTTTAATTTGATTATTAGTTGCTATCGTGATATCTTGAAATGGAAAGTTATAACTTTTATTAACCTTATTTTTGTGAAATGTTCTTTTGAATCAAGATTTCCATCTGGCTTCTCATATTTAGATATACTCTCTGATACTTTGTATTTCTTGTGATTACGATGAGTTCTTGGTGTCTTGTGATACCGTTTCTTCGTTTTTTTTAAGTGAAAATGTTGGTCAAAATGGAAGTTCAATCCTAAAACGAGTGTCTGGTGTATTGTGATCAAACTGTAGTTGTTGGTCAGTTCCTACAATATTCCAGATCGCTTTTACCTAATTACAAGGATTTCTTTGAACTGGGAATTGTTTTCTTATGTATACTTGCTATTTAGTTTTAAGTTGGTGAATGTAATGTGAGTTCTCCATCGTGACTCAAGAGTATGGATAATTATATTTGTTCCAGGGCGTATAATGCTCAGGCTTTCCCCTCGAGGCCTCAACGTTGGATGTCCCGATGCTTGTTATGGTTGAAAGTGATCCGAATATTTTGAATGGAAGTTTGAACTTTCAATTGTCATCACTATAAGTCCGAGTTATTGCGATTTTGGTTTGAAAGATTACAAGACACAGCTAGTCATTTTGTTTTTGTACAGTTGCCGTGAAGTGTGAATTATGCAAGAAAAGAAATTTCCGAAGCGATACTTGATTGTACTTCTAACATTCATATGTACGTCTGTATGCTACATAGAGCGGGTGGGATTCTCGATTGCCTATACAATCGCTGCAGATGCTGCTGGTGTTAATCAATCAAGCAAAGGCACAATACTTTCTACTTTCTACTACGGGTATGCGTCTTCACAAGTACCTGGAGGATGGGCAGCTCAGAAAATAGGTGGTCGGCGTGTCCTTCTGTTTTCATTTATCTTATGGTCTCTGACTTGTGCTCTAGTCCCACTGGATCCCAATCGAGTTTTTATGTTGGTTATTGCACGCCTCCTTGTTGGTGTAGCTCAAGGATTTATCTTCCCCTCGATTCACACAGTTCTGGCACAGTGGGTTCCTCCTCATGAAAGATCTAGATCTGTTTCTCTTACGACATCTGGGATGTACCTAGGTGCAGCTGCAGGAATGCTTCTGCTTCCAAGTTTGGTGAATTTTAAAGGGCCTCAATCCGTCTTTGTAGCCGAAGCAGCACTAGGAGCCATGTGGTCTATGCTTTGGTTTAAATATGCATCTGACCCTCCTCGATCGGAGCACCCCAAAGCTGCTGCTGCTGGTTTTGGAGAGAACTTATTGCCTGTTAAAGGGAGTCACAAGTTGAAAGTGGAGAATGGAGGCAGCTCAGTCAAAACCTCAAATATACCTTGGAAGAAAATTCTTGTCAGCTTACCAGTCTGGGCTATTGTCGTCAACAACTTCACATTCCATTATGCATTGTATGTACTTATGAATTGGTTACCGACATATTTTGAGCAAGGCTTACAGCTTAGTCTTCAAGAAATGGGTTCTTCAAAAATGATGCCATACCTCAACATGTTTTTATTCTCAAATATTGGCGGGGTGGTTGCTGATTATCTTGTCACTAGGAAGCTTATGTCTATAACTTGGACGAGGAAGCTCTTAAATACTATAGGATTTGTTGTGGCGTCTCTAGCGCTGATGGCATTACCCCTGTTTAGAACCCCTGGCGGGGCAATCTTCTGTTCTTCTGTGGCACTTGGCTTCTTGGCCCTTGGAAGAGCTGGATTTGCCGTGAATCACATGGATATAGCTCCAAGGTATGCTGGAATTGTGATGGGAGTTTCAAATACAGCAGGTACTCTAGCTGGTATTGTTGGTGTTGAGCTTACAGGCCAGCTTCTCGAAGCTGCAAAAGCTGCTAACTATGACATCTCTAGCCCAGAAAGCTGGAGACCGGTATTCGTTATTCCTGGTCTTTTGTGTATTTTAAGTTCAGTGGTGTTCGTGCTTTTTTCGACTGGGGAAAGAATTTTTGACTGAGTTAGATAGGTACCCGTTCATACATTGTTCCACTAAATTTTTGCAAAATATAATGATAGAACTTGATATATTCCTTCAATGAATGTCATGTAACAGTATGCATATTTTGTGTTTATGTGTAGCAATTTTTTGTTGTTACTTATCCCCTGTACTCTAGAATATCAGATTTATATCTCCAGACTCCAAGTGCAGTTGTGTGCTTTGGTAGAAAATTTCCTTTAGTTTGGGCTTCGTAGCGTACTTGATGCAATGGTGTTTCAACGCAAGAAATTTCGGGAGAATTTTCATCCATCTGACAAAGCTTACAAATGGTAGGTTTCAATAAGCTGGTAAATGTTCTTCTAATTCTTCTTCTAAATTTCTTATCGAATTTCACACCATCATTTTTTTTGCTCGCCATAATTTCTCACCAGTCATGTATTTTATGCATTTGTCTGCAGGAATTTACAGAAAGCAATGACCACCACTACTTCATGACGAAAATCATAAATTTTAGGTTCTTTTATTTTTTCTTGTTGATTATATACAACTTTGGAATTACGAATAATTTGTTGTACCTGAAACTAGTCTCAGATCAGGATGTAGTTTCAGAGTGTTCTTGAGCAGTCTAGGGAGGGAAGTGCATAGCATGATGTAATGTTTTTTGCGGGAAATATCTTAGTTGCCAATAAAAAAATTATATGGAAAAAAGAACTCTTAAGTTTATGGCTTTCTCTTTTCAAGTTAATGAGTTACCTCTTTTATGTTGTGGATTATTATCCCTTCCAGATCAATTGTATGGCATTACTAGAGAAAAGAATCCTATAGGATGGGCTTGAATTTGCTAAATTTCCAGACGCAGCTAAAATCAGAATATTTAGGATGCGCTCTCTGTACCTGAATTTTTATGAACACATCACTTAATTAAATTTATTGATTTAAGTTTATTTTATAAGGTGTTAAAACTTTTTTCCTTCAATGATGCTAAAATGGGTATTAATTTCTGAAATGTGTCGAAGTTCAAATTAATTCCATAGGTACCGTCCACATAGGACAGCTGCCAAAATTTTGGTTTTTTAATAAAACCGCTACTCAATAATTTCATTGAAGTTGACCGCTACTTCAAATAGCGGTTATATTGTGTCCTATAGACAAGCTATAAGGCACGCATATAAACCGCTACTCAGAGTAGCGGTTTATTGCAGATAAATTCCAACGCAAGACAACAAATGCATTGCGCGCCACGCAAGCCTGGTGCGTGGAGCGCACAACTCCCGCGCGGCGCGCAATGCATCTGTTATCTTTTTGGAATTTATCTGCTAAAAACCGCTACTCTAAGTAGCGGTTTTACCTTATAAACCGCTACTTCAAGTAGCAACTTAACTTAAAGTTAACCGCTACTCTGAGTAGCGATTTGCTTTGCCGAAAATATTAAAAAAAAAAAATTCTCGCGTGCCGTCCTACGTGGACGGTACGCATGGAATTAATTTCAACTTCGGCACATTTCAGGAATTAAAACCCATTTTACCATTATTGAAGGAAAAAAATTCAAAACTTATCTGAAATAATTAAATCTAGAACTTATTTTTTTTTAGGGGAAGAGAATATATCTTTACAAAGAGTGAGCAGGTGCTTGGTGCAAAAAAAGCAAATAACGAAGAGTAGAGCGCAGTTCTTTTGGGGGCTTGAAAGCACTTTTTATCTGTAGTGTTCTATCTACAAGCTAAGCAAGCAGAGCAATTTTTTCGAAAGAGTATTCAGACTTCAACTCTCACAGTTTCTTGATTTGACGTTTGCGAATCAGGTGGTAGTGGGTAGGGAGAATGATAAAAAGAGCCTTACCCTAAAATACCACACTCGGCAAGTTTAGAACCCAAGATGTGTAAGATCAAGGTAGTAGTCTTACCAAGTAACCAAATACTACTTAGTACTACATCCGTTTCAATACATACACCATTTTTATATGGCACACAAACAAAAGGTGAGAACAAAAAGAGTTATAATTACATTTTAAACCCATGTGATTATGGTTTAAAGGAGGATATGTATTGTGAAACATCTAAAAAAGGATGATGCATGTACTATAAAACATCCAAAAGAGGAAAATAGTGCATGTGTTGTGAGCTGGAAGTATTAGTAAACAAGCAAGTAGAAAATATCCCTATGTACTCAGCCGGATTATGTACGCAAATTAAAGGCAATTGATGTTATAACAAGTGACAAGCTTGCTAAGATAATAAATAGGAAAATACTTCCTCCGTTTTTAATAAGTGACACGTATTCTTTTTAGGAAAATATCATAATAAGTGACACATAGCTAAAAATGAAAAACAATTATTGTTTTTATTACAATATTGCCATTACTAGTTTTCACAAATCAAACTCTTTAATCACCTAAACCTAACCTACATTAGAATTAATCCCCCAACTTTATTTCTCTCACCTGAACCCACCAGCCACCAGCCCGCCACCATTTTCTCCTATTTCCTCTCTTTCTCTCACCTCAACCACAACCATTTTTTTCCTCTCTCACCTTAACCCACCACCAATTTTTTCCGGCGAATTTACGCTCTCACCTCCTTTATTCTCAGTTTCTTTTATTACTCACACAACTTCACCGGCAAGTTTAACAAAGCAATTCATGAATCCAGAATATCGTCGGCAAATTGACGATATTGGTCGAAAAAGTTGTTCTTTTTAAAACAAAATTGGTTGTATTTATACACCTATAAATTGAATGAAGAAAGAACAACTGCCGGCCACGCCAGCGGTGGCTTCCTCAGAAGATTGACGCTTGAGAAATGAGAGAGAAAGAGGACACTGATATGGAGATAAAGAGGCAAATTTCTACAATATGGTTTGTATGCTTCAAATTATTGTATCTTTGGTATATATTTGAGTGAATCTTTGCAAAAAGTTAGTGAATTAGGTTTGTATGCTTCAAATTCTTGTAGATCTACTATTGTGTGAGTCTTCTTTATTTTTGTTCTCTTTCAAATTTGAAGGCAAAATTTCGAGATTTATGTTGGATTCCTTTTGTTTGTATACTTCAAATTTTTGTAGATCTACTATTGTTTGGATCTAGTTTATATGCTTCAAATCAACCTTGGTGTGGAATTCCTCTATTTTCCTGGTAAACACGAATTCCTTGTCGCAAAAAAAAAAAAAGTGGGTTTTTGAGATTTTTGGGTTTTTGAGAGAGAATCAAGGAGGTGGTGGGAAGTGGTACGCGTTGGTAGTGGTTGATTAAAATGGTGGAAGTGGAGGATGAGGCCATCGGTGGAGGTGATCCGATAGCAAGTGGTGGCAGATTTGGAGAGGAGATGACGAAGGTTGAAGATGAGGCAACGGTGTTTGGGGGTAGTGGGTGGAGCATTATTAGTTTAGTAAGGTGATTAAGTTATTTAATTTACTTGCCTTTATGTTTTAGTTGTGGTCCCCCACTTTCTCTCTCTAACCTCTTGGTTTCTTCCCACTTTCTCTCTGTGTCACTTATTAAAAAACGGAGAAAATATTATCTAAGATGGGCCCTCTTCTGTACAACTTCGTAACATTTTTTCCTGATTTTCTGGATAGAAATTTGATCATAGGTTCTTTTATTTATTTATCGCTCTCTTCATCATATACACTTCATAAAACTTGTCTCACCACCAGTTTGAAACAAACTAGCCCGTCAAAAGCAGCAAACTCCAAGGAAAATTTGTCAAATACTTCTAATCAGTTTAAGGCACAAAGAACTATAGAAGATACGAAACTAATACAAAATTGTACATATCACAAACTTTACTAGACATATATCAGCCTCCCAGTATTTTTTTTTTGTAATGCTGACTATTACTTCTACAATATTGGGACCTCGTTATTCAGGCCTCCAATCATCCACAGGGACCCAACATATATACAAATACAACTTATGATAACAACATATTCTATCAGAACACTATCAATCCTGAGTAAGAACCTTGTTTATTTTCTTTTCCTGCTACTCTATTCTCAGCCAGCGCTGAGATCTTTCAAAAGTTTTAGCTGCAAAGCTCGATCTGGTTGATAATGCTTGCATCTTCGACTCTTTTATCCGTGTGAATGCTACAATTGCATCATATTCTAAACCCAATAAGCTTGTTCACTTCATCAGCTTTATCACCATCTCTTCTAAGAGTGACGAAGCTTTTTTCTGCTAGGCAGAGTTCAAGTTCAACTAACAAAATGTACAACCTGGAACACACATGCAAAAGGGAAAAAAAAAAAAAGGAAAGCTAAATATTTGATGAAGGAATCAGCCGGGCCAAGATCATGGATTCAAGCAAATCATTTAACAGTGAGCATTAATCCGGATAAAAGTCGAAGGCAAATGGTGCAGAATGAAAAAGGTAGCAAGAGCGGAACATCAACCACATGTTCTTCAATTCTCCAAAGGAAAGATGAACTTGGACAAACAAAGTTAGAGAAAATTACCTAAAAGATATTTATTTATACAACTCGGATCCATACTCCACCGCACATTGGGCAACCATAAGCCCAGCGACTTATCCAGTACGTTTCTCGATCATTCTGATTGGATGAAACAGTAGAACCTGTTGAAGAGAAGGCCGATGTTTGTCGCAAGCACCTTATACACTGCACCAGGAATTAGTGAAGGTATCAAAAGGGAATGAATGATGATAGACACCTCTAAAGAAACACGCCAAAAGAATTATCGAATAACGCACTCAACGTTAGAGTTTACCAAGCCCTAAAATGGTGGGTTCCACATCTACTGTATTTACAGAAACGCCCCAAAGACTCATTAGCTATTTAGCCTTTCTCAAACAGAGAAAGGCTAAACATCTAATCATTAGATAACGAAATGTGAAATTGAGAAAATGGTGGGTTCCAGATCTACTGCATTTACAGAAACGCCCCAAAGACTCATATTCCAATATTTAGATATCTAACAGTTCGCTATTTGGCCTTTTCTCAAAAAAGAGAAAGGCTAATCATCTAATTGTTAGATAACTAAATGTGAAATTGAGAAAATGGTGGGTTCCACATCTATTGGATTTACATAATCCCCCCAAATACTCATATTCCAAAATTTAGACATCTAACAATTAGCTATTTAGACATTCTAAAAAAAAAGGATGTTCTCGGTGCACGTATTCTGTCGCCTTTTTCGAAGAAGGCTATTGTAAAAAATTTACTTAGTTTCCCATATGGCGGTATGGCATACTTCTATCATATGGAAACAATATCAAAAATCACTTTTTGTGACCATGTAGATTATTAATTAGATTTTAAAGATATAATGGTTTTTCAAATGTAATACTCCATCCTTTTCTTATGACAATGCATGAATGGTTCAAATGTAATAGATTATTGATAATTTTTATGAAAGACAATTATATTTTAATATTAATTAAACATTATATTGATATCAACAATAAAAAAGACACATCCAATTGCAACCTCAAGTTATCTAATTGTGTAGAGGATGTGATTTTTATATTTTATAATAGAATAGAAACATGCCCTTGCATAGGTATGTATTAGATATAAATTTTAAAAATTTAAAGACTCCTTGTATAAATACTAAAATTATATTTCCTTATTTTAATATTCTTATAGATTTCTTTTTCAATCCTCCCCTAGCATGCCGCTTTCCTACCATTCTTTAGCCAATATGCTAGAGCAGGATTGAGCAGCATGGATTTGCCAGAGGCATAGAATCTACGCAACGCACCCCATGATCTTTATTTGTTGGTCATGTTGATGAACAACCTAAAGCATACTAGACTTTGCTTCATTGTTCACACTAATATCCTACCTTCAAAATTTATAATGAACAGAGATGAAGAACATACCTTATACCAAACACCCTCCAGACCAGTCCTCCAAACAGCAGTCACCACATCTCGTCGAGATCCCATTATACCAAGATAAGCTCCCAAACCGACTGAAGTATTAAAACCAAAAGCAGCATCCCTTTCAGACAGCCTGCGCTTCCTTGGCCATAGGCTCTGTACTCCATAAGAAACATCACAACTCTCCACCGCACTTGAATCAAGGGGATCTACAGAAGCGCTCAACTTAGAGCTATCATCTACAGAGCCCGTATCATCAAGATCAGACCACGGTCCACCAAACATGTTCCGACGATGCCATTCCTCTGCAGGGGGGTGGAGTTCCAACTCTCGTAGAAGTAAACCAGCAGCATCTGCACCTCTAGGCCTAGGCATATTCTGCAGGGAGCACATCAAATCATGAGATCACCCAACATGGGATGGGGGTAAGGCAATAGCTCATGATCTTGGTATAAAGCATCACCAGCATCAACATCATCAAGAGTGGGTCAGCCTCTATTCCTTAACACTCAAATTCCAATTACTCGTTTCTACTTTAAACAGCTTGACAGCCACTATCTTCATTATATCTCATCCATGACACAAACTTCTAAATAAACACCCCCATAACTTTTCCAGATATTCAGCTCCATCCAGAAACATGATCATTTTTCTGAGACTGGCATTGACACTTAGTTTGGACCAATGATGGAGGGAAAGGAAGGGAAGATAAGGAGGGGAAGGGGGAGGGAAGAGTGAGGTTGCATATTCCTTCCAAACTTTCCAGCACCGGAAGGATTTGATTTATTAAAAGGGGGATGGAAAATGCATCCTTCCAATTCCCTTTCCTTCCCTTTCCCCATGGGTATCCAAACAAGGGAAAACAAATCCCTCCCTTTCCTTTCCCTCCAAACCCCACTATCTACACAAACTATAAAAGTTAATATTTACATACTTTATGGGCACATTTCCGCTAATGGCATAGAACAGTAA
Organism: Beta lomatogona; assembly: GCA_947646795.1. Classification (NCBI taxonomy): domain Eukaryota; kingdom Viridiplantae; phylum Streptophyta; class Magnoliopsida; order Caryophyllales; family Amaranthaceae; genus Beta; species Beta lomatogona. The sequence goes on along the minus strand of CANSNZ010000239.1, from coordinate 492,207 downwards.
AACCAAGACATCCAAGAACGGGTATAGAACAATGGTGCTGCCATAACAACTGGGAGAGGGAGGGATATGAAGAGCTGCAGCCACACTTCATCTAGCCATAACCCTCCCCCCCCGGCCCTTTCTTGTTATAAGGAAAAATCATAAATGACTTGCAAATTATAAGCAAGAAGAGCCAGGACTCCATCAACTATGCACGTGAAAATCATGTAAAATATTCAAGCAAGAAAACAAATCGAATGCTTAAATAAATTTTGTATTTAAGAAGATTTTTCCATTCCTTTCAAACCACAATATGACACAAGCCACTGTCACAAGTAAAACACACTGCAAATAACCTGGTCTTTATTTCTCCCAGAAGACACATGTTTCACAATCATTAAGGCTAACAACTTTTTGCCCCTTTAGCTCAAACAATCTACACAATAACAGGGAGTCAGGGAGGCTATCTCCAATGAATCAAGTAAATCTACACAATTCTTTTATATGCCACAAACACCAAGGAAAACTGCACTATCTAGACTTTAGACTTGCAGTTCATTATAATTGATTTTACGCAACTTATTGCTTTATCAGTGCCTTGCAGCAAGATCTAGCACAGAATTAGAAATATATTTTGAGAAGAATACTCCTAAATACCTGCATATGTGGACCAAGTGATGCTTCAACAACCTCTGGCAAGACTGTATAATTTCCATCAATATAATGTAGCCGAACCTGGATATTGGAACTTCCAACCTGAGAGACAGGCAACGGGTGCGCAAGACCCGCTGTTCGCTTACAGAGATCCATCAGTATTAGAAACAGCACTTTAACCTGCAATAAAGAGCAGAGTGACTTAAGCTTATAAAAAATAAGTTTTTAAGAAAGCAGACCTACAATTTCCAGATTAAGATTATGTCTACAATTAATCAGAATCAGTAAGCCAGAAAGATAACATCTGCATGGTGGAAAAAAAGGTGAACATTTACCTCATCATAAGTATATCCTTGACCAGCATTGCCAGTTCCTAGCCTAGCTCGGCTGGCAGGGCCATCTTCAACTTTGACGCCAGAAACCAACTGATTATTGCGAACCCCCTGAACATCTTCTGGCCTGCCTGCAACTGTCATGGGTTTTGTCTGGTTCTCTTCAACCTTGCTTGCACCATTAGGCTGAGGCTTTTGCATACTTGCATCAGTCATTCTCTGAGAGCTTTGAATGTAGCGGGGTAGCTGTGCTCGTCGGAAAAAGAAGCAGAACAGCAAAAGTTGGCACAATCTATGAAGGAAATGGCAGTCGCCTATTAGCCTGACAGCAGGTGTACCAGGAAAAGTCCCAGTATTAATACTGATTGGCATATATGAAGTTGGCCCGCTCAAGGGGTTAGGAGCTGAGCTGGGAACTCCATCTGTAGTACCACTTATTTTGGCAATAGCACCTTGGACCCAAGCCTGCATTTGTGTGCTTCCTGTTGAGCTTGTTGTACCACTTTGAGCTCCTGAAAGCAGCATCTCAACAAATACATTTTCTGTCAACAGAACTCATAGCGAGAAGATAACAGAAAAACCAAAAAACAACACAAAATTGATCTAAGCTTTACACTGTCGCATAAATATACTCTCCATTTGAAATGCGTACCAATTTTCTAGCCTTATACTTCCACGGCCAATAGAAAAATCTTCAACGACAATGTCCCTTTGTGGCATATTACAACCATGAACCCCAACAAGTACAACAACAAAGAAGTATATTGATTGGTTTTCAAGTGTATGGTTTTCATTTCTTGAACTTCCTGTTACATTTGTTATGTTCCCAATTTGGGTATTTGTAATATGACAAATTAAACTATTTTAAAGTTTACTAGTTACTAGTGATTTGGACTGGCACTTCAATATTTTTGGGACTTCATGGATGTTGGATTATAAGCAAGAAATGGAACCAGATGTAATTCTCCAATTGCACTTATATGACGTTGCTAGAGATAAGACAGCATGCACATTGATAACAGTTCTACTACTAAACTGTCCTTTCGGGTTGAACCGTTGAAATGCCAAATTTTTATGATAGCTGTGGACAACCCATTCTTCTATTTGCAAAATAAAGAACAATAGTACTTGCCCTATGTGGGTTGTTCATTGCTGCACTACAACAAGCTATTGTAACTGTCGATATAAATTTGATGCAAGGACTACTGCTTATTCACTATGGTATTATATCCTTAGATTCAATTTCACTTGGGTGACAGATGATGGTCTAAAAGCAAGATTCATATCAATTTGCAAATTAAAGAGAGACACAGAAAGACACAAGAAGAAGGAGAGAGGACTCGGAAGGCTTTAGATCCTTAAGTAAGATATTGGTATATGATTCTTTTTTTTCACTCGTAATTAGGGGATTAGGGATCTATTCATAGTTCAACTACTTGACAGTTTATACCACAATGTCGAAGGAAGCAGCGCTTTCAATTATAATTTCAAAAAGGGAGATTATATTATTAGCAGGGGTAAGAGAGACAACACTCTATTACTAGATAAAGACATTATGTTTGAAACATATTTAGTTTTTTAATACGTATACCCCTCTCGTTACTCTTTCTCCCCCCCACCCACACACACACACACACACACACACACACATGGTCCAGACATGCTTAGGGGTAAGAGAGACAACACTTTACTGCTATATAAAAAATTAAGTTTGAAACATATTCAGTTTTAACATACTCGTACCCCTCTCTGTTTACTCTTTTATTTTGTTTGGGGGGGGAGGAATGCAAGGGATAGAAATATAATGAAGTCTAAGGGGACAGTCAAGGCAGCCTTTCAGGGTGGGTCCATGACAACTGCAAAGACTTACAAAATACTCTCCTAGCAAAAAGTAACGTTAGCTTGAATTTAGAAACATGTGAGACATATAAATTGGGTGAGAGGGGCAGCACATAGTCGAAAAGTCTAGAGCGCTCACCCTGACTTGGAGCAGGAGATGCAGCACTTAGTGTAGGACTAGCCACCATACTCCGGTTGCCACCAGTTCCCGCTTGAACAGCATGATTCGCTAATGTACGACAAAAGCTCGCATAACGACGGAGACGCGTTATAAAATGCGAAGCAAGATCAAGAACAGCATCAACATAGGCCTGAATTGATGCTAAGTATTAGATTCACGCAATTCCAAGAAAATAACCAGAGCATTTTACAGATAAAGAGGGTTACAACCCGGGTGAACTATATAGATGGTATTAACAAGGATTCGTACAACTTGAAGATATTTATACCATCACTCAATCAAGGATCAATATTTTTTACTGCAGCCTGCAAGTCACACTCAAAATATTTTAATATTAGAGTTATGTTTATCAACTAGATTAGCTCTAAAAATGACAATGCAGTCATAAAAAGACTAATGGACCAGATCTAATCATAACTTTGCAGTCATAAATATTTGTACATAGCAGGGCAGATAAATTACACTTATTTTCTTTTTGTTTCTCTTCAAACATCTTGCGACTTCCAACAATAAACAAATGCTTAACTCGCCAAAGTAGGCCCCAAACTCGGCTTTAAAAAAATAGCAACAAAGGTCGGTGACCAAGAAATATACTGTCACAAAATAGAAAACACAAACTCTCATCTCCCAAGTAAAATTTGAAACTAATCAAGTGTCCAAAAGAAAAGTAATTACTCCCTCCATCCCAGAAAAATTTGAACACTTGTTGGGACACATAGTTTAAGGAGACAGGTTGTAGTGTGATTATCAAATATTTGTTTATTGAAAAGTAGATGTGATAGGAGTTGGTGGGGTTTTTTTTATTTATTGAAAAGTAGATGTGATAGGAGTTAGTGGGCCAAACAAGATGTTGGAAAACTAATACTACCTCCGTTTCTTAATAAGTGCAACATTTCCCTTATTTGGAATAGTCACGATAAGTGCAACCAAGCTATAAATGGTAAAAAAAAGTTCACTCTTATTACAAATATGCCACCAAAAAGCAAGAGGGGACCACACAACTTTTTTGTTCCATCACTTGAAGTACTCTACTTTATTGTGGTCCCAACTTTCTCTCTCTATATTTCTTGGTATTCCCCCACTTTCTTTATGTTGCACTTATTAAGAAATAGAGGAAGTATAATAATAGTGGGAGCATGCCAAAAATGGAAGTATTCAAACTAATTTGGCACAAACAAAAAAAGGAAAGTGTTAATAGACTATTCTAGGACACTTTAGGTAAATATTTTTTTTCATAAAGAATGACGACAAGTACTAGATCAAAACCTGAACACTTAAAACCAGTGCTGGATCAACAGCCATGGATTCAATTTCAAACGAATTCAACATCTCGCCAGATGCCTGCCATGGCTCGGATACTAAAGCTGAAGGATTTATCAGTGCTGATTCAATTCCCTTCCCAAGCATATCTAATAACAATCTTGCTTGCATATCAAGAACCATAGCTCTGACTTCCTGAGCGTTTGTGCCTTCCAATAGCCTGCATTTTATTCTGTCAAGACTCTGCAACAAAAAAGAACCGATCAACTCTGACAGATCTCAAGTAAAAGATCAAATGATTAACCATGACCTAATTAGGAGAATAACACGACTACATAACCTTAATTCCCTCCCTCCTATTCACTATTAACCCATAACACATGACTACATTAGCTGTAAAGAAACACATTATACAGAACATAGGACCTGTACATCTTTAAGCAACTGTATTAGCATACGATAAAAGATACATTAGGATGCTGTCAATTAAGGATGGTAAAGATTAGCAGAATGGTAAAAGAACAATTAATTCAGAGTAACGTACAGGTCCATATTGCAGCCTGTGCTGAGTTGAGGGCAGAGAATGGAAGTCAGCATCCAAAACTGCAATAACGCTGTTCAAAGAAACTGGAAATAGAAAGTAGGTGAAAGAACTTCAGATAAAACATCTAGGAACCCATTACAAAGCCCATCCATCCAAAAGAAGAAATTGTTCTAAGAGCTCATAAGTTAAAATTACACCTTTTCCTTTCACCTTCTACGATCAAACCCAATCATTATTGAAGAAAGGCTTTGAGGGATAAGGAAATCAATTTGACAATTTTACACAAGGTACATATGCATACCTATTCCATCTTCAGCAGCACTTTGTGTACAGCCAACAGCATCCCACCAATCTACTCCAACCAAAAGACTCCACCAAAATCTGCTCAAAGAAGAAAGGGAGTCAAGAGAAACAAGAAAAGCAGTCAATCAGTAACTCTAATAAAAAGGAATAATATAAATAAGAGAGTAATGCCTTCTAGCTTAGTCGATAAAGTCTTGTAGAGATGCTAGACCTAGGATCAAATTCTATAAATATGCCCTTTGTTGCTCTCTATACACCCAAAAAAGTGATAAATTTGTCATAATAAATCGCAATTTAGGGTGTCTTCCCATTTTGATCCCAGACTTAATTTATTTATGAATAATCCTAGTTTAGTAATATCCTTCCCATGCTGGTCCATGGTGAATCATTACCTGTTTCATAGGTTAGTTTTTTCTATTTTTTTTAGGCAAAAAATTCTATTCTTCTCAACCCCCTCTCCTTTTTACCCATTAGACTGTCAAGGGCAAATTAGAGCATGACATATGGGTATACTTTACCCGTTAAATTGATTAGATTTCAATTGAGACCCATATATGGAAGAGTATCACCAAACTTGGGAGTAATCACATATAAACAAAATTTGGGAGTATTATGAAAGACACCGCCGAACTTAGGATTCATGGTGATAATTTATCCAAAAAAAATTAATGGTGTTTTCTCTTATTATAATTTGGAATGAGTACAGCTGTACAGCCACTAGAACACCTCGTATTTTGTAAATTGTCAATTGCAGCTTACAATATGACAATCTCCCTTTTTTTCTCTCTAATGTTCTTCTTTCTCTCTGTTCTTCTCTCACTTCACCTCTTATCTACGTACTCAGTACAGTATATTTAAAATACATTTCAGATAAAACTTCGGGATAGGAAATTGCAAATGTTGTTCACCTTTCTGCAATTGCACGTTCCCAAGTTGGAGAGCTAGCTTTTGCTTGATTACTGGGAAGAGCAGGGGGGAGAACACGTATTATCTTCAGCATAGTGCAGTCCTTGCTGGTGTCATGCCATACAGAAGCTGAGCAGCAGCTTGTTGAAGAAAAAGCAGGAGCAGCTATCGTTGAGCCAACATAAATCTGATAAGTATCTACAGGTGTAAAGGTTGGCCCTGAAAAAATATGGATCCCGCCACGTAAAAATGCAATAGCAATTTCACCACCATGAGCAGAATAAACAATGCGAGCAAGTGTCCTGACATCACTGGGCATATTAAAGTGATCAAAGGACACCCTTTTTGTCTTATCAGCCGATGACTCAGGTTTGGGATGCACATCAGAGGTTGGTCCTGCTGATGCTGCTTGCTGAGACTTAAAATCATCAGTTGGTGGGATGCTTTTATTGACCTTGGTCTCCCAAACTGTTTGCATGGGTGGCTGCCCCCCGAAATTGTTAGGACTACCAAATATCTGGTGAAGTACAACAGGTTTAAGGCATGATTCCCAACGTTGCACTCTCCATCCTGTGATTGAAGGCCCCTCATCGGGGTCATATGGGGACATGTACTGCCCTGCACGAAGAGAATGGCACACATATCTCAAACCACATGAGAAGCAAAGATGCAAGGCAATGCAGCAAATGAATTGTTAATAGAATCAACACATGGAATGAAAAGAAGATAAATCACCAATGGACCCAAAATAACAATTTTTATCTTAATCTCTCTCCATAGGCAGAATTCTCGTCCAAGGTGTTAGGATAATGCATATGATGTGAACAATGATCAGACTACAAAACCTAAGTTTTCCTTTTAAACAAAAAAGAGAACATAGATCTAGAGATGATTCAATCAATTGTAGTTCACTTCCCAAGAACATCCACTCCCTCCAGGACAATTTTTCATCAAAGAAAAAAGAAGGGGGAGAATAAGCAGAAATAGAAGTGTAAGTCAAGAACATCCAACAGCCTCAAAAAGCTCAGTGTGTAATACCTTCAACTATAACCACAGTGATAACAGAACCCCCACGAGTTGGATCAAATGAAACAGCTGTGACACCAGAACCCCATGTTGTGGTTGCAGCTGATTGTGATGCAGCCTCAGGACTTACATATGCTGAAAAATTTGATACTGGCGAACAATACAATGAAATACATTCAGTAAAATCTTTATATGAGTGCTTCTTCCCTTGTTTTGCCTCAGATATGAAGTATTCTTGCCAGTCAAACAAATAAGCTGCAAGGGGGGCAAACCCTGACCAACTAGGGGGGTTAGCCGAAGGAGGGACTACATTGCTTATTGTCGTTTTTGGAGTTGCTTCGAATCCATTTCCAGGTCCTGGAGTAACCTCCCAGACTACAACTGTTGATGGATTTACAATAGGGACGCCTGCGACATGCATGGCCCCTGAATCAGTCACAATAGCATCAGCTGCCATGATCCCACTGGGTCCAGCCCCCAGGAGCCCTTTGCTTGTGCAGAACCACTTCGCTGCTGCACCATCCCGAGATGGCCACTGAGACCAATGAAGTTGGACCGATCCTGAAGAGAAAACAGAACAGACACAAAGGATGTTCGGCCACCTAGCTGAGAAGAAGAGAAAAGCAAGGAAAAAAAGCATCAGGAAACATGCGACATGTCCAGAGTAATAAAACCAGGTAAAGTGACTGGTTAAATATTAATTTATTTATACCAATATGTGTGCACAACAACAACAAAAAAACGCAGAAATATAGCACAGATAACCACATATTTTTATTTCTGAGCCATAAACTGCCACATTAATCCCTTTCTTTAATCACCCTAGAAAACTCTACCTTCAGAAATTTACCGCTGCAAAAAGGTGACAGTCAATCATATTCACCGGAAGTTGGATATCCCACTTCCTCTACATACTACTGTCCATTGACTTCATTCAATATTTTTGTTTAATAATACGATGGGGCCTGCAAAGGATGGAGAAGCAAAGAATATTTCTAGAGGAAGAGTTTTCTACTGAAAGCATATTAAACTGATTTCAATTTAAATAAAATTTATAGTTTCTCAGAACCAGAGAGAAAAGGAAAGAACAAAAGAAGCCATCTTACTAATTCAATCTATTCCCACCACTTGCAAGCAAAATAGAAAAATTCTGCTCTCAGCTTTCTATGACTTCTTCCTTCCAAGGCTCTGGTAAAGAACTTAACTTTTGGAAGGGTGAGTGTGGCATTAGTTTCGCAATAGAGAACTAAGCAATCATCTTTGACAAGGGTAGCCAGAATTGTCAGCTTGGTAAAAGAGTACAGTCACATTGCAATCGTTAAGAGGCTGCCTTTCACTAGACTGCGAAACTAAAATAAGGTCTCAATATTTTTGCACTGTCCAAATAACAATGCTATTCAGACGGATAGGACATATATATCTTTAAGCAACAAAAATTCTTGAAGCACGATAATAGTTGCTATTTAACCAGATGATAGCAATCATCAAACGTCATGTAGGGCTCAGAGATTATAAAATATGGAATATTGCTTCCTAGATTGCCATGATAGAATGTAAATAAGTGACATTTATGTCACTTTTAGGAGTAGTTTTTAATTTATTTTCGTAATTTATTTTCATTTTATTCTTTCTACTTTTATCTATTTTAACCTTTATTTCTTCTTTTTATATTTTGTAGCTTTATTTATTTATTTAGTGATTTTTATTAGTTTTTAGCACTTAATTTCATAAATTACTTGTTTGCTTTATTTTAATAATTTTATAGTTAATTTAATTTGGTTTTCGTATTTAATTTTCTATTTATATTCCTTTTCTTTAATTAGTAGCTTAAACTATGATTTGTTTGTAACTTGATTTTATTTGCTTAAATTAGGTTAGTCCTTTTTGATTGTTGATTATGGATTTAGATTTCTTTTCATATGCAACTTTTACTAGCTTAATGATGATTTGTGAGTAGATTTACTAGCTCCTAAATTGGTTGATTAGAGAACTGGAGTTGTATTAAGGCCGATCTTGTGATTAAATTGATTAAATGATAGAGCTTAAGAAAGTGAGAACAAACTCCTTCCAGCTAGACAACTCTGAATTTGGACTTTCCAGACCATAAAAAAGCAATTTGAAGAGTAAAATCCATTATTAAAGTATGCTGGTTTATTGATTGCAAAATCCAATTATAGTAAGTCTTAACTCGTGACGAAATTCATAATATCTGGAGAAAACCTCATTTCTCGTATTGTTGAGAAGAGAAACCAAACGCAGAGATCTAATTGCAGCAAATGCAGGACGAAAACCATATGATAAGGTCGTATACAAGCTTAGTCGAACAGATATCAGATAAAAAAATAAAAAAAAAAGAGTGCAAGTATCTCAGAATTTTATGTTTGGATGGAACTTGATAGTGTCTAGAGAAGCAACAGCTTCCTCTATGCCATTTATAATATCCAATATCGTGATCTGCACCTAGTTTCTGTATTCTATTAATCTGTGTTTTCTTCATATCATATTACTCACATTACTTAACAGAAATTAATACCCACAACTACAGTAGAAACAAATACATCCAACAAGTTTTCCCCACATGAAGCCATAAAGAAGCTTCAGGAAAGATTTTTCATCAGCAATACAAAACCAACCTGAAGTTTGAGGTTGTTGTGGAAGGAACTTCTCCTCAAATGTTGACTTCAAGCTCGTATTATTATTGGATTTTGCAGAAAGCCACCTATACTGATCAAGGGTAAGTAAAATAAAGTCATCCCAGGGACCAAAAGGTACAATAAGCTAAAGAAGTAACAGAACATATAATAACAGGTACTTAGCATAAACCATCATCCAAAAGAAAGCGAAAATGACTATCTACTAAAGATGACAACCGGAGAACAAAACGAAATTTCTAAAAATATATTTCAAACTGGACAAGATAAAACAATCGATCAGCAAGATAACATATGCAGAAAATATGGACTTCAGATATTATAAATGGCATGAGAAAAGACAGTTCCCAACCTGAAAGTCGAGATACATCACGGAGCACAAAACCACAAACCATGTAGAATTTAGGGAAAATTAGATGCAGATCAAGCATTGTCATCAAAATTTCATTGAAGGTCATCTCCCTCTCTACCCATCAACCCCTTTGCCAAGTCATTGATCTCTCATCTAGCCATGTAATAGCACCCAAACAAAAACCTTTCTATTCTTTTTTTCCTCTCCCCCAATATCTATCCTCAATATGTGGCTCATATAGGCAGCCATATCAGCAGAAAAATGGAGGATCCAATCTGGACTCATGTAGACATGGGTACATGTGCAATCCTGCCATGTCAGGGTAGCATAATATTACACACAGCAACGCTTTCTCAACCATACACTTAATATTGCTGCTTTCCTCAGCGTCCTCTAAATTTTCTTTTCAAATTTCATCTCCTACTAACTATGGCCTCTCAGCTACATTTATCCATTTTCTATTTAAATTTTTTCTAGTAAATTGTCAAAGCTGCATTCTGACAGTACTTGTGACGCGATGAGTTCATTCTGCAAAAGCTTCAAATTCTTACTATAGGCCCAACATTGCCCTTTCCATTTTTTGGTATAATGCCTGCTTGATTTTCCCAGTAGTTGAAACTCACCAGTCTCCCTCTTCAAATATATTCCATGCAACATATCAAGAACATTTTAAGAAGTAAAATTGACCATGCGATAACCATTAACCACATATGAAGTATCAATTACCGGAGAAACACCAGAGAGCCACTTTGTAACAACTGCAATATCCTGCCTCCATTCATGTTCATGCTGCCAGGAACTAGCATCTCGCACTAAATTAGCTGGTCCCTGAATACTTAATGGCATTTTCGGAATCTTGAGATAAATAAACAAATAAAATCGAAAAAGACGGAGAGGACTGAGAAGGGACGTCAGAAGTTGAAGAGAAACTAGAAGCACAAATTGAAAGAAAGATATGAATGGTCCCAAGATTCAGTGGGAAATCTAACCTGTGAAGGTTGAGACCAAATGGTTACTCTTCCATAAAAGTTTGCAATCAATAATGCCCGTGGACAGGAAGGTGGAGACCATTCAATAAATTGAACTGAATCACGGGGACAATCTGTGAATGATGTCCAAAAACAGGTTATAACATACCATGATACTGTAACTGTCTAGCATGACTTCAAAGAAAAGTAATAGCCATCTCGAAGATGAGGATCAAGTACGAGAGCATAAAATACCATTGTCAACTGTGATTAAGCAACAATACCCAAAAAACAGTATAGCCGACAATATGATACAAAATGGGCTCCTCGAAAGTTTGAGTTAGAAAGCTAGGAGCCTAGAACTAAAGCACTACTTCGAAAAGCCTCTCCTTGCCTCAAAATCACAAAATGGTAAGAAGTGCGACTGTAGTCCTACTTCTCTTTAAGATCTGTTCTCAATGAGGGCAAATTCCAACAACTTTCAAGTCAGAAGTCCTCACTTCTTCCTCAGTTCGGGTACTGGACACTTTCCTACTTATAACATCATCATTTGAGCAACGCACACACAAGCACACATGTCTGAGGATTAAGGAGTGTTTTATCCTGACTTGACACCTTGATATTTGGCCTTGCATCCAGGTAACCTAAGATTTGGAGATTATCATTTTGCCTCCTAAATTTGCAGCACTTCTATTATCCCCCCCAATGGCTTAGCAAACATAAAGTAAGTTAACTAGTCCACAGTCCACACTTGGCATAGGGGATAATGAAAGAACGAAAACACCCCTTCATGACTCTAAAATCTACTCCCTCCATCTCTCAATACTCTACCCATTTGATTTGGCACAAATATCAGGGAGGGAGCAATGGAGCCTTTTATGGGCCATTTAGTAGGTAGTGAGGAAGTAAGGATTTATGTACTTTTTTTTCATTTATTAGGTGGTCCAACCCAAATTAGGAAACAGGTAAGCAAATATCATTTACCGCACCAAGTTAAATTCATCTTTACATTATCATTTAGAGCTAAAATGGACGACAATTAACATGACTTGGTGTTCGTAAGGTGCACAGGGGTAAATCAAAGTTCTATTGTACATAATTTCATGGGGCAAAGTGGACATACAAAAATCAAGAAGATAATTATTTTCATGGAAAATATAAACCTGGAGTTTCATTGTCACCCCCCAGAATTTGTGTCCACCACAAGGTGTAAAATGAAATTCGAAAAGTCAAATTTAGCAGAAGCAGCGTGAAGGAAAATAAGTAAAATCTACATTAAACTAAAGTAATAAAATCAGCGCCTCAATAGAGATACCTGCTATGACATTGAATACAGCACTCTCGGTGGGACGCTCTGGTATCAGTATGTGTATAGGAATCCAAAATGGTGGATTGGCATTAGAGCTACACCATTATAAGAGATCAAAAGCATCAAAACAATATTCTACTTAAAATTAATGATGTCTCTGAAAAATGCTCAAATTATTAATCAATACAAATATAAAGCTTGGACCACTTGGGAAAAAAACCAAAGAGCACAATAAAGTGGATAAGGGAATGTCCACTTTTCAGTATCTACCTTGATCTGTACATCAGACTTGTCATTGCCACAAAAAATGAATTAGAAGACCCAGGTAAAGTCAATAATGCCAGAGGAAAAGATTCTCCGTGATCCTTTTTTGAAATTCGTTACAGATAACCTCATCGATCAAAGTGATCAAACATAATCATAGATTTGGGATCCAGATTCGAGTACCTCACTTCTGCAAAACAAATGGCAGATCACTCCATAAATTTCAGGTGGGTCCTTTGCTCCCCTTCAACATATTCAATACCTCCTCTTCCCCTCCCCCTTTTCTCCTTTGCTTTTCCATATTTGTTTTCAAATTGTAAGTTTTATTGATAAGAATATAATTCCAATAACATCAAAATACTATTTTCTTCTTTTTCTCCCCTGGCATTGTAACCACTAGACAACGATACCCAAATCAACAACTACATACAACACAAACTATAATCAACTATCAGTGGCTAACAGCTAATTTCACTGGTCAGTGGAATTGGAGGCATCGCAATCCCCTTCTCTTCTTTGCTTGCTAGGTTCACAATCTTATTCCTTTCCAAATATCCTTTTATAATTTTTCAGGTTTGACTCTAATGGACTTCTTGTAAAGCATACTTATTAAGCAATCCATCTAGCCTTTTTACCACATCATCAAAAAGTTTAGATTCCATGGGCAGGGTCATGTCAAGGCCATCATTTGATTTAGACCCGGTACCCTTATTACCAAGTCAAAGTAACATAGCCAGAATTAACACGAAGAATGACAATGTACATAATTGATGCTTTAACACATTTTTAAGAATGAACATCCATATCAATCCTTACAAGTCTGCTTGTGTAAGACAACAATCCGCCATAATCATCAGCATCAAAGAGAAGTGCAAAAGGAAGGTGAGAATGGAAATTTGTAGCATTACAAGAAGACGAATATTCTGAGAAAAAAAAAAGAGGCCAGATATGACATGAAGATTGATAGGGTTCAGGAGAATTATACAAAAACAGAATCAATAGAGAATAGACCCTAAACTACCAACAAAATTAAACACTCTTCATGCCACTTGTACATACGAAGAAAATCTAATTGTTCCTCCCTGTTCTCTTCTGAAACAAGAAGAACCCAATAGCAAAGGGTAATGATACTTTATTCAATCATCCAAAATGAAATGAAAGAATTAATGCCTCAGTGTTCGCATCTAATCACTTTGCAATCACCAACGAGAAAATGTAAATGCTCAAAGCTTATTTGATAAATTGTTAAGGTATGCCACTTAATATGCTTGTGAAGCATATTAATCATCAGCAATTTTACACAATAAAGATGCTTTTGAATCTCATCCTCTTCATTTTCAAAATTCTGGGAGAAATATTACCAACTCGATATATGTGGTAGAATAGTAGAACACTCCACTGCTTCATCTTCTAAACAAAAACTTATTTATGATAAAGAACCAAAATAAAGAACTCAGCAGTAAGCTAACCTTGGAATTCTAGCACAAGTTTCTGAAGCACATGCTATAGCGTTCAGCTTCCCACACCAGGCAACAGCACTTCAATAGAGCAACACAAACAACAAACCAACAAAGGATAGAAACAGAGAACATGAGCTTGGAAAGATATTTGTAAGAAAGAAAGCTGCAAAGGCTATTGATATCAATCAAGTGAAGATGAAACCAAAGATTAATAGATAAATTGAAGGACTAAATCAGATTTTATAAATCAAAAGCCTAGTTAGCCAAACAAGCAACTACTAACAAAATGAAACTCAATGCAATAAATGACAAAAAAAATTCCTAGGAAGATTTGCCAATATTATACACCCACTTTTGCTGCTTCAAGTCCAACTTTTTGATTAACTTTGGACATATTACAAGTTCTGGGGGTGTCTTCCAACAATGGTCCTTAATTATCTACGAACTACTTGTCAAGCTGCCCCGTCGTTCCCCCAGGTCGAAACCATATGTCCAATTAAATGTCTCATCTTATAACCCACTCTCTTCTAATTTTGTCAAATCGTCGATGATCCATATTCCATAATCTCTGGTCTTTAAGCTTTCACAAGATGATCCATTTGCATTACATGCAGTTCCCCTTATATAACTAAAACAGAATAGGCCCGTTGTCCGCAATCAGCAGCTTTTCAGATAACATATGGAATTCTACATATAACTAAAATCAGATCTAATTCCATTTCTCAGAATCTGTAACTAGCTACCAGAAGCTAATCCTAGTAACAAATTCAAACTCCAACATAGTATACTCCACACTTATATAGTTATATACCATGAGAAGCTGCCTCAGTAAGTAAAGTAGTAAGCTCATTTTTCACCAAAATCGGTAAATTGAACTTGACAACTGTCTAATTACTACTATAACTCACTACTACTACTACTACTACTTACTACTACTACTATTACTCCTACTAGAATGAACAACCAAATTACGCAAGTTTTTTGCATTTTTCTCATTCACACCACCTAAGAATCAAAAACAAACTTCCATCAAAACTACTTTATACAAAAAACCCAATTCACATCTCCTCAAATTAAGTGCAAAAAAAGAGGGAAATACCTAAAATTGCGACAGAGATCAGGGACGCTCATTTTGTGAAGCAAATTAGCACGAGGTTGCTTCAATTTAATGCAAAAAACAGTAGCAGGATTATTATTATTATTATTAACAGAATCTTCCTCCATTGTTGGATCATCAGATTTCTCCATGAATTGTTCTTGTTCTTGTTCTTGTTCTTGTTCTTCAGCTTCAACAAGAAGAAGCTCAGAAGGAGGAGGGAGAACAGGAGAAGAAGAAGAATCAGGTTCAGAGTCGTTGTTATTATTATGATTAGTAGAAGAAGAAGAAGTCATATTCTTAAAGATGCCCTAATTTATATGAGAAAATAAAGAAAGAAAGAAAGAAAGAGAGAGAAAAAGGGGGCAAAAAAAAGGGGGTTGGAATTGGAAGTGGTGGTCGAAAGTCGCGATTGAGGGCGACAGGAATGACTGTAGCAGAGAGAGAGAGAGAGAGAGAAAAGTGGGGCGAATGTGGGAGAGAGATTTTATTGAAATCGGAGAAAATTTGGGTGAGATCAGCTGATGGTTAGGGTTTTTGGTTTTTTTTTTGGTTTTTGCAGGAGGAGACAAATTTGTGAAAGAAAGAGAGGGAAGATTCATTCACAAATCACAGCACTGCTGTTTTTGTGTTTTTAACGCAAATGAGATGAAAGTATGAATCAATTGAAGTTCAGGAATTGCAACTGTAGTTTTGGTCTGGGGACACTAGTAGATTAACGTTTTGTGTTTTGCTGTTAGTATTTTGTGATTATTTTGATTGGAAATAAACGAGTTTTGGGGTTTGGGCGATGTTTTGAGTTGTTGGATAACGGTTATAAACACTAAGAACGATAAGGAACAGACTTAAACGGAAAGTAGGAAGAGAAGTATTAGATTACATTGGATGGTTAACTCCATCTCCATGATATCCATATATACTTGAGATCGTTAGCTAAAGGTTTTATATTGACCGTATTAATTTTTAAGATAATATAAGAAAATTGCCCGAAGCACCTTTTTATATGAAATTTTATGCGGGAAACCTCATTTTTAAAACAAATTGCCGTTGTCGTACCACCTTTTATCAACTTTTTTTTTGTCTTAAGCCCCCCCTTGTTGGATTCCTCCATTGACCAAGAATTTTCGGGGTTGATCTTAATGTGTAAGGCACGTGACCTAACTAAAAACCTCTTAATAGCAAGAAAAAAGATTTATAGTTATGTGCCTTGTATGATGAGGTCAGCACAAGAGATTTTTGGTCAATGGGAAGAATCTAGTAATGGGTGGCTTTTTACATAAAAACAACTGATAAAAAGGTGGTTTAGTGCCACGTTTTTAAAAGGTGGTTCTCTACAAAAAGTTTTATATAAAATGTGGGTTTGACAAACTTTTCCCACATACAGTTCCATATAAAAAAAGTTGGTTTATGACACATCTTCTAATTAAAAAATATGAGGATCAAGTGAAGTAAAACCTATTGAAAAAGGAATATCGTCATGTAAAGGTCATTATTTTGGAATTTACCAACAGATGTAAGGATTGCACAATTGAAAGTATATGTTATTGTTCGTTTCAAATATGGAACAATAATCAAAGGGTGTTTTTGGAAAATCATGGAGGAAAGCTGGTTTGTTGTGTCGGGATCAACTAATGCTTGAGTCCTGTTAGAGTGGCATATTAGTGGTTTAATTGGCCTTGGGAGTTTGCCTAAGTTAGCGTGTATTAACAGATCATAAAAGTCAAATTATAAACAATTTTGGGGTACATAAGATTTATGATGACTTCTATTTTTTTAAAGTAAAATGAAAGGGTCTCACTTAAGGGGGATAAGGGGAATTCCTCAAAATAGTCCCATGAAGTTTGATCCTTAAACCTCAGGGATACGAGGTAGGAAGTGACGTTACTACTCCACCACCTCAATCTCGAAGGTATATGATGACTTATCATATCATGATATCATTGCTTTTTTCTAATTGTAGGCGTGTTTAATTTAAATGCCTACGTGGGATGAGTGCGAATTTGATTACTTCATTGTAACATTTTTAGTTTTGAAAATATTTTGAGATAAAGAAGTCGACAACAAGTCTTTAAAGAAAGATTCAAAAACCTAACTGGATATTCGAAAACCATAAGGGACAACTTAGGGACTTATCCAATATGCGTAGATTTTTCCGTCATGACTTCATAATTGGTCAATGAACCAAAAATAGAGTTCGAGGGTGAAGGTACATGATCAAGAATCAAATTCGCCCATTGTTGCCTCTACTTAATACAATTCATGTTTAGGTTTGTTAAATTAAACAACCAAGCAATATGTTCATGCATTCTAGAAATTAATCTATGTTGGTTCAATTAACCACAAAAGACTAATTTTTGGTGGTATATTATTTAAGTAATTAAATTACAAGAAAACCAACAGGTTGTCCAAATTATCTGAATTTATTATTTGAACATTTATTTAGGTCTTTGATTAGCAAAAATAGACATGTGATGTAATGAAAGCGATAAAGATATAGCATGTGTATGATATAACAATGTATAGAAAAATAAAAGAAAGTTGAGAGGTTAGAATATATAAAAGAGCGTTAATTTTTTTAAGAATCTACATCATGAAAAGTAGATAGTTAATAAAATAAGAATTAAATTAGAATTGACCCTTAGGAATTATACCTTTGTCGCCAGGGTCTTGTATAACGATCTGCGGGAGAAGTAATATAGAAGCTTAAATGGAGATTTGATGGAAATTCGATTATGTTAATGGAGTTTGAATATATTTGATTATGTATTTGAGAGAGTTTAGATGTGAAATATGTAGAGAATTTGAGTGATAATGTGAGTGAAAGTCCGTAGGAAAGTATATACGAAAGCGTAAAAAATGTTCATAGAACACAAGACTATTTATAGGAAAACAAATATGAAAATCGCGCGAAGAAGATAAAGAGAAGCTTGTGCTCCGCGCATCACCATGCGCGTCGTGGATGGACCATACGCCTAGCGCAGGCATTCTGCGTCAGCGCAAGTGCTCTTGCGTTTTTGTGTTTTGCTAACTATCTCGATGTCACGCGTGCGCATCATTGGCGCGCCACACATTGAGGCGCGCGAAGCGTAATCACATATCTGATTGAATTTTGTTTGTTATCACTTTTTATCTTTGATCAAATAATATCTTTTGGATTCGAAAATCACCTATCTTAAGGAATAAAAACAGATTTTCATAATATCTTTTAATTTAGAAAATATTTGACAATTATCAAGAATAACTAATAATTATTAAAAATGCAATTAATTATCAGGAATAATTAAATGAGTTTAAAAAATTGGGTTTTAAAAATGCAATTAATTATTATGAATAATTAATTGGGCTTTTCAAATTGGGTTTGGAATAAATAAATAGACTTTATGTTCTTAAAATGATTATAGGCTTAGCTTGTTGGACTGCTCTTTTTTTGGACAGTACTAGTATATTTCATCATTAGTTATTAAATAGGGAGACCGATTTTCTATCTACACTAACGGACATGAAATAGTCCATTAATTAAGAAAAATAAACAATTTCTAAATAAAAGCACTAAAATATAAAGATTCAAACATCATTGGATTTGACGGAACATGTGGAACGATAAGGGCTATATGTTACTAACAGTAAATGCACTTACAAGGTAGGTGCAATAATTTTATATTATGAGGATATATTGTTCAGGTTACCAAAGTACAGAACTCCCAGAAAGAACATTTGAAATGAAGGATTACAATCAAGCAATATACTTTTAAATTTTAGCACTCAGATATAATCAAGTTCTTGATAAAAATAAAATAAAAGGTAGTTGGACGGAAAAAAACTTTGCTTTTCTAGTAGGTAATCCACCCACTAAAGATAGAATAAAAATTAGTGGTGTACAACTCAATAGAGTTAAAAGTATTAGTCAAACTTTACCGCTAAAATAACCAATAAAAGTAGATCAATGAAAGACTTGTTACCTTTCACCTTGTGATAAGAGTTCGATTATTGTCCCTTGCAAGGTGGGATCCCCAAAATTCCGCTCTCTTGTAAGAGATATTCACCTCACTTTAAAAAAATAAAATTAGGACACTATCACTATTTCTGAGAATTTTTTTTTTTCACAGTGATATGTCATTGGGGTCTGAGCCTACTCAGTATTATACTTAACTAGTATTTTGGCCCAGGCGATGCCCCAGATCAGTTACAATTATCGAATATATTATTATTCATAAATCTCATAATTGATTTAATTAGCTTTTCGTAATATTCTGTCTAGTGCGAAATTAAAAATTGGACGTTATTGCATAATAAGTTGTTAACAAAAACTTATAATGAATTTGGGGATAAAAATAACAATCTCAATGGAATTAGGGTAAGATAATGTTATTATCTAATAGAAGTGCTAGAGTTCAAAAAGTATGTCTATGTCTTTATAATTACATATAATTATAAGACTTTACTATGTTTTACTTTGAAACATTAAACATTGAAATTGTAGTGGATTGGTGGTTAAACTCTCACATTTCATTTCAAAGGTCATGTGTTCAAATCCTATTAACTACACATTGTTACTATTTAAATGAGATTATAAACATGTGTATTAGAAGTTTGAGTAGAGTGCCACATGGCACTGTTCTTTTGATAGGAACGTCTTTTAATATATTTGTATAGATGTTACCCTATACAATCCGCGTAGTTGATATTGTTCCTTCGATAAAACTATAGTTTGTGTCATGAAGACCAATTATATCCTACAAAAAAATTATTATTCTTTTAAGGGTTTTAATATATGCAGTCCTTAAAGTTGCAAATAAATATTAAATACATTTCCTAAAAGTTGCAAGTGATGTATTTAAAGCTTATTTACTTCTTAATGTTTCCATTTTAATTTTCTCAAGTATATGCCGTACTTATTTCTAATATTAACTAGAAATCGAACATGGAATACCCCCATTGTTCATGAAAAAACTTTATCTAACCAGTAGGTGTGGGTCAACAACCCACTACAAATAAAAACAAATAAATAGTAGAATTCAACTCATCAATTTTAATAGTTTTTTAATTGTCTATTTCTAATGGGTTAACGACCCACTGTGAAGATATAGCATTGCCCCATTGTCCCCATACTTGGTACAAAAACCTAGTATCCACGAGTACGACTACACGTACACCGATGTAAGTATTGTAAGTTGTGGTCGTCTTGAAGTTATAACGGCGAAATTGTTGAAAATTGCATAAACAAATTTTGTTATAAGAAGGAAAAGTCAAAAACACAAAAGAATATAAGACGACTTGTTCAATAAATAAAAATCAAATTGTTGAAAACCGCATCAAATTTGCAAATCACAAATGTGTACAGACAAAAAGAAACAGTGCATAAATAAAGAAATTGAGATCACTTTGAAAATTCGTTAAACCACTTTTTATATTTCCACATTTCTCTCTCCTATATGGCTATATTTGCTACTTCCAGCTTATAGTACATGGTAGTGGGATAACGACATCTTTGAGCAACAATAAAAATCCATTTTTTTACTTCAACTATTTTCTAATACCCATTTAAGAATTCAAGATAATTTCTTAGAGAAGATTTTCTATTGAATACATAAAAAAAAAGACTTCAAAGTTGAAGTTTTTAATTTAATTAGTATAGAATATCTCATTTTTATGAAGCCCTTTTAATGATACAATCATCATCACCTCCTGTAATCACGAGGTAATTATTTACTAATTTTAGTTTTATCCAATTGCCTAAGATTCTTAGTAGTATTTCTTAGATCTCTTAAATTTAGCTTTGTCCTCTCGAAAAAAAAAAAAAGTTTAGCTTTGTTGCTGATTTCCTTTAATTCAAAGTTCAATTCTTTGTGAGTCTTTGATTTTTCCTTTTTAAATGAAGTTGAGTTTATTGAGTTATATATGATTGAGGTTAAGCTAAGATGGGAATATATTACTTTAAGTTTGAATCAGAAAAAGATGTGCATGGCTACTTATGATTTCTTTTCCATTTTTCTGTTTTTTTGATATATTTATTTGGGTACTATGTGTATATTATATAATTATTATAGTTTTTGTTCTTTTTTGAGGGTTGAATTTCAGGTCTTTCTTCTTCTTCTTCTTTTTATTATTTTGTTTTTTATTTTTTAAATGTGTTTTGGTGTGCTGAAATATTTATATGTTGCTATTCAAGTATTCTGTGGACTGCTGCAAAAGCTGCTTCATTTGTCAACCACTATAGTAGCTTTAAATTTTTGCTATAATTTGTGGGTGTTGATCTTCATGATTTATAGTTTCTGAGTACTTGTCTTAAATGTGTTGTCTCATATGGGGTCTTGCATACAAAACAGATATGAGCTGTGGCTGCTTTGGAAGCCTTTTTACAGAGAAGCAAAAGAGTCTTGCCCCACCTCCCAGAGAAGTCGAGGGTATGATGCTTGGCTTTTTTTTTTTTTTTTTTGCCGTTTGTCGTTCATTCTCTTCTCCTGAATTTGTTAAACTTATCCGAACTTGTTAATTGTCAAAAACTTGTAACTTATCTGAACTTATGGGGAACTTATGATAGATCATCGTAAAGAAAGATGTCACAAGTGCGATGATAAGTATTATTATTACTCTTTGAGTCTCTCAATTCTAAATAATACGACTACATTTGACTTTTGTTATCAAAGATTGTTAAGTTTGACCGTTTGTTTCACAAACAATGTACTATGTTTCTCAACGAATATGTTATTATAGAAACAGTATAGGTAGTTATCAACTTTTCAACAGTAATGGTTAGCGCTTGCAAGGCTTGGTCACAAATATCATATACAATACAGTATATTATTCTCAAGATGAAAGGGGTATTTCTGGAATGGTCATATTTTTTATAGCATGGCTCAAAATTGAAAAAGAGTGATATCTTTCTTGGTGGTATTAGGAGTAGGCAATTTAGTATATAGGTTAAGCAATGTAGTTCCCTTTTATGCAATTCTTCTATGCAAAGTAGAAAACTTGTTCCCTTTTTGACCAAGTAAAGTGCATAAAATACAATGTAGGTCGAGTTCTCTCTTTCTTGTTGAATCGAAATAGGTTTTTATTTTGTTTGGAATTGTAAGTTTTGCAGTAACACTCTCAACTAGGATGCCATTTTAATTTGTCCCTTTGCTGTTATATATCTTTTAATTTTTTGGGCTAACAAAGTCTTATATTCTTATAAACAGGGAAGTTGCTTGAGAACATCAGGCATTTCTCCTACAATGAGTTAAGAGTGGCAACGAATGATTTCAGTTTGATCAATAAGATAGGGCGTGGAGGATTCGGAACAGTATATAAGGTATTCATTCTATATTCTTCAGGTTGTGGTTTTATGTGCTTACGGCCCATTTGGTAAGCCGTCATAAATGGTGATAATGGTAATGAACTTTAGTGTAAATTTGTAACGGAAATACCATGTCAATATCCAAGGTGATGACCTTTACCCAAAAACATCTCCTTTCTTCATAAAATTGTATTGAGTGGAATGGAAATTTATGGATAGAAACACATGTTTGGGGATGAAGTTTCATTACGGTGGACATAGACATGAGCTTTTTCATACAAAATTACACTCATATTCGTTACAGTTGCCACCATCTACTACTACCTACCAAACGGGCTGTTGGATTTTTGACTGCCTTCTGAATATTATTGAATTATGATACTTTCTCCTGAGTTGTCTTACCAATTCATCTACCCTTTGCGATTTTCTCATAACTGATGGCATTGGGTGATGCTTGTACTTTATTTATTGATTTCTTTTTACGCTTTTGATTGTTGCTTCTTCATTTGACAAATATAGTTCCGGCCCATTAACCATATACATGGACGGAGCTAGTTTGAATTGTGGTCCATGTAAATTGATTTGGTTGTTCTGTAATATTTCAAAATCTACTTATCAGTTAATTTTGGTTTTAGCTTTCTATGAAGAGCTTTTCAATCTGGATTCCATGTTACTTAAAATACTTATAGATAGAGCTGTATTTTGTTAGGGGATCTTCAGAAGTGGACTACAAGTTGCTGTCAAAGCACTCTCTGCTGAATCAAAGCAAGGATTGCGTGAATTTTTGGCTGAAATCAATACTATTTCTAATGTGAGGCATCAGAACCTAGTTGAGCTGATTGGATGTTGTGTTGAAGGAACTAACCGCATTTTAGTATATGAGTATGTAGTAAATAACAGTCTCGATCGTGCATTATTAGGTAAGATCACAAATTCATAAAAGAAGCTCAGTGGTCAATGGAGTTTTAGTGCTTGTTTGGTTGAATATGGGAAGTTCTTTGGTTGATCAAGGGAAGTAAAACTTCTTTTGGGAGATTGTACTTACCTAGGGGATCCTAGGTAAACAAGTCCCTCCATTTCGTTGGAAGTAGAATTTTCTATTTCTTTTTTCCAATTAAACAACTTCTCATTCATCTATCTCCTAGGAACTTTTACTTACCATGTTTTATTATCTTCACTGAACAAGCACTTGGTCTTCATTGCTCAAACTATCGGAAAAAACATCTTGTTTTAACTTATAACTATTACTCTGTAGGTTATACTAGTGATCGTAGTAAATTGAACTGGGAAAGAAGATCTGCTATATGTTTGGGTACTGCTAGAGCTCTTGCTTTTCTTCATGAAGAACTTGTGCCACATATTGTGCATAGGGATATAAAAGCAAGCAACATACTTCTTGATAAAGACTTTGCACCAAAAATTGGAGATTTTGGGTTGGCAAAACTTTTTCCTGATGATATCACTCATATTAGCACCAGAATAGCTGGGACATCGTACGTATTCTCAACTTTTTTACCTTACTATCTGCTCTGAACTGCTCCACACGAAACACCCTCCCTTCTTCCAAATAGAATGGGAGTTATAAAAGACAGTCCAAAAGATACTAATCTTTGGATTATAATGCAGTGGTTACTTGGCACCGGAATATGCTTTGGGTGGTCATTTGACCATGAAGGCAGATGTTTACAGCTTTGGTGTGCTTATACTTGAAATAGTTAGTGGCCAAAGCAATTCAAAGTCAAATTGGGGTGGATCAAATAAACTTCTTCTCGAATGGGTATGTATAGTTTTTGCGAAAAATTGACATGAATTATCCCAACTTTCACCCAATTGCTCACAAAATTCCCAACTTTTGATCATTCAAGAACTATCCCAAGTATTTGGGACCTTTTCTGAATTTTGCTGTGTCATTTTGGGTCTGTTGTACTTAAAAAAAATGGATAACACTTTGGACTATATTGAGAAGGTCTGTCCAAAACTTGGGATGAGTCCTAAATCATCAATAAGTTGGGATTATTCGGAGGATATCGGTGAAAATTGAGATTATTTATATCAAGTTTTCCAATATATCATTTCATCCTAGTCTTTTGCTTAACTGTTTTACCATTTACTGTAATTCATAGAGATAATATGATTTATCATGAATAGGCTTGGCAGTTGTATGAGGAAGGGAGATTACAGGAGCTAGTGGATTCAGAAATGGGAGAATACGCAGTGGATGAGGTGTTTAGATACATGATAGTGGCTTTCTTCTGCACACAAGCAGGCGCTAGCAGAAGGCCGTTGATGAGTCAGGTTATCAATATGCTTTCTACAAAAACACGACTGAACGAGAAGCAGCTGGCAGCCCCGGGGTTCATTCCAGATACTGGTGTTAACTCAAAGGAGAAGATATCTGTTGGCTCTAGCTCTTATCAATTTAGCTCTGCACCCGTCTCTATTACTGAGATTGTCCCCAGATGAAGAATGAAGTTTACATAATTCTTTTATTGATTGTTCAACATATAGTTTCTTACTGTATTTGTTAAAGTGCTGCTTTAGTAGCAATATTGCTGCATGGATATGGGCTCATGCTCATGGATATCACTTACCACAACCCTCCTCTTCGGACCGAGCTCCGGACGGGCACAGGCGGAGCTAATATTGGCACATAGATATTCTTCTGTAGTTGCATAAAGTTTTTTTCTCCTTTATGGCAGAAATTACATAGAGAATTGATATATACTTGATTCTAGATATTGGAATGAGGATGGTGCGATTAATTTCTGTATTTAAGGAGTAGCTGAAAGATGCATAATTATTTACGTATTGAATGAGTACTAGCAATACTTAATGATACATCAAGATCTTTTTTCGAAAGAAATTGTTATGTTACAAGACCTTCTCATAGGCACTTAGAGTATATCATCATTTCTCATTCTAATTATTTCTAAATGAGAAACAAGAAACCTAGGTGAGAAAAGAGAATATGAGAAAACTAATTATAAGATGTAGGATGATTATTCAATAGTTATAATAAGATTGTAGCTACTATAACTATTGAAATCTAAACTTGTTATTTTTATAGATTAATATTGTCCATTGCTTTACTTGAGCCTTAAAAACATAGAAAAATGGAGGGAAAAAACATATTCTTCCTTTTGGGATATTGTCCCTTTATTTCTTTATTTTTATTATCACTATAAACAACGATTTGTGGAATATAAAGCCAAATGATATATACAAACTTTAATGTACAAATTTATTAATGTATAAATTTTAATTATAGTTTAATTATAAAGTGAACTTAGTGAATGGTGTGGTTCTAAGATAAAAAATGAATAGTACGGATCTAAAATTAAAATGAATGGTTCAAATTATGCAAGTTACATATATAGTGGCTAATAAAATTGTCCTAAGATGTAACGCGGCTTTTATATATGATTCAAAATACCTATTACACAACTACACAAGGACTATGTACCAAGGATGTATTGGCCTAGTGGTTAAGATTGAGGTAAAACACAAGGACTATGTCAGCTTGTGTTTGTTTTTTCATTCTCTTCCCATTCTTGACAATTCGTATTCACACACACACGTATGTGCTATAACAATCATTAACAAGTTAACAAGTGATGATGTTATTAATTTCTAGGTCTCCATTATTTGCTCTAAAAAATAATTGGGCTAAAATGAGTATATTAATTTCTATAAGAAAAGGGTTAAATTAGGTCTGAGAGAGGGAAAAAACCAATTGTCAATCTAAAATTTTAGACAGAAATTGAATTAAATTTGGACTCGAGAAATTTACTTGGATTGGAATGAACAAGCAGTGAAAAGTTTGGACTAAAGTTGGATTTAAACGTTTGAGTCTAAAATATTTTAGACTGAATTGGGGAAAGTTCAACCCTCTATGTCTAATATAAAATCGTAAGGATCTCTAACTTAGGTGTTCGATGTAAGAAAATACTCTACATGTTTATATTGAGTAATCTTTAAAAAAAATCTACATGTTTATCTTGACTGATCTTAATCCACACCTTAGATAAGTGAGTAAAACTTTAAATTTCTCATATTACATCTAAGAATATTCTTAACCAAGAAAGGCGATAAAGATTGTACTCCCTCCGTCCTATAATATAAGTCATAAATTCATCAGAAACTGCACCCACATTTAATGTAAATATAAATCTTTGACAAGTTAACCCACATTTATTAATCTTGCACCAAACACTAAAATAGCAAAATAGCCAAAACAACAGTAGAATGGGGTCAAGTGGTCAACACCAAAACAACAATAGAATTTCCGTCCACTAATATGTTTTTCTTTTTGAAAAAATTCCATAATATTTCTTGGGGTCAGCACCAAAAGAGCAACATGTTCACATTCCTGCTTAAATTTCGTGTATAATGGGGTCCAACACCCATAAATAGATTTTTTTTTTGATTAAAAAAAATAAATTTTTGAGGCAAAAAAAGTTATTATTTTTAAATTTTATAATTTATTTCTACTTTCGTATTTTTGTCATTAAGAAATGAAAAATTCGCGTCAGCGAAAGAAAAAAAATGAAGGTGAGTTAAAACAATACCTAAAAGAAGGTAAGAGAATAACATCAATATCTCGAAGTACGTAATAAGAGTCTTAGAATGTATATACTGTAGTCTTTTTAGTTAAGTATAATTATTACAAGACTTTATCATATTTTATTTGAAACATTAGACAACAAATTCAAGTTATTGATGTTAAGCCTACTTTTAATGCAAAGGTCACGTGTTGATACCGCACTACACATTTTTTTACAGTGAGGAACACATGACATGAAGCGTTTGCTTAAAAATGAGGAGAGCACGCGCGCACATGCTTCTTCCCCTTTTAATATATTAAGATAAAAGAAAGATAAAGCTTTCCAATTCAATTAAATCTTTTCATCCAAATAAAACAAGATTCCTCTTACCTTGTTTTTCGTGTAAAAATAGAATCAAGACTTATATTGTAGGACGGGAAGTAATATTTTACATCAATCCCTTAAAAGGACCAATTTTCAAAAAGTGTTACTAATGAACGGTAAAGGAAGTATCATTAAAATGTTGATGATTAAAATGATTTCGGAACACCCATATAAAACTTTCAAGAAAATCCTCCCGGGTGAGCCAGCACCCAGGCCCTATCATCCTATATTCATATGGCAGCTATGACTTGCGAGTGAAACTTATGAAAATGCATCCCACGGATCCATGAGAAGAGCAGAAATTAAAAAATTTACTGGCTACAAGAAATGAACAAATTGACATTGTTACAGAAAAAGTAATCAAGGAGCAATATGCTTCACTTTCTGTTGACACAAACTCAGAGAAAACAAATCCAAAACCTGGATACAACTCCCCAAATGAGGAAACTAAAGAATGTATTCTATGCCTGAGAAGAAAGACAGAAGTCTCGTGGACACTGCTGAGCTTGGAACGGACTTTCTCGATCATACATGACGAGGAGAAATCAGAACAGTATGAAATTAGGATTACTCATAAAACAAAACAAACAAAAAGATCTGGACAAACACATTCAAGTATATCAAGCAATTGCTACAGGCTCAGCTTCTGGGGCTGGCTGCTCAGCTGTTGAAGCTTCATCCTCGGACTTTTGAGGACCATTGGGAGTAGCATCTTTAACAGGACCAGAAGGGGTTTTTGCTGCATCTTTATCAGTTTTGCCATCTTTATCAGTTTTGGCATCTTTACCAGTTTTGGCATCTTTACCTCCCTTTCCATCTTTGCCATCCTTAGCAGGCTCAGGCTTTGGTGGAATCATGTGGGGTGGGGGTGTGTGCTTCAGCTTCACTAGTATGTGTCGCATCCTTGACATATCGGTGGGCTTGCCGGGTTTAGGACCTTGGATAACAGTTATTGATGGCTTCTTGTCATCTTCTTTCTTTCCTCTCCTCTTTTCAATGGTAGGAACCTCATGAGGGATGAGTTCTGCTATTGCTTTCCAGTACTGTTTATCTGCTTCTTTGTGGAACTTCTCTTGATTAGTCATGTATATCTGCTCAATGCCAAGCCAATATAACAGATATTAAGAGATGAAAGGGTGTAACAGTAAAGCAGATGGTGGCAGCATATATAGAAGATACCTTCTCTTTGTCCCTATTATTGTTTTTGTTGGTTTCCGTGTTAAGTTTTCTCTTCTCAAAAAATGCACGCTTGTACTCCTCAGCTTCTTCAATAATTTGCATTCTCATTTCCTTTTCCTTCTTTTCCTTTTCCTCCAGCCTAAGGGCATTTTGACTGCACAAACCACTTAAAATTTCAGAATATTTTTCCTGTAAAAAGCTACATAATAGAACTTAAGTAGTACTTTCCACCTTGCTAAGTCTTTACAAAGATAAAACAAAACCAGGCACAGCGGCAGCACAAAACATAGATTATACATCGAGCTTAGGGTAAAAGCTAGACTGTCAAGGATAATAACTGCACAAATTTATTTCTCGGGTTCCTTTTTTAGGGGGGCGTGGACTAAAGCAAAGCTGTGTCATTTGATATGTGTGTCTAAAAACCATTATATGAATCGCAGTCAGCAAATTATTTAAATGAAGTGGTCACAGTAGCCTAACAACTAGCACGTGTTCTCCATTTCAATTAAGATCACAGGGGATATAATGATATATCGCTTGATCAATTCCTCCAAAAGAGTTGGTGTTACATAGTAAGTAAAGGTAGGCTAACTCCTCTGCAGTGTGCTGTGGTTAGCTAGGTAAGGGTGCATCCTCTTCACCTTAAAAAAAAGTTTCAAGTCTAATAAGTTCAGCTAAGTTGAGATAAGTTTTAGAAAGGTCAAATAAGTTCAGTATAGTTCCAATTAGTTCTAATGTCTTATAAATATAAGGTTCAATAAGTTCTAAGTTCCAATACGTACAAATAAGTTCAGCAAAGTTAAGGTAAAGATAACACTCTCGTCACCTCAACACAGACACTTTTGGAAGGTAATATGTCACGTGTCTAACACTCATACATTAGCATGTTTCAGAGAAATGGACGCATAATTATAAACCGAGCTTGTTTAAAGTTGCCTTTTCTTGTCTTGACTGTTCGTAACGTAACCATACTTGTATCCAGATCCATGACATCCATCTCCAGGAAACAGGGATGATAAAGAGACAATTAACTATTGACCAATAGCTTAGACAGTCAAGGGAACCAGGAGACAAGAACTGGTGCAGGCCACTAAGGCAGTAAGGCTGTAAAGATGTTGTTGTCTAAGAGATTGGAAAGGGAGTGTCTCAGTTTATAGTATATGGGCATATAAGGGATAGGATCCTATTACCATCCACCACCACCTCTTGAGGGCCATCCATCACTGCAGATACCAACAAATAAAATTTTTCTATCACTGACCTATAACTCGTGAGCGAATATTTTCTATTATCAACCAAAATTTGGCTCATAAGGCATTGAAAGGTATCTACTTTCAACAGTGCTTGATTAAAAAGCTGTCTTTAACGTGTCATCTGTTTATATACACAAAGTGATAGACACAACAGCTTGTTTGTTGTGACAATAAGCATCTGAGATCTATTGACCTACAGCAAAGAGTAGTAAGTTTCATCATATGTGTTGGTGTTGCCAAATAAGAAAAAGTATCTTGAAAGATAACTTTGACAGAATATCCAAAACCACTGTCACTTCCCATATCACTCTTGGACAATATTTATGCAATATCAAGCAACAAAACCAAATCCTTTAGTTACCCAAACACGTCGATTTAACAAGATCCTTTCACTACCAACCAATACGGGGTTGACTACTTCCCTCCCCCGCCCCTGGGCTGCTAGCCTCTCTCCAATTCTCACCTTAAATCAACATAATCAGACAGCCCAAGTTGGGGGCAATATCCTTTTTTGTTTTTCTTTACCATGTTATTGTTAGGAACAGCAAAATTGGTTACTCATAGGCTATGTTTGATTGGGGCAAAAACCTTCTCCAAAAGAAACTAACATTATTAGTAAAAACTTTCATTGCATCTCATTATTACTTCCTCTCCTCCCTCCATCCCACCCCCCAAATCTCCCCTATCCTATTTCTCTCTAGTTTTCTGGCAAGGTACAAAATAATTGACAACGTAATTACAAAAAATTCAATTAAAAATACTGTCCTTGGAACCTAACACAGCCTTAATTGAGGCTTCATTTATTGAAAGTTTCTAACTCTTCACAAAGATAAGGATTTAAATTTACAGATCAATCACAGATTCCCTACGCTTAGCAAGTTAGGATTTCATGGTGAATCTAACAACATCTATTACACTCACAAGATTCACTGCCTAATTAACACAATTAAAACAAAATAAGATCCACCACCATGTGTAAATCGCGTTGCTGGCGATGTCTGGGAAGGTCAAGATCACAAGATGTACGCGATTACTTTCTTAATCAGTCAAAATTTGTCAGATGGATTACTACTTCAATTCAAAAATAATTATTAGAACATTACTCATACTCCTATTATCCTCAAAGTAAAGCAAAAGAAATCCACCACGAACCGTAAATCCTGTGTTGGCAACTTGCTGAGAAGGTCCAGATTTACACGATAACATCCCTAACTAATCAAGATTTGTCGATAAATTACCACTTCAATTCCAAAAATAGAATACTTTCAACAATACTAATATTATCCTCGTCAAACTTGGATCCAATTCATCATGAAAATAAAAACATCCAACTCACACTTTATACATGCATACATCTAAAAATAGCAATAACATTCAATGTCATCCACATACAAATCCAAAGTCAAAACATAACAATCCAAAAAGAAAAACAACAATCAGATCTACACAAAACTAAACTAAACTAAACTAAACTAAACTAAAATCAAGCAAATCAATAACAACAACAACAACAACAAAAAACTCACTGACGCCACTCGCGAAGAGCGAAACCTTCCTCATGCATCTGATCAGGAGGAGGAAGCATAGGACCATCAGAAGAGAAAACTCCATCTTCATCAACTCCTAAATCGTAAGGTTTTCCATTACCGTTAGAAACAGCGATCGGATCACTAAACGGCGATTCGTTGTAGTTAGGGTTTGCGCCGAACGGCATCGGAGAATCGTCTTCCACTTCATTTTCAACAGTCACTTCATCGGCGCCGGAGAAATCGTTGAACGAAGACGGATCGAAGCGCTGCGAAGGAACGTTTGGATCGTAGCCGACGTATCCATCGTCGAAGGGACGATCGGAGGTTCTGAGCTCATCACCGTCGTTACTGAAGGTGTCGAATGAAGACATCTTCGATTCTGCTGATTTTCTCTCTCCTCGAGGAAGTAAGGTTGAGAGCTTGGAAGAGTAAAAATGGCGGATCTCGGTGATCTGAGAATTTATTCTTCTACTGGTAGTTCGAAAGTTTACGACTTTTATACGACTTTGACAGTGGGATGAATGGACTTTTTTTCTTTTGTTCTTGTTTAAGAAAGGAGCAATATAACAGCCCTTCTTACCGCAGTAAATTTATTTTAGGACAGTAAAATTTTGAATGCAGCACGACATTTTTCCATAATACTCCACCGGTCTTTATTAGTTTACACGTTTCTTTTGTACAGAGTGAGTTTTAAGAGAAATAATGTTGTGGGACATAAAAAGAATGAGAAACTATTATTTTATATTAAAGTTGAATATATGTGTGATGGAAATTTAGTAGTCCCATTCCAAAAATAGAAACAAAAGAAATGAAACTAATAAAGGATATCGCAAAAAAAAAATACGGGTAAACTAATAAAGACCGGAGGAAGTATTCGTCATTCAAGCTCGCCAATAATAACGTTGCCAGTTCACCTTGTGTAGATATGCAGTCATGTGTGAAAATGAAATGGTTTGTTGAAAATCTATTATTTTCTCATCTGTTTCAAGGTGCATTGTCTTCACCAGAATATCTCAAAACATTATAAACTTATTGAATCTGCTTGAACCTGATTGAAATTTATTAGACCTCATTGAAACTTATTACACTTAATTGGCCCTTATTGGAATTGATTGAGACTTATTTGACCTAAAACTTACTTTTTGAAAATGAAAAGAATGCACCCTCATGAAATGAATCAAGCTCCTTTTGTTTTTTTATTTATTTAGTGATCGGTGAGTGAATCATATTTTCTCTGCTTTTTTTTATTGGAAAAATTGATTTAATCAGTCCCAACTATGGGCGTCTTGATAAAAACAGTCCCAACTATCATTTTTTATTGTTCAGTCCCAACTTTAACCCCCCTTACACTGGCGGTCCGAGTGGACTGGTGACTTGCTAAACCGGTTAAAAACGAATTAACCCTTTTTTTCACCTGTTTTTTCTACCCCCTCTTTCAGTCTTTCTCTCTCCTCCCTCCTTCCTCCTCTTCCCCTGCCACCCCACCACCATACAACCACCACTGCTTGTAACGTCCCGGAAATACATAACCTTAATCGTTAGCGGAAGCATGCCTTAAGCCTGTGGGTTAGGGCCCACTAATAATATAAATAGCCTAAAATAGCCTATTAAACATACAAATGATCATCTTTAAGCTATAATTATTACCCATAAATACAGAGTATTCTAAATATCCCAAATATACAGAGTTACTTCAACTCAATCTTTCCGAGCATCCTTGACATAATTGATCCTGCGCCTATCTTCGTAATACCTGAATAATTTCATAAAATAGGGAAAAGAGAAAACATAAAAAAAAATAACCTAAAATGAGTTGAAAACTCAGTAACTTCACTCCAGCCCGTAAAAACGGTTTTAGTTCGTAAACTATTTCATGCACAGACATGTATCACATCATATTGGTAATTGTTCGGAAATACAAATAGAATCGTCATCATTGAATAGTCTGCTGGCAAGGACCATTTGCGTGATCATAGTTCATTGGCAAGTACAGGTTTTGGACATAACATTAACATTATCATATGACCCTTTTGGTCCATGTTCATTCGTATATCGTAACAGAATTCCTCCACCTGTAACTTGCCCATTTACCAGTTAAGTTCATAACGCCAAACCAACAGATGCATATACTTTTACAAATTTGCATATAATCATATCTCCGAACAACACCCTTAAATCATGATAACTAGACTCCATAAATCATAACATCATCGTTCATAGTATACATAGACATCATCAAATCATAATGCATCTTATTATGCCACATAATTTGCAACAATTCATATAAGTATAACATGCATTGCATAAGTCACATAAGATGTCACATTATATATAACACATACTCATATCATATAATCATCATCACAAAGTCATATTCACATATTCGAACATATCATTGCACATAAAGTATACGGGGATGCATATATGCTGGACATGAAAGGTTACACATAACACGTACGGGCAAGCATAATAGCTGGACATGAGGGTTACACATAACATATACGGGCAAACATAATAGCTGGACATGATGGTTACCTTATACACTATTCCTTTTTCAAGGATAAACTTCTTATAAGCTTTTTTATTTCCTTTGTGCTCCATAAACCAACGTCCATAACCACAATATAACAACAATAAGAATCAGAACCCACTCATGGAGCTTTATACTCGAAAACTAGTCTAACTTACACCTTCTAATATAATCCCATACATTCACGAATCTCACTTCATTGTTATTCTTTGAACATCTCCTAATCAACATGAATCCCATAAGCTAGCTCTGATTACTCTAACAATAATAACAATAACTATTCTAAATTTAATCTCAAATACTATGGCAAATAATCTCACGAGTAAACTTAGTGAAATCTGATTTTCATTTTGCAAATCAAAAGCAAGTTTGCATAGCAAACAATTTAGCCTCTTAGCTTATGAAAGATTAGCCCAACATAAATCAAACCAAGTGACTCAATTAACAAATCAAATTAAGACCCAATAGTTATGTTCAACTAACGAATTAGCCTAACATGGTTTACAAAACGAATCAGTACTATTCTAATCGAGTACCACCAATAATAAATCAGTCATGAACAAACAAATTAACAACACCATCATCACACTGTTTCAATCATATTTTCAGAGTCAATTTCTTAATATATTCGAAATTGTCTATCATTGAAATCAAAAGAAGAAGAGAAGTGGGTGTAGTACCTCATAGGGCAAAGAGAGGAAAACAAGAAAGCAGTAGCAACACCACCACTGGTGGCTAAGACAGAACAACGGTGGTCACACTACCACCCACGAGCAACCACAGAAACGCGAGAGGAAGAGAAGAGCAGCGAGGAGTAGGGGAGCTCGAACATCAGCAACAGCAGCACCGTGTGAGGGGGGCTGGCTTGCGGTGCGACGTCCGGGCCACCGTCGCAGGTCGCCGGCGAGAGGAGGGAGGAAGATGACGGAGTGAGCGAAAGAGAAGGGTGAGGGTTGGGGCTTTGGGGTTTCTCACGGGGAGGAGAGAGAAAAATGGGGTTGGGGGTTTCTTTGGGTGAGAATGACGTGGGAGAAAGGGGTTGAGGGGGTTTTGTTTCCTCCTTAAACCGACAAACATAAATGGGATGAAGGAAAACCGACTTTGGTTTCCTATCTAGGCCAAATACCGCTCAAATAGTCACACATAAAACCAAAAAAATAACTTTTAATAATAATAACCATATAAAATTAAACAAATAAATATATTACAAACACGACAAATAGTAATCATACTCCAACCCAAGTAAAATGAGAATATTTAAAATATAATTAATTTAACCCCCATACCCTTTAAATACAACCCAACATCCCCCCCCCCCCCCCCCCCACCCCCCCCCCCCCCCCCCCCCTCCCCCCCACCCCCACCCCCTCCCCCCCCCCCCCCCCCCCCCCCCCCCCCCCCCCCCCCCCCCCCCCCCCCCCCCCCCCCCCCCCCCCCCCCCCCCCCCCCCCCCCACCCTCTCCCCCACCACCCCCCTCCCTCCCCCAACTCTCTCCCAGCCCTCTTCTCCCGCACCCTAATCCGGGTTGAATGGTATTTTTGAAATATCCGGGTTTCGACGAAAAACGGTTGAACGGGTTTCTTGAAAAATCGGGTTGTGGGTTTAAAAGAATCGATGGAAGGGAGGGGATTGCGCGCGAGGCGAGGAGGGGAGGGGCGGTGACGGGAAGGGGGGGGAGTCGCGACGGGCGGGAGAGGGGAGGGGTTGCGACGGGAAGGGGAGGGAGGTGTGGGACGGGAAGGGGGAGGGGTGGGGAAGGGAGGGGAGGGCAGCGAGGAAGGGAGGGGGGGGTGGCGACGAAATGGGAGGGGAGGGTGTGGTGAGGGGTGGTGGTGCGGTGGGAGGGTGGTTAGGTGTTAAGGCCCAAGTTAGTGGTTAGGGCCCAAGTTAGTGGTTAGGCCAAGTTAGTGAATGTAGAGTTAGGATTAGGGTTTGATTTAAGTTAGTTAATTAGGGTTAGGGGTGGATTAGACCTAATGACTAACAAGTCTAACACCGTTAGTCAAAAGGGTATTTATGTATTTTTGAAAAGTAGGGTATATGGTCATTGGAAACTCAAAGGGTATATGGTAAAAAAATTGTCGGGGTATATAAAAACGTTAATTTAATAATTATAATAAACGCTAAATAAAATATGCTTAAGAATTGGGGTATTACACACTAGTGGAAAAAAACGGAAGGGTCTGCGTCAAAAACAGCCCCAAAGGGTCTGCGTTTTTGGCCGACCCTTTTCGTAGCTGACCCTTCACTAAAAGTGAAGGGCTGCGTTTTAAACCGCAGACCCTTCACAACGAAGGGTTGCGGTTGAGGCCCAAAAACGCAGCCCTTCCAATATGGAAGGGCTGCGATTTTGGGCCTAAAACGCAGCCCTTCTTTGTACAAAGGGCTGCGGTTTTATACAAAACCGCAGCCCTTTTGACCCAAAAAAAAAAAAAATTTTTTTTCATTTTTTTACTCCTAAATATATCAAGAAATTTACAACAGGGAAAATAAAAAAAACGAATCAACAACATAAACAGTCGAAACTTACAGTCAAAAAACAAACAAAACGAAATTATATATTAACAATCAACAAGAACATCAAATTACAATTTACAGTCAAAAAATAAGAACGAAAATACAAAAAAAGAGATAGTTGGATCAATCTAAACATTTCTGATCATAATCAATCTAAACATTTCTGATCATAATCAATGTCTTTTTTGGGGCATATATTCACAGAATGCAGATGAAACGATTTAAACAGTTCTTGCCTCATAAAATTAACAGAACCACAATTTCATGAACCCAGAAAAAAGAGAGAAACAAATTATTTGCGTAAATTAAGAGAGATGGGTCGAAGTGAGAAGAAAGAAGCATACCATTAGAACTGACATCTTCTAAACCAGCCAAGTCATCATCTTTAACAGAAACCATCTGTACATAACACAATTTTATGAACGAAAATACAAAAGAGAAGATATTATAGATCTGAAATTTTATGAAGATTAATCAAAACAAAGATCAAGAAATTATAGATCTGAAAAACGAAAAATTCTCACTTGTTATAGATCAAGAACTCCCTTCCCCCTGCTCGCGTGGCTTCTCACCGGAGACCCAAGCTCGTCGGAGTTTCCCCTTCCATCTATTCGCGACCCTACTGTCGTGTGTCATTGTTGTTGCTGTGGTGTGGTTGTTGCTTGCGCTGCTGCTGCTGGTCTTATTCTCTCTCCTCCTCTTCATGCTGCTGTTGTCGACGCTGCTGTTGGGTGGCGCTCTGCCACCACCGCACGTCGCCGCTGCTACCGCGATGTTGTTGTTGTTGCGTCGTGGTGCTGCCGGAAGGAGGGAGAAGGGTGAGTGGGAGGAGGGTGAGGGAGAAGGGAGGAGGGTGAGAGAGAAAGAGGGTGAGATTTGTTGTGTACGTGAGATTTGTGAGAGGATTTGAGCCTGCTAATTTCTTTTGAAAATAAAAAAAAGAAGCCCATAAAGGGCTGCGGTTAGCCCAAAACGCATCCCTTTATTACTTATAGGGCTGCGGTTATGCTGCGGTTTTCGGCTAACCGCAACCCTTCACTAAAAGGGCTGCGGTTTTTGCATTGACCGCAGCCCTTCGTAAACGAAGGGCTGCGGTTTTTGGGCTAACCGCAGCCCTTCACTATTAAGGGCTGCGTTTTTTAAAAAACGCAGCCCTTTCGTTTTTTTCCTCTAGTGACACTGCTACCACCCTCCAAAACAAAATCATAGATTCTTCCATAAACCCATTATATCCTAACAAAGAGATAACCGAATTCCACGTAACCAAACTCTTATGAGGCATATCATCAAAAACTCGAACCGCCTCATCAACACACCTATGTCTACCAAACATACAAATCAAACCAGTCCCAGCATGAGGCTCAGCAAAAAAACAATCCATTCTTTAACATTAACCCATGTATAACACATCCCCTCCTCAAATCCAAAGCAGCACAAGACAAAAGACCACCAAAAGTGAATTGAGTTGGTCTAAACCCACAAACCCACAAACCCACATATCATAAAACAGTCCCCAAGCATCCTCCACCTGCTCATTGCGACTATACGCACTTATTAAGCATTGTAGGAAACTAAGTTTCTTTGTGGCATTTCATCGAACATCTTATGTGCATTATGTAACTCTTGAAATAACGCATACAACGAGATGACGTTTACGTTGATTGTCTCGCATAAGAACCCAGAGCAATGGTAAGAGCATGAAATGATTTAACTGCATTAAGGGATTGAGCTTTAATGCATTTATGGAAGAGATAGTGAAGTTGTTCATCTGGGTATCCATTAAAAGGTTGTTGGAGTGTAGTGAAGAATTTGTTAAGCTTTAAAAACGAGAAGGAAGAACAATGAAAATTTAGGAATATAGAGCATAGAGTTTTGGGGAGGTTCACGCTTTGTTTGAAGGAGAAAATCATGTACAGCGTGCTAAAATTTGAGCAAGTTGAGTTGCCTCAAGTTTGAGAACAATCGTATATAGAGTTTTTGGGAGGTTCACGCTTTGTTTGAAGGAGAAAATCATGTACAGCGTGCTAAAATTTGAGCAAGTTGAGTTGCCTCAAGTTTGAGAACAATCGTATATAGATAAAAAGGGAGGGGGTTGGGTGGCAGAGGAGTGGAGGAGGAAGTAGTGAACGAAGGAGGGAGGAAGAAGATAGAAAAAAAAAGAAAAAATGGCAAATTACCTGCTGGGACTACTATTGTAAAACACCCTTTAAAGTTGGGACTGAATAATAAAAAATGATAGTTGGGACTATTTTTGTCAGGACGCCCATAACTGGGACTGATTAAATCAATTTTTTCCTTTTTTATTTAGTCATTGTTTGGTTAAGTATATACACTCTCTATTTTTTTTCTTTTTTTGAGAGGAAAGCAGTATGTGCATATATTAATCAGTGGACAAAATGTCCATAAGAACATAAGGATACACCTCAACAGGACAATGACGTTCCCACCTTTGCTCAACACCAAACGGAATCAATCTAGCTAGGTGATGGGCAACAGCATTCCCATCCCGTAGCACATGTGACCACCTAATAAAATCAAAATCTTTACTTAAAAGTTAAAACAATAGCATCTTCTAAAACCGCATCTAAATCCGAAAAGAAAATAGTACCTCTACACAACCTATTAATAATAATAACACAGTCAGTTTCAAAGATAACATTATGGCAACTATGGGAACGAGCCAACTTGATGGCAAGACACAAAGCTTTTCCCTCCGCAACTTCCACAGGCCAATGAGCTCGAACACGACGCGTTGCTGCAAACAATACCTCCCCCACATCATCACGAGCCACCACTCCCATTCCCACCCATCCATCATCACTCACCGATGCATCAGCGTTGATTTTAACACACCCAACAAGGGGGCTGCCACGCCCTTGAAGAGGCAGGACCAGCAGGCCTAGGACCTCCATAAATGCGGGCCGAATAGCTCCCATACTCTGCTGCGGCACGCATCGCATAATCAAGCACAAACTCGTTGGACTGGCACTTGTCTTCAAACACCACTTTGTTCCTTCTATACCAGATCTGGTAGGCAATGTAGCACATTTTAACCAACGTGTCATCATCAATATCATGCCACTCATCCCACAAATTCAGCCATCCCTCATTTTGGTTGGTTGGAAGTCGAGTAAGATGACCCGACATCGCCCAGACTTCACTCACCCGCGGACAAAAGAACAACGCATGGTTTATTGATTCCGAGCCCTCCCCACACAAGGGGCACGAATCATCATCAATCACATGCCTGAATTTTAACAAAGAATGAACAGGAAGAGATGATGAACATACCCGCCAGAGGAAATGTCTAACCTTTGGTGAAACTTGTAAGCTCCAAATTTTGACCCAAGCT
Source organism: Beta lomatogona (assembly GCA_947646795.1). Lineage (NCBI taxonomy): Eukaryota > Viridiplantae > Streptophyta > Magnoliopsida > Caryophyllales > Amaranthaceae > Beta > Beta lomatogona. The sequence continues at coordinate 452,515 of CANSNZ010000239.1, read as the reverse complement.
CTATGAAAATGGTCAAGATGGCCCAATTTGCCAACCATGTAAGCTGTTTTGACGGAGTAGCGCCCGTCTTTGGTGAAAGCCCAAGCCACACTATCACTTGGCATCCGTTCACTAAGAGTTATAGCAAGAATTGCAAGCACATCCCTTTCATTAAAATGCCGATGAATAACATCAACATTCCAAGCCATCTCACCAAAATCAATCAAGTCACAGACAAAGTTAAGATCCGGAACTCTCGCACTAGTGATGAAGCGACTATCCTCATTCAAAACCCAAGGATCATCCCATATCTGAAGTTTTGTGCCATTCCCAACTCGCCAAATGATTCCTTCCTTCACAAGGGATTTTGATCCCCAAATACTCTTCCAAGAATAACTCCCTAATCCTCCTAAAGAAGAGTCAATGAAATCAGAGTTTGGGTAGTATTTAACTTACAACACCCGGTTCAAGAGAGAATCAGTGCTTTGCATTAACCTCCATGCTTGCCTCCCAAGAAGAGCTTCATTAAAAACTGAGAGATCTCTAAAACCCAGCCCTCCTAGACACTTTGGGGTACATAATGTATCCCAACTCTTCCAATGCATAGCTCTGTTGTTACCTTTTTGACCCCACCAAAATCGAGTCATAGCCGTGTGAATGGACTGGATTACCGCAACAGAAAAGCGGTAAACACCCATCAGATTTGGTGGGATAGCCTGAATAACAGACTTCAGAAGCACTTCTTTACCTGCTCGAGAAGTAACTTTTCTTTCCATCCCTGCAACTTCTTCCAAACTCGATCCATAATGCCAGAAAAAAGATGCTGCTTAGGCCTACCAGCAAGAGTAGGGATCCTCAGATACTTAGAGTGTCTGTCTACCTGCTTCATGGCCAAAAAATCTACTAACTCCTCTTTCTGAACAGAACTGACACCATTGCTAAACGAGACTTCTGACTTATCAATATTAATTTTTTTGTCCAGATGCTGCTTCATATTTGTTGAGAATATCAACTATAACTGAGCATTCCTGTCTGCAAGCTCGAGCAAAGAGCAAATTGTCATCAGCAAAAATGAGATGGGAGACCTCCGGACCACTTCGACTCGCCTTCATACCATGTAAAACCTTGTCGGCAGTTGCTTTATTAATAAGTGCTGAAAAAGCATCTGCAACAAGAATAAACAAATATGGGGAAATGGGATCGCCTTGCCTGAGCCCCTTAGACGGAGTCACAGAACCACATACATCACCATTTACCACAAACGAGAAACGAACGGAAGACACACAACTCATTACACAATCAACCCAAGAATCGACAAACCCCATCTTCTGCAACAATCTACGAAGGAAACACCACTCCACTCTGTCATAAGCCTTGCTCATGTCCAGCTTCATAGCTACAAAGCCTCTTTTACCCCTGTTTCTATGTTTCATGGAATGAAATAGATCAAGAGCAATAAGGGCATTGTCAGTAATTTGCCGACCAGGAACAAAAGCACTCTGATTATCAGAAACAACACCAGGTAGTATCACCTTTAACCTGTTAGCTAGCACTTTTGTAACAAGTTTCAGAATGACATTACAAAGGCTAATCGGGCGAAACTTAGAGACAAGAGTTGGGGTTTTAACCTTCGGAATAAGAACAATATTAGTCTTATTCAGATCATCAGGAGGTCTCTTACCATGAATAATCCCTACAACCACAGCAGTAACATCATCTCCCATAATGTGCCAGAACCTCTGGTAAAAAATAGCGTGCGTTCCATCCGGCCCCGGGGCCTTGCTAGGATGCGTCTGCCGCAAAGCTTCCCACACTTCCTTCTTGCTACACTGTCGAACTAAAGCAAAATTCATTTCCTCAGTCACAACCTGCTTCACAGAATTCAAAACAGCTTCCATATCTAAATCAGAGGCAGAAGAAGAGGTAAAAAGATTTTTGTAATAGTCGGCCACCATTGTAGCAATATCATCCTCATCATCTCGCCAAACGCCAGCCCCATCAAAAAGGCCATGGATGTAATAGCTTTTATTTCGTTGACTCGCCTTATGATGAAAAAATTTCGTATTTTTGTCCCCGTCTTTGAGCTCCGAGACCCTAGACCGCAAAAACCAAAAAGCCTCCTGTCTTTCCAAGTAAATCATCGAGCCTAGCATGACTCTCGTTCACTAACTCACGGTCATCATCACCTACAGCTTGTTGTAGCCGAGCCAAACACTCTTCTTCCTCCTTAATCTTACGCCCCAAGTTGTCCAACGAGCCATGACTCCAAGTTTTTAAAGTCTGTGCCACTCGGTTTATCCTACTGGTCAATTGAAAAACCATGAGAACTCTCCCAAGCCTCACGAACAATAGGCTCACATTCGTCATTCAAGAGCCATGCTGTTTCAAAGTGGAATTTTTTCTTCTTCTTCTTTTTTCTCCTGTGATTTGCAAAGAGTTGAAGCATAATCGGCGTGTGGTCGGACTTATAACGCGCCATATATTCAACATGAGCATCATGAAATAAATCACACCACTCAGAGGATGCAATAAATCTATCTAATATCTCTCGAATTCGAGTGGGGGGATTTTTTCCACGCTCCCAAGTGTACCACAAACCAAAAAAACCCAAATCACGAAGCCCAATATCATCCAACATGTCACGAAAATCATGCATGGCACGACGGTCCAAAGCATGGTTGCCCTCAATTTCATTCATACTAAGGACCTCATTAAAGTCACCTCCAAATAACATCGGACCCTCCCAAACACACAAAGATCGAATGAGCTCCCAAGTCTGAAATTTTTTACTTGCCTCCGGCCACCCATACACCCCCATAAAACGCCACACCACACCATTCTCACCTTTGACAGTCCCACAAATATGATGTTGTGAGATGACACCAAAGTAAAATCAACTCTTTCAGACTTCCAATAAATACACAGACCACCAGTACGACCAACACTATCAACCCCTATAGCACTATCAAAACCCAACCGAGACTTCAAATTTTCAGCAGTTGTACTAATAATCATAGTTTCAGAAACAAAACAAGGCTCAGATTTGAAACCGAACTCCATCTCCGGAGTCTACGAACTGCCCGGGGGTTGCCCAATCCCCGACAGTTCCAACACAAGAGATTCATAATGCCCGGCTGGGTTGGGAATCACCAACCTCCGCCTCGACAGAAACATCCACACTGTACTGCCATAAGAAAAATTAGGGTCCGTTTTTGCTTTTTTGTAACTTTCATCCCCTTCCAAAGAATCATCAATAATCATATCATCAGGTTGTTTACGTTATCAGGCCATTTTCATCATCATTTGTACCATTATTAACCCAACAATCATCATTCACTTCAACTGGCTTAGCTACATTCAGTTTCTTGCGGTTATGAATTTTAATCGTGCATGCTTTTTTGGGAGAAATTTGGCCAGCATTATGTCCAGCAGAGAAAGAAAATAAAGGAATAGTACTTCTGCATGCTGAGGTGGAGAAATTTGCACGTTAACATCACCCAAACCATCATGGGTAATCTCCCCCAAACCCGTGACATGGGGCGCAGCATCGGAGATATGTTCGACAATGGCCTTTGGAGCAGCCACAGCCTCCGTGGTCTGAGTGGCAGCAGCACCATCAACCCCCTCGTTCTGAGATACATTACGTACCGATAAAGGGGAGAAATTTAAGGTACGTGCACTACTGCGAAAAGCCTTGACTTCCTCCTCCATCCTAACCCGACCCCTCCTTGGCGAAGCTCTAATCCACGAACTCCACTGCTTCTCCTCCTCTTTATCCTCCTCAGTTGCAGTTTGACAATCACGTTCTATGTGACCAAGAAGGCCACGCATGTAACAAAAATTCGACAGCCTTTCATACTTCACTTCGACGACCGCAATCGTCCCATCATGATTTCGGAGTTTAAGGATGCGATGTAGAGGCTTTGTCACATCCAAAAGAATCTTTAATCGAGCCGACTTGTCCCAAACAATTTCGTCCGAATCAATCTCCAATACAGACCCAATTCCCTCCCCAAGCATCCTCACCCGTTTCTCCGTCCTGCTACTCATGGGAAAGTTGTAAAGTCTTACCCAAAATGGGATATGCGAGAGAGAGAGATGTTCGATGGCTGAGATGTGCCATCAATCTCGTTGAGCATAACCAAGTTTTGGTCGAAAGTCCATGGCCTCCCTACCATGACTTTCACCTTGTCCTTCAAAGAAGCAAATTGAACCACAAAAAGGCCATTTTCTATAGGCCTAAAAAGTGCTCCTTTCGAGAGGACCTAGATCTGATTCAAGCTCTTTTTCATTGCCTCGAAATTACAAGATCGAATCGTCAAAACTTTGCCCACTAGAGATAGGTTTAGTCCCGACTCCTCTTTGTCATCATGGCTATCATCATCAAAAGAAACTACTAAGTTCTCCTCTTCTGAAATCCGTAAATTCGCGCACTTTGTTGCAATATCGTCAACCATCATGGCTGACAACAATCCCAATATTCGAAGGCTCCACGAACGAGACTAAGCGATGGAAAAACCAGTACTTTCGCACTCAAACCCTAATTCATCCAAGAGAGAGAATCAGGGTTAATAAAACTAGAGATATACACTCTCTAGTTTTATTAGTTTAACCACTTGTGTGGATCATAAAAGAAAATATAAAGTATTAATTTATTGTAAAGAAGATAGGCTCTCATGTGTCTATAATTCAGGCCGAGGCTTGGGCCCTTAGGGAAGGGGTTAAGGCTGCCCTCTCCCTGGATATCTCTCATCTCATTATTGAAGGAGATAATCTAGGAGTCATTAAATTTTATGAAAAAGTATTGGCAAATTCCGTGGGAAATTTCTAACATTGTTTTAGATGTTGGTGCTGATGTGACTCGTTTTCTTGAGTGCAGTTTCAGTCATTGTTTTCGCGAAGCTAATCGTGCAGCGGACTTTTTGGCTAGGAAGGCGCACGACTATCCTTCCCTTTTGTATTGGTTCCCTCCCTATTGTATTGATTTCTCTCTTATCATCCGAAAGGATGTTTTAGGTTGGCCCCCAGATTAGGGGTCAAGTCTAAGTCTTTTTTCCGTATCAAAAAAAAAAAAAATAGAAGGAGAGATTTTATTGTAAAGAATAAATATAAAATTGAAGGACCATTCCAAAAATAAAAAAGTGGGCAAACTAATAAATGATTTCCCAAAAAGTAAAGTGGATACTAATAAAATTGTAGGAAGTACACATTTTATGAAATTTCATTACCAAGAAAGTTTCATATTTTTCAACAACATATTTCTCTTGATAGAGTTCAAAAAGTATAGAACTCATTGGAATTTTTTTTTTTTTTTTTTTTGACATTAGGAAAATTTACATAAAAGAAAAGAAATAAACACACTTAGGATCCATTGATGCTAGCACCACTTGCTGGGTTTAGGGAATCCTCGACTTGACCACAGACCCTACAAAGTCAAGCATTAAAACAAGAGCAAACTAAACTAACATGTTTCTTCCTAATATGACAAGAGAGGTCCGACGATGTAGTATTACTTTTTCGCTTGGATCCTACTTGAGGGATATCACGGTTGTGTATCCTCTTTCAGAACCTTCTTCTTCTCCTTACATATGAGCTCTTCCCTTTGTGCTTGTAACAACTGGCCTTTCTTCTTCTTCTTTGAGTGGATTGTCCTGCATTGTTAATTTTGTCCTGCATTGGAACATTTCTCCTCTTGGATCCTACTAGAAAGACGACAGTTCTTTGTATCCTTTTCATTAGCATTCTTTTGGAGTTGGAGTTAGGCATGACATTGATTCTTCCAATCGATCTTCTTCGCCTTACAAACGAGCACTTTGCCTCTTCGCTCGTACCATTTGTCCTTTTATCTTCTCTTGTGAGTGGATTGTCCAACCCATTGATTTTGTCCTGCATTGGAACATCTGCACTCGAAATTGTATTACTTGAGACATCCATACCTCGATATTTTGCATCTCCTGAAGAGCATTTTTGCATACTAGAAAGACCGGCTAAAAAATGCTCCTCCATTTCATAAGAAAAATATCCAGAAACATGTCACTCAGTTCCCATCAACCAAACAATTCCACGGATTTTTTCAAGAGCTTCTACTTCTCATGCTCTATTATTTGAACCAAACAGGCATTCAAAAGGCCTGAGATAGGAATGGTCTGGTATATCAACTAAGAGTCTAAGATATATGATATCACACCTCTGAGATATATTTTACATAAAACAAAAAAAAAAAAGACAATTTCTATATTGCTCAAAAGAAAACGGGCGATATTCTTTCTAATTCCACTGGCTCATGCAAAAATTTCAGCAACTATGACAATTTCTCTTATGCTTGGTATAGAGATTCTGATTTTGTGTAACAAAATACTAGCTACAACGGTGTTAGTTAACATACAAAGCATATTATGCTACAGAGGACAACATGGTCATTGGTCAATGTTACTGGCTTCTAACAAAACTTTTAGCCAGACCAAGTTTGAAATATATCTGGTAAGCCAAAAAAATGATATTCCCATCCTGCAACCATCAAGCCACTTTTACCCGGAATCGCCGAGAGGAATGCCTTTTCAATTTAAATCTTCTACAGCAATGAGTCTCAACTGTACATAAAGAGTCCTGGACGTGGAGCATTTATCCCTTGATCAAGACTCATGTATTTCACCAGCATCTCGAACATCTTTGAATGACTTTTCATTAAATCAGCTCATGGAGGAACATTTTGCATTTTCTCCATTCGGCAGTTAAAAAAACCTCGAAATATTCGGAATACTGGAAACATCATCTAATGTTGATTCTAAGCCTACACTGGACTTCAAAACTTGAAGCAATCAACAGCTTGTCTTGAAAATTATGTATCCCAGGAAAGGCCGATTCGGAGATCGGGCTTCCAGGAGAATGAAAAGTGGCCCCCCAAAGTCCTGGCATGTGGTGATGCCAGGGTGTGGCAAAGCTGTACATCAGCCACACCATATGATCACAAAAGAAAGCAAGGTATGTTTTACATGTCAAGGTACAGGTGATGCATTCCTTGGATATCTTGAAGATGGCACATGATCTACTACTCGAGGATACTCTGGCTTTAAGCGTTTATTTGTCATCCCTTGCAACGACCTGTAAGTGATATGATCAAACAGGGTGTAAAACTCTGATAGCAAGTAGTATATAGCACACCATTTAATATCATTCTAAAGGTGGTACTAACCGCGGAGAACTTGGACGCTTAGTAAATTGACCGATCATGGAATTAAGACTTGTAAGAGCCATCTCAGCAGCCTGACAAAAGGCAAGTGAAATTACCACAAACCCTCCTTCATAATACCTGATTCTCCACACAAAATTCCTGCTCTTTCCTATCTATTTACTGATGTGGATGTGCATGTTTGTGTCTGTCTTGAAAGAGGTGGTTGCAAAGGAGACAAGCAGAAAGAGCTCATACCTGCATTTTCGCCTCATCCCATGTCAATCCTGTGCCCTTGCCCAGAACTTGCCCATTTATTTCCACCTACATAACATATTAGATGACAAACATATGATCAATAAGCAAACCTGGATCGAAACCAGTAAATTACAACAATTCTCATATCAATACTGTTACAAAGTCATAATAAATTCAGTCCAAGTATTAATTTCACAATGTCTCATATACCCAATTCTTCATGATTAGAAATAAGAAATTGTTCCACTTCAACACCATTAAATAATTGGACTATTGACACTCCCCTTCATTTAATCCAAGTAGGGAAATCTTGAAATTTCCAATCATAAACGATTACTATTGTAAGAGAGGTGATGTTAAGAGTATAACCCACATGTGAGTTGGGACTAGTTGTCTCACATCGAAGAAATAAAGAGAGAATGACTAACATATTGGTGGGTTACTCCAAATTATACCAATTGGTTTTAGGATGGAACCCACAACCTTGTTTGTGGTCAAACTCTCCTCCAGCGAGGGCTTGTGTTAGGCACGATGAAGTTTATCAGGTGACAACGTTTTATGGACAATCCAAACAAGTATAGTTGACTATTAATTTGACGAAGGGTATACAACAGATCAGAATTTACAAGTTTAATGCTGAATTCAGTACCTCCGCATGTATTTCATCTCTGTCGACTGAATTAGTTGAAGTTGGAGACTGACCTTTAAAATCGACACCTAGGCCCTCTCTCAAACACTGGAAAGAACACAACCACCAATAAATTAACCATAAAGACTAGAGGGTAAAGCATAGGCAGAAGAAAGGCAAAATTATTGACACCTACCAATTCTTTAAGAACAGAAACTGAACCCATGGAGTTCTTTGACCCATCTACATTAGAGTCATCCAACCCGGTCATCTCAGATGAAGGAATTATATCCTCTTTCCTTAAAATGCCATCACCGTGAGAGTTTGCATCACTTACGAATCCTGTGTCAATTGGACTATGACCCCTGCTTGTATCACTTTGCGGAGTGCTAGAATCAGACTTTATGTGGGTCAAATACTTATCTGCAATTACCAAGTCTTGAAGCTCAAAATCACCAATACTCATAAAAAAAAAATGACCCAATTCATTAAATTCTATAAAAAAAATCATATCAGAAGTATATTGAAACATCATTTGGAGGCAGGCAGATAAAAACCTTAAAATCCACAAACACAACTCATTAAAGCTACAAAGTATACAGACTATTCATTTTCAAGAGAGCTGTTGATTTAGTAATCTTTGGCTTCCAAACTCCAAATACATTGGACTGGTTCTATCTAGACCTAGCAAAGCTGACACAGAAATTGTCCCAACCAGAACCACCTGAAGATTGAAATGTATTATGCAATTGCTTTCATAATAAACTACTGACAACAGACCAAACTATGACCCATTGTGACCCAACCTTAACTAAATGACTCCCCACCAAGACCTAACCACATAGAACCTGACTGAACCGGATTGAAATAACCTGTTTCCCACCTATAGCTCAATCAAAATGACACATTAAACTGTGTCGGCTGTGTAATAGATGGTTGTTTGTGTTTTAGATCAATGAATATGGAAACAACCTTTCTGTTATACCAAAGTAAAAAGATTGTCTGTAGCATACCCCACTCCCTACACGGCCCCAGGCAGAAGTCTCTTCAAGGCATTAGGTAACAATAATGTTATTGTACAAAGGAAATTGCATGTAAAACAAAAGCTCAAAATCAACTCATAGGCATGCTATAGATCTGCTCCACCAAATGCCCATTTTGAAATTCTAGATGATAATCAAGATTATAACCAAAGATGAGCTACGAGTATCACCAAGCATACTAAAAGGATAAATAATCAGATAAGGCAGAGAAAACAAAAAAGGTGCACAAGCACCGTGACATCGGTCAGCCGGGCAGGGGTAGCGGTGGGAGCAGGAATAAGGATGGGACATCAAGAAATGGGATGGGCTGGGCTAGGCTGGGGCCTCTGGGCACAAGATCCATATTCTATAAGGAAATTCAAGGATAACACAAATCAGTCCTATGGTTTATACTATGCTTTTCCGAAGCCAAAAAGGGTGAGATGTCACATCAGTTCTTTCCCATTAAGTAACAAAAAACCCAACAACATGAGGGGTCAACACTCCACTTCCTCCGCCCTATAGACCAGCTATTGCGAGGTACAAGTTCAAGACTTACACAGAGTCCAATCATTAAAAAAAAAAAAAGCACAAGTACATACAAGTTAACCCAAAGCAAAACTACTTGTCTCCCCTTTCTTGAACATTTGACTGACACCCAATAAAAGGGTTTATTTCTATCTCCCTTTAGCAACACATTTCAGCTTATTCAAGCAGAGCTATTTACTCGATGTCCGTGGAACTAACAAAAGTAGATTCTAGATTTGTTCAGAGCATGTGCAATGTAATATCCATTTACATAGGCATTGCCATATCTTCATCTTACTGCCTTCATGTTTCAATTTATTCATGCTAAACGAGACTACAAATTTTTATGGGTGCATCTCAAGTGAACTACCATAAGTCCATAATTTGCTCAGCCCATGAGGAACTCACGCAATACGATACCATTCATACCCTTCTCCACTCGGGCATATGTGGTCCTACAATTTCGCATTAGCAGTTCTTCTAGTTAATATTTTAAATAACAAAACTGCAAGCCTACATAATATCTTGCTCATTCAACCCATATTATCCTCATTCTTAGCCTTCTCTCTCAATCATCCATCCCTAGTTTACGTAGGGAGTCGCACCAACCAACTCTTACACGATTCAAGTTTGAAAAGAGATGGAAACTATTTTTAGGTAATCTCACCAGCCAGATTCATCAAAGCAGCCTCTGCAGCGCGATGCTGGGCTTCCCTTCTGGTTGTACCAGTGCCTTCACCAATTTTATCTCCAGCAAAATAAGCCTAAAATTTGATAAAGTTAACAAGTAAGAGCAAGATATATCAGACATAAAAATAAACAATCAGTCCAATACAGAAGAAAACATCAAACAGAGATATATATGAACTCCATGGCATGTAACACCTAATAGAAAAGAAAGTCAACGCTGAAAAGTAAACAAGCACTACGGTTTGGGAACCTGCATTAATTTAGGCCATATTTTCTGAATCTTTCTAATCAAACACTGAAACAAAATATACTTCCTCCGTTCCATAATAATTGCAACATACCCAATTGACACATTTTTAAGAAACCCATGTTAAAAGGACAGAGATAGAGATAGACAAAAAGTAGGACCCATGAAATAGGAGAGAGATAGAGTGAGGATATTACCAAATAAGGACATGTTTCAATTAACATGAAACTTCCAGATATAACATTGCAATTAGAAAGGAACGGAGGAAGTATATTTTAGATGTAACAATTAGGAAGCCAACAAAGTTTCCACCCTTAGCCCTACTTCAACATATTTATATAATTCTAGTTGTTTAATATAAGAAGCAAAAATTGAATTTTCTGAACATCAAATATGGTAGATATGTAAGTTCACACTTCGTACTGCCTCATGCAATGCAAGTCGCAAGAGCGGGAACAGAATTGAAAAGCTTCACGCCAATTGAAATGTATCGGGTGCAATAAGAGTTCACTGAACAATATTCTAACACAACTTGACCTTCCAAGAATAGTACTCCACGTATTCCTAGCTCCAATATAAATTACACAAAATAACTACTAATGCCAAGTCTAATAAACTCTACAACGTCAATAAATGACGTCATATGCAAGTTTAGGCACGTTAGACAACGTCACAATCTTAGTATGGATGATAGAGAAATGTCCCTAACACGAGGTCTTTCTATCAAGTGCTCACAGAAGAGCATCAGAAAGATGCAGAAAGCTATATATAACCTACACGAACAACTTGGGTAGCAATCAATTGAGAGGATAGAGCAGTGCAATGGAAACAAAACAAGATGATCAATTATGTAGCAAGACAATTAACTTATTAATCAATTTATGCAACAAGACAGGTAGACAACCTCCAGTGAGAACTTCAACTCTGGGGTAGCAACCAATCCTGTCTTAAACTCAACCTACAAAGATACATGCAAAATAAAATCAGTGGATGGGTAGAAACATGTTTAAAAATATACAGTATTGAGTATCAACCTATTTGAATAACATTAATGTAATTACCTTGGTTCCGCACCTCATTGCAATGTCGTGTAAAGCAATTGAAGGACTCTCTGCAAATGAACTACCTCGTTCAGGTTCAACTTCAAAATCTTTGATGCTGGAAGCTGATCGGCTCAATGGAATTTCATCACCTTCAAAAGAGGCAAGAATGACATCAAAGAAGAATAATCATCACTAACATAAAAACTAGAATGATAGGACACAAAACATTGTGTAACTCAGAAAATATGTTGGATTATTTGCAAGAAAAAATACTATTTACAATTTCATACCAAAAGTTCAAAACATTTTAGAAACTTCTTTAAGCTAACACTGGAAGACGCACTGAAGATACGTGCATAATCTTCCCTTCATTGGAAGACGCACTTGTCCTGCCCCAATATATAGACAAGTGCACGACTCTTAAGCTTCTATGCTTATTATGCTTAAAAGGGAGAGGAAATTATGATGACCAATATATCATATCAGATGTAAACAATGAGTTCCTGATAACGGCCCAAGATATAAATCAGATTGGATTTGCCATTTGAGAGAAAAGACGAATTGGATAAAGCAGGTAGATATAAAGCCTTTTTAAATAAATAATTGAGGGGTCAGAGCACACTGGAAAGGAGAAGTTAGCAAATAGTCAACGTTCAAGGAATAAGCCAAAGATGCAGCTCTGAATGTCACACCAACCCTCTCATCATACTTTTCATCCTTCCACCAGATTTTATGTGTCTTGCCATTCAAAGCCTTCAATATTGCTCCCCAACACACTGTGTAAGTGCAAGGATATTTTTGATAGAATCGCAAGGATCAGAGAAACACATTTGACAGCCAAGAATAGTGAAACCATTTCATTAGTATACTAATACGACGGTTGTATCACTTGTATAGTTGTATGTGATTAAGTTATCATACTTTTTCTGAATTCAGTAGGAATAAAGAAAAGCGTATCGTTTTAGACTCGGTAGTGGTATTTTGATAAATAAAAAAACCTAGACATATAGCAGCCTTCAGTAAATAAATCCATTATCATTCCCCAGTACTCTTAGCTTATATAAGAGGCAATCATGCAATTTCTTTCAAAGCAGTCATCACTCCATTGAGTATTATTGGAAATTAAACAGCTGTCCAAAACTGCACTGTGCATCAAAATGATGATTGGATGATTGCATTGCCTGCACAATGCATGCATACTTCCATGGAAGATTTGCACAAGTACGATGAGGCGAATCATATATGATCACATACCAAGTAAGATCACTTTCAAATGAAAGACTAACACATTTTATAGCTCAAAATAATTGCAAAATCATTTCAGAGTTATCCCAGTTATAAATCTCAATATAATTGGCCAACATTATAGAGCAAGATTTGTGACTCAAGTCAATAATTACCTCGAAATGACTGATGGCTGGGAAACGAATAGTTTGACCGCAATCTGTCATCTCTGCGCGGAGCCTGCAGATGAAGAAGCTCATTGTAAAACACATAAAATTACCAGCATCAATGCATAGATGCATAGAAAGATTGACAAACATCTATGCGTAGAAAGATTAACAGACATCTATGTACTACATTAATAAGTCATAAACCCAATTTCAGAAATCAAATTGAAACATACCTCCCTAGGCAATCTTTGTTTTTCAGTATAATTTCGATCTGACCAACCTAAACTCTCCACTTTTCGAGGAAAAGAGGGTGGAGGTGGCCGCTGCTTCTCAACATGGGCAGCATCAGGAGCTATAGGAAACTCTTTAGCTGCTACTCGACTCAAAGGACCCTGGCTGATGTGATCCTCAACTGGAAACCAGCTCCCACGTGATTGTACACGTGGACCAGGACCTGGAACTGTACCAGATACAGGAACTGGAACAGGACTGGGAATGGGACCAGGAACAGGGACTGAAACTGGGACAGGACCTGGAACAGGCACTGGACCAGGAACTGAAACAGGACCAGAACCTGCAACAGGAGCTTGAACTGGGGTTCGTGCTGGAAATGGAGGCTCATTTGGTGGGCCTTCTCTCATATCTTGACCATGCTGCAATATAAGAAGCCGCCTCCTTGTATCAGGATCTAGCTCAGATTCAGGTACTTCACCTTCTTCTCGAGCGGGGGAATTGTGTAGGCCAATGTCTTGAGAACCAATATTACCCAAAGGTCTAGCCAAAGGCCCTGCCTGTGAGAATAGGTTAGTATGGTAAGGTGTGATTGTTGCTTGAGGTGCAGGCTGTGGAATTGCCAGGACAGAAGTAGCAACAGCGAATGGAAGAGACGATGCCAGCCTATGATCAAAATTAACAATTGCCGGAGTAGTTGCAGATGGAAGTGAAGAAGCTGAAGAAGAGGATAAAACTGCTTCCTGAGAAAGAGGAAAGCAAAAATATATTCACAGCGATAAAAACAACTACAAAATGGAAATCAGATAGCACAATAAGTCGACAAGGACAATCACACTGAAGCTTGCTATATGAATAAACAGGGTCCCAAATTTTCCCTAACAGAATTCTACTAAAATACAAAAGGGAAAGGATGGCAAGGGAAGCTGTAATTGCCAAAGTTGTCATCAAAGAGGAATTGGCATTACCTTAAGCCTTCTTTCAACCTCTGCATCCGCCATCCCGTCAAAAGACATTGATTCTTTAATTCCATTAGAACCAGAACCATCATCCTGCAGGCCACGACATTAGTAACTTGCAAAAGCAGAAAAACATGCAGATGACAACTGAAAGCAATGACTGTTGCCCAAGGGCCAAGTACGGAAGCAAAGCAACAGATAATGAAAAACAATTATAGAAATCTTTAGATGGGCTAATATACTATATATACATATGAAAGAAAATAAAAGGAAAGGAAGCACCAATACCTCTGATACCAAGTAGTTGCTCACATCAGGTGGAGAAGGGATATCTCTAGGATCATCTTCAAAAGAAACCTCAGAAACCCGTTGCAAAAGACCCTCATCAAATTCTCTGTCATAAAACCCATATGTCAGATGAAGCTCGAAAAAAAAAAAGGTGACATAACATATGATGCAAGATCAAACGCTCTACCTAGATCAGATCAGGCAATGGTCCAAATTCGGGAAAAAACAATAAAGGCTGGTTTGTCAATAAGTACTAAACTAGATGAATATCTTAGTTGTTAAGGTCCTCCAAAGAACAAGAGCTTGCTACAGTTAATACTAACATGATATAAGAGAAATCACTTACTTGAAAAAACCACCTCGAACATTGCATGCTACATTTCTAGCCACACATAGAACTGGGATGGCATTATTTGCCTAAAATAAGGAGGTACGAATAGTTAAACAAAAGCAAAAAAAAAGGAAATTCATTCAGCAATTCAAGACTCCAATAATTACTTCAACATATACCTCAGCTTGGGGAGCATAATAAGGAGCAAATGCAGGAACAACATGCACTCGCGGCTGATCTTTCTCATCCCACACCTTTAGACGATCATCAATAACCAAAGCCATTTTGGGATGACATATCCCACCATGGAAAACATTAAACAGCGACTTCTTTGATCCTGTTAAACACATCAAAGGATGAACGTGAACAACGCAATGCAACAAATAGTTCTAGCATAACGTGTGTTCACCTTCTTGTCAACAAAGAATGCAAAGAACCCTGACAGATTGAAAGAGCTATTTTACACACAAACCATGTTCTATAACTCTTACCAGACTTGACACAGACGATGCGATCCAAAAGTTCCCTCGCACAGATCAAGTTTGAGTCTGGGTCAAGAAGCCTCCACATTTCTAGAGCATAGTCTCTTTCGGCCATTGTACAAACATAAACCTCAAAGCGTTTTCGACCTCTGGCAGTTAAATAGCTGCGTAAATCTTCCCATGCAGGTCTTAGCCTTACAAGAACACTTGTATCACGAATCTGAACACAAACAACAGTTGAGCATTTGGAGAAACAAACCCAACTTATGCATATAAAATTAATTGTATACAACCCAAATGATTCATTGACAAATATAGATACCATCAAACTATCAATTTGAATACACTTTGCAAATACTTGATTGCACGATAGTGATATTCGAAAAAGGAGAGTAAAAGGAAAAGGGGGAAATTCAAGAAATAAAACCAGCCAATTCTGCATAAACCATTTAGTTACCTGAGGATTAATTCGTGTTAGGACAATGTTTTTATCCTGTAACCGAATGAGGGGGCGAATAACTGTTTGGTGGTTGTCAGATAGGGCTGGAATAACTTCTGCTTGAATTTTGTGGACTTTTCCATTGTCCACCACCTGATCAGTTTCAGCATATTGCTTCAGTATACTCTTGTCTTCTTGGTAGCGTTTCACTTCGGCTATCATACCTGCTATTCGTTGTGGGTCAGCTTCAACACTGATTTTCCTTTGCAAGGCCTCAATTCTATCCTCGAATGACCGCAGTGTGTTTGCAACAATCAGTGTCTCGTCTAGATCAAACACAATGCCCAGACATCTAAGATTTAACAAGCCAAGACAAGATTCATATAACCCTGGGGCGACACTGAAACCCCAGAAGCAAGGAGTCACACCGTCCATTCTTCTAGAACGCAATGCCACCAAATGGATCTCTTGCTCACCAAGCGGCACCACAGCCGTCTGCAAAAATTTCACAAGGGTTCAGCTCTTGAAGTTAAAACAATCACATATACGAGTGCACGCCACTCCGACTCCGTCCAAGTCATTAGAACCTCATATCATGATCCCAAAAGAAATGAGCCAAAATAAATTTTCCCTTTTCAAGTATACATTATCATACAACAGAACATTCCCTTCGAGTTCTCCATGGCTGAACAACAACTGTCAGTCAACAAGACCACTTAGCCAAAGTCCCACTCAGTTCAAAGCTACAATCTAATTTAATTAATTTTCAGTCAAAATTTGTCCTCAGTCCAATCAAAATTTCGATCATAACCCAAGCCAAAATCGGTAATTGTTCACATCAAAGGGCTATCAGTTTGACCCACATTCTAATTTTAACCCAAAACTGTCCCAATCTGTTTATCTTTTTTATATATCAAATGTTCATCAAGTTGTATAACTTACCCAGAAAAAATTCAACCCATCAATTTAAATAAACCATTTTAATGTTCATCAGGGTACATCAATTCTCAAGTGTTGTCAATCTGTTAATGTTCATCAAATTCTTCAACTTACCCAGAAAAAAGTTCAACACATCAATTTAATGTTCATCAGAGTATATTAATCCTCTACTGTCGTCAATCTGTTAGCTTAATAATGTTCATCAAATTGCACAAGTTACCAAGAAAATAATTTCAGCCCATCAATTTAGATGTTCATCAAAGTACACTAATCCTCAACTGTTGTCAATCTGTTGGCTTAATAATGTTCATCAAATTATACAAGTTACCCAGATAATAATTTCAACCCATCAACTTAGATGTTCATCAAAGTACACTAATCCTCAACTGTTGTCAATCTGTTTTCATCAAATTGTACAAGTTACCCAGAAAATAATTTCAACCCATCAACTTAATTAGTTTGCTCATCAGAGTGTTTTTCATTTTTACTTGCGCTATTGTTGTTGTTGTCAATGTTGTTGTCAACGTTGTTGAAACTGTTGTAGTAGTTGTTGTTGCTGGATTTAAGGGTTTTACCTTGTTATCTCTGAGACAGTTGGAGTGCAAAGCTAAAAGCTGCGATTCTTGTTGTTGTTGTTGTTGTTGTTGATGAAAATAGAACTTGTTGTTGTTGTTGTTGTTGGAAGTATGAGAAGATGACTCCATCATTTTGAAGCAAATTCCACCTGATGATTTTGTAATTGTATGAAGAACTGCAAGTGGTGGACATCTTTCACTCATCTCTGAATAATGACTTATCCTCATCCCCTTCATCAATTCTAAGTTCTTGTTGTTGTTGTTGTTCTGAAAATATATCTCTACTTCTCCAAGTAGATTTTCACCTTCGTATACTACAGATTTGATCATTGTCTCTAATTTTTTCTTTTAATTTCTTTTTTTTTTTCCTTCCGAGTTCGTCAATTTACAAAAAGAAAAAAAAGAAAAAAAAATCGCCGAAGTTAAAAAAGAATCAAAATTCGTTAAGAAAGTTTTCTGACTTCAAATTCACGTTGTTCGATCTGAACTAGGGTTTCGAATTCAAAGTTCTTCATCTTCAATCGTCCTTCTTCTGTCAGATCCAGTATTCATTCATTCAACAAGTAACAGATCTATCAAATTTTTTTAAAAAAAATCGAAAAATCCAAATCAAAAGAGGGGTAAAATTAGGGATTTGTAATAATCGGGGGCCAAATTTTAAGCAGATCTGTTGAATTGATTTGAGATGAGCTCACACAATGATCAAAAAACAACGATAGCGTCAACAACGAAACAAGAGGGAATCAAATTTGATAGATTTAGTCCGTCATGTGAAGATTTATTAGGGGTTTTTTTTTCGCTAAATTTCTCCTTCTTTTTGTTTTTCTAATTTTTCTGTTTTTGATTTTTTTTGATGATGTATTGTGATGGAATCTTCGGCGAGAGAGAGAAAAAAAGATTGAAAAAGAGGAGAGAGAAAGAAACCCTAGTTCAATCGAGGGGGTCAAATTTGGGAACTCCCAAAAGTTGTGGTGGTATGAATTACGAATTTACGATGATGATTATTTATTAAGTAGTACTACTAGTAAGAAGAAGAAGATATCCAGTTTTCTAAATGCTTGATTTTTCTTGGTACTTCACCACGAGCGTTACGTTTTAGACTTTTTAGGTACCTTAGGGAGTTATGGCCTGTGGGTAAATGGAAATTAGGTTAGTTTTTAGCTAATCATGCAATGCATATAAATATAATGTTCGGGTTTGATATATGGAATTCATGGATTAATGCGAGAAGAATTAAGTGTATTATTCTAATTTAGTATATTAGTTTTAGAAATTTATGGCGAAATCATATGTCGATCAGTGTTATTAATGTTTGGTTATTGCTTAAGGTTTTTGCTTTCAACTTTTATTCTAATCAGCTTTTAAAGTTGTATATGTCATTTACCTAGAATATAAACATTGTAAATATAGGAACTGCCTTTAAGGTCCCAATTGTCGTGGTTTGGGTGATTTGACGTAATGGTCGATTCTAACATCCTTGCAGTTGCACATGAAGTTAGTTATGATTGTCGATAACAATTAAAGTGGATGATGGAACTGATTGGATTGTGTTTGTTGTGCTTCAAATTCCTGTTGCTATTTATTTTTAATTTAATTACTTTATGTGACATCAATCATATCATTGGATTAATGGTAAAGTGAATTTATTTATTTATTTTTTACGGGTATCTTGTTGTTAAAAGGTCATGGGTTTGAAATTTATTATGCTAAGCTTTACCGAACCCGAACCCAAAATTGAGGACCATTATAGTAGTGCCCCCCATCACCACCTGTTCGGGTTTAGTGTGGTCCGTTCTCATTATAATACGTTTTGGCCTACAAATGCTATGTTGGTTTATATATACTTTGTCGTTTAACTTCATCTTATGAATTAATAATCAGATAATTCTAGAACCTCCAGTTAGCCATTGATTTATGGAACTTCTATATTAATCTAACACATTGTACTTAATTGAAGGTTATGTTCCGACATTACTTATCTTATATTGTTTCATCTATAAATATGGATATGGAAGCTTGACCATACTTTGGAAGCAATGAACCAACAACACAGGAAACTCAAGAAGCCATACTTCAAGCCTTCCTATATTCCAAGCTAATCCCTCCTTGTATTACTAAAATCTCCTATTCCACTATTGAAGATGAGGATAAAGCCAAGTTATTAATTGTCTCCCTACCTCCTTTGTACAAGCGCTTTTAGGAAATCATGCTATATGACAACAATGACACTTTATCATTTGTAAATGTTGAATATCATTTACTCTAAAAAAAGATTTAACCTTAAAGTGCATTCCAACGATAATGCCGAAAGATTATATATAGAAGAGATATCACGTGGAGAAATAATTACTAAAAACCTCTCCATATCTAACTGGCATAAATTTAAGAATTTATGCCATGCATATTGTAAAATGCATGGGCATGATGTTTTCTGATTGCTTAAAACTAAAGAAAAAGCTTGAAAGTAAAGAGAACGAGAAAAGAGGTAAGGAAATGAGGAAGTTTATTTGATGAAACAGAATATGATTATGTTCTTTTGACTAATTCTCCTAGAAGAAGTAGATTTCCTAATTGGGTGCTTGACTCCGGTTGCACCTACCATGTTTATTCTCAAAAGGATCAGTTTGTAAATCACTGAAGAATAAACTCGTCCCTATGGCAACGGGTTCCTGTTGCAAAGTTTCTGATGTTCACTCCGTTTGGATCAAGACACATGATTGTAAGGTCAGGATTTTGTTTAATGTTCGATATGTTTTTGATTCAAAGGAGAACATATCATCACTTTGGGCTCTCATGATTCTAAAGGGTGCAAGATTTCGACTAAGGTGGAGTACCTAAAGTCTCCAAAGGTGCTCATGAACTTATGAAGGCTATTAGACATAAAAGTCTCTATATATTACAAGGGTTTTCAATTATGACTTTTGCATACACAACCCCGGTTTGGCATCAACGCGTCTTAAAACAGTATCTAGCATGTCACATATTTCTATGCGCAAGTTACGATCTGGTTCAACTAGTGACATGTATGCATAATACTCTTTCGGGTTCATACCACGAGTACATATACTTCATCCGTTTCAATTTAGTTGTGACACTTTCCTTATTTGGCATGTATCAATTTAGTTGTGATACTTTTTTTTTTACCTAAAATGGAAAGTTTATGGCTGTGATTTTACCATTTCACCCTTGTTTATAACATTTAATGAAATTAAATCCTACTTAATACAACCTCATTAAACCTAACAAGATTAAGGCTATGTTCTTTTCAACTTATTTAAGCACTCTATTGCTTATTTCAGATTTGATCAGATCAGATCAGAAAAGTTCAGATCAGATCAGAAAAAATCAGATCAGATCAGAAAAAATCAAAAAAGTTCAGATCAGATCAGAAAAGAAATAACATATTGCACGAGTTGGGTAAATCAGAAAAGTTCAGATCATATCAGACCAGATCAGAAAAGTTCAGATCAGACCAGACCAGATCAGAAAAATTCAGATCAGATCAGAAAAGTTCGGATCGGATCGGACCGGATCGTAAAAGTTCGGATCGCACCGCACCGGATCGAGAAAATTCGGATCGGATCGGAAAAGTTCGGATCGGATCGGATCGCGATCGATCGATCGGATCGCATCGGGTCGGATCGGATCGAGTTAGATCGTAAAAATTCGAGATCGGACCAGGACGAAAAGAACATAGCCTAAATGACTCCCACCAAAATTTAAACCCCCACCCACATTTTCATCTCAACCTTCATCTTCATTATTAATGTTCATCTTCTCTAACCCCATTTTCATCTCAACCTTCATCTTCATTTCTACTGTTCATCTTCTCTAACCCCAATTCAACTTTCTCTCTCCTCAAATCGCCACTCTCTCTCCTCAAATCACCACTCCCTCACTTCAATTTCTCGGTCTCCATATTCGATTTCTCTCTCTCTCTCTCTCTCTCTCATCGTTTTCATCTTCATCATCCACAAATTCTTTAGATCTAGTTCTCTGAATCCCTCTTTATACACTTATCTTCGGCTCCAGCAAGTGGTGGACTTCGATCTTCGGCTGGTCTTCCGACGCTGACTACATTGACTCCTCCTCTGAAGACAAAAATCAGGCGAAATCGGAGAATATTCCGGCGAAACCTAGGTTTTCTACCGGAAATTTCACTGAAGAAAAAGCTAAGCAGTTGAGGTTGATGACGAAAGATACGGCGGCGTTTTCTTTAGATCTGCATTTCTCTCACCTAATTCCTTAGATTCTTCATTTTTAGTTTTTTTTTTCCTGTAATTTTGGTGTTTGATGGTGCATCATGCATGAAAAATTGTTTTTTTGTTAATTTTTGTGATGATGTATTATACTTGAAGTTAATTTTATTTTTATTTTGATTCTCTAATTTGCGGTTTTAGTTTGTGATGGTTAGCTAATGGTTTTGGATGATGACCATGATGTTAATCTTGATAAGTGGTAACATATCACGTGAGAAATCTCTCCTCTCTTCCTTTTAAGTTTTAACCCCATGTGCAGTGGTCCCCCATCCCCTCTTAATCACTTCCCCTTACCCCTCCTTAATACCCCACTAAAATTTTGCATAGGGAGTTGTGAAAAAAAAAGTGTCACAAGTGAAGTGAAACGGATGAAGTATATAATTTGGTCCAAGGTGAAGATCGTTGGATTTAGTGTGGCCCAAATTCTCTTTATGATATTTTTTTGCCTACAAATGCTATGTCGGTTTATATATGCTTTGCCGCCTAACTTCACCTTTTAAATTGGCAATAATCAGATAATTCTAGAATCTCCAGTTAGCCATTGTGTGTCTCTTCACATTACTTTTCTTGTCAAATTTTCATGTCTATTTATTTCTCAATCTTTGCATCTTTGCTTCCACTGGGCCGCTAAGATAGCTCAAATTGACAACATAATCTGAAACAAATTTTATAAAGTACTACCTCAACTCGTAATTTTTTTTCTTTAATCGACATTTGACAAACGAAACTACAAAGGAAGATGAAGAATATAATACAATCATAAGAGCATATAAAATATTAACATTACTCTTTTTACCTTGACAGATGGAGAAATATTAATTACTTGAGCCTAAGCCCATATGGAGAAGCAAAAAAGGCATATAGAAACCCAAAATTATAGAGTTAAAATGACCTAAAACAGACTTTAAGCATGAAACTAAAAGGCTAACTCCTGTCTCAACCGCTCAACATACACACACATACAACTTAAGCTTCATCGTAGCATCAGTCATAATCCCAAAATTCCCGTCCATTCATGTACCCTGGACCTAGAGGATGACGAACACAGCAAGAACCACAAATAGTGCAACCTAGTTTATCTTCCTCTGTAAGATTGTGACATCAAAATTGTCAAAAGGATTGTCATTGTATCATACTAATTATAACAACAAATTGATGTACAAGAGACAAAAGTACTTATTATTAAGTACAAACTTGTACCAGGAAAAGGGGAATCGGATGGACCCAAGCGCTCGCAAAAAACAGCAAAGACATAATGGCGACCACGCATAAATTCAGCAAAGAAAATCTGAACTGGAACATCAGGATCATCCTTGTTCTTAGCCTCTAAGTTCATATGAATAAGCCAGCCCAGCGACGTAAATATTCTTCCAGAGAAGCCAGGCTTCACAAACTCAAAGTTTGTTCCCTGTAAATCAGCAATCATGGAAACATAAGGGTATACAGTTGGGAATGGTTGGAAAGAAAATAATACAGCAAAAGGTATTTGTATTTATTGTTGGTCAGAAAAACAGAGACTAATTAAAAGAAAACACACCTTTTTCTCGCTATTAAACAGGCTTAAGGCAACAGTTGGAACTAAGTAGAGATGCTGTCTCTTGGAAGGGCTTGCCAAAGTACTTGAGTCCAGGATGCGAGAACCTAGGAATGAAGTCTTCTTCTTCACTATGTTCATTTATATTTTTTGATGGTGGAGGAAAATAGAAGTAAATCAGAATTATGCTAACAGTTAATAATACTAATTTCCTAAGGATGAAAAATGTAATCAATTCCAGCAAGAAGCCCAGAACTATATAAAAGATCACTGCGAGAATTTTCGAATCAATCCTGGCAATTTGTTGACTACAAAGACATACTATGGAATAACTCATTTTTTTAAAAAAGGCACCAGAATATATATGCAATAAAGAGAATCCCTCAATATACCTCTTCCATATGAAATCATGCAGCTTATTGATTTGGTACTCTAAAGTTGTCCAATGATCTTCCCTACCATTATGATAAACACTCAACAAGCTCTCATCAGGATGATGAATATTGTGAGAAGAACAATATAAGCAGCCAACAATCTTGGCTTTATCTGCAAGAAGGTGGAAAAAGTTTTCTCATAATGATAATCACGAGTGGAAAGAGTAATTGAAAAAAGACAGTAAAAAAATTCTGACGTCAAATCATCCATGGTTCCATGGTTCACAGTACGTAACCTGGTAATGAGCTGCTTGGCCCCAAGCAGCGGACACACGTAAGACTGACAACATTCCTGTTAGTTTTGATCATTTCAGTGAAAAAGGTCTGCACCGAAGCACCAGGTTCATCATTGTTTCTCGCCTTGAAGTTTAAATGCAAAATACACCCGGCTGAACTGTAACCTGAAGCTAGGGGGCCAATTTCCACGAGCTCAAAAGATACATCGTGTAATGTACTCCATTTGTGCAATGCACTCCATTTGTGTAAAGCAATATATTCTTTTCTACTGGCTTCAGGATCCTCATCAAAATCACATCTCCCACACTTGAAAATTTGTTTTCGGTATGTTCATGGATAACTGATTCTTAATACTGTCATTAGTCCATATACACAAACAAGAGGCCAAGAAAAGAAAAAAAAAAAAGAGGTTCAGACAGGTATCTACTATGCATGGCAAGCGAAATCTTGTTTTCATGTGTAACTCATGTATTTTCAAGAACATCTGGAATCAGGTCCCCAATCACCTAGCTCGTAACAAAAGACTTCCTTACATAATCCCTCATTGTTCTCCTTAATTTCTACTTGTAGGATACTAAAAGTCGAATTTGGGAGGCTAATATCCACTTAAAGCTGACCCTTGTTCTGTTTTCAACCCTCTACTAATGAAACCTTTATATATCAGGAAGAATACGATCATTTACATACATGAACCACAATTTCGATAATCAAACATAAACAAGAAAGGAGAAACGCAAAGAAACAATGGATAGAATGCAGAATATGCTACTAGCTCAAAAGCTTCCCTTTTGACGTTGAACAATTAATTCTTCCCTCGAGAAAATGGAAAACATAGCAAAGCCCACCAATTTTCAAAGTGAACAAAATCTTATGGTTTTGATAGCCCTGTGTATGTAGAGCACTGAAATCAATTTTCAAAGTGACAAATCGAAGCAAATTCCATTTGAAGCATCTCCTTGAGTGAGCAGCTGGATTTCAACTTCAAGCAATACATTTGAAAGCACTAATCAATAAAGCCTTAAAAAAAAGAAGGTAACCTGGATACTCTCGGGTTGTGCGACTGTTTGGATTGAAAAGATGAAAAACCAGGCACAGACAATGGTCGCAACTTGTAAGGGGAGCCACATTTGGCCAATGGAACAGTCCTTCTTTTGGGGAAAGGCAGTGTACGAGAGTCTCGTTGTCTAACCAAAACCAACAAAAATAAGCATGAAACCGCCTCGGCCTTTAAGAAGATCAAATACCAGAAATAGAGTATGTAGCTAACAAAGGCCTTGAAAGAAAGAGTACCTGAATTCATCACGTTTGGACCAATTTAGTGGTTTCAACGTATAAGTGGAGCCAACTTTAACGTACCGAGCAGGCTTTCCTCTAAAATTATGTATTTGTCTGAACAAAGGTAACACCAACATGGAGTATATTAACAAACAAAGAAACCAAAATTCCAAGTGATAACAATCAAATAATGCATGAAAGTAGGCACAGGCACAAAAAACACAGAAATAGATGAACAACGCAATGACCAATGATTCAAAAATCATAACAGCAGTAATCAATGAGAACAAAGATACTTCCTCCATTTTGAAATAAATTAAACGCTTCTCTCTTTTATGTGAGAGCTTTTCTGAGGGGAGTGTTTCATTTATTCTAGAACGGAGGAAGTATAACTTTCCTAGCACACATACCAGCCAGCACAAAAGCTGGAAAACAAGGAATAAGATACTTTAGCATTGATTAACCGAAAAAAAGTGAGATGCAATGTAATGTTATGTTAATGGATAATCTAACTGAGTAAAAAATAGTATCATCAAGTCTCCAACAAAAGCATCAAGGTATTGTGAGTTTGTGACAAGGGTTCGATTCTTGCCTCTCACAACCTTAAACAATGCAATGACTACCAATAAATCGTGACAACAATAATCAAGCAATGATATATATAATTACCCAAGCACAAAACCAAAAATCATCGAGCACAAAAAAACAAAAGTAATATATTGCAACCACAATTAAGCAATAATTCAACTTTTTAATTCATCGAATTCTTTTCCAAGACAATTGAATAATTAAACAAACAAAGCAACTAGTTTACTACAAACAAAATAAAAGTTTACGTAGTATCGGTTCCATTAGTATATAATGGATTTAACGAAGGCACACGCCGGGAACGACGACCCTTCCGGCCTTCCCACGAGGTTGCTCCATCATCCATCGCCAATTCTTCAAACCCCTTTCAAATAGTTTTAATCTATATACATATACTTGTTAGAGTTTTTAATATAAACTTTAAGTTTGCTTCAAAAGAATATGAAGAGTCATTTTTTCCTATTGTCCCACATTGAAAGAATATGAGGGAAGAGTAAGGTTTATAACCATTACTCTTTCTCTACCCTTTGAGTTAAGTAGCAATGAGGTTTTTAGTGGGTATGTGGTGATGTGTGGATAACACGCGCCGCCGCCCGGACCGGGCCAGGGCCTTGGCCTTGGGCCTTGGGGAATAAACTTAACTTAACTAGAGTTTTGGGTCAGAAATATGTTGGCATTTTATGACCGTTTTTTATTTACCAGAAACCGTGTATCCCTGGAGGTTGATTGCTGTGAGTCCGTGTGTTGTTGCGGGGCAAATTCAACTTTAGGGCAGTGATCTTCTCACGCCACGATGGTCAGTTAACTGTGTCAATTTAATTACCAGTTTTTGTTCCTACATTCTAAAGTTGAATTTTATACTTTTTATCTGTTTTTCGGAACTATGGCTGGTGAAAAAACTGATGAACCTGTGCGTGTTACTGCTGTGCCGATTACCAACTCGTTTATTCCTGACATGTCTAAGTTAGATCCGTTTGATGGAAAAAATTATAAAATGTGGTCTGATAAAATGGAATTCTTTTTGGGTCAAATTGGGGTAGATTATTGCTTGTCTGCTGATACTGCTCCTGAGAATTCCAAAGAGGGATTTTGTTAAAGATAATAAGACTTGTCGTGGGATGTTACTACATTATATGACTGCTTTGCCCGTACATGATTTATAGTAAGTCCAAAAATGCTAAGGATATTTGGGATGCCTTGAATGCTAAGTATGGCACTGATGATTTTGGGACTAAAAAATATGCTTGTAGCCGTTGGTTGAAGTTCTCTATGTCTGATGATAAACTTGTATTAGATCAAGTTCATGAGTATGAACATTTGTGTGCTGATATTGTCGCTGAGGGTATGGCTATTCCTGATATGTTCCAAGCCAATTGTTTACTTGAAAAATTACCTCCGTCTTGGGAAAATTTTGTGCATTCCTTAAAACATAGGCAGAAAGACTTTACCCTTCAGGAATTAGTTTCCCACATTAAGATTGAGGAGTAGAACCGTATCCAAATGAAAGGGAAATCTGTTGATCATTCTTCCTTTTCTGCTAATCTTGTGGAAAATAAGGCTGCTGCAGGTAAAGGACCAAAAGGTAAGGGTCCTAATCAGTTTCATGGTACAAGGCAGAATTATAACAACTTCAAGGGAAAAGGTCAGTTTAAAGGAAATTGCTTCGTTTGTGGTAAGTATGGGCATGCTGCCAAGGATTGCCGTCTAAGAAAGGAAGCTCCAAACAAAGCAAAAGACAACAAAGCTCAAGCCAACCTTGCTGAAGACGACATTATTGCTGCTGTGGTGTCTGAGGTCAATCTGGTAAGCAATGTTGCTGAATGGATCGTTGATACTGGTGCAACCCGTCACATTTGCGCCAACAAGGAGATGTTCCAGGACTACAACAATGTTTCAGAAGGAGAATGCGTCTTTATGGGCAACTCAAGCACTGTGAGTGTTCTAGGCAAAGGAAAGGTTTTCCTGAAATTAACTTCCGGGAAAACCATTGCTTTGCAGAATGTTTTGCATGTTCCCGACATCCGCGAAACCTCATTTACGGTTCTCTTTTAAACAAAGCCGGAATTAAGTTAGCTTTTGAATATGATAAACTTGTATTAACCAAAAATGGTGTTTTTGTGGGTAAAGGCTTTTGTAATGCTGGACTTTTTGTTTTGGATGTTGTAATTGATAATAAGAACTCTCATGCTTCCGTTTATATTCTTTGAGTCTGTTTCTTTATGGCATTCTAGACTAGGTCATGTGAATGTTGCATCTATTAAAAGACTTAAACAACTTAGTCTTATTCCTGACTTTAGCAATACATCTTTTGAGAAATGTGAAGTATGTGTAAAAGCAAAGCACCCTAAGAAAGCATTCAATAAAAATGTATCCCGTTCCTCTACTTATTAGAGTTAGTCCATAGTGACTTAGGTGACTTTAAGAATTCCATGAGTAGGGGAGGAAAGAAGTATTATATTACATTTGTTGATGACTTTTCACGTTATACTAAGGTTTATTTATTGAGTTCTAAGGATGAGGTGAAGAGAAATTCCTAATTTATAAAGCCGAAGTTGAGAACCAATGGGACCTTAAGATTAAGAGGGTGAGATCGGATAGGGGTGGGGAATATGATGGAGTTTCCCTTAAGAAATTTTGTGAGTCTAATGGGATTATTCATGAGGTTACAGCTCCCTATACACCTGAGCAAAATGGAATAGCTGAGCGGAAAAATAGGACTCTTAAGGATATGATGAATGCAATGCTTATTAGTTCAGGTATGCCTACTAACATGTGGGGTGAGGCTATTTTATCTGCTTGCTATGTTCTTAATCGAGTTCCCCATAAGAAGTTAGATAAGACTCCCTATGAATTATGGAAAGGCTTCAAGCCTAATTTGGGTTACCTCAAAGTGTGGGGGTGTTTGGGTAAGATTGGACTTCCTGACTTTCAAAGGAGTAAGATTGGACCTAAGACTGTAGATGGTATCTTTATTGGTTATGCTTCTAACAGTGCTGCATATAGACTCATTCTTAAGGATGCTTCTGGTTTTGGTCTTATTAGAGAGTCAAGGGATGTTGAATTCTTTGAGCATGTTTTTCCTATGAAAGTTAATATATTATCATACTTGCCTGCATCTTCTTCTTCTACTTTGCATCATGACATTGCATCATCTAGTGAGACTTTAGAACCTAGAAGGAGTAAGAGAGCTAGAATTGAGTCTAGTTTCGGACCCGATTTTATTACTACCTTTCTAGCTGAAAAAGAGTGTTTAGATGAGCAAGATGTCAATGTACTTGTATTGGAAGAGAACCCAAGAACCTATGCTGAGGCCATGAGATCTGTAGACTCAAGTTTTTGGTTAGAGGCTATTAACAGTGAAATTGAGTCTATTATGAGTAATAATACTTGGATTTTGTCGAGCCTTCCTAGAGGTTGTAAGGCCCTAAGTAGTAGATGGATTTTTACAAAGAAATGTAAGCCTTGATGGGTCTTTAGACAAATATAAGGCTAGACTTGTAGTTGGAGGGCATCGCCAAAAACACGGTTTAGACTTTTTTGATACTTATTCTCCTGTGACTAAGGTAGCCACCATTAGAGCGTTAATTGCACTTGCATCTATTCATGATTTGATTGTGCATCAAATGGATGTGAAAACTGCATTTTTGAATGGTGAGTTAAATGAGGAGATCTATATGAAGCAACCTGAAGGATGTGAGGTTCCTGGTCAAGAGGATAAGGTATGCAAGCTTATTAGATCTTTGTATGGATTAAAACAAGCACCAAAACAATGGTATGATAAATTTCATCAAACTATTACTTCAAATGATTTTTTGGTAAATGATTCGATGCTTGTGTTTATTCCAAAGTTGATGAGCTTGGTCGTGTTTTCATATGTCTATATGTGGATGATATGTTAATCTTTGGGACCAATATAGACGTAGTAAATGCAACTAAGAGTTTCCTAAATTCTTGTTTTGAGATGAAGGATTTAGGAGAGGCTGATGTTATTCTTGGAATAAAGATTACTAAAACGTCATATGGGATATCTTTAAATCAATCTCATTATGTTGAGAAAATATTAAAGAAGTTTGATCAATTTGATTGCATTCCCGTGAAAACCCCATATGATTCTAGTATTCATTTGAAAAAGAATAAGGGTGATAGTATATCCCAAGAACAATATGCAAAAATAATTGGTAGTGTAATGTTCTTGATGAATTATACTAGACTCGATATAGCTTATGCTTTGTTAGTAGATTGAGCAGGTATACTCACAAGTCCTAATCGAGAGCATTGGGTTGCCTTGATTAGATTGTTGAAGTATCTAAAAGGCACTATCAATTGGGGTCTACATTATCAAAGGACACCTTGTGTCCTTGAAGGATTTTGTGATGCCAATTGGGTGTCAGATAATGATGAAATTCAATCTACTAGCGGTTATGTTTTTACTCTTGCTGGTGGAGCTATATCATGGAAATCATCAAAGCAAACATGTATTGCCAAATCTACCATGGAATCTGAATTTATTGCTTTAGAATTGGCAGGTCAAGAAGCTGAATGGATAAGGAGTTTGCTTGCTGATATTCCATTGTGGGGGAAGCCAGCTCCATCAGTTTCTATGCGGTGTGACTCGCAAGCAGCAATTGGAGTAGTTAATAATCAAGCCTATAACGGCAAGAGAAGGCATATTCGCTTAAGGCATGCTATAGTTAGAAATTTAGTTAAAAATAATGTGTTATCACTCGAGTATGTAAAGTCAGCACAAGGAATGGGTTTAAAGCCTATTGTGGAGTGAATTGTGGTGGACACCCTTCTTAGGAATTCCTAAGTTCAAAGGGTCAAACGAAATCACAAAAGAACTCAAGTTGTTGATACTACTACCATTCCTAGTAATAAAAGTGATGTAGTATTTTGTTTCATTATACTGTTATATGTGTAAGGTTGAGCTTATAGCTCTTAATAAGTTCATAGCCTTACTTAAGGTGGTTTGTGACAGTACAAACTTGATGAACTTACCTATGTGAATGTGGGGGTTACGCCCAATCCCCTATGAGAGTCAAAAGGCTTAGACTCTCTAGAGCATTCATGAGAATCCAGGTTAATTGTGGGGCACTAATATTACAATTGCGAGAACGTTTCTTGATTTGAAAAAGGTTGAGTGCGCATCTATGGTTTGCTAACCTCATGAAAGGTTCAAAGAGAAATCTACCTTTTATGACAGTAAGACATACTTGTATGCACTAAGTGTCAATTCAAGTCCATAAGACATTGATACTTCAAAACCTAGTATCTATTGCCCAGATCATCTTTTTCAGCCCCGTTTCTTTCTGTTTTCTTCTTTTGAATCATGTGGGGGATTGTTGGAGTTTTTAATATAAACTTTAAGTTTGCTTCAAAAGAATATGAAGAGTCATTTTTTCCTATTGTCCCACATTGAAAGCATATGAGGGAAGAGTAAGGTTTATAACCATTACTCTTTCTCTACCCTTTGAGTTGAGTAGCAATGAGGCTTTTAGTGGGTATGTGGTGATGTGTGGATACCACACGCGTGCCGCCGCCGCCCGCCCGGACCGGGCCAGGGCCATGGGGCTTGGGCCTTGGGCCTTGGGGAATAAACTTACCGTTTTTTCCCTTAATCTCTCTTTTAATGCCGTTTTCTCCCCTAATCTCTCTCCTGATTTACGGCCATGACTCTTCCCATTATGTGACCGTTTTTCCCACGATTTCAGCCACGTTCTGATTTCGTCTGGGTTTGTTGGCTCTATAAATACCAGTGTTCTGGTATTCTCGAAACACACAGAAACACAATTCCTTCTCCTCTCTTTCTTCCTATTCTGGGCAGTATTCAAGATCGTTCTCATTCTGTTTTTCTGTCAACACCGGAAAGGCGAAAACCGTGTATCCCTTGGAGGTTGATTGCTTGTGAGTCCGTGTGTGTTGTTGCGGGGCAAATTCAACTTTAGGGCAGTGATCTTCTCACGCCACGGTGGTCAGTTAAGTGTGTCAATTTAATTACCAGTTTTTGTTCCTACAATACTAGTTTTGAAGCCCGTGCGTTGCATGGGTTGTTGCTTATTTTATCTTTTGTAAATTTTTTTGTTAATTTAATTGTCAATTTTGTGTTGCTGTGAAATGAAATTTTTCAACAATATTGTATTTATAACTTTCTCCATTCATTTTCTATTACAACAATTACCGTTTTGGGTAGTTTCATCTTTTGGAACCATTTCACTTTTGTTAAAACAAAAGCAACTATTGTTGACAATATTGCCTTTATTTTATGTTAATAAAACCCTCATTAATTATCTAAATTGCCTCATAAAGTTGCGTTTACTTTATTAAGGATTATTTATCCCCTACTCTAGTTAACTAAAGGGGTACCTCTATGCTAAATCACCCATTTTGTATTTCCTTAAAAACCATGCCCGCACCAATTGTTGTTGTAGAAAAAGAACAGGGAACGAATTTGTCATTATACTATAATTTCTAGATTTGTTATTACGATATATAAATTTTATAATTTTTAATATCCAATTAAATATTGTAACTAATTCTATTATTAAATGGTATCCTAATAATAGGTATGACTAACCAAAATTAACACAGTTTTAACATGAATAATACCCGAGTGATAATTTAAGAAAGTAGAGCGAAGGTAATAATTTAATAGATGCAGAACATAAAGAATAGAGAAAAACATGAGTGTCACCCACAACTTCAACTTTGAATATAGCATATAAACACTAACACATATAGAATGGAAGATGAAAAAGCGAAAAAGAAGATTATAATGATAGTTTCATGAATAAAATTAATTAAATGTAAAACTAACCTCTATTAATAAATGAAAATACTATTTAAGAGAGAAAAAAATACCTCTTCATCAATCATGACCATATCAAGACTTATCAAACTTCCCCCTTTTTTATGATCCGTGACCTTAAACAGTCTAAAAACGTGAATCTTGATTTCCAAATAGTTTTAGTAGAATTAAGTTCATGGAGAAAAGAATAAGATCTTACATATATATATATATATATATATATATATATATATATATATATATATGGAAAAAAACATAAATAATTATGTATGCAATAAATATTCTAGGAATAAAATAATTAGTTAATTGCATAATACCTCTACAATCTCGATGACAAACTTTCATTTGATTCTTCATGTAATGCCATCATGGAATGCTATAGGTTCAAAACTATGGATATGAATTTTTTATCTTTATATAACTCAATTTTTAAAAGTATGATTCTTAAAGACATAATTAGTATTGTCAGGTATAATACGCTATTTTTATATATTTAATATAAATAATAATAATATGTTATTGTTCATCTAAATAAATACATTTTCATAAGTTGTAAAACAATATTGTATATAAATCTTATTTCAAAGCATATCTCGAGCACTCTTCGACGGTAAAAAAAACTATACTATTGCGAACAAAAGTTATAACCAATTTACATTGTATAATAATTTATATTTTTTTATTTAAAATCATACTATCAATTTTACATTGTTGTTTATTTTATTATATTTCATAAGTTGTAGAACTATATTGTAAATTGATCTTATTTCAAAGCATATTTAGAGCACTACCCAATGGTACAAAAATTATTATACACAATTTAGATAATATAATAATTTAGGTTGTTAATTCAAAACTAAACTCTAATATTCGCTTATCAAAAGCTCCTTATATGCATTTAAATCTATGTAAAACTCTATTCTTTAAATATTTTCATGATTTGTGAGCCTATATTGTAAATGGATCTTACTTTGAAGCATATTTCAAGCACTCTCCAATAGTAGACGAATTATAATATTTTGAATTAGGTAGCAAAAGTTATACACAATTTACTAATATAATAATTTAGGTTGTTTATTCAAAATGAAACTCTAATTTTCCCTATCTAAAACTCCTTTTAGGTATTTAAATATATGTATAACTCTATTTTTTATAATATTTAAATTTAAAACTAATGACATGGCAATCCTACGTGGCGCTCTCTATTTCATAAGTTGTCGAACTATATTGTAAATGGATCTTATTTCGAAATATATTTCGAGCACTATCCAATGGTACAAAAATTATAATATTCCGAATTACGTAGCAAAAGTTATGCGCAATTTACATAATATAATTATTTGGGTTGTTAATTCAAAATCAAACTCTAATTTTCGCTTATCCAAAACTCCTTATACGTATTTAAATTTTTGTAGAACTCTATTTTTGTAAAAAATAAAATAATAATTAATGATATGGCAATCCTACGTGGCGCATTCTATGGCCTCAAAATCTTGAGGAGCTCCCTATGCTCTCGAAAAGTTCCTCCTTTATATATATATATATTGATATTGATTGATTAAAAGGCGTTCCTAAATAAGGAACGGTGCCACGTGGCGCTCTCCCTAAGGGAGTTTTAGTTCATGTAATCCATGTACAATAAAAAAAAAAATAGAAATTGCAATGTATAGGTTTCGACCCCGTGACCTCAAGTTCATATACAAAAGTTTTAACCACTAGACCAAGTTGTATTTAGTGTTATCATTTTAAATTACAATATTGATAAATGAAAATTTTCCTTACCCGTGGCATAGCCCAGGCCTAAAAACTAGTTTCGTAATTAAAACTAGTTTTTAGGCCCTAATTATGAATTATGATTTTTATTTATTAATATTTTACATTAAAATTATAACACCAAACATTAATTGATTTAGTAGTCAAGATTTTAGTATATAAGCTTGAAATCATGGGATTAAATCTTGTACTATGGGAGCATAGCCAAATAAGAGTGAAAGTTATTCGGGAAAAATAAAATCCAATTCAATCTAAATTGAATTGGCAATTCGAATTAGACTTGAACTATATTTTGATCGAATTATATTTTGATTGAATTTGGATTGAGTTTACTAAAAAATCGTATTTTCAGATTGAATTGGATTGAGAGTGATTGGATCCAAATTGGTTGGGATGTTGATAAATGTCGATAACTAGATTAGAACACGAAAAATAAAGGACGGAATTTAAGGGACGAAACTAAAGAAAGAGAAGATAATTAATGGTGACGCAGAATGTTAACTTCATTTACTACTTCGTTATATATGGGTTTTCTAGAGAGAGAGGCTCTGCCTTCTCTCTAGAAAACCCCCTTAGTTTCCCCAAAAGCAAACCCTAAAAACCCTAGCCCCAAATCAATTTCGTTAGAAATTGAAACCCTAACCTCCCCTCTCTTCATTTCTTCCTAGATCTAGCCATTGTTATGGCTTATTTCTTATCAATTTAGTCCAATTACTCATGTCCTCAGTCGGACTTTGTTTCTCTAGCCCTTTGATTAGTTTTTGGAGTTTCTAGCTGTAACACCTCGACCCATTCGCAGTCGAGTATATTGTCACCAATGAGCATCCAGGGCCAACAACTGTCCTCAATAACCAGCACAAGTTCTTCCGGCGCATTTTGTCCTCACTCATGCGCACCCTGAGAAACTTCCCAGGAGGTCAACCATCCCTGGACTACTCCCAGCCAAGCACGCTTAACTGTGGAGTAACTAAGGAAATGAGCTCCCTAAAAGAAAGATGCATCTTGTTGGAATGAGTAGCCTGCTTAATCCCTTTAAAGCAATCATGAGGGGTATTACACTAGCGATCAATGTGGGTTTCTTCTCCTCCCTCTTCGGCTGGGCTCCGCTTGGTTTTCTTTCTAGTCACCGGTTCTTTCTTGGTGGGTCGTGGGTTTCGCATCGGTGGTTCTTTTGTTGGTTTTCTTTCGTTGGTTTTTGTTCTCGGTGGGTCGTTCGCTGGTCTTATTTCGCTGATATTTCGTCCACCTCTGGTGAAGGAGTCTCTCGGGCAGCGGTGTCAGGGGCGGTTTGTTCTTGGCAGCGGGTTCGCATTTGCTGATGGGTTTCGGGACTCAGGCCTGCTCTTATGGAAGATTTAATTTGGGAGCGTTTCAGTGGTGTTTGTCTTTCCCCCCGTGACGGGTTTCAAGAAGATGTTCATCTTCGTTTGGGCCTGGGGAGAATTTTTTTTGCCGCGCCGGAACTTCCACTTGTGTTTTTATATGCTCATTTTTTCTTCTGTTTCTGTTGAATTGAAAGTTGTATCTTGTAACCATCCTTCGGGATGCTTTAGATGGTGTTTCTTTGTTGAGACATCTCCTAGTTTTCTAACCTGATTAAAAAAATAAAAATAAATAAATGGTGACGCAGAAACCCCAATGAAGGTGGGTAAAGACCGCAGGTGGGTACGTGTCCACCAATTTACTATGATTCGGGCGTTAGAGCAGTGATAATTACACGTACATTTATGACCTCATGTATGTAGCTATTTCCAAATGTAAAACACTGTCATGAAAAAATATAAATACAGATATACAGTGATACAACTACAATTTGGTTATAGAGTATGACATTGGGCGAGTAATTTTCTCTCTGTGGAAGATGCCTTTATATGACTTTGGCTTCATATTAATAACTAGTTGCTGGACCCGTGCAAAAATGCACGGGAAGGTATTTGCTTAAAAAGACCATTTCTAAAACCAAACAAAATATAAGTGACTACATTGTCCATTTATGTTGACATGATAAGTAAAAAAAATATAAATATTATCGAAGACACAATGCGAATGAAATTAAACATTTTTTATAAACACATTTGTTGTTGTTTTGCACATCTTATTCTCCTTATCACAGGTAAGTATCTTTAGTCCTATTTTGCTCGTGACTCTGGAAACTGCAACATATAGCTGACCGTGGCTGAAAACAGGCCTAGGTAGATACAAACCGACGTGCAACAATGATTGTCCTTGACTCTTATTTATAGTCATAGCAAAACACACCGCTACAAGAAATTGTCGTCTTTGAAATGTGATAGGAAATATTGTTGAGTCAGATGGTGTTAGTGTCATTCGTGGGATGAAAACCTTGTCACCAACATTGCTTCCTGAAACGACGGTAGATTCGAGGACACGATTTCCTAAATGCTTTATGACTAGCCTTGTGCCATTACACAATCCAGATGTCTGATCAATATTACGAAGCAGCATCACTGGCACACCAACTTTTAACTTTATACTATGATTTGGCAGCCCTGAACACTTGATTGTGTTTAGGAATTCAGTAGCATACATTTCATGAGCCCCTATATTCCCTTCATCCTTACTAATTGCGTCAGAACTCAAGTATATTTTTTCATCACCTGGAATTGTTGACAACACATGATCATTGACCTTCTCAACAATTTCATTAGTTAGAGCTAGAATAGCTCTTTCTTGAAAGTAATTAGCTTCCCAAATGTGATCATTGAGTGAAGGATATGTGCTATCCACAATTGATGATATGGGGTCGGCTCCTCCATCTATAAGAATATCTTCAGGTGATTTCAATATCCACTTCTCCATCATTGGGCCCTCCAGCCTCTTCCATCTCCAACACTCGCATCCATTCCGAGAACTCCCTTATTTCATTAGCACTTGACAGAGAAGAACACGATTGAAGTCTCATGTTGCGTGTGAGGTTCAACACCTTACATGAATCCCATAGATACAAAGAGTTTTTGGTCGCAAATACTATGTCTTGCCTGGTACCTTTGGGTATCACTGGCAAAATTTGTCTTAAATCACCACCAAACACAAGTGTTTTGCCTCCAAATGGTCGATGCAAATTAGCGCGATCAACAGCTTGCATAATGTCCTTTAAACTTCTATCAAGTGCTTCAAAACAATATTTGTGCATCATTGGTGCTTCATCCCAAATAATTAGCTTTGTTTTCATGAGCAATGCAGCCAAGTCAGTACCTAACCGAATACCTACACAGGTAGAGTTTTCACAGACATTCAACAGAAGGCCAAATCTGGAATGAGCGGTTCTACCTCTAGGAAGAAGTAGGGAAGCAATTCCACTTGATGCTACAGGCAAAACAATTTCACCCATCTTCCCGATTGCAAGCACACAATGTCCTCCAAATGTATGTTTTACCCGTGCCTCCATATCCATATATAAAAAATAGACCTCCTGATTGGGCATTCACAAAGCATCCATTATTTCGTTATAAACAATTAGTTGTTGTTCAGTTAGACATGGAAACAATGCGTCATATTCCTCAATTAATGAGTCTATGTCATATGAAAATTCATCCAATATTAGCTTATTTTGTCCTTCGAAGACGACTAATTCATCTCGGAAAGGGCATCTCACTAAATTTTCGAAGGTCGCTACCATTACTTTGTAGCTTAGCTTCAATATCTACCAAAGGCAAAAGCTTGAATTTGCTCATCCGTAAGAGTTAAATCCCGCAATTTGCAAAAGAAGTTATAAATTAAGGTGCCTTCATCCAAACCATAATTAGCCTTTGTCATGGACAATTAGTAAACATGCAAGTAAGCGAGCTTAATATAATTATGCAAAATAGTGTACCTTTCATCCCTTTGTTTTTATGAATATGGCGTTGTTTGTATAAAATGTCATCGAGATAGTAGGTGCCAAGTCTTTTCCCATACGTGTTCTAGTTTAGATAAGGAACTAGACATAAGCAACATGCAAAATAAATTCCTTAGATAATGCCCTGTTTCTCTGAAACTTGCCTCTGTAATGGCGTCTATGTATTCCTTGTCATCATCAAGCAGCCCCCTTGCATAGCAAGCTTCTTTGAAGGTTGGATACACTACACCATCAACGGTTCTTATATCTTCGTAACAGGTAGCACCTTTGACAAAATTAAGGAGCGTTCTTAAATAGTATTTCTCACCATAACCTTGATTACATGGTAGACCCTTCCAAGTGAGAACCCTCTAGATCTAGGTGTCCACGCTCGCATAGCTTGTTTCCGCACAAATTTCGTCGGGAACTCTACATAAGTCGGCTTGTCTTGCTTCATCATACTTTTGGTTGCATTCCATCCAAGATAAGAACTTTGTGTTTTCAAGATTAGGTCTGTCAAGTACATCTTCTACATCCATCTGGTCAGTGTATACAATAGTTTGCTCTCCAGGTAAATGGAAACTCAACCTCTCGACAGCAGGATTACGATAGTGAATAGGAAATCCATATATCCTCTACACTGCCTCACAAGCAGAAATGTAACGACAGTCGTAGTACATTTTAATCTCATCAATCTTTTCTGGATCATCGCTACGCTTCCTGTTTTGATAAGAAGTAGCAGTTACTCTATCATAACCCTTATTTATGTACTTGAATAAATACTTTATCGATCTCGACTGATTGCACCATTCAACGTTGATATGCGCACGATATTTACGAAGCAAGTGTTGATTATATGGAACAACAAACCGATTATCAAGATGGACTATATTCTTGTCAACATAGGCTTCGTTATCTCTTCTTCTATAACTGGGTATCCTTCATCATCAACCTTTGTGTTCGTCAATAAATCTCTTTGGGAAATGCTTTGTGCACTTATTATGATCCATGCAAGGTGCAGTAGTGTTGGAGGAACCACATGGACCGTGAAGCATCAGTTCTGTAACGCTCTCATACAACTCCGGATCCTCAATTGGATTTGGCAACTCAACAAGAAATAATCTTATCAATATCGCTTGCTTGAGGATATTTGTCGGCAGGGGTACGTGCAAGAAAAGAAGTATATGAGCATGGGGAAGGCCACGTTTTTGAAATTCAACTGTGTATACATCTGGTTAAAAATATAACAAATTTATGTAAGAGTCGGCATATGAATAACCTTATTGGACATAATATTGTTAGAAAAGAACAATGTTTTATTATATATTATGAAAATCAATACATTCAATAAAAAAAAAATATAATTCGGATAAAGTAAATGTATAGATAAATCTTATTAGTGATGTGTTTGACGATATCGTACCGCTTTAACTCGTCCAAATATCTCATTTTCCTTTAAGTCCTTGACCAACTGGTCGAGTTTCATCTTAAAGATTCGACAGATGATATCTAGTCTATCCTCAAGTCGTAGTCCCCTTTTTTGTACAAGTCTGGTTATTTCTGGCCATTTAGCATTACATGTAAAGGTAATAAACAAATCAGGGTACCCATACCATCTACAAATGGCCATGGCATCTTGATAGTTCTCTCTCATGTAGCTATGACCTCCTATGAATGAGGGTGGTATAACTACACGACTGCCATTAGAAGAACCTTTTGTATCACCTCTTTCCACAACCCCCTTAGGTTCTTCACATTGTTTGCTCTTAAATTTTGTTGGTTATTTTTGACAAAAGATAGTCTTTCCGCCTCAATCATAGTGTACCCGTCAACCAAGAATTGTTGGTACAAACGACGACAGAGCAATAAGGTATCGGCTTCTTCCTCACGATCTTTCATCCTGTATGAGAACCACTCGCGCATGGTAAGGCGTTCTCTTGTATTTGTAGAAGTACTTGATGTCGTTTTACCGCTATGCATATTATCTACTCGATATCCATCTTCCACATATGGGAAAATCTATGGATACTGTAACGGTAGGTAAGATGGGTGAAACTTAGATATTTGTTTTAATTTTCCATTTCTTGTTTGGACAACTATGAGAGCGGCCACTTCTGATGTGGTTGGCAGGTTATAAGTCCTCCCATCAGTATCCCTTCGTCCAATTAGCTTTAGTTTTAGTTCCTCTCTGTTTTCTGTTTCAAAACGATCCCTATCCATTCTAAAATACTTGGCCAATGGGTTATGCTGGTCAATCATATCCTTCAATTGTGCAATCACATGATCTTCGAATTTATTTGGGTCTTTTGCACTGGGCAAATACAAAAGTGTTTACTATTAGATATGAATTATAATAGTGATCACTTTTTTTGAAACATATAATATAAAGAGCACATGCAATATATTCAAGACTTCGAAATACCTAGCAAAGATGCTTCCTATTTTTAATTTCATCTTCAGTGTCATATATGAGAATTTTGGACGCGCTACATTTTTTGGTAACAAAGAGCCAATCAAGTGATGATTCTGACCACCAATTTTGTATGTGTATGGACCACGACTATGATTTTCTGATACAATGATTCTGCCCCCCATTGATGTGAAGGAATACATCACGTTATAACCTCTGATATTGTCAAGAAAGTGTCTGCTCTTATTGTGTCGTTTCTTCAATAGATCTTCCAAAAGCTTTGGAGGACGTTTAAGTAGAGGTAATTGCACTTTGCCTTGCAAGCAACACATCCCAAACTTTGGTCTTCCATTCTTATTGCGTTTGTTGACACGTTTCGCAAACCACATTTGTGCTCCACAAAACTCGCACACATGTTGGATCTCCTAAGTCTGAGTTTCCTTCTTTAAAAAGATATTTAAAAATAAAATATTAGTTACAATTCTATATAATTTATATATGATATTGAATATATATAACAATAGCAAAAAAACTTAAATTACATATAATTTATATCATTGTTTATACCTTGATCAACCAATCTATCATCCCCTATGGAATTTGGATCATCATTGATTTGTGTATGGTTCCCCTCATTATCATTGTCCTCCCCATCTGTGCGCAATATGTACAATATAAGTCATATTCCCGAAACGTTATCTATTGTAATTCTAATATCTTTTTAGATATTCATTTGTTGCTACATGTGATTTAAGAATAAAATTAATAGGTCATATACCTGTAATGATTCGTTTTGAAACCGTTTGAAGGAGTTGCCTACCACTGATTACACGTATCTTTGATCTAAATGAGCTACACAACCTGTTTGGTTGAATAGCGTCCATTGATATTGGTGATGGACGTGAAACTATTTAAAACAATCATATGTCTTATGTTATGTAAATGAAATTAGTATAGAATGATCATTCTATGTACATCCTATATGAAAATATATTGTCATATCTGAAAAGATTGTAATTAACTACCTGCATTTCGTTTCTCTTGTAGTATAAGCTTACGTTTATGCCGCGCTTTTTGTGACGCGATTTGTTGATCTATATCGAATAGTAAAAATTAACACATATATCATATATAGCGTAGTAGATTAGCGAATCATACCATTAAACAGAATTAAATTATTATAAACTCACCTGAATAAGAATATGTAATAACACTTAGTGGCGATATAGTTGTAACGTCCAAATTATGTGTGGCATCTATTGAACCTGAATATGATCCTTGCGATATGAAATATACATACATAACAATGTGAACTGGCCATATGTAAACATTTACAATTTATGATAATATATACGTACTTACCATTAGATAATGGTGTTATGTATCAAATTTTGAATAATTATTAATTGGACACATCAAAGGGGACTTAGAACTTGAGCAAACTGCGTATAGTGGAATTATATAAGACATGTTAGTTGCATGCAAATAAAGAGAAGGTAAATATAATACTAATGGGATGGTATGGATAGTGTAAATTTGTTTGATCAATAAGTCATACTTGTTGAAAGGTCAATGACACTGTATTGCATTGAATTGCATATACTATTAGTCTATTTGAAATAGACAAAGGTTTGCGAAGATCTTGCACGCTTTTTTGATATAATGAACTTCCTCTTTTGTCTTGCAAATCTTTGTTGAGCTTCTTTTGATAAGAATTGATTGAGTGAATCAATAGCAACTAAAAGAGTAATGGAGTTCATATTAATATCATCATATATTTTATTATATACACATATCAAAAAAAAAAAAAAAATATTAAGGTGCATACATATAGGTGTCATAATAAGTCGAACACACTAATAGAGTGTTATTTTTTCTAATAAGTAAGAATATGTTGAGAAGCAGGCATAATATAATGTTTTTATCACATATATAATTATTATGTAATTTTGTAATCGTAATTTATTAATTGTGACCTACAAAGGAAAAGAGGCTAACATTTCAATATTGGCTTGAAAATGAAATGAATGACATATTTTTGAAACTGTATTTGTAAATATTGTACAACTAAGTAAATATAGCCCATTTACCAACCTCATCATAAACACCCAACACAGTTGGTAGCCCAATCTATTAAACGTGTAAACCTATATTTACTTATATTTCCAACAACAAAAATAAAGTCAACACTAATAAACCCTAAACATCTACTTAGAATGCAGCTACATATTTAATACAAAGTAACCCTCTCAAATGTGTTGGTAATCTCTGTGATTTTGTTCTATAGACTTCCTAAAACCTTTCATCTACCCTCTTTTAATATCTAAATATCTTAAAACGACAAATTAAACCCTAAAGATTAGACTTGCCGATTAGAAATACTCTTCCTAATCCCTCGTCTTTCCTGTTTTTCAAAAAAATTATCTCTTATTCTTTCTCTTTAAGTAGTTGGAATAAATTCCTTTTTCTTATATACAGGTTTATCTATAACAATCCAATATCTGAGTATAATAATTACGGAAAGGGGAAGGAAAAATGGTGGGGAAAAAAAGTTGGGTACAAATTTAGTAATTTTAAAAAAGGGATGAAATTTTTTTACTGATGATATATAATGAGTCCGAGGTAATGGGCTGAATTGCACGAAAATGGTTCGAAGCACATTTGTTGGTCCAAAAACTGAAGAAATATTGTGCATGCTAGAAGGTTTGAAGAGTTCAGTGCTGATTTTTCCAGATCTGCTCAAGTGAAAATGGAGAGGATGTTTTTTTTGAGATAGAACAGGGAAGGTGATGTTTTTATGGTTTTTTATAATTAAAACGGTTTTTTCACCAAATACCCTTGACAAAAAAATTTATTCACCAAATACCCCCAGTTTTTTCAAAATTCACCAGATACCCCTAACCTTTAAAAAAATTCACCAGATACCCTTTTGTTGACGGACGTTAGTCCTCCGTTAGTGTTTATTTACAAGTTTGCCCTAAGTGAACCTAATTAGCCCTAAGTCAACCTAATTAACCCTAAGTCAACCTAACTCTCTCCCTAACCCACCCCCAAACCAACCCCACCAGCCCCACCACCCCCTCCCAACAACCCCAGCCCCCCCCGCCGCCGCGCCCCCCCCACCACCACCCACCGCCGCGCCTTCCCCTTTCCCACCACCCCCATCCCGCATTCCCCTCCCCCTTCGAAAAAATACAGAGTTGATCCCTCCCTCCCCCGTCGAAACTTCAGCCCACCCCTTCGAAACTTCAGCCCACCCCGGCAGCGCCCCTTCGAAACTTAAGGCCGCCATTATTGTCGAAGAAATCCGAGCCATTAGGGGAGCGAATGAGTTGACGGGCGAGCGACCGGGTTTCACAGGGGAGAGGGAGCGACCGAGTTCGCAGGGGAGGGGGAACGATTGTTTTCGCGGGGGGAAGGGGGCAACTGAGTTCGCGGGGGAAGGGGGATGCGAGATGGGGGTGGTGGGAAGATGGTGGGGAGGGGGAGGCAACTCAATTCGCGAGGACGAGAAGGGGGAGGCGCGTCGGGCCGGGGGGTGATGGGGAGGGGAGGCGCGGCGAGGGGAGGGGAGGGGGTGGCTACGGCGCGGCGGCGAGGGAGGGGGGAGGGGAGTGGGCTGCGTGGGGGCGGCGTGGGAGGGGGATGGGGAGGAGGGGGTGGGGGTGGGTTAGGAAGAGAGAGAGAGTTGGGTTGACTTAGATTAATTGGGTTGACTTAGGATTTTTTAGGGTTTTTAGGGTTAATTAGGGTTTTTAGGGTTAATTAGGGTTGATTAGGATTAATGACTAATGGAGTTAACCGCCGTTAGTCATTAAGGGTATTTTGGGTAATTTTTTTAATGGTCAGGGGTATCTGGTGAATTTTTTTGAAGGTTAGGGGTATCTAGTGAATTTTGAAAATAGTGGTGGTATTTGGTGAATAAATCTTTTTGTCAGGAGTATTTGGTGAAAAAACCGTAATTAAAATAAGCAATTTATTATAATTTCGAAAACTATTATTAATTAAATATGCGGAAGAATTTATTTATAGTTTTTTCTATACACCTTGTTTTTTATTTGGTATATATGAAAAGATTCATGCATGAATTTGATTTGCAAAATCGTATAAAGGATTGTTAGTTATTATGAGTTCGTGAGAATTGGTTGAGTTAAATAAAATGGGGTAAAAAGTTATTTTCTATATAAAGTGAAGATATATATAATTACATGCAAGAAAGTTTCAAAGCATCAATTATAGATCTGATATTGGTTGAATATTGTAATTAATTTTTTTCCAGATTTACTGAGAGATAATGGTTTGGCCAAAACATTTATTTTTTATTTTTTATTTCTTTTTTATTATATTGGAATTACTAACATTAGATCTACTATTTTTTAATCTAATACATGTAAAATAATACACCATAGAAGAGTAATAGAAACTATTTAAGTTATGTACGGAATTAT
This sequence comes from Beta lomatogona, assembly GCA_947646795.1. NCBI lineage: Eukaryota > Viridiplantae > Streptophyta > Magnoliopsida > Caryophyllales > Amaranthaceae > Beta > Beta lomatogona. The sequence continues at coordinate 407,713 of CANSNZ010000239.1, read as the reverse complement.
GGTCAAAATAATTATTCATATTTTGTTTTTTTTTCCTCCATGTGACAAAGGGACACAAAGTGGTTGTCGATATTCGTATCATAGCTGAAGTGAAGAATTGTGCGGATTATAAATTATTTGGTATGTACAAAGACTCTTCAAATCTACAGTTTTAATATTGAGAAGGTGTTGTTTTTAGTCATATTTTATGAAATATGAATATGTGAAATCCATAATTTTTATATTCAATTTCTCATATAATATGATATAAATAATCCACAGCAATTTTACATTAATAATTATATTTAAAGAAGAATTTTTAATACTTAGCCGTGATTCACCATGACTGATTAATGATATATTGGTTTGTTAATGTATATAATCACGGGAAGAAATTATAAATTATTTGTACGTATATATACCAAATGTTACATGTATATTTTGATTATATTTCGAGCTATTTAAAATGCAAAAAATATGTTAAGTGGACATAGTAAGTGATAGCGTTCATGAAAAGTCTATGATCCTTTCCCCAAACCCATTTGTTACCCATGCATAATCTATATAATAAAAACCCCTATACTACCTAGCTAACATATAACTATAATGATATAATGTATATTTAAACATTTCCATATCTTTCATGACAAATAAGTATGACTTATAACCTAAACAATTTTGTACTAAAAAAGGAAACAAATTCTCCAACGTGTCTAATGGTGAAATTTATCACATGTGCATTATTCATAGACTTAGTTAAACCATAAATCCGAGCATGAATCTTCTATAATATTTAAATAAATGAAAATGTATTTAGAAAATATACATCATATTTAATATAAACTCTTATAACATGTACAATATACATAAGGCCGCCAAATATACAAAAAAAGTATTGGTAACACAATTTACCCCTATAATAACAACTGCCAAAGAACTTTGTCAATTGGACATACCATTCGAAACGTTACTTAAAGGAGATATTTGAGTGGAAAGTGCATATGGTTGGGTTTTACTATGCTTGTCCTTCAAGATAGATTTTCTCTTTTCCTAGCGACTTTAGAATCATCAATTCTAATTGAATTGTAGCAATGCAACAAAGTAAGGCCTTCTTCATCCTTTGCTTCTATATAACCCGAAATGTATTTGTTTATATATAGATTACTTCATCGGTACTAATATCCATATAATGCGATTATAAATGTATAATGTCCATAGTATTATTTTAACATAATTTGTAATAGTTTAAAAACCTCACATATACGGTTTACAATTAGAATAATAGTAATCAACAAACATAATACATACCATTAGAAATATCACTAAAAGGAGATCTTTGAGTGGAAACATTCAATCTTTTTGTTGTACTCCGCTTTTCATTCAATATATACTTCCTCTTTTCCCTACAGACTTTTGGATCACCAACAGTATTGGAATTTAGCAAATTCAACAAAAGATGCCCATCTATGTCGTTCTCCTTTCCATAACTTGAGAAATTCTTGACATGCTTATTCTTAGAGAAACTCATTTATACAAATGTAATGGTTATAATATTAATTAAAATGTGACAGAAAATACTTGGTATGTTTAAGTGAAAATCATCTCTCAATAGTGATGTATATATAGGGTTGAGAGAATTTGTGACAATTTCTGTCAAGGTTTTGGTCGATTGGAATGGTTTCATGCTTATATATAGATATCAATATGTAGGGTTTATCGAATTTGTGAATTTTCCCTTAAAAAGTTTGCTCGATTAGAATGGTTTGGGGATTATATGTAGATGTCAATGTCAATGAATTATATTTATCCATAAATAACATTAATGGTTATAAATAAGTAGCATATATATAGCATAACTTAAACTCCATATATTACCTTATAAATTATCATATTATTATGGTAAGTACAAAATTCGCACTAATGTGTTTTGGAAATGTTGCGTTTATTGTTCCACTAAAGAGATTATGATAAATAAAATTACCATGATTTAAGGAAAACCCAATAATAAATGATTGAAAAAAAAAACGGATATATGGAAACACAAATAAATCGAATTAACATTAATGGCTATAACATATATAATAGCATAACTCCTTGTTTTACTTATAATGTTGGCGTTATTTTAGGCACTACAATCTGCTTTATCGTAGGAATGTTACACGTATTATTAGCAATAGTACCCTACAATATTTCCATACATATCCCAGATGATCTGAAATGGCAATATTTAATTTATATATAGTATAATGTTTATGGAGGTAAAATTGAATTTTTAATTGATATTTGTGACTATATATCTACATCTAATAGCTCGATTTGAATGGTTTGGGATTATATGTAGATGTCAATGAATTATATTTATCCATAAATAACATTAATGGTTATAAATAAGTAGCATATATATAGCATAACTTATACTCCATATATTACCTTATAAATTATCATATTATTATGGTAAGTAGAATATTCGAACTAATGTGTTTTGGAAATGTTGCGTTTATTGTTCCACTAAAGAGATTATGATCAATAAAATTACCATGATTTAAGGAAAACTCAATAATAAATGATTGAAAAAAAACGGATATATGGAAACACAAATAAATCGAAGTAACATTAATGGCTATAACATATATATATAGCATAACTTAGATATATTAACTACAAGAAAAGTGGCAATCAACGACGGCTAAAAGCCGTCGGTGATGGCCTAAAACGCCGTCGCTAATTGATCAACGACGGCCAACCGTCGTTGATAGGCAGTCGGTAAAAAGATGGTCGCTGATACTAGAATCAACGACCGTCAAGCCGTCGGTGATATTTTTAACGACGGTTTCATGACAATCAGCGACGGTTTGCAAAAGCCGACGTTGATCCGCAGTCAACGACTGTTTAAAGCAGACGGTGATTCAGCGACGGTTTAAAACGATCGCTGGTTTACCGACCGTTTTAAACCGTCGCTGAATCACCGTCGGTGAGTCACCGACCGTTTTAAACCGTCGTTGATTTCGATTAATCAACGTCTGTTTATAACCGTCGCTAAGGTATTAAAGCAGTTGTTGATTTCGTGTCCATGGGTACATAGAGAACCTTACAGCGACTGCCTAGCCGTCGTTGATTTAATGTTTAACCGTCGCTGTTGTTACAAAATAATATTATTTAAAATTCTATTGTTCTTAATAATAATTAAACCCCGTACACGCACAAATTTGCACCCTAAATATACCACGCTAAAGCTGTTTCTCCATCGCATTCAATTTTTTCAATTACAAAAATATGCAATTTTGATATATATTAAAATTTACATAGATACTTGTATAATTACATGAAATAGATTACATTTATGTACACAAAATAGATCCCGATGTCGGGAAATAAAGTAGATGTTGGTGTTTACAAAAAATATATATCGACAAAGCTAGAAACTAATAAGCTAGATGCCGATAAATATAGACACTAAATGTCTATAGTTAGACAAACTACCTAGATTAAATATATGTACGCAAAATAGATCCCGGTGTCGGGAAATAAAGTAGAAGTCGGGTTGAAAAAAAAATAACCCGACACATCAAGAAACGAAGCGAGATGCCGATAAGTATTTACACTACAAGAAAATAGTTAGACTAACTATATCCAACTATAAGTTAGTTACCTAGTTGCCAAAACCAAAAAAACTACACTGTCAAGGGTGGCTCTGTAGCACTACCACCACCACCAAACCCTGGGTCATCTTCTGGTCTGCGTTGTGGAGTGGGGCCTGGGTTGCAACCTGAGAACATGTGGCCGAAACTAGACATGTTCCTCATCATTTCCTAGGCCCGACGTGACTCTTCCACCCGTGCTGCGACCATTGCCTCCACCTCTTCCATTCGTGCAGCGACCTTTGCCTCCACTTGCGCCTCAATCTGAGAAAAAATGGACGGCTCATATGGTTGTGAAGAGCCGCCATCTCCTCGCCCTGATGAAGAGTTGTAGTACAAATGATCTCCCTGACCCAACCCCTGAACTTTTCCTCTGTTCCTCCCCCCAACTGTCTCCCAATACAACAGATCAGGGTTCGGCTGTGACCCCTGAGTGGTACAATGATCCAGCTTCTTATTGTATGTCTCCTGCATTTGGTTAAATATACTCATATTCAAATAATATAAAGTGCCAAAATGGCGTATATTTGGTTCTATCTTTCCTATTTTGTGTATTTTCAATCAAAACAACTTATAATCACATTAAACTAACTATATATATGATGTTTGAGGTGTTTACAACTTAAACTAGCATCAAACTACTCGTATTCATTCATTTTCAAGTGAAATGGCCTAAAATGGCCTATATTAGCCTATATTTGGTTCTATCTTTCCTATTTTGTGTATTTTCAATCAAAAACAACTTATAATCACATTAAACTAACTATATATATGATGTTTGAGGTGTTTATAACTTAAACTAGCATCAAACTACTCGTATTCATTCATTTTCAAGTGAAATGGCCTATATTAGCCTATATTTGGTTCTAACTTTCCTATTTTATGTATTTTCAATCAAAACAACTTATAATCACATTAAACTAACTATATATATGATGTTTGAGGTGTTTACAAATTAAACTAGCATCAAACTACTCGTATTCATTCATTTTCAAGTGAAATGGCCTAAAATGGCCTATATTAGCCTATATTTGGTTCTATCTTTCCTATTTTGTGTATTTTCAATCAAAACAACTTATAATCACATTAAACTAACTATATATATGATGTTTGAGGTGTTTACAACTTAAACTAGCGTCAAACTACTCGTATTCATTCATTTTCAAGTGAAATGGCCTAAAATGGCCTATATTAGCCTATATTTGGTTCTAACTTTCCTATTTTGTGTATTTTCAATCAAAACAATTTATAATCACATTAAACTAACTATATATATGATGTTTGAGGTGTTTACAACTTAAACTAGCATCAAACTACTCGTATTCATTCATTTTCAAGTGAAATGGCCTAAAATGGCCTATATTAGCCTATATTTGGTTCTATCTTTCCTATTTTGTGTATTTTCAATCAAAACAACTTATAATCACATTAAACTAACTATATATATGATGTTTGAGGTTTTTATAACTTAAACTAGCATCAAACTACTCGTATTCATTCATTTTCAAGTGAAATGGCCTAAAATGGCCTATATTAGCCTATATTTGGTTCTATCTTTCCTATTTTGTGTATTTTCAATCAAAACAACTTATAATCACATTAAACTAACTATATATATGATGTTTGAGGTGTTTACAACTTAAACTAGCATCAAACTACTCGTATTCATTCATTTTCAAGTGAAATGGCCTAAAATGGCCTATATTAGCCTATATTTGGTTCTATCTTTCCTATTTTGTGTATTTTCAATCAAAACAACTTATAATCACATTAAACTAACTATATATATGATGTTTGTGGTGTTTACAACTTAAACTAGCATCAAACTAATCGTATTTATTCAATTTCAACTAAAATGGCCTAAAATGTTTAGTGTATTCAATTTCAATCATATTTGCCTATAAATATATGTTTAGAAGTATGTACCGAGATTTGCTTTGCTTTCTTGTTTGCTGGGATTTCTCCTTTTCTAGGAACAATCTTAAAATGAGTCTTCAAGAACAACTCGGGAGCAGTAGGGAGTAGTCCTCCTCTACTCTTTGCCTGTAGACATTGTTGAACAAAGGCTTTATTTTTTACTCATACCGAAAATGTCATGTAAATTACACTAAGTAGTAGATATGAAACATATTTACCATCTTCCTAGCATGCTGTGCCGCCGAAATAGAACCCTGAAAGTGTGACGGCTAAATTGGATTAGACAAGGAGCCACCTCTTCGGTTCTTCTTCGCCTTTTCAGATTTTTCCCGAAATGTTGGCCCTTCAATTCTCTTCTTCATGTCTTCGTAGATCGTCTCCCCCAACCATTTTGGCCTTTCTTTGGCTTTCTTAACCACCCAGTATCGCAAGTCTCTCAGACGAGATGAAGCTTTTTTCTTGTAATCCTTCCTCACTAGGCCTTCTAACTCAGGAGCCCATTCGTAAATACCCTTTAGTCAAACATTAAACAAAGATATTAATAAAGTAATATAATCAATGAAATTTTTCATAATTCGACTCATACATACTGTGAAAATGTTCCACCAATGCGTCTTTGTTGCAGTGTCGACCTCACTGTAATTGAACCAAGGTTGTCGAAAATGGCCCTGGAAAATGTCAGTGATGGACCCACTAACCTTGTTATCATCGAACCTGAATTGAAAACCAAAGAAACACGTGAATTGTGAATACCATTGCATACAAATATCATGAAGCATATAGTAGCTTACGAACTTACCATAATCCAGTAGGGCTTAAAACCTTTCTTGGTGCATGGTTCGAACCTTCACCTTCCTCCGTATGCGTGTTCGGAGTCTCCGGTACGTGGCTACCAATGTCACGTGCCTGTGAATCATCTCCCTGTGTCTCTGCTATAGGATTCTGGCTTCCTTCTACTTCTGGTGACTGAAAAAGCTGCATCGGAATCAAAGTCCCACGACCTTGGCTTCCACCTAAGCCACCTCGACCTCCGCGGCCCTTAGGATTAGACATGATTACCTAAAATGCAAAAAATTAGAAATGCGCAAGATTAAACAAAACAATTGAAATAAATTCTTGTTACATTAAACTATGAATAATCCAAGAATAAAAAAATTGATTTCTTCAATATTAACAAATTACAACTTTATTTGCACCAAAAAACAAATCACATATATTGGGAAGAAAACAAAACGAACTATAATAATGGGCAAAACATATGGCTTATATTAACAAAATAAAACCTTGTGGTAGTTTGCAAAAAAAAGGACCCCCCGCACTCCCCCCCCACCGACCCCCCCCCCTCCCTCCCCTCCCTCACGACCTCATGCGCTCCTTCCCCTCACCGACCCCCGCCCCCCCCCCTCCCTCACCGACCCCCTCGCACGGCCCCCGCAGCCCTCCCCGACCCCCTGCACGCCCTCCCCCTCACTTCCCCGCTGACCCCCTCCCCTCACCGACCCCCCCGCCTGCCCCCCCCACGACCCCCCGCAGCCCCTCCCCCTCACCGACCCCCCCCCACGCCCTCCCCCCTCACCGAACCCCCGCACGCCCCTCCCCCCTCATTGACCCCCCGCTGACCCCCTCCCGATCCCCGCAGCCCCTCCCCCCCTGACCCCCCCCCGCACAGCCCCCCTCCCTAACCCCTGCGCCCCCTCACGACCCCCACGCACGCCTCCCCCTTGCCGAACCCCCCCCTGACCCTCCCCCCCTCACCGACCCCCCACGCCCACGCCCCCTCCCGACCCCCTGCAACCCCCTCACCGACCCCCGCCACGGCCCTCCCCCTCACCGAACCCCCGCCTGACCCACCCCCCTCACCGACCCCCTCCCCCCACCGACCTCCCCGCACTCCTCCCCCTCACCGACCCCACCGCATGCCCCCCTCCCGACCCCCTGGGCCCTCCCCCCTCACCGACCCCCCTAGAGCCACGCCCCTTTTTTGTAGATAACACCAATTTAATTTACAAACAGGTGACCGAGCAAGTGTAGCATGTATATTTTTCGTTCCATATATACATAAACAACCTTTTATCCCTTTTAAAAGCCTAGCAACAGGAGCCCTACCATTTGTGTCCTAACTAAGATCACATCTAGTGAGTGAAGCAAGCAATCAAAGGAAAATGAACCAACAACAACTACAAGGGCCCTACCTTGTAAACAAATGAAGAAATGAGCAGGGGCACTACATAAGAAAGGCGAGGAAACCTAAATATTAATGCGAAAAGGGAAGTGGGGAGAAAGCAAGTACTAATTAAATATTAGAAAAACACTAAGAAAAACCACGGAGTGCGAGAATGGATCATGTTACTCAACAACAGTAAAAAAAACTACAGATGGAAATGTCATAACAAGTAATCTTCAACATTTCATTACAAAAGTCATATATTTTTATTGAAATGTTGTCCTTAATACAAGCTATGATATACTCAAATAAATCAAAGTGAATTCCCATCCTCGCTTAGTTCATCATCACTATCGTCATCCCAAAAACCATCATCGTCATCGTCATCATCCTCGCTTTCTCCTGACTCGAAACTAGACTCTTCTTCATCATCACCTGATGGGGCTTCAAACAAAATTTCTTCATCATCTCCTTCAACAAACTCGACATCATTACCACCTTCATAATCGGGAATATCATTTGGATCACAAAGCGTTGGAGTCCCAGACTTGTCTCTCGAAGGAAGTCGAAGTCAACCGCAAAGCATCAATCACGAGACCTTGCCTTTGTCCTAAACACAGCCCACCATTGATCACGATCTTTTTTCAAGCTTGGGTACGGTGCGAAATATACTTGGCTAACCTGGTATGATAGCACAAAGGGATCAAACTTGGGGTATTTCTTGGTGTGGTTGACTTCAACTAGCTTGTATTGATCGATGTTCATTCCCCTCACATTGTCCATCCAATTCCACTTGAACAAAACAGTGCTATATTGACTACGAGCACTAGTAAACTTCAATTCTATAACATCATCTAGAATCCCAAAGAAATCACTCCTTCCATCATTAGACACACACACTCCATAATTCATGGTGGATTTGTGTTTGCTTGATGCTTTTGTTTGGAAATTGTATCCATTAACATAGTATCTATTCCAAGTGCGAACTAATGTCGAAGGACCCATTGCCAAAGCAAACAGTACATCATCATTGGGTTTGTCTTGAATAACCTATTGAAATTCATTCATATTGTTAATCCATTAACATTTCTTGAATAACATAATGAATAACATATAGTCACACAAACTCACTTTCGATCTAAACCAATCAAGGTATTCTGCTTCATGTTGCACCCACACATCTTCCCTACGTAGAGTAGGTCGAATTTGAAGAATGTTGTCCTCGAAATCCCTTACAAACATAACAATTGTTAATGTCTAAATTAAAAATGAAAGTTAAATTTATAAATAATATGATTAATAACAAGTGTTTTACTTCTCAAATTCTTGTAAGGTGCCTGTATTTGCTAACACATATAGGTGTGCACGTTGTAGTTCCACTTCAGTTAAAAATCGTGTTCCACCTGCATTAGACGGCCGACCACAATTAACCCTGAATAGCTCTGGGACAGTTTCGTCGAGCATCCTATCAACTTCATCATTTACATTACGGCCTGAATCTCGTGTCTTAGTATCCACTCCTTGCTGAAAGTAGTTTGAACAGAAGTTTGCAATCTCTTCACACAAGTACGCATTACAAATAGAACCCTCCACACGAGCCTTGTTACCAATTTTTGCGTTTCAAATGATTTAGGAACCTAAGAAGGTGGTTATCAAAAAGAGTTACACAATTGCGAACAACAATAAAAAAGGATATATGAAAATGAAGGATAAGGTACCTTTCAAAGGGATACATCCAACGGTATTGCACGGGACCACATAGCCTAGCTTCGCGTGGAAGGTGAACTGGTAAGTGTTCCATGGAATTGAAGAATGATGGTGGGAAAATCTTTTCGAGTTTACAAAGGATCTCGGCTATGTCCTTTTCTAATCTTTCCATGTCACTTACTGTGATGGTGGAGCAACACAAATCACGGAAAAAAAGGCTAATCTCAGTGACAACTTTCCACACATGAACCGGAAGCAACTCCTTTAATGCAATCGGCAATAATCTTTCCATGAAGACATGACAGTCATGGCTTTTCATACTGTGCAGCTTACCGGACTGCATGTCCACACATCTTGTTAAGTCGGAAGCATAGCCATCGGGAAATTTCAAATCTCGACCCAGTTGCATAATACTTTCCTTTGGGACTTGTCCAAGTGCGAAAGGTGCTTTTGGTGGAGTTTCTTTTCCGTTCGCATCCTTGGTGACATGAAGTTGAGGCCTTTTGCACAATTTAGCAATGTCTTTTCTAGATGCAACGGTGTCTGGCTGTCTGTTTTTTCACATCCATAACCGTGTGAATGAGTTGGTCGAAGAAGTTTTTCTCAATGTGCATGACGTCAAGGTTGTGACGAAGATGCAGATCTTTCCAGTATGGGAGCTCCCAGAGACAGCTTTGTTTGAACCACCCATTTTTCAACTTTTTCAAAGCGTTAAGTGCATCTGGTCCATATGTAGTCTTTGGCAAGTCTTTAACACATGACCACAACTCTTCCCCAGACATGATGTGTGGTGAAGACCCTTTTTCAACCTTATTTCTGCAAAAAGCTACTTTGTTTTTACGAAAAGGATGATCTTCGGGGAAGGAATTGACGGTGACAATCAAACCAAGAAACTTTACCCCCATGCTCGAGCCAAAAAGCTTTGGATTTATCCATACAATAAGGACAAGCCTTTTTCCCGGCGGTGGACCGACCAGGATAGCATATCGTAAAGCGGGGAAAATCATTTATTGTCCAAAGAATGGCGGCACGCATATTGAAATTTTGTTTCCTAGAAATGTCATAAGTAGTTGCTCCAACATCCCATAATTGCTTCAATTCCTCGATTAAGGGTTGCATGTACACATCCAAGTTTCCCTTCGGATTTTTAGGACCAGGAACGAGCAACGAAAGGAACATGAAGGGTTTTTTCATGCACATCGATGGCGGCAAGTTGTACGGGGTTAAGATGACCGGCCACCATGAATATTGACCCCCAAACTTTCCATGTGGACCAAACCCATCTGTACACAAACCGAGCCGAACATTCCTAGGCTCAGATGCAAATTCGCCAAAGGATCTATCCAAATGCTTCCAAGCTTCACTGTCGCTAGGGTGAGCCATTTTGTCTTCGGCTCTTGGATTTTTGGCATGCCATGTCATTTCTTCAGCAACGTTCTTTGTTGCATACAACCTCTACAATCTCGGTGTGATTGGGAAATAAATCAGAACTTTCATTGGAACTAAATACCCCTTAGAAGTCCTCTTGTATCTGTCGCAATCGCACACTCTACATCTGTCCAAGTGTGCATCAGTTCTCCAAAATAACATACAACCTTTGGGGCAAGCATGAATCTTTTCGTGGGGAAGCTCTAATCCCTCCAAGATCTTCTTCGTATCGTAAAATGTGTCACTCATGTTGTTGTTGTTAGGTATTGCTTCTTTCATTAATGAAGCAAAAGCATCAACACACCTATGTGGCAAATTGTACTCACACTTCAAAGATACTATTCTAGATGCCATTTCCAACACAGACATGGAGCTCCCGTCGTACAACGGTTCCTCAAAAGCCTTTAATAGGTCAAGAAACACCTTTGCTTGAGGATTAGGCCCCTCCTCCATTCCACTAGGCTCTTCAACAGTGGACGGCTCCGGGTTATTCCCAAGAGCATCGAAAACCATTTCACGGTATGGATTAGATAGCTCTTCTGCAGGTTGAGGTAACTCTTCACCATGAGAATACCAACCGTAGTAATCAGGTATAAAGCCCTTGCTATACAAATGCACTTTAACCGTGTCTGCGGCATGCATACGTCTGTTCTTGCATTTCGGACACGGACATCTAACTTCATCCTTACCTGGGCTTTCGGGATTTACTTTGCAAAAGTCAAGGAATTCATCAACCCCCCTCAAGAACTCGGGCCTCAAGTTACGCACATTGTCATATCTATCATACATCTACCAACGCTCCTTCCATTTCATGGTGACCAATTCTACAATTCTAAAGCATTTCAACCACACTACTCATTAACAACCATCATACGTACAATTAAAACATTTGTGTGAAATACATATAGGGCCTAAAATGATGTCCAAAGGTCCTTATCACTCCAACCTAACCCATTCTTCGACGTCTAACCCCACTAGTGAATGTATGCCAACTATTCGCTTCTACGTAAATTCCGGCAGCATTTCCCATGAGTTCTCCAAGTACACAATGTGAGCTTCGTAAAAGCTTACATATGTACCCAGAGAACAGCATAGAGAAACAACATGACCGGAAATTACATAGAATAGAACAAAAGGCATACATTCACCACCTAAGTGGGGTCAAACGTCGAAGAACAGTCCCAACCGGGGACTATTCAAGATATACTCCTAATGAGTATACCTTGAACGAGTATCTAGGCACATGACGATGCAAACATATTTATTTAAACACTTAAATTAAATTTATTACATCATCCAAACTATTTCCACGAAAACAAATATGTCAAAAACAATATAAACAATTTAAATAATGTAAACTAAATAAAGGAATGTGCAATAAATAAATTATTGTGATAATTATATAGTTTATAACTTTTATAACCTTTAATAAACGAACCACTATAAAAACTATTGTGATAATTATATAGTAACTTAAACTTATACAATTAAAGTAACTTAATCTTCAAAGTAATATAAACTAAAAAATTATATAGTTTTTAACATTCTCTAAACAAAAGTTTTTTTAATACATTATATTTCATGATGAAAAACTTACACAAAAATTAAAATATAGAATTTACATGAACAAAAACAATATAAATTGAAGACAAAATATGGTAAAAAAATTGCTACTAACCTTACAATTAAGCCAAAGAGAAACACCAAAGTGCTACGTAATCCTACATAATGTAGAAAATCAATTATTAAACGGCACCTTTAAGTGTCAATTTCTACTAAACGAGCAACTCCAATAATAAGTAAGTACGAATTTAAGTTCACAAGCACCCCTTTTGACTTAAAATAAGATTGCAATTAATGACTCAAAAAAAAAAATCAATCATGGATTTGACAAGCATGGTTATAAACGCTGTGAACAAACTTAATTCCAAATTCTCAACATGTTCACCAGAAAGTACAATGCATATGATAAAAAACATAAACGTTTACATTTGCATTACCAAATAACAAACAAATGGATGTAAACCATCATCCATACAGAACACACATAGATGCATCATCTCTAAAATAAAAAATAATAGCCTAAGTTGAAGCTTGTTTTCATCAGATGAACAACACCCATATCTTCTTTCTTCATTATTCATCATCCTTTGTTTTTCCTTTGATATTAAGTCCAACAATTTTGGGTTACTTTCACCCATTCTTTTTTTCCACCAAATGTTAGAAAACAAAAATACCCACATGCTCTTTCTTGTTACTGATTTCACTCACCAAATCACTAAAATCTGACTATGAAATTATCTGAAAAAATAAAAAGTAGTATGAACTTTGATTAAAGAAATGATATATTATAAGATCAAACACTTACATGAAAAAATATACATAAAATAAAGCAAGACTCAATTTTCTCGGGTTTAGTTTCATCGATAACACAAATTGTTAAAAAAAAAGAAATTAGCACTGCTTACCACCGGCGAAATGTCGGTCCGGCAAGAGTAGATGCAAGTTCGTCGCCTGAAGTTCACTTCTCTCACGAGGAAAAAACCCAACTGTTAGGGTTTGGTTCATGAGTACAAAAATTTTTTTAAAAAAAAGAGAAAATAAAGCTTACCGCCGGCGAAGTGAGGTGGAGGTGGGTCGCTGCCGTTGGCTGGAGGAAGGAGGAGAGGCAGGTGGAGGTGGAGTCGACCGAGTTTCGTCGCTGCAAAAATCGCCCAAAATCGCCCAAATTCCCTCCTTTTTGTTGTTGAAAAAAAAACCCGACTAAAAGACTTCAATTAACACCCCCCCTTTAGAAATCAACGACCGTTTCTGACCGTCGCCCAAGCTAAAAAAAATTCTGCTTTACTTCCACAAAATCAACGACGGCTTGAAGCCGTCGTTATTTATCACCGACAGCTAAACCGTCGTTAAATGCTATAACTGCAGTCGGTAATCAACGACGGCTTCAAGCCGTCGCTTGTTTTGATTATACCGACGGTTTAGTTAGCCGTCGCTGATAGGCCGTCGTTATTTTGTGATTTTCTTGTAGTATATTACCGTATGTTCTAATTAAAAAACCTTTGATAAATTAAATCGTGATCTTTGACTTAACATAAGATTGTGGTAAAATAAAATCATATTATAAGATTGATCATTTGACTCTTTAGTTCATATTTAAGTGTAAGTGGTAAAATAAATTCAGGAGTGTGTAATTTTTTTTGGCCGTGGTTTAAGGTCATGTGTAAACTAAAGGTCAAAAAAAAAAAATTGAACACTTGGTATATTGTTACAAAAGACCCATGGATTTTTTTTTTTATTTTAGAGACATAATACTTAGAAAATCATATATTCTCACAAACTCAAACTATTAATACTATACTATGCCACTCAAGTAACCCAAAAATAGTCTTGCATATTGTTTTATTGAACTAATGTTGGTGTGCTAATAATTGGAAATATTATATATGGTTGACATAGATATTAAAATGTAATTCCTGTGAATTTTAAAATAACATATTGATGTTATGAAGTACATAAACATAGTGTTGTAAAAATTATATACCATACTTTGATAGTGTATATGAACATTTGCATTGCTTGTCAATGTCTGTAAGAAAATAGAATCATAAGTATATTACCAAAAATATGGCTATGCATTATATAATACAACAAATTTTAGGCAATCATTCATATATTAAATGAGTCTCAAAAAATAGTCATAAGTATCTGATTGCAGAACAAAATAACAAACTGTAAGTAAAACAATAATACTTGTCTGGAAAATGAAACTACAAAATCCATATTGCAACTTTAAACAATTCAATTAATAGTCTTATTGATAGACTTTTATTTTAACTTCATAATAGTTAATATAAATGGACTCAATCAATCATTCTTCCTCTTCATTCACGACAGCTTTGCGTTTCTTGCTTGTTGAATGGCCCAACCCCAATGGGGAATGTTCATCGATTAATTGTGCTCTCTTTTGAGGTGTGATATGCGAGAGAGACGGCTCCACTTCCAAAGTAACGACATCCAATTGTTATTTTTAAAAAAATTGAAAAACAACTTGTTAGATATATTTATATAGATGTGTATATACATATACATGGTAGTCATATGAAGCATACAAATAATTTTTTTTTTACCTTGTTATCCTCACAATCCTTAACACTTTCTACCTCACTTTCTTTTTTCACAGTAATTGAGTGTTGTCAAAGAGTACAACAAAATTTATAAATTATCGACATTAGTTAAATAATACAATATATAGAAGTATATTGCGTGTACCTCCAATTTAATGTACAATTCCATCCACTTGTCAATTAAATCACCATCATCAGTTGTGCTAGCAACCGTGTAAACCATATTAACTTTAAACAAATATCTCTTTCCCAATAGAACTTTGAATTCTTCAGGAAAATCATTGTCGGCAAGCTATAATTAGCAACACATTAGTGTGTATACCTTTAGTACGTAAGGAATAAAACCATATATTTATACGAATTACTAAAAAAAAACCTCATTTTTAGAGTTCACTATTTCTTTTGCTGTTTTGCCAATCAACTTTGAAACTTCTTTATCAAAAAGCATGAAAGAAGTATCTCCAGATCTATCAGAGACAATGATTTTAATCTTGAACCTGTTATCAATTTATTGTCAATGAATTATTTTAATATAATTCAGGAAATTACATGATGTGGTTAAAAAAATATAGTAGAAGATTATGTACTTAAATTAGAATACCTTGGTGTTGTAGAACGTACAATTTGATTTTTCCTACACTTGATCACATTATTTTCCTTCACGACTCCACTCATACACCTATTGCATGCATCATAATACCAACTATATCCAACATCTATGTCCTCAATTGTTGCTAGGCAAACGCATACACAAGCCTAACAATATTTTTATTAAAATAAGTAGTTAAGATTTGTATTGTTTTGTGATAAATAGAGAAATCCAAATAAAAAATAAGGGTCTCACCGTGTTCATCTCAACAATGTCGAATATATCTTTGATGCATTCTTCCTTTAAAAATTCGCTACTCTCATTTGATAGTTGAGTTAGCTGGCCAGAAATTGTCTCACCTTTGCAACAGATGATGTTGATAATCATTATAAAAGCATGCAGTTAGAATATATTTAACTTATTAAAAAAATCGTATGCATAAATAATTTTGTTTAATGTGTATATATTTAGATACTTGCAAGACAGTTTAATATTAGGATCCACATGACTAAATATAATCTCAATTTTAGTCGTAAAGTTCGAATAGTCTAATTTTTTTGTCATACAGTCAACATAATACGTTTCCAGTTTATTGAAGGAAATATTATATGTTTTGTGTGCTTTAAGAGAGTTTTACTCTTACTAATAGTGTAACATATAGATATATTCGTAGGATATGAAAGCTTGCATTCTTTACGTATTACATGTGTGCAACATAAGCAATAAAGGTATGAAATATTTAACAATGACACATTGTGAAAAAAATAAAATACATAATTTTAATCAATATACGGGCATTTAATAAAATATTAATAAGTTATTTGGTGGAGAAAAACCGTTTGATCTACAAATTATTACCTGTATATATTTTATATCCAACCTAATTATTCTTTAGCATGTGATTAATATTTGTATACATTGCTTGTATCTTAAATGTAATAAATACATTATTGTATTTAAATGAAATTAGGTGGCATAACAAAAATATAAACATATGATTAGTTGAAAAAAATATGATATACACTATTAGATTGCATATACACATATAAAGTATGAAATTACCTTATTTACATGAATTATTGCATTTACATGCGCATACATTAGATCTGTGTGATAATTGGCTTGTAAAATTTGTAAGATTTTTTTTTAAAATCAGTGAGTCGTATTTTTTTAATAAAGTTCGTAGGCTGCTAAATAATATAGGTTAAAATACCAATTGTTATAACCTTATATGTACACAATCTTATTAAACATTTGTATCATAATAAATAATAATAACTAACCTCTCTTTGAAGGATTGAATTTCAGGCAAATCTTTGTTAATCAACAACCTTGACGCATATCGAGAATTTTGCACACGAACATCTCCTGTATACCATATAAATGAAACTTATTATTTAAAAAATGTGACTATATATATGTAGGTGATTATAAAGGGCAATATAAAAATTTAAACATGGATGCATGTTTTTAATAAATTAAAAGTAGTAATACCTTTGAACATTATTCTTTTTGCATATTGAAAAATGACAATAATTCCACCATTATCGCCCAACATGTTGATGTAATTCATCATTTCATCAGCATAAGTAGCCCATAAAACACATGTCAAGCTGGTGTTCCTATTAAAAAAAAAATTACATATAATTTTGATAAGAACATGAGTACCATATATGTAATAAATAAATATTATCAAGAAAAAACGTTAACAGTATATATCTTTTCACTTACTTTGTGTCCACAAGTTCAATATTCATGTATCTCGAGTTTGCAATTTTTGTTATTTCACCCTATCCAGTTAATTGTCCAATAATATCTAGAATATCCAAGATGTTAGTAAGAAATAAACAATGTAAGTTGTGCACAAATTATATAAATATATGCATACTACAGAATAATGAAAGTTTAAAACAACATACCAATGAAATAGACATCCGAACCCTTTTTTGCCAAAATATCATCAAAGCAAACAAAATCAAACCCATATTGTGAAAACATCCAATGGATTGCATTCAAGGATTGTTGATCCATAATTCATTGATATAAGATATTTATGTTGTGTACATCGGTCAGATCCACCATTCTCACGTAGCAAAAAATTAGATATTTGTCTGAATGCTCCTTCCTGGATCCGTGGCCAAAAAGTAGCAATAAGATTCCTACG